>CM031239.1:590498000-591130481 GCA_018340775.1 Taxus wallichiana var. yunnanensis | reverse complement strand
TATTTATTTTACTATTATGATTGGATATAAGATTTATGAATATATTTAAATGTTTATTACATTTTGTACCTTCTCCATATATTTAAATTTTTATCTTGTATTGAATGGGCATATTCCCATTCTCATATAAGAATCATAGAAGAAAAATAGAGGTAATGTTTATTTATTTTTAGAATGGATAGTTGCCCATTCCCCCATCCTTTGTAGAGATATTAAAATGATTAATTTTAATATTGCCTCATTGAGATAGAATGGTTAGAATAGGTATATTCCCATTCTCATAAACTCAATATAGAAAGAAAGAAAAATTCTCGTACATGAAACATAAAGAATGAATAACAATTACATGCTTTTATGAGAATGTTTAAAATGGAAAGATTTCCATTCTCATAGTCAAGGAATATCGGAAGTATGAGGAATTCTTGTAAAAGTAATATATGCTATGTTAATCTGATGAATATATTTCGGAGAAATGAGGAATTCTTGTAAAATTAATATATCTTATGTTAATCGATGAATATATTTCGAGAAGCAATCAAGTTTCTAATTAACTTATATTTAACCTCTATTTATTAATTTCTCATCTTATAAATTCAACTTAAATACTTCTTCTATTATTCCTATAAGAGACTAGTCATCCTGTCTATTCAAGATAAAAAAATTATTTGTATGAGAAAGGTTGTATGCTATTCTTATCATTGCAATACAAGCAATACTGAACTTGATCATTACTATGGGAAAAGTAATAGGATATAAGAGTGAAAAGGAATTGTCAATCTAATACAAGAAATATTTAACTTAATCAATTTAAAAACTATATGAAGGTTGTGAGAGTGGGAAAATTGTCATTCTAAAACAAATTATATTTTATCTATTTTCTTATTTTATGATTCCTATATGGTATTGGGAAGTTTTCATTCGATACAAGATTGAACATAATCATTTTAATACCTACGAAGGTTGAGATTATGGGAATTTCCCATTCAAAAAAAAAATAAATTTGATCTACTTTTCTTATATTATTCCTATTTTATAAAGGGAAACTGCCCATTCAATACAAGAAATAAATGCTTGTTTGTATGTAAATGGGAAAAGGCTCCTTCTAAACATTCTAATACAAGCAATATTGAAATTAAAAAATTTAATACCTTTATAGGAATGGATACCTAACCATTCAATGGAAGATAAAATAGTTTGTTTATATGAGAATGGGCGTATGCCAATTCTAATCATTGTAATACAAGTAATATTGAACTTATTCTTTTCAATAACTCTATGAAGGTTGTGAGAATGGGTAATTGTGAATTATAAAACAAGCTAGATTTTATCTTTGTTCTTCTTTTCATGATTTCAATTATGATACTAGGAATTTACTCATTAGATACAACATTAAACTTAATAATTTTAATTCATATATGAAAAGATTAAGTTCAATATTTCTTAATGTGGTAGGTGAGCTCACCCACCCAGCTCAGTGGTCAACCCGACTAACCCAGCTTGGCGGTCAACTCGCCTACCCAACTCGGTAGGTCATCCACTTAACCCAACTCGGGAAGTCATCTCGGCTACCTAGCTCGGCTAGTCAACCTCAACCTCTCGGCTTGATAGGTCAGCTCACCTACCAATCTCATTCAGCTAGCTTGATTGGAAAGCTAGGCTGCCATCTCGAATGCCCGGCAGTGCAGTTTCGACAAGCCGGCTAAACCGCCCAGATTAACCGTCATCTCGGTAGATCAACTTGCATGCCTAGCTCAGGATGTCAACTCATTTTCCCGGATCGAAATGTCATCTTTCCCACTGCGATCTTGGTCAGCAAAACTCACCCACCCATCTAGGCCTATGTAGCTATGCCACCCATCTCAAAAAATAAGTAACACTTCCTAGGTGGTAACCCCACACTGTACTTTGGTAATAACAAAATAGTTAACTCCTCGTCTTAGCAAGAAGGATTGGAAGTGGATTTATTAGAATCATATACATTGTTGGAAAGAGAATTTTATCTATTCGGACTCAAACATGCATGAAACAATCATTTTTAGATGCATCCTTTTATAACTATGGAGGATAACAACTATGCAAGTCTTACAATGAAAATATTGAAGTGATATTCTTAAAACCCATATCAAAAATACAAAAAATCTAAAATACGACATTATTTTATACCCAAAAATTTGGAATACAATAGATAAGATTCTAAAACAAGCACTCTGATGGGTCCCACCAAGCGTACCAAAATATTTCACCATTTTCTTTACGTTATTGACACAAAACACATAAGGGTAAGGGCTAAGGAGGAATACATGTTTATGTTGGTCGGTTGATGGTTGTTGTGCACATTTTGAATTCTCAATTCAATGCTGACTGTGAGAGTTTTCTTTTGGCTAGGAGGAACAACCTGAATTAGAAAACAAGACCACAAAAGAAGAGTTAAATAATATATGACAAAGTGGACCGCCTACCATGTGCTAGATCCGGTATGTTTGATACTCCCAAGGCTATCAATCCACTATTTAACACAACTTAATGTGAGAAATAAATAAATTCCTACTATAGTTGATATGATTTAGGTATTTCATTCAAGCACAATAAGAAAATCTAACATAACAAGGCTAGGCTATAGTCAGATCTAAAGGGTAGGTAGTTGTCAGGGTGTTGAAACTAGGTCAGGGTTAGGTTCTGGGTTGTTTGGGTCACTTGGTAGAAGGTAGGTTGGATCTGTTATTGGAAAAGGTGTAAAACACAGAGACCAATGTCATTTTAGTATAACCGATGACAATTTAGGAGATACCGGTGACAGTCATGGGTAACCGGTGTCGATATAGTCAGTGACAGTAGTTCAATAAAAACTTTATTACAAAGTTTGGGTGAGGTTAGATAGAGCTAAAGGAGGGGAGGGTGAGGTCTGTGGAAATGTTGAAAATACTTAGAGAGGTGGAAGGGCCAGGATAGATGATCTGATAAAAGGGTGGGTGAGGTTTGAGTTTTTTAACAAGTAGAATATGATATAAGAAAGATATAAGAAATGATAACAACCCTATGGCTAGGATAAAAAGGGAAGTGATCAGTGATAAAAGTACTTACCAATGTTGTAGATCCAATGGTTGGTTGGTGGGGATGATCGGTGGGTGAGATGGAGCTTGGTGTAATAGTGATGCTTCCTGGAATGTCACCGTGAGTGTAAATGCCTCTGGATCTATCCTAGTGTTGGCTATGGATGTTTGTAGGTGTGAAAAGGCTCTAGTTCTGCTTGCATGTAGTTCTCTTCTCGTCTCCTTGATCTCAAAATGTTCCAACCCAAAAACAAGGTTGCTAAGGTGAATAAATGGTAACCGATGATGGTTTCGGGTTGACCGGCATTGGTTTAGGGGTGACCAACGATCGGTTAAGGTGGGATTCCCTAGGTTTACTAAAAATGTCAGATATTTCAAATTTTTTGGGCTAGGTTGGTTTTTTCTCACAAATCAGCAAGAAAGCTTCCCTTCTAATGAGCAAGAATGTGGTTAGAGAAATCTTAGGAATGTGATTTTAGGGTTAGACAAAATCTTATCTCATTAAGGCAAGTAAGATTAGGTCTTAGTTAGTTATGAAAAAATGCCAAGACTAGGTTTAGGATGAGTTGGAAATTAGCTTAATTCAAATAATTAAGTAATGAATATTATGAGGATGGGTATTAATTTAATTAAGTTAATTAAATTAATGTTAATTTGGGGTATAAGGTTCATGGTTAGGTGAATATGTGTAAGTTGGTTATTTGAAAGGGGACCAAGGGGAGTGTGACCCAATTTTGGTGTCTACATTTTGCCCCTTTTTGTTGCATAGCTTGTATTGGTAAGCGACGTTAACAAAAAATAGGAAATGGTTGTGTTGAGTGTAAGTGAGGGTGGTGTTTCCCCAAGCGTGGGTGAAGGTAACCCCCTCAAACTAGGAACCGATGAGGTGGGAGATGGAAGTGGTGAGTGGTTTGATAAAATGAGGAGGTGGGTGGTTTAAGAAAATAGGGTTAGGTGTGAAGAAGGTGATGGTCGAGGGTATGGTGATTATAAGAGGTAGGGTGGGTGATTAGGTAGAGCATTCAGATGTACGCACACGTTGTGAAATTCCATGATATACCAAGTTTTCTCAACATAACAAATGTATGTTAGTTAGGGTCGTAAAGGTCATCCAATAAAGGGTTGTTGAGGTCCAAGATATCCGTGGTATAAGATATGGTCCGGGAACTCACCAAGGTAAGATGCAAGAACGCGTAGGTTTGGTTCTAGTACATCCAAAAGTTCAAAAGTTCAAGGTTTTTTTGGACAAGGGTCACGGCCATAGGCAAGGTAAGGCTATTAGGCTAAGAAAAATAGGTACCATCATCACAAGATGTAACGGTGAGGACATTCAAATATCCACTTAATCAATGGTTAGGTAGGTGTGTGTAGGGTAGGTGGAGGTAAAAATGGGTAATGGGGTAAAGGTCCAATCGGGAAAAAGTTAAATGGGCCAAGGTAAAAGTTAGTGACAATCGAACCTATGCACATGTATAAACTATGGCACAAAGATCTGCAGTGAAAATCTTGCAAACTCTACATCATCCAAGGTTGATAGGTCTATCCAAATAGGGTTGAAGTGAGTCCAGTATCCAAGGTATAGGATATGGTGCGGAAACACAACAGAGGTCAGGTGCAGGAATGTTTAGGTATGTTCGGTACACCAAAGGTTAGGTCAGGATAAACAACATGGCAATAGGAAAGGTAAGGTCGGTAGGCTAAACAAATATGGGTAACCACATCGTAAGGTATAACGAGTACAATGGTTCAAAGGTCACTAACAATGTTTTGGGTCCAGGCATATAGGTCATGGCACAAGAGGTCAGGTGTGTGTAAAAAGAAGGTGTGGCGTAGGTAAGGCCACGGGAGGGGCAGAAATATGCCCCTACTGATGGTGAGGTGGGGTGATAAATGATGAGGTCAGGTGCATGAGGTGGAGGGTCGTGGTCGGTGATGGGTTAGGTGAAAAAGTTTGTGGGTAAGTAGATAAGGTGTAATGGGTTGTCATGGGGCCAAAATAGGTATGACACTTTGGTCATGCTTAACTAATGACGGTCTAGGAAACCGAACACAATTTTCTAGGGCACAAGACCGATGTCGGTCTAGGTACAACCGACGTCGGTCAGGTCGGGGTGTGGTTAAAAAGGAAATTTCTGCTTTTTGTGGAATCATTTGTAATTTTCAAAATAGGAGAAAATGATAGAGGAGAGAGGAAACGGTTGAAATTGACCAAGCGAGATGGAGAGTGGAGTTGGTAAGCCTCATAGCAGGTGATCGATAGGTGATAGGTGGGTCCACTAGATCTATTTGATCGATTTGGTTGGTTGGAGGTGAGGAGGTCGGTTGGTGATGGCTAAGATGGGAGAGGGATTGGGGGGACCACCGGTGTAGCATCCCAACGTGCCATTGTAGAGACGACAGTGGGACGAGGTATGATTCAATCCCATTCCTAGTTTGGTAGGTAGATTTGTGTAGAGAAATCGGGGTAGGAGAAAATATGTTTTGTGGGGGTATTTTATTTTATTTTTAATTTGGGAAGAAAAATGGGTGAAATCGTAATGGAGGAAGGGGTAATTAGGTGAATGAGGGTGGGGGAGTGGTTGAGGGGTTTTAGGTAGGAATGGGTGGGTAGGATGGGTGATTAGGCTAGGTTTGAAAAGTTTTGGAAAAAAAAGGGGAGGGGGTTGAATGGTTTCAGCAATTCAACAGTGGCCGACACCGGTCAAGGGTTAGTGCCGACGATGGTTAGAAACTTCCAAGTATTGGTCATGTAGTAGGTGACCGATGCCAGGTCATAAGGAACCGATGTTGGTTGGGTTTAGAGGAGAATAGGTCAATAGGTAGAAAAAAGGCTAGGAAGAGAAGGGTAAGGGATGGGAGATAAAAGTAAGGAGAGTGATAATGGTAAGGGTAATATGTTTACAAAGGGTAATGAGTAGGGAATAGGTATAAGGTGCATGAATAGATTGGTTTAGTAAGGGAAAATTGGTAGAGTGGGTACAATAAGTAATAAGGGTTGGGGACAAGGTTTGTTGGGTATAGTATGTGTTTGGTATGGGAAGGTTTTGACAATAGTGTGTTTTTTTGGGTGCAAAGTGGGACCAACTATGGATGTGGGATAGGGTACCACCCTTATTACTAGATGTTCGGGGGGATGTGACTGATGAGGAGTGGAGGCACATGATCGAGGTGGGTCTGATTGGGATTCGATGTTATAGGCGTATAGCTTGTGATCTAAGTTTGATGGTCACTCTCATTGATAGATGGGATTCTGTGACCAACATGTTCCATTTTCTACGACAGGTGAGATGATTGTCACCTTGGAGGATGTTTACAAGATTTTGTGGCTATCGATAGTAGGGGCGCAGGTGTATTCTATTTCTTTGGAGGCATCGAGGAGTTTGACGCTAACAAAGTATTCGGAGAGGGGATGGTGGAGATGAGGTTTCATAGTGCCAACCTAAGCTATGGAGAGATGTACATGGCTCATCCTAAGGAGATGAGGCTAGTGGTCTTGATTATGGATGCAATGTGTTGTTTCGTCTTGCCGATACATAGGGTGGGAGATTCTCATGATCACTGATGGGAGTCCTTCATGATATCATGGAGGATAGGACCTAATTTTCTTACCGGGTACTGTCTACTTGTTATAGCTATACACGGAGTTATGGGCCTATGGGAGACTACGGAGGTTTAGCTTATGTTGCACCTTTCTTCTTCACTGTTGGGCAAGGGTAAGTGCAGCAAGTTGGGGGACAATTAAGTGGACATCAAATCCTGAATTTTACGAACTGCGATCATGGTTTATAAACCACGATCGTGGTATTAAAAACCATGATCATGGTCTATTTTTCCAGGCTTGGGAAATTCTGAACCTAAAAGTGCACTTGCGCTTTATAAACCATGCTCGTGCTTTGCAAACTACGCTCGTGCTTTGTAAACCATGCTCACACTTTTCAAACCATGCTCACGCTTTGTAAAAAATCTCGATCACGGTTCTCTGATACCAAAAAACATCCGTGGACCTCATTTTTCCCACCATTTTAGCACCGTGATCGCAGTTCTTACTATATCATCAAATCTGACCCTCAAGGTTCAGGAAATCTCTATTTTCCCCAACCAAAGCTATGGAAGGTCATTATGAAGTGTAAAAGGTCAAAAAACCTCAAATTTTCTCTTCCAGAGACTTGAACCATGCTAAAAAACTGAAAACATTTCACAAAAATGGTGCCATCACATAGGGGAGATTGTTAGCTTCATAGAAATATTGATTTTAAAGTGAATAGAATAAGATAAATATCATTTTATAATTTTTTACTAACAATAGGTCTTTAAAACATTTTTTCCCGTGAATTTTCATGTCTACGTTTAAGATTGTAACTTTTGTTTCGCTTATCAAAATGTGATAAAACTTATACCATCCCAAGTGTGGACAAATTCTATACATGTTAAAAAAATTGATTTCGATATTTTTTGATATAGTTATGGCAAGCAAACGGAAAGTGCTCCATTTTCTAAATATTTTCAGATCAGTTCACAAAAAAATCATTTAAAAAAAATATTTCTCAAAAAATATAAAATAAAATCCATCCCAAGATAGACAACTACATCTAATGTTTCACCAAAGGAAAAATAATAATAATAAGATTTGGTTATCCAAAATGCGGGCAAACAGACTACAATCCTTTTAAGTGTTTTCAAAAACAAAAACCAAGTCATATAATTTTAAGTGTTTAATATAGCTAAACTTGTTAGTTTTTTTTTAAATAGTATTTTAGAAACTAGATTCTAATGCTACGATTCATATTTATATAATTTTTCTAATTTTGAGTGCGTGTATTGCTAATAATCCCTACAAGTTGATATTTTGTTGTTTTTTGCAATATGACGTCCATGGATGACCCCATATTTGTCCATCAACTTCCTGCACTTACCCACAAATGAGCACATTGTGTGTGTTCATCTGATTGGGTTACCACCGACTAGATGCATTTGAGTCGGTATGGTCTAGGTTGGTTACTGAGACGATGGGTGTTAGTTGGAGGGGTGCATCGGGGGCTGGAATACGCATGATATAGTCCACTACAGTAACTACTAGAGGGTAGACATCATTTGGAGGTCATATGTGGGTTTCCCATCATACATGCATGTGGCCGAGTAGTTAGATGAGCTACGGTTTCTCCAATGGATACATCGGTGTCGTGTAGGAGAGCATGAGATGATACCCATTGACAGGGTCAAACCAAAGTTTGGGTTGCCACAGGATGTACCTCCACCATTCCCACAAGATCACGGGAGGGATGGCGTGGAGAGGCCTACATCACTACAATAGGCGGCGAGTGTCTACAAGGAAGGAGGAGTAGGTGGTTGACCAGATGAATTGATGATGCCGAGTTATGACGAGTATAGACAAAGTGGTGGGTAGCATGGTTGTGAGCCATATCACCAAGGCTACGGTAGCCAAACTTGGCCACCATCACAATGTAGAGAGACGCCCTCACAGGGAAGGTGCCAACCCTAGCTACATAGTTGGGGATAGTGCAAGGATAATCGACACGGTCAAAGGCACAGGTTGCCACATTGCAGGCATAGGTGACAGGCTCGAGGGCTAGTTGTCCACTACACTCTGGCACACAAATTTTGGCCTACAGCCCGAGGATGGGCATAGGTACCCCACGACTTAGGGATAGAGTACCCATAGGCTTAGGGGACAGAGTCCCGAGAGACAAGAAGGGGCAAGACAGGGTCCCTCAAGTATAGATATAGGCATAGGTAAAGGGTCCCGAGAGATAGGTACGAGGATGATACCGATGGCTCCACCATAAACGATGTAATTAAGGCTAGATTCGAGAGATTCCTTAGGAGAGGCACGGTATTATTAGGATCACCTAATAGTTGCAGAGGTAGATGTCCCATCCTACGTAGAGTACAAGGCACAACAGGCCTCAAGTGAGAGGACTAGGTCTTTCACATGTGGAGAGTACAAGGGGGTGGTGAGCCTCGACAAGGTCGTGGCAAGGCCACTAGTGTATGGAGGCTGGCTCCGGTTATGGTATCAACTGAGGATAGACTGAGGCCTATGGTGGGTTGCGAGATGCTAGCGGGGACGTCACACGGTAGTGGAGGAGGAGGAGACAGGTGAGATAGATATGGAGGATATCCAACCGAGTGATGCTCGATATCCGCATATACCTCCAGTTTTGTGTAGTTGTTTATTTTTTATATATACCAGCTTGTGTGTCGAACAGAGTGAGGATGTAGACTAGAGTTTTTATTTTTTTATCATATACGCTGCGTGCCAAAGGTGGTGAGGTTGTATATGATATTTTGTTTAAGATACTGGTATTTACTTATATCCATGTACACATGTATGGATACACAAACTTTCCAATTTATAGTTGATGGCATTTATAACATCGATGGGGTTATTGATTTTAATTTACTGTTATTATGTGTGTATGTGATGAAAACTAGGTGGATTAGGGATGATGGAGTCGGTCGGTTTAGGTATGACCAAGTTAGATTGGTTTAGGCATGATTGAGTCAGGTTTTTTTAGGTATGATTGAGTCATGTTTATTTAGGCATGGTGGAGTCGGAGTCGGTTTAGGCATGATGGAGTTAGGTTTATTTAGGCATGATTGAGATAGGTTTATTTAAGCATGATCGAGTTAGGTTGGTTAGGCATGATTGAGTCAAGTTTGGTTAGGTGTGATTGAGTCAAGTTTTATGGTTGATTGAATTTTTAATTCATTAATTTGTAGGAAAATGTATGATTATGGAAAATAAATGGCATGATTATGGCAAAGAAATGGTAGACATGATAAAATGAATGTATGTGTTATGATGGTAAAAATGTTTAGCAATTGTTACTTGTTTGGTTTAATTTCCAGTTATTGATATAGAATGGAAACTAACTAGGGTAGAATGTCAAATAAGAAATTGAAAGGGGGTTTTGGTTAGGGTAAAGAGTGTCCGAGCTAACCTCTAAGGTTTCCATGCCCTCGAGTATTGCCTACATAATCTCAAATAAAAGGAACTCAAGTTGATGTAGTTCTCCCATAAGTTAGGGAAGACTATGATGAAGTAGACGAATGGGTTTATAGGTGTTAGGCATGGGTGAATGTAGGTCATAGGCATGATTAAGTTTAGGTTGTAGGCATGGTTGAGTTTAGGTCATAGGCATGGTGTGTTTTGTAAATATAGGTGTCAATGATCTAGCCCTATATAGGACAATCAATAACTAATGAGGAAGGCGGATGGTAAGAGGGGGTAAAAGAGCCACTTAATTGATAAGAACCCTAGTGAGTTGACCATACCTAAGAGGGGCTCATGAACCTAAGACCCTAAAGGCATTTCATAATGGACCATTCTTAGGGTGAAGAAATTCACATAATCACAAAATGTCGCGTTTACGCCAAGTCCCTTGAGTAAATGGAAAATTAGGCTAAAAAATTAAAAGAGGTGAGAATGAGTGTTTTTAGTGTAACTTAGTGTATGATAACGTTTTCTTCAGAACAAAAAACCCAGGATCAAAAATAGGTAAGTCCGTGATGAAAATTTCATCTTTTTCTTCATTTGTTTGTGTTTAATAGACTTGATCGATGTGGGAAGTCTATATGGGATAGGTATATTATCTCCTTGAGGTCTTCCTAAAGTTGATCGATGCGGGAAGCTTCTTTAGATTTTTATTGGATTTGTGAAATAACTTGATATAGTTGTCCTTCAAGGGAGCAGTCTATTTATAGTGGTGGAATTTAGAGTGAAGAGATGTCCCTTTCAAGGGAGTCATATTTTGCTAGAAGTTTGACTCAAGGAGTTGCATCCCTTTGTTTTTAGACATTTAAGTCATGGACAAGACTATAGAGGAAGATTAGGTTCTTTTTAGAAGACAAGACTGTAGCACACAGAGATTAACTATGAAAGAGGTGGTTTCAAGTGATGAACGACCATGGGATTCCATATTTAAGAAGACAAAAGTATCCATGAGAATCATGCTATGAGTAGAGCCGTGGTACTCATATTGAAGATAAGGTTGAAAGGTGACGGGAATCACATGATTCTTTTTGAGTTGTGGATCCTCAAAATGGGAAATATGGAAGGTGAACAGGGCTCAAAGGATGAGCGATCAACTAACAGAAAGTGGTATAGAACTGGATGTCAATAATAAAATGGTTGAAGATGTAAGGCATTAAGGGGATCAGGTTCGGGTTTACCTTTGAGTGAAGACAAATGATAAGCACATGATCCATAGGCATGGGTAACGATATAGGTCTGAGCCAATTAGGATAAAATTTACCCCATTTACTTTTCTTCTCTTTGGTTACATGTTGATTTTCCTTCAGACAAGGTCACCACCTGAAAGCCTCGTTCATGAACACATTTTTCATAGGCATTTTGATACATTTTTGGTAGATTTGGAGATGGCCAAGAGCATTGAGACGGCACTCATCTAATAACTAAAGTTGTTCCAAACAATCTTGGTGAAAGTCATCATCATTGAGCATGTCCTATACTTGAGATGTAGAGAGATGGAATCCGGACTTCGAGAGGTAAGACAACCTCAAAGACTATAGACCGAGAAAAAGGTGTGGCGTAAGTCGAAGTGTGAATACTAGTGCGATAAACCCACAAGGTGAAAGGAATGTGTGTATGCAAATCCTTTCTAGTATTGTTGACTACTTTCATAAGAATTTTGTTTAAAGTTTTATTGGTTGATTCAACTTGACCATTGGTTTGCAGGTAATAAGGTGATGAGAAACTAATTTGGATGCCAAAAGCGTCGCATAGTTTGTGTAGGGTTTTATTTTTGAATTTCTTTCCATTATCATTGATGAGGTGGTGAGGAACACCAAAGCAACAAATGATGTGATGGTTGATGAATTCACATATTTTCTCGGATTTTTTAGAAATGAGGGGAATGGCCTCTACCCATTTAGTGTAATATTTAGTAGCAGTTATGATCCATTAGTGGTGTTATGAAGAATGGGGGTTGATCTCACCAAAAAGATTCAAACCCCATTGAGAGAAAGGCCAAAGGTCTCATGCAACCTATAAGGCATGAATAGGTGTGTGGTGGAGATTAGCATGTTGTTGGCATTTCACGCAATGTTTGACATAATCACAAAAGTCGCAGCTTAGGGTTGGCCAATAATATCCTAGGTGAAGAATGTATTTTGCGACAGCTAAACCACTAAAAAGACCTCCACATATTCCATCATGGACTTCCTTAAAGGTGTAGGGAATTTTAGAACTTATAAGGCATTTTAAGAGAATATCTTCAAAGCCACGCTTATGACAAAGATAGACCACCCATGATGACATAACAGGAGACACTTTTAAGAAAGGCATGTTGTCCATTATGAGTGAGATCAGCATGTAGAATGGAAAGGGAAAGATAGTCTGCGTATTACGTATACCAAAGGTCACGCAGCTCACAGGCCATAGTTTTGATGGAGTAGACATCATGAGGTAAATAAGATGGTGATTGTAGCCTTTGTATTGTGACAAATATTTTAGAGTCACCGGGAAAAGTAGGTATCTAAGAAGCCAAGAGACCATGATATCCGTAAATTTATTCATAGATCGTGGGGTGGTTTGAAGTGTGTAAAGGTCAAAGGTGGTCAAAAGTATGTCTACATGATGCTTATACTTTTGAAGTATCTCATTATTATACTTGGTATATACCATTGACTTGTTTTATGAACAGTTGGGAATCTCCAAAGATGTTGATTGACTTAACATCTAATGCATAAGCATCCTAGAGACCCAATACAAGTGCTTCGTATTCAGCAATATTGTTTGTACAATAAAAATCGAGTTTGAAAGACAACAACATAGGTTCACCCTCAAAAGGAATGAGGATAACACCAGCCCCTCCCCATGCTAACACTTGGAGCCATCAAAGAAGAATGTTATTTGGTAAGCGTGGTTCGTCTAGGGAGAGGGTAGTTATAAACTCATCTAGGAAATCAAAGTTAGATGGTTGATTCCTAGAAAGGGGTGCATTGGCCACTTGGTCGAGAAATAGCTTGGCCCTTGATTTACTTTTTATGAATGAATTCAAGTTCGAGGTCGAAAGATGCACAAGCCAATGTGCAAGTAAATTGTTTTTGATATGGTTTGGCATACATATAGTTAATGGGTCAAGATTAGTAATGACGAAGGTTTTTGGTTGAGTAGGTAATGGTGAAGTTTGGTGGTGACAAAAACTAAGGCTAAGAGCGAGTTTTTGGCGTGGTTATATCTAGTTTCATAGTCCATAAGGGTATGGCTTATGTAATAGACTACTTTCTCTTAGTGTTGGTTGTCGTGATGAGCATGCATGACACCTAAAGAATGGTTAGTGGCGAAATACATAGGTAAAAGGGATGGTCATCTTTAGAAGGAATGAGAACTGGTGGTTAAAGGAGGTATTTTTCAAGGCCTCAAAGGCTTTATGTCACTCATCATCCCATTTGAGTAAAACATCTTTCTTGAGAAGATGGCGAAATGGTTAAAAACGGTTAGAAAGATGCAAGATAAAATGAGGGATAGATTGAAAATTTCCTCAGTAGGCTTCAAAGTTGACAGAGATTAGTGGGTGGAGGCAATTCTAGAATAGCCTTGACTTTAGCAGGATCGACTTCTCTCCCCCACAAAGAAATAATGAAACCTAGGATTTTTCCGAAGCATACCGCAAAGACACACTTCTTTGGTTGAAGATGCACAAAATACTTTATGAGGTGTCCAAAGATGACTTTAAGGACGAGAAAGTGTTTGGTTTGATGTTTATATTTGGTTAGAATATCATCTACGTAATCTTCCAATATGTGATGCATGATGTCATGGAAGATGTAATTCATGGCTCACTTCTATGTGACACCAACATTTTTATGGCCAAAAGGCATGACTCGATAGCAGAAATTTCCCCAAGGGGTAATGAAGGAAGTCTTGTGTTGATCCTTTGGAAATAGTAATATTTGATTGTAACATAAGAAATTGTCCATGAATGATAACATTTCATGGCAAGTGGTGAGATCAACTAGTTGGTCGATGCCCGGTAGGGGGAAATCATCTTTGGGACAAGTTAGGTTGAGGTCATAGAATTACATGCAAATGTGGATTCCCCCTCTCGCCTTTAGGATGGGAACAATGTTAGAAATCCACTAGAAATAGTTAATGGGTAAGATAAAGGAAACTGAGAGAAATCATTGAATCTCTTCTTTGACTAAAAGAGAAATGCAAGGATGCATTTTCCATAGCTTTTTTTTCATGGGTTTGGCATCGAATGGTGATGATAATGTGGACCATGATTTTTGGTCAATACTGGGCATATCGGCATAGACTAGGCAAACGCGTTGCGATGGTCCCAAAGGAAAGAGGTGAAGGATTCCTTCTCAATAGCGTCTAAGGGTTGGCCTATCTTTATATTGTGGAGGTCATCCTTAGTGTTAATGTTAATTTTAATGGTTGATTTATTTAACATGGTTTGTGTCTTAGAAGGTAACGACTGGTGAATATAAGAATCTTCCTCACCAAGGTAAGTGAGGATGGATTCATCATCCTAACACCGAAAAATTTTTATAGAGGGTGTATCGTCATCGATCATGTCAGGATACAAGAATGGGAGAGAAGAGGGAGCCTTGCCATCATGTTGATAAGTCAGAGGTTCCATGGAAATGGTGTTTATGAAATAAAAAAGTTAGGGGGATAAATTCAGATCTATGCACTCCGTAGGTGAAGATGGTAATGAAGGTGAAGGAGGTTGGGAAGGTTTTCCATCCCGGATTAGGTCGATGTAAACCTTCGTGGAAGGTGGTGCATCAAAACCAATGCCACTATGATCATTGTGTTTATGAGAGGTACAAGAAATGAAAGTATGGTGGCCCTATTCATAAAAGCCTAATCCAAATCCTTTCCATGTGTACAGGTGGAGGAAATTGTGAGTGAAGCAAAGTGGTTAGTGAGGGATTGTAGCTTAGATGAAAATGGTTGGGTTTGGGATGGAGGTTCGGTTTATATGTGGTCACATCAAGTCCCCCATAAGTTAGATCAGTGAAAAGGTGAGGAGGGCCATAAGGAAAAATGTCACCGATGCAGATGTCATAACTGGGGTGTTGACGTAAGTTCCCATACTCTTGCGAGGTGAGGAAGGTGTCAATATTATATAGGTGGTATTCCCCTAGAGTGAGGCGTTTAAAAATCCTTCTAAGGGATCTCGTAGTTGATATGTGAGTAGTTTTGATAGATGACTCACCTAATGATGTGGAAACAAGGGAGTTAGTGGTAGAGGCCACAATGGCGTAGGGATAGCAAGGTCAAAGTGCGGGACGGTGGTGGTAGACTTCGTGGGTGGGCTAGTAGGTGGAGGTGAAGAAGGGATAGTGGCGAGATGCCTTGACTATTACAAGCACATCATTAGGCCAAGATAGCATGTTATAGGTCTTGAATGGTGAAGGTCCATTAGGGATGTTGTAATTGTGTCCCTTGTGTTCATATTTGAGGCAGCGGTGTAAAGTTGACGAGACACAACCCATGATGCGGATCCAAGGCCGGCTGAGTAATAAGTTATATTGAAATTCCCTTCTAGGACATAGACATGTTTTAGGGAAGTGTGGGGACCCATGGGGACATGGAGAATGACGGAACCTAGGGTCGAGTTCATGGCATCATTGAAGGAGCGCAGCATAACTAGGTTACCATGCATGTAATTGGCGAGATATTTGCATTTGGTCATATGCATGGAGTTGACGATGTTAATACTAGCACCACCATCAATCATAATGCATCATATGTGTATATTATCAATAAAGACGGAGATGGAAAGATTGGGATCGGGGTCATCATAATCGGAAGGGAGTGATCTTTTCATCTAAAAAGTTGAGGGTGTCTACTTGGCAAGTAGGTGTAGGTGTAGAGAGGAACGCAATGACCTAGTGAGAGAGGCAACATGGTAAGGGGTAGTGATGGAAGCTAAAGGTGTGGGTTCATTTGGTAAAACCTCAATAGATTGAAGTACCTCCATGAGGGATTGACGATGTGACTCAAAGGTTTGGACGAGGTCATATAAAGACATTTTGAGCGAGGATTGATGCAGTTGTTTTAGCATTGTGCGATGTGTGACCCCATTAGAATTAGGATATGTAGGACGTCAAATGATGACTTTTGGTATGGGTGTGGATGATATGTTGGGTACAAAGTTGATTGATGGGCTATTTTCCTTTTCTTTTCCCTTGTCTTTCTCGGCATAGGTGGTAACGTGAACCATGTTAATTTAAGGATAGGTGGATTAAGAGGGTATGTCATGGAAGGTATAGCAATAAGAGGGAAAAACCCTAGTGGGGATATGATCCTTGTGAAATGAGCAGGCACATTGGCATTTGGGTGGTGCTTTTTCCAACTCTCTTATATGGACCATGTTGATCTCAAATCTTGAGGGTGGATCAAAGAGTTGTTGGGGTGGAGATTTTGGTCATTGAGTAGGTAATGGAAGAAGATCTATGGAAATTGGTGAAGGTGAAATGGGGTCCTCATCAAGAAGATCATTGTTGTCAAAATTTTCTTTGGGAGGACACAATTGGACAAGAACAGTTTTTACAGTCGTACAGTTCTCTACATCGTGTCCTAGCACATGATGGTAGGCGCAAAACTTTAGTTTCATCAAACCCTTTTGGTTTGGGTTTGAGTGGGTTATAAGGTCAAATAGGTGGTAATGTGATGACAGAAGTTTTGAGGAGATTGGTTAAGATTTTAGCATAGGACCCTGCTAGTGGATCGCAATGGGAGGTGAATGTAGGTTTGGGTGTAGGTACGATTGATTATGGAGGAAGAGGCTTTATAGGAGGGGGAATGGGTTGGTCCACTAGTTTGGTGTGTGGAGTGGTCTTAGGTCTTGTGGGCATCTATTTAGGTACTTGGCATGGTAGAAGAGCTAGCAACTGGGTTTGGTTGGTGTAACTACTTTATGGGAAGGTAACAAATTCTTAGATTTAGGTTGCACCTTTTTGGGAAAAGGTGACATGGGCACACACGATGTAGAGAGAAAAGGAAATGGTGGAAGAGGATAGGTTACCCACAGGGTAACCACGTTGCTATGGAGGTGGTCGGCGGAGGTTGGGTAGAAGGTGTGATTGGAAGGGAAGAAAGTGTCATGGGTAGTGAAGATGTTATGGGAGGTAGTCATGGTATGGGTGATAAGAAGGTTACATGCGATGGAGGAGGTTGTGTGGGTTGCTTGGTTACATTAGAGGTTTGTGATAAGGAGGTGGGCTGCTTTGTGCTCTTAGTTTACTAGTGGAAGGAGGTTGTTTGGCCAGGGTCGGGGGTGAGGTCCTAGGATGGATGAAAGGGGTGAAGGTGAGAATGGTTTGGTAGGCAAGGTTGGTGTATGAGGTCTAGGGGTTGGGTCTTGTTTTAAGGGCCGGAATAATTTTAGTGTTGGTTTGGGAAGATGTGGCTAAATCTAATTTGATGGGTGGGTGAGTAAGGTTTGATGTCGGCCTGACCCCTAAGATAGTGATGGGTTTAAGTAAGGGAGATGATATAGGCGTGGGTAGGTGTTTGGGTGTAGATGTATGTTGGGTTATGGGAAGAGGTTGGGCCATGGGTGGTGACATGGAGGATGTTGCAATAGTTGTGGTTGTTTTTGGTTTGGTCGCTTGAAACACTTTTGGATAGATAGTGGAGGTTTCGGTGAGTGACAATTGTATTTGGGTTGACACATGAAGTAGGAGACATCCCCAAAGTAAGGCTCTATCAACATAGTCTAGGCAATCATCCAAGCATGAAAATGGTATTTTTGTAAGTGGGGCTGATGTGGATTGAGTAGCAATCCCTGTAAAATGTGTTTGAGATATAGGGAAATGGCTAGCCTCAAACTCTGTGGGTAAGAGATCCAAAAGAAGATCAGTGGGATCTTGGGGGTTTGATAGTGAATGGTCATCTAAAGGAAATGGTATTTATATAGGATCCTCCATGGGTAGAGGAGAGGATGGGCCAGATGAGGTGGAATCTCCTTGTGATGGTGTAGGTTGTGGACATGTATCTCCTATGAGTAGGAGAGGTGCCACTGACAACTGCTCGGAAATTTGAGGGGTCAAAGGTGGCATGCTAATTATAGGCTCTTCCATGGATGAAGGAGAAAATGAAGGGGTTATTCTGTGGGTGGAGGAGTAGATGAAATAGGTTCTTGTGCATGTAGGGGAGCTCAGGCTAAGATTTTGTCTATGGACTGTGAGATATTTCATTTGAACCATGATGTTAGCCGGTCCATTATTGCAATTCATAATAAGGAAGAACGTATATTGTTACTACAAAAATTTTAGGTCCACGACTCATGATACGTAATATTGTTGGCTAATTGTTCATATCCATGATGTTATAGATATTGGTGTGTAATAGATAGGAGTTTTAAATAACTCTAAAGGTAAGAATGAGCATCGTGATCGGGATCACAATCAAGTGCACTATGATCAAAATAAAGGTCATTTTGAAGGAGTTCATGGTAGAGGTTGAAGATATTGTGGTGGATTCGGAGGATGAGGTTGTGGTGGTGGACGAGAGAGTTTCCTCAAGGAACATGTTATACATGTGGATATCCTGACCACTACATGCATGAATGTCCTTAGAATATTACTTGTTGCTTCTATGGAAAGAATCATAGCTATGAGGAATGCCCAGACTTATATGAACATCTTATTAAGTATCATAGTTAAGAAAACAAAGGCATGGGGATGGTTAGGAAACAATGTGTTGTGAAAAATTAGTGGATGCCCAAGTTGGAACCAGAATCTAAGGTATTTCCTATAAAGATCACTACCACGTTGAAGTGGCATGCGCCAAACAAGCATTATAGCATAAGCCTACCATCACTACGGAGGAGGTTCTACATGCACGGTACCCGCATCTTCTCCATCGAAGGAGATTTATCAGAAACCATGGAGGTACTCATAAATATTTAGGGTGAAATACAGTATTTAAAGGAGAAATCATGAAAGATGGAGCAAAATAAAGCAAGAGAGATGGACCAAAATCTGATATTGATGACTTGAAGGAAGTGTGTAAAATTTTGCGCTAGGAGAATATCATTACATTATTAAGGAATTGGCTAAAGGTAAACACTACGCATAAAAGTATTGAGATGGGATGATAGATCCTACATGCAAATCTTCCCCTCATAGCTTAGACTATGACAAGTAAATCACTCTAAATGTTGTTGTGGATGGATGGATTTTGAGCAATATATCGATTGATACAGGCATGAAATTCAATGTTCTTACTTTAGATGCATGGGTACAGATAGGGAGGCGTCCATTACAACCATCCTTGAATGTATTGTTCATGGCTAACCAAACTAAGGCCACTCCCATTGAAGTTTTAAAAGATGCATCCATCACTATACAGGGAGCCAAGTTCACTAGGTATTTTGAGGTTTTACCACTAGCAGAGGTAGATAGCTTCCCAACTCTACTTGGGTGCCCTTGGTGCTATGCAAATAATGTTGATCTTTGGTTCAACAAGGGTTATATCAGTTTTGAAAACAAGGAGGAAAGATTTATTATCCCTTTAACAGATGGAAAATTTGCACCCTATGTTGAGCCTTTGAGTGAGGAAGATCTAAATAGGATTTATGTATGCATCATCTAGGACCCATAAGTGCTCGAGCCATCTAAAGAAGGAATCCTTCAATGGGAAGATGCACAAATCTATTATCGATACTACAAGTGTTACTTGCAATAATTGGGATCATAGTACCTATCACTGGTAGGGTGTGGAGTAAGAAGGACATTTGCATGGAATAGCAGACCTTGTTGTATCAAGAGAATAAGTAATAACTCAGTACCTCGATACAATGGAAAAGGAGACCCTATGGTATTTCTGCACACCTTGGAGGAATAGAGGATAGACCAGTTGGAGAGACGAAATATGCTAGCATATACCTTGTGCGGGATAGAAGTGCGTTGGTAGGTGGTTCACAAGGATAATCTTATAGGATGGAATGAAATCAAGGTTTCTCTTTTTACTTGGTTTTCTAGGATTAATGCACCTACTCAAATATGCACTTATCATGGTAATCAACCTATTCAACACATCATTCAAAGATTGTGAGAGGCTCTAGACGTATGGGAAGGAAGCTTTACCATCTTCACTCTGGGTACACAAATTTTATTCCACTTTACAAGGCTACGTGTATGCTTGGTATGTTTATGCGGAACTCCATAGAGAGACCGGAAATTTGCAAGATTTAATTATTGGAATGATCCGGATGTTTAATTATTTCTCTACTAAACCTCCAAAGAGAAGAGGAATTAAGGGTTATAAATTTCTTAACTATGGGAGATAGTGTCAAGGTGGAGGAACTAATTCAGGAGTTATTCAATGAAAATGATTCAGAGTGAGTTTTTTTGAAGAAACAGAGATAGATGCCACACAATTTAAATGCTCTTTCCTTGAGAAAGAAAAAGGAAATATGGTATACTTAGTGGATCATGAAGAAGTAGAAAATATGGATGTATATCATTCAATAGGTAGGTGTGAGGTTTTGGATAGTACAGATAAGACCGCATGCGCCTATCATGAACCTATGAAAAAAAAATATTGCATTAGATGATGAGCCTAAGGAGGCCATAATTGGGGATTATTGGTCCGATTCTAAAGTGGAAAAAATAACTGAGTTACTACAAGATTATCAAGACTTATTTCCTAGGGGATATCATGAACTAAAAGGTGTGCATGAATCATTAGGAGAAATGAAGATAAAGCTTAAGAAAGGTACATGCCGGGTTAGGAAGAGACCCTATAGAATGAACCTCAACTTGTGTGATAAGTTCAAAGAAGAAATTGACAAAATGTTGAAGTATAGAATCATCAAGCCTCGGACAAATCGTAATGGGTTAGACCCAATGGTGATCGAGTAAAAATAAATATGGTCGATTAGGATTTGTGTGGACTACAGGAACCGAGTGTTGCATGTGTGACTAATCCCTTCCCTACATCATTCACTCAAGAAATATTAGAAGGAATTTCAGTGCGTGAGATCTATTCCTTTATAGATGGATTCTCTAGGTATCATCACTTAGGATTGCATAGGAGGATCGGGAATAGATTACTTTTACTACTAAATGGGTAAGTTTTTCATATATTGTGGCCTTTTTTCTGAAAAATGTGCCTTTTGTATTTCCGTGCATAGTTGTCCAAGAATTCAAATATTTTATTCACAACTTCTTGAAGGTATTTTTAGATAATTGACGGTGTATGTACTTGTTAAGGATCATTGTAATAATTTATGCTTAATGTTTGAAAGGTGTATCTAGTTAAGCATCTCTTTGAACATCAAGAAAAGTATATTTTCTACACCATTAGGCACACTATTAGGGCACATTATCTGCAAGGAGGGTTTATTGGTTGATACAAATAAGTTTGTAGTCATTACACGGTCCGGAAGAGCCTACCAAGAAAAGTGAGGTGTGTGGATTCTTAGGCCACACTGGGTATTATAGAAATTTTATAAAATGGTATGCTAAAGTTGTTGCACCCTTGGAAGAGTTACTAAAAGGAAAAGGTACATTCTACTCAGAAAACTATGGAAACGCGCATTCAAGACATTAAAGGAGAAACTTACTACGTTGCCTATTCTACGCTTTCCTCATGGGACCAACCATTTCATGTAAATGTGGACGCCTCTAGCAGAACCATTGGCGTGGTGTTGGCTTAGCCTAGAGAAGGTATTATAGATCATTATATTTGTTTTGTGAGTAGAAATTTGACTCTGCAGAGTAGAATTATACAACTATAAAGCGTGAAGCTTTTTCAATGATCTATGTGCTACATAAATTCAGACAAGACTTCTAGCATCACCATTTGTATTCTATACTAACCACATGGCATTGAAGTATTTGGTAAAAATCCCATTTTGAAGGGGCACATATGTCGCTGGGTACTCTTATTCCAAGAATTTGATTTCACAACAGTAAAACTAGGGAAAAGTAATTATGGATCGGGAAAAGTAATTCTAGACCCTAGAATATAGTCAAGAGAATATGCGTAGGCAATTAAAGATACCATTCCCGATGCATAGCTATACAGTTACAATGCACACCATCGTAATTAGAGGACATTGATGTCTTTTTACGTATGGTATGGCACCAAAAGGAATGAAATCCTTAGAGAAGAAATAACTTTCCATTCGTGTGGCACCATTTGTGCTTTGATTAGCAATGACCTTTGTACAAGTTAGGCCAAGATGAAGTATTGCACTAATGTGTATTGGAACATGAGCACATAGATATCATGAAGGAGGCTCATGGTGGTATTGCAGGTGGGCACTATGCAAGTGATGCCACTATATGAAAGATTCTACTCACTAGATTATGGTGGCAAACCCTGTATAAAGATTGTAAAGCATATTGCAAGGCTTGTGATCACCGCCGCCATGCCTTGGCAAACTAAGAAAACGAGATGAAATTCCTTTAAGACCTATTCCTAGTGCAGAACCATTTGAAAAATGGGCTATAGATTTTTTGCGTCCTATTTCACCAGCCACACATAGGACTAGATCGCTTTATATAATCACTTGCATAGATTATCTAACAGGTGGGTAGAACTAGCACCTATAAAGGATTGTCAGCTTACTACAACAACCAGTTTCTATGGGAAAATATTATTACAAGGTATGGATGCCCGTTGAGTTTGAAAAGTGATAGGGCCACACATTTTTTGAATGAGACAATCAGAATTCTATTAGATGAGTTCATGATTTCATACCATAAGATTACACCATTTCATCCTTAGGAAAATGGGACTCACTTGAGGCTTTAATAAGATTTTGAGCCAAACATTGACAAAAAATTTGATGTTGGAAGGAAGGATTGGGATGATAAAGGTTTTGCAGTTGCTTTTGGGCTTATAGAGAAACATACAAGTGGTTGAACAAGGCCACACCCTTTCAATTGGTGTTTGGCACAAAAGGAGTTCTTCCTATGGAATTCATGCTACCTTCTTTGCCTATTACAGAGCCTTCGGATGACTAGATGATGAACAAGCCTTAGAAGAAAGAATTGAAAATTTAATTAATCTGAATGAGCAATGAGCATAG
The DNA here is from genome assembly GCA_018340775.1 of Taxus wallichiana var. yunnanensis. Taxonomy (NCBI): domain Eukaryota; kingdom Viridiplantae; phylum Streptophyta; class Pinopsida; order Cupressales; family Taxaceae; genus Taxus; species Taxus wallichiana. The sequence goes on along the minus strand of CM031239.1, from coordinate 591,107,380 downwards.
CATGCTGAAGTTAGAAGTAAGAAAAATCCAGAAGAAAGCATGGCATGACAGGCACATCAAGGAAAAAAATCTTGAGATAGGATAGATGGTACTTCTTTATGATTATAAGTTTTTGTGTCATCCAGAAAACTCAAAGTACATTAGTTAAGACCATATGTTATCACTTACATACTTGAAATAAAATCTTGTTAGTTAGAAACGCTGATGGAATACAATAACCCGATTACTTCAACGAGAGTAGGCTAAAGCCATACTATAAATAAGTCTTCTTGGTGTTTGTAATAAGATTGTGTTACCATTTAGATTAGGATTTTAACTAAGTATTCCCTTAATGTATTTTTGTATTTATCGATATGCTTTGTCAATTTAGTTCTTGTTTTGTGAAATAAGAACGTTTGCGTGTCAAAAGATAATTACCATTTGCAATATTTTTATACACAAAGGACTTCACATACCATTTGTGTGGGGTGGTTATTGAAAAATGGGTACACATAAAGGAACAAAATACATGTGTTATTCAAGGATAAAGAGTTGATAGACATAAGATTGCTTCCAAATAAGGACCATAAATGGAGATAAACTAAGAAACAATATAACATGAGGTAAGAAGCGGCCATGTAGACTACCAGAGAAGGAAAAGTGGTGAGGTACTCAAGCGCATGGACACGTGTCAAGAGAATTCTATAGCCGAGAAGATACGAAGGCATGCTAAATGGTTATAGCTGAGGTGCAAAGATGTACAACGTAAAAATTGTGAAAATGGTCAATTAATGAGAGGATTGTTGGTAGGTGAAGGATTAATAAATGCACTAACTTTTTGAAAATCTATATACGGATAGGATGTGATTTCATTTTTACCATTGTAATCACAAAAATTTGAATGAGCTAAGTGCAAATGAGTTGAGTGAATCATGTTGAGGTGTGGAGAGTGTGAAACTAGATGTGGAGAGCAGATTTGTGCATAGGAGAAGCTTACATCCCCATTGGTGAAGGGTTTGAGTGAAGCAGAGCATTTTGAAAGAGCTAGGGCATGTGATTTCAACTAGGGCATGCAGATTTGAGCTAGGGTTTGGAATTTTTCATTACATAAGATAGAAGGCAAGTATTTGCACACTACAAAGGATAGAAAGTTGTGATTTACAAATGGCACCAAAGAAAGAACATGCCATATGAGCCAAGGGAAAGAATAAAGTGAAAGAAGAGATTGAAATTGATCCCAAAAGTAATTTCTCGAGATGTAATACCCAAAAGGTGTGATAGTGGGACAATAATGGGATTATCATGTCCATAAGTGCAAGATAAGTGATTACAACCACTACACATTAGATAATAAAAATTAATCAAACGCATTGTTGAGTACGAAGACAAATGAGTGCATAGCAGATGACATGCTAGTGTATGATGACACTGGAGAGAATTTGTTAAAGTAGATTAGATTCTACTAGTTTCATACGAGCTCCCATATTTTGGAAAATATAAACCTTTGTACCAAAGTTGATGAGTAGAGTACATATAGACTTTTCTATTTCTGCAAACACAGGTAAGGATTACAACCACAATGATTTCAAAAATAATAGGATTAAATGGAACAAGAGTGGATCTAGATAGTCACTTGATAGATGAAGCAGAAATCTTGGAGACGCAGGTTAGGGGTATACCAAAGGTCTGCATGCAGAATGGATATCGACAAATTAAAGAAGTACCCAATGGTATAGGAAGCTACACATCTAGTGACCAAATTGAATGATCAAGAGAGATGGTCACATATGAAGACAATGTGGCTACACATTACAATGATAATGTCATAGGGAGTCATTTATAACATATCGTGCTACATTACACAGAGACTATCATCAAGGAAGGGCGCAGTGAGAAAATCAATTTTGCTGATATCTTATTGTCCCTTGTATTTATGAAGATTGGAGTGCCCAATGGGCTAAAAAACAAGATCTGGGAGTATCCCATATAGATAAAGTCCCTTGTGGAGAGATTTGATAAGTACTTGTGTGAAGGGTCAATGAGTGGGTCGCTCAAGCAAATGGCGAAGATGTGGTATGATCTGGCCCATGCGGTATTTAAAGAGGAGTGGTGCATCCCTAAGTAGTTACCTTTGGTGGTGGGAAAGGTAGTCAAATTTGTGGTGTACCAACACTTCGCATCATGTAATTTTTCATGAAGGATGGGAATTGGAGCCCCCGGTGCAAACTGTTGTATACCTTCATAACGGACTACTTCCGGGCATCAATCCATTGTTTTACTGATGTGCGCTAGCTGAATTTTATCACGATAAGGTAGACTGTGACTACCACACATTGAGAAATACATATGTATATCCAAGTCAGGATAACTATATTGAGAGGCTAGTTTAAGACATGATAAGTATGAAGCATGTCAGTTTGGTGATTGGAGATAGTGGAGCTGCTCTTATATACCTTCAGCTTAAATCTAAGTTGGAGGGTAACAAGTATGTAGAGAATGAGTTCATGCTCCCAAGGCCACCTAAGGGAAATCATATAGTGGAAAATGTACTAGCTCCAAAGCCCACATAAATAGTGGAGGTAGACAATGAGTAGGAAGAACATGAGGGCAGTGGTGGCTTGGATCACAGGGGACGGAGGTAACCCATTGATAGGGTAGAAGTTGAGCATACAAGTACTCCACCCTAGGAATAAGAAGAAGGAGATGAAGAATTGGAAGTAGGAGCAGACCCTGAAGAACACCACTTTAAGAGGGTGTTCATATGAACAAGAACTCAAGGAACTACCCCAAAATGGTACAAAGATCACCACAACTCTCACCACAAAAGGAGATAGCTGAGAAGAGAAGGAGAAAATTGAAGTTAACCAAGGAGGTAGAGGAGTCTCAAGATAGCACGCATGGATATCCTATACAACTAATGGATGTGGAAGAAACCAACGATGAAGAAATGAAGGTTGACGAAGAAGGATAAAAGAATCCAAGAGAAATAGAGAAAGATACTACTTAGGACATAGAGGATAAAACTTTAAATCTTGGTGCTCAAGTTCCTAAGGGGTTAAGATCAAGGAGGGAAAGTGGAGAGTATGATGCACCAGTCATGGGCTATGAAGAAGACACAAGTAAAATTGTCCACTCATGATTCCAGAATATAGTGGGCCTCAAGGACTTGTATGGGTGGGATTTGATGGACCCTGACATGGAAACCACATGTGCGAGGAAATAATTGTCATGGTCCATGCAAACTCACATGGACAAGCCTGATTTTGATGTGTGTGAAGAGTCATGTGTGTCAAGGAGAATGAGGAAGGAACCACAAAATAGGCACATAACCATCAAGCCAACTGTTATGACTGATGAACATGTGAGTAATGCCTTAGTGAAGGTATCTACAGAGGTGAAACGTAGGAATGTAGATAAATTTTCCACTATCAAAGCACTAAGAGAAGATATCAAAGCCAAAGATGCAATATTACATGTCTAAAAGGAGAGAAGGGCCTAGAAAAAAATAAGAATGGGCTTCTCATCGGCATGGTAGAGGAGATCGGAGATCGTGTACTCCAAGAAAGACCGCACTTGGAGCCCAAGGTACCCAAAACGTTCCCTTCGACTATGCACTATGTGCGTACCCTAGTGTATTTGGTGCTTGAGGATGGACCAGTTTGGATGCCAGAGCCAAAGAATCTTGAGCAGAAGTAGAGATAGAAAAGGTTGTAGTGGTAAGGAATATTTGATCCTAGAAGGAATTACTTCAAACCTTGTAGGAGGAGGAGTGAAGAAAGAAAACAAGGCATTGAACATATGTGCAACTCTAAAGGTATTAATAAGGATCATGACCATAGTAGAAGGCAATGAAGTCCTGAAGGAAATGAAATATGTGACATTAGGACACTTGGAGAGATTGGTGCTAGTAAAGTAGAAGTGTGAGGCCCTTTTAGGAACCTAATACCCCCACCAGACAGGATGGATGAAATTGGGAAACTTATAGCCGAGAAGATGGATCTTTTGGAAGGAAGGGTGACTGTAATGTCTAACATTGTTATCGTAATACAAAACGAGAAGGGAAAAATTACACAAGAAGAGTTAGACTCTATTGCATCAGATATTCCAGAAAAGGTAGAAGTCGTGGCTTTGAGTGATTGGCAAGCTTTGTGATGCCTACTAAAAAAACCACTTGAGACCCATGGAACAACCTAGGATTAGTTAGCAAAATCATGAAATAATTTTTTTATTAGAAGTGCCTACAACTAGCTTACAAGACAACAATTATCACTAATAGGTTCCGGAACAAGTTTAATCTATTAGAACATAATTTATTTATTTAACAATTATCAAGGGTCACAAGGTCCAAATTTTAGGGTTAGAAGTTTTAGTTAGGTTCACAAGGTAATTTATCCCCATACCCACTCTCTAACAGCTCAGATTTTCAACTTGATTTTTCTCACACATAATGCATTCAAAATTTTCCTAAATCATTCCCATTGGATAGGAAATTTTCTCACCTTTCTGATGATATAAATAAGTCCTCCTAACTCCTTGTAAAACTCCAGTTATGGGCGGCGAGGCCCTGGGTGTAAATTTTCCCAAAAGGGACGTGTCAAGTGGGGAGAAAACCATTTTTCAAGTTGATAGGGCGCGGGCGGTGTTTAAACATTTTTCCTGTGTGGGTGCAAAGTCCACATTTCTCCCATGCCTCCATGGGTCCCACAAGGACACATCTCAGGCTCCAAGCCAAAGTAGGGAGAGGATGAGGTAAGGGTGGGTGACAGAGAAAGTTGGAGACATTCACAAAAGGGGAGAAAAATCAATTAGCGCTTGCGCGCCCTTGGGTCCGCCAGGACACGTGGTGCTAAACAAGATGAAGCGGGAAAGAAAGAGGGAAGGGTGGGGCACCGTGAGGTGATTGGAAATTTTTCCCAATGGGAGGGGAAATGGACAGTTTGACGAGCGGGCGTGTGCATCTATGGAAGGGACTTCTCGAGGCAAGGCAGAGTGCGGGGCCGCAGAAAATTAAGAAAAAATTTCCAAACAAAATTTCAAAAAGATAAGGTTGCGAGGTTTCCCCCCCCTCATTGTCACCCCCATGTTGCCATGTGGCGCCTCGTAGGTAGGTCATGGCTAGCGGTTAGTGGAGGGAATTTTAAATATTTCTCCTAAAAAAATTCAACATTTTTTCTAACTTTTCTAAGCGAAATTTTCACTGACCACGGGCCCGCCAGGGAAAATTTTCCCAAATTTTCCTTCCAAGGAAGGAAAACTTCAAAGGGCCATAACTTTTTTTTTGGGAAGCTTAGTTTTGGGCAAATGAGGAATTTCTGAAATCTCTCGACGCCCTCTTTTCATGGGAAACATAAATTTTAAATTTTGATAAAGATTAAGGGGCCAATTTTAAGAAAACGTTCTGCAGGATTTTTAAAAGCAAACTGGTAATTTTTAACTTATAGATTTGGTTCAATTTTATCTTCTCCTTCACTCAACATTCCCAACAGACATGGAGAACTATTATAGGAATGATTTAGGATGTTTTAGGAAGGTAAATTTTCTTAAATGATTTCCAATTTGAATTTTCCCAACAATTGACAGAAAAAGGGTGTAAAATGATTGTGAAAGGTTTAGGCCTGATTTTTGCAATGTTTCAAATGATTTCCTTAAGTGTTTTTGTCAAATTTGATTTCCTTGATATTATAGCATGCTAAATTTTAATGTTTCAAAGTTGATTATTATGTGCAGGTTCGAACTATGCATTTTAATTAAATTATTTACCAGTTTTAAAAATTAACAATGAGATCAAATTAAAAGGGAGTCCATCTAACTTTTTCATCATTCAAGTATGGATTTTCATTTCTAATCTAGTCTAAAAAATTCATTTTTTTAATCAAACCATTCAAGATCAAAATGCACATCTGAATTCTATTTTACACATTTCCAAAATATACAAAATGTTGTATTATTCCCACATACATTTCTACTTTTACATAGAGATTTAACTATCTCTTTTTCCATATAATGAAACATTGAATTCATTCCATGCTAGCCTTAAATTTTTCTTCTTCTTTAATCAAACATTAAAACAAGAATCCGCTTTCTATCTTTTCCCGAAATCATATATTTTAAATAAGGCATAATAATACAATTTCAATACAAAGAATGTAATTTGATAAGGTAGTGCAATCTTTTATTGATTTCAATTATACATCTTTACATCTTTCAATGTTTGAATGCAAATAACAGATTTCTATTTCTTTCTTTCCAATAAATAGAATAGAGTATAAATATCTTTCACATTTTGAATATACAACTTTCATAACCAATTACATACATCTTTTCTTCACAAAATACATTACAATTTCATCCACTTCAAAGTGGGAAAGGTTATAATAAAATATATTTCGCAAGGGACAGTCAAATGTCTTTCTCCTTTGCTCTAGAACAGCAACATGTAAAGTTCCCTTTTTCTTCCAATTTGATCACAACAAAAGTGGGGGAAAGGCAACGCTCTCCACCCAACCAAGACATCTAATGAAAGGAGAATCCATCCTTCATCATTGGCCCCTGAGCCCTAACCACAATGCAATAAGAAATGGATATCAACCCATGGAAACAACAGGCTTCCACAACACACAACATTCTTTCAACATGCATATTTCAATATAAAACATAGTCCAAACAAAAACAACAGTTTACAACTACATTTGAAAACATTCAAACAGAACTTAGGCTTTATCATGCAAGCCAAAGGAGCAAGGACTATGGGGGAAGCTACTTATGCCTCCCAATGGGAATTGGGCATCCACCTATAACAAACTGCCAAAAAAATTCACCACACATATCCTTATTCCCCCACAATCCCTCCTTATGCCCCCCACATATTTCCTTATGCCCCCACAAAGTAAGAAATGTAAGCTATTTCTTTTCCATGGTGGATCCCAAACCCAAACTCCTCCATAATAATTCTGATGTCATTGGCATTCCCTTATGCCCCCCACCCGAATTCCCATAGCCTTCTCGTACACCATTCGTATAATAGTCTACCCAAACAACCAATAAACACACACAAATCATTCACCATTCACACAACACGAAATAAATAGAACATAAATTAAGAGTTGAGCTCCTACCTCTTTATGGTAGAATTTTTTTCCAAACAACAATCTTTCAATGTTAAAAACGTAGTCCCAAAATAACAAACCAACAAGCATGCAAAGTTCTCCAAATCTTCTCAAGCCAAAGCTCCCAAATAACAAGAAAATGCGCCCCAAAAGGAAGTATGCAAAAGTTCAACAACCCAAAACAAGGTAAAGAGTTTGAATTTTATAAAGAGGGAAGAGAAGAGGATGATGTGGATCCATGTAGGATTCCACTTCACACATCCTCAATTCCAACACAAAGGTCAAATTCCATTCTCCCAAGCACAATAAACAGGTGAGTGAAAATATGACAATTTACTTGCACACTCCAAAAAGCCCACACCCCAAAGGACTAAATTAAAAAAAAATGTAAGAAGAGTGCAAAAAAACATGCAACATGATTGATAAAAAAACATTAAAAGGGTCTAAAATCAACCTTCCAACCATAGGTATGGTTGGTAAATAAACTTAAGAGGTATGGGACAAGTTTTACTTGTCCCACAAGCCTCCAAAAACAGCCCCCAAGGACAAATTCGAATTTCCAAGGAGGTGGAGTGTTTCATACTCCAAAATTTGACTTACACAACTCTTACACAAACTTACACATCTCTTACATATTTAATACAAAAGCCAACAACTCCTATAATTAATTTCTCATATCCCAATTTGATTTATTTAAATTTTAACCATATGATTTCTCACATTAATCTACCACAATTTAATTAAATAAAAGAAAGGGACACATCACTAATAAAATACATACAAACAATAATAAAAAGAAATCACATTAATAAAATACACAAAACCCATGGTCACATTCAAAGGTGATTCCCCCATGGGAATCCCTAAAAATGACACACATACCTAAAACATATTACCATGGTGACCGTGTTGAATTCATCTAGAATTCCAATGTGGTTGGTCTCTAATACCCCAATGTTTATTGTGATTAACCCGCAAAACAAAAATACCTCCTTCGGCCTCGTGGCCATATTAGAACATCCAACATGATATAATTATAATCACAAAATCATCTTGTGTGCATGTATACTTTGCTTAATGCTAAATAAAATGAAGCAAGAACTACCACCTAAAATAGTTCTACAATTCAGCTAAAACAAACCATAAACACCATCAAGATAGAAAACTAAGCAAGATCTAAACTAACATTATAACTTCAAAACATGAGATCAAAACTATGCATGCTATTTTAACATCTCTGCTCTCCTAGATTACCAACAAAATGCATGGACCTTTTTAGCTCCAATGGTAATCAAAAATTGCTTTTTTGATATTTAAAGAATACAAGAATAGGAAGCTTTCACTCTTAACAATGGTGACCTCTCAATATAACAAAAGGCAAGCTCTTAGTCTCTTTGCTATATACTTTGCATTTGCTCTCTTGAGAAGTTTAGGTGTAGGTATAAAGGTAAAAGGAGGGCTCCTTATATAGCCAAGTGGATAAATGATTCAACACATTCTCATGAATGTGGGATAAAGGTAAAACATGATTAGGAATGGATAAGGTTGCTTTATTAAAGGTAACCTTACTTTAGAAGGGTTTAATTTATGCTTAGCAAGTCATGGGAGTTGGGGGGTGCTTTAATTAATCAAATGTGATTAACTAATAGGTAGATGTGAGCTTATAGAAGCCAATTAGAGGAATATTAGTATGATTTAGGCTATTAGAAAGGGATTAAATCAATTAAATATTGATTTATTAGTTAAATGAAGGGGAAGACTAATTAATTAATAATAATTAATTAATCTAGATAGAGGAGGTGATTAATTAACAAAAGGTCGTTAATTAGGTTATTAGCTGGATAGACGACTTAATCAATTAGCGTATTGTAATTGATTAACGACAACAAGAGGAAATATGAGTACTTTTGACGATAAGTCATCAATTTGCGAGAAAGGGGATAATTAGCGCAATTTAAGTATTTAAATTACTTAGGCATAATTATAGGTGTCTACATTTGCCCCTCTTTGGGGTGGCGTAAGTGACGTCACTTCAAAGATAGTAGATGGAAGAAAATTTTGAAGGGATAGAAGAAAAATTAGTAGGAGGGAGAGATGCCCCCTCGAGTGTCGATGGGGTGATGGAAGAAGTCAATCGACGATCGAAAAAGATGAGAGATAGGCAGAAGAATGGGGACGAGGTAGGATGCCCCGATGAGAGGGAGAATTAGGGGTGAAAGGGAAGTGGTGTAGAAGAAATATGGACGAGGGGAGAGAAGAGCTTAGCCTCTAGCTGCTTATTTTTTTGGAACAAATTTGATGTCATCATATTGCCATAGGAACTACATCATTGGTGCTTATGAAAATATAAGCATACGACAAGGTAGAATGACATGAAAATCCATAAATACGAATAATTTTCCATTGCTGAAAGTACCAACTCTACGCAGCATACAATAATCTAATGCAATATGAGAAGGAGACAAGCTCATGTAACAGGGAAAACAAGTGCGAACACACATATCTAACCCAACAATGGTCAAAATAGTTATACGAATGTTTTTTTATCGTGTTGATGAGATCCACAAGTTCATGATTGACGACAAGGGTTAAAAATGATGCCCCAAGAAAGGATACATGAAAGGGGAAATGACAATGGACACAGGGTCCATGAAAAGTGTTTGTGTGCAATGAAACAGCACTAGGCAACAAAAGTGCCCTAGAGTATAGATGAAGAAAGTAGCTAGCTTTTTGAATGGATGTGAATCTGTGATCTGTGAGTCGTATTAATTGGGGAAGATGTGAGACAAACAAATAGGATATGCAGAAAATACCATGTGCAAGACACAAGTTTCAGCCATAATAAACAAGTTACCATTTTTGTAGGGCTTTTTAATTTTTAGGATTTTTGGAAAAATTTTGCCCTATTTTTGGATTTTTGATATTATATATATATATATATTGTTGTTATTTTTTTTTCCAAACTGTGGTGAACAAGAAAAGAAGAAAGTGAAGGGCCTAGGGGTGACAGAAGTGCCCTACGAGGAAGAAAGGAGAAATAAAGGACAAATAATGTCCTTGTTAAGTGGAAAAATTAAGAAAAAAAATTATTTCAAAAATAATTATTTACGAGAGTGTGAAGAAGAATAAAAATCACCAGGGAGCAATAAAATTGCCCTAGGGAGAAGAAAGGGGTATCGGACAACAAAAATGCCCCAATACGGTGGAAAATAAGAGAAAAATAATCATTTAATAAAAATAATTATTTCACAACAAACAAAGGAGAAAACAACAATCAAAACAAGTCTCCCAGCCTTCTGAACGGTGAAAAATGGGTTAATATACCCACCCAGGGGGGGCAAAAACATCGCGAGTAAATCATTTTAACTGACCAGTTTAAAAAAAATTATTGGGAGGCTCTGACAGTTAGGAGAACTATGGTGATCACATGAGAATGTTTGAGGAGCACAGATGTCATCTGGGGTTACCAGTGGCATGCAGACAATGGCCCTTCTGCGAGTATCAAAAACTTACTCTTTAATTGTGTCATTAATGCCCTAAAATAGGTCTTTAAGAGTAAAAAAATGCATAGGCGCACCTGCACACAGACGCAAGCATGGGATATGGCGTGCAAGTGCCATTTTGGGGGAGCAAGCATCCTTTTGAGGGCGCAGGTGCCAATTTGATGCGTGCATACGTGCGGACGCAAATCACACACACGCGCGTGTGCACGTGCATAGATGAGCACATGTGCGCGCACACGCACACGCCAAGAATGGGGCGCACATGTAAAAAGCATGGCGCATGCATGGATAGGTAAGCATACATACGCAGAAGCACACATATCCATGCACAAGCACCAATTTGGTGGTGCACATGCCAAAAACGGGGCGCATACACCGAAGAGGGTGCACGTGCCGTAAAACACACATGCACAAGTGTAGGTGCCGAAGCGTGGCGCAGTACTGAAACGTGGTGCACATGCCCAAAAGGGTGTGCAGGCACCCTAGACAAGTAGAAAAAGATAGGAAAGTGTCCAAAAACGTGACACTTAGAAGAATTTTTAGGATTTTTGAGTTAACCCTAAAAAAAGATAGATTTTTAGAGGAAATGTTAGAAACTAATGAGTGGCATGTTATTTTGTAGAGATGACTACCAGTATTACAGATGCAGGAGCATCACTCCTAGATTGCTGAGTTAGAGGGCAGTATGCACCGGTGCGACCGCCAAGAGATGGCAATACTACCGAACGTAGTGGGTGGGGTCCCGTGGCTTAGATTCCATCGATTGTATTAGATCATGGCCTCCTAACTATGCTAGCCGAGTGATGGCATAGTGAGAGTCAGTGTTTTAGACTACCCATAGTGGAGATGACAGTGACCATAGATGATATCAAATTTTTTTCTCATGTGTTACATTGATGTATATGGATGGGATGATATGATGATATTGGTGTGGGGGGGATAGATTTTCAATTATGCACAACCCTCTTGCCCCCATTGATGATACGATATGTGATGATTAGCTTAGCATACATGCATGATGTAAAACTTAGCATTTTTTTTATATATGATGTATAGATGATGCTAGATGTGATGATAGTGATGGTAATGTGATGTGAATGATAAAAAAAATAGAGCACATGCAAGAAACATAGCCAAATGATTATAAATAACACCAGGAATTAATGCAATACACCATGATTCACCATGTCTTATTAACAAGTAACAAACACAACCAAATACTCAAGAAAGAACATAATTAATTAACACATTACATCATGATTTCCCAAGGTTCACTATCATGTCGAGACACACAAAGAATATGCACAAGCAAGAATGAATCTAATCTAAGAAAGAAAAGATGAACTATGACAAAGTACACCCAAGCAACAAACAACTCAAAAGCAAGCACGCAAAACACTATACAAGCAACAAGCAAAGCAAGGAAACAAGACAATGCAAGTAAATGTTTTTGTAAGATATGTTTTCATGCACCGATTTTCTATTGTTTAGGTTTTTGTGAAACAATTTTCTATTGTTTTTGTGTTTTGTGAAACAATTTTCTATTGTTTTTGTGTTTTCTCGAAACAATGTTCTATTGTTTTTGTGTTGTTCTCGAAACAATTTTCTATTGTTTTTGTGTTTTTCTCGAAACAATTTTCTATTGTTTTTGTGTTTTGTGAAACAATTTTCTATTGTTTTTATGTTTTCTCGAAACAATGTTCTATTGTTTTTGTGTTGTTCTCAAAACAATTTTCTATTATTTTTGTGTTTTCTCAAAATAATTTTCTATTGTTTTTGTGTTTTGTAAAACAACTTTCTATTGTTTTTGTATTTTTTCGACACACTTTGTTCTATTGTTTTTTGTTGTTCTCAAAACAATTTTCTATTGTTTTCGTGTTTTTCTCAAACAATGTTCTATTGTTTTTGTGTTGTTCTCAAACAATTTTCTATTGTTTTTTTGTTTTTATCGAACAATTTTCTATTGTTTTTGTGTTGTTCTCGAAACAATTTTCTATTGTTTTTGTGTTTTTCTCAAAACAATTTTCTATTTTTGTGTGTTTTTCTCAAAACAATTTTCTATTGTTTATGTGTTTTTTAATGGTTTTCCAAAGCTATGTGCAGGTAACCAAGAAAGCATGGATGCCCCAGCGTTAGGTGGGGAATATACAAGGGCAGAAGCCACTTGCTTAAGAACAATAAGGTGAAGTCGTTGAGTTTCCCTAGTGTAAGATGGGAAATAACGAAAGACCATGTCCCTCACGGAAGAATAGAAGAGGGCAAAGTGGATCAAGGCTAGACAGAATGGTGTGCACAAGGAAACTTGAAAGTAGAACTAGGTCTAGGCCAAAGACAACTACCTTTCTAATACGAATACTTGTGAACAACAAATCCTCCCGAGGTGTCGAAACTGGTTTTCACCCAAGGACTTGTCCAAAGTGCCACAATTGCGTGGTTTTCACTAGTGGATGACCTATTTTCTCTTTTTCTTTTTCTAAATTTTTTTGAAGTGGGGATGTAAATTCGATGATACCCTATGTCTTCTTCTCCTTGTTTTTCCCAATGGAGTTCATTGATCTTAACCTTAGGCCTCAACTTTTGAATGTTCTTGTTTGCATCTTTTTGTACTTGGGAAGCAAGAAAAGCTAGTTGTCACTTAGGTTACTGATTTGTTGTTGGATTGTGGTTTGGTTTATAGCCTCTTCATACTTTGTGGAGGTTCTTCCCTGTCTCATGTTCTATCTTGTTTCTTCATGGCACTTTGATGAGGGGTATTCTATACCCTACCACTTTATCATTTTCTCGTGTAAGAAGTGGAAGTATGTGTGCTGTTAAAATATCTTCCATACTGATAAGGGGGTGTTCTTCCTAATTAGTTTCATTTGTAGGTAATATTGATTCATTCTTGGTGGGAAATTTGGCCCCTAATTCCACAACCCATGCCAACACTCTATCTTTGTTTCTAAGGAGAAACTCGTCTAGTAGAGTGGGGTCAAAATCAAATTCTGCGTGTGGTGATTCTAATTCATTTCCACTATGATCAACCATCTCTTTGGTTTCCTTTTCTACAGAAAATAGTGGTCCTAGGTCATGTCTAATGAAGGGGTTTGACCCTTTTCATTAGAGGTTTCCCAAGCTTACGCTTGTTGTTCCTCATATGTTTGTTTCTTTAACCCTAGACATGTTTTAGGAGCCATGTTTTCGTGATAGTTTCACTAGGGTAAGTTGTAAATGTGCGTAAAACTTAATGATCACCCCCAAGTGAAATGCAAGATGTACTTGTTAAGAGTATGAATAAGTCAACAATGTGAGAATACCAATGTGATAGAGTGATAAATTACTTGTGATACAAGTGTTTGGTATTGAAACCTACTTAAATGAAGTACCTCCTAGACTACGTTTCAAAAAGTAGTTTGCGTCGCAAGATAATCAAGAAGATGTTTTCACTTATGCCAAGTTCAAGGAAATGAACAAAACTTAAGTAAATATAAGAAGTCAATGCAATCTCACAATCAAGATAAACGATGAGCGAGCTCAAACTTGATTAAGACCTATATCTCAAAAAGTGCTAATTACAATTAAGTGAATGACACAACAATATCACCAAGATATGTTCACCCACTTTGCAAGAAAGTGAAGTATTACTTATAAAGGTGTTATTGATATAACACGCACAAATGGTAACACCTAGCACTCTTTGAAATCAAGGTAATAATAGAACCAAACTAAAAATCTCAAAGTATAGCTAGGAATAGTTAAAAATGTGTGTAACGTAACTATACAATATAGGTATTTATGTCGAGTTTATAAGAAACAAGACTTAAATATTGAAATTGTAGTGATACGATACAAATAAGCTAACTCTTCTAAGGAAGTCCACAAGTGATGAACCATGCCTAACTAAAATGACAACCTTGACATCGGTATCAAGATCACAATGGCTAGCAATGACATGAAAACACCTCCACACACTTTAGATGTTTAACTAACCCAAATTTGCAAACATGGATGGGTGTAAATGGACATAAAAGTGAGAGAAACAATCGATCGGTAACAAAAGGTAGTCACCCTTCTTTTGATCAACAAAGTGTCAAAAGAATGTGCAGAAGTAAATCAAAAAAGGATGAAAAATGTTGGCTTCACTTTGGAAAAGTTTTTCCTCTCCCTAAGGCAAGTAAAAACTAGGTGAATGTAACGTGTCACATGTTTCTCAATGAAAATATGGTTCACAACTCAACACTATTTTAGAATGGTCAAAGTGGGCTCTGGCCAAAGTATATCTTCTAGGTGGTTCTCTCATCCTAGGTGCTACAAATATTATCCATGAGCGGGATGATTTACCCAAAAGTTGTAATGACTAGTTTGCGAGTATCTCAACTTTTCCCCCTTCTGCACAAAGGCAATAAATACGTCCAAATGTGTACTTAACAGGGTCGCATAGGGACAACTTGTAACTCTATCTCACAAAGGATTTAATAGTCAGATAGGTAGTGCAGAGCACTTCCTATTTCATCCACAAGGTTCCCTCTTGTGTGGACTACTTTGGAGTTCCTAGAACCACCCCCATTGTTGTATCTTAAGGCATTATGCCAAAGGGGTTATGTTCCAGTTGAGCGGAGAGGGACGTACCATTTTTCGAAACCCGTAATATAGTGTTTTGAATAAGTTGTTCTTTTTATCTTTTTAATTAGATGTGGTTTTCTCGAACACCATTTGGTAACTTGTATAACAACTGTATTAGTAGTTTTCTGACTTTTGTTTCGATTCCTCCTTTCTTTGACAAGCGTTTTTAGGTCCTGCACTCAAGCGTTAGTAGTTCTCCAAGAAAATCACATTATTTAAAAGAGGATTAAGAGTTGCTTTTGATTCTCAATATCATCCAAGGATGCAAGATAAGAGCATACACAACAAATAATCCAACTAAAAAGTAAATAAAATCTTTTCAATCAATGAACCATACAAAATTCTTGATAAATGTTCATTCCCCTAAACCAAAAGTGAAATATGAAGTTTCCAATTTACCAAATGTTATAAAATGAAGACTAAAGTTTCTTTTTATTCTCAAGATCACCCTAAGGTGCAAGAGAAGATCATACACAAACTTTATCCCAACTATATAGAAATGGAAAACTTCAAATCAAAGGACCATTGAAAAATGCTTTGTAAAAGGTTCATTCCCTTAAGCAAAATGAATAATCAAATTTCTAAGTTTAATCCCAATGTTAAAAATATAGAGATCATTGTTGTTTTTAATTCTCAATATCACCAAAAGGTGCAAGAGAAGAGCATACACACACTTTGGTCTAAATCGAGTAAGCATGGAAATACAACATTCATCAAAACATTAGACATGTTAGAAAATGACCAGTTTTAAACTAACAGAAAAACCTACAATTTCTGTAAGTATAAATCCTGAATTTATGTTTTCATTGCATAGTTAACTTTAATACCTTTCCAATGAAAAAAAATAGATTCCTTTTGAGTTCGGGAGAAAACATTATGGCCTTCGGAAAATGGGTTACGCATATGCTCTTATGCTCATGGGCATGCGGTTGACATGCACTCAAAAATGTCAAAAAAACATCCCTTAATCTAAAAAATGGGTAAATTTTTCCAACCAAGATTCAATTTTGACAACAACCCATCACATTAATATATGAATAGAAGACTCAACACTATCAAACATTAACATACATGCTCAAGAATTTAAAATTTTCAAGAAAATGACAAAACTAGCATGTAGAATGATGTAAAAGTAAGCTCTAAAAATGAAAACATGATGAAATCTTAAAAAAAAATTCCAAGATTAAATTTTGACAACAACCTACTACATCAATATGTAAATATAAGACTTAACACTATCAAACACTAACCTACATGCTCAAGAATTTAAAATTTTCAAGAAATTGACAAAACTAGCATGTAGAATGTTGAAAAAGTAAGCTCTAAAAATGAAAACATGGAGAAATCTTGAAATTTTCCCATCAATTCCAATTTTGATAGCACTTCACCTCCTTTATACCTACAAGGAAGACTCAACACATGTAAACTCAACAAAACAAGTTAAGAAAAATAAGTTAGATCAACATGTGTAAAAGAGGGTTAGTAACCAAAAATGAAACTTAACTACAAAAACTTGAAATTAAGTGCAAAGGACAATGGAGTAAGTCCCACCGGGTGTGCCAAATGTGTGCATGTATACTTTGCTTAATTCTAAATCAAATGAAGCAAGAACTACCACCTAAAATAGTTCTACAATTTAGCTAAAACAAAGCATAAACACCATCAAGATAGAGAACTAAGCAAGATCTAAACTAACATTATAACTTTGAAAACATGAGATCAAAACTATGCATGCTATTTTAACATCTCTACTCTCCTAGATTACCAACAAGAATGAATGGACCTATTTAGCTCCAATGGCAATCAAAAATTGTTTTGTTTGATCCTTAAAGAATGCAAGAATAGGAAGCTTTAGCTCTTAACAATGGTGACCTCTCAAGAAAACAAAAGACAAGCTCTTAGTCTCTTTGCTATATGATTTGCATTTGCTCTCTTAAGAATTTTAGGTGTAGGTATAAAGGTAGGAGGAGGGCTCTTTATATAGCCCAAAGGATAAAGGATTCAACACATTCTCATGAATGTGGGATAAAGGTAAAACATGATTAGGAATGGATAAGGTTGCTTTATTAAAGGTAACCTTACTTTAGAAGGGTTTAATTTATGCTTAGCAAGTCATGGGAGTTGGGGGGTGCTTTAATTAAT
This sequence comes from Taxus wallichiana var. yunnanensis, assembly GCA_018340775.1. Taxonomy (NCBI): domain Eukaryota; kingdom Viridiplantae; phylum Streptophyta; class Pinopsida; order Cupressales; family Taxaceae; genus Taxus; species Taxus wallichiana. Next base: position 591,090,048 of record CM031239.1, on the reverse strand, counting down.
CAAATGTGATTAACTAATAGGTAGATGTGAGCTTATAGAAGCCAATTAGAGGAATATTAGTATGATTTAGGCTATTAGAAAGGGATTAAACCAATTAAATATTGATTTACTTGGTTAAATGAAGGGAAGAATAATTAATTAATCTAGATAGAGGAGGTGATTAATTAACAAGGCCATTAATTAGGTTGTTAGCTAGATATGAGACTTAATCAATTAGCGTATTGTAATTGATTAATGACAACAAGAGGGAATATGAGCATTTTTGATGATAAGTCATCAATTTGCGAGAAAGGGGATAATTAGCTCAATTTAAGTATTTAAATTGTTTAGGTGTAATTATAGGTGTCTACACATCTATACATATGAATCACAACAACATCAAGGTAATTAATAATATCACTTACAATCTATATCCACAACTATATCATCATCATTTAATGTCCATTTCTAAGTCTACTCACAATATCCAAAAAGCACATGTTCGAACAACATTCACAATATATCCATATCAAATAGTATCTCATCATCCACATATGAAGTGTCTCTAATAATCATCATGCATCATAACCAATCAAGATCAACAATAATCCATGATCCAACATATAACATCATACTAAATCAAAACCATAATAATGTCCATAATGTAATCAACAGTAACAAGATCAACATCAAAAGGTGTCAAAGGGAATTGAGCACTACATCCCCCTCCCCTTAGACTCGACTTCCTCCTAGAAGTCACAGGAAAGAGAGATAGGAGAAAATGCAATTAAAAGGGTCACTCCCATTATGGGATTTCTTACTTCAAGCAAGTGTGGGTCCACATAACCCAAGTTTGGTCTAATGAAATTCAGAAAGGAGAAGGGAGATTGCAAGGGATGAGTTCTAAACTTTCTGCATGCAAGGCTACGACATTTAAATCTGGAGAGTAACTTTACACTGTTGTCAACCATGATACAACACATAGCAATATAACATGAATAGTTCAAAAGATTCTCAAGAGTAACCACCAAGTAGAGGAATAATAAGGAGAATTCCATGAGTTTGAGAATGACCACATAGTTTCCCAAGGAATACAACATACTACAATAATAAAAGTTAAGGTTTCTACTAAGTTTAAGCCATGATTTCAAGGTTCGTTGTCTAGACAAGGCTAGCAAAAATCAACTATGACCTAATTTGCATGAGGAAAAAAGTCTACTCGAGGTCCCACAATTTGAGGATCACACAGGATGAGGTGGATCAACAAGGACACCTAAATCAGCAAACATTAAAGATCAAGGAACTATTCTAGGAAAGCACTTTTATAATCCTGAGAGGGTACAATTAACTTTTCATGGTAATAAAAGCGAAGTCAAGATCCCAAGTTTTCCTATTGTCATGATTTTTTTACACTTTTGTTTTAAGAATCGAACACACCATATCAACCAAATCTAAAGAATTCAACCATTTAGCAAAAGAAATATATATATAAGGTATGGTACTTGTATTGCTTATGTTAGATGCTAAGGAAATATATATATATATATTTCCCTTAGCAACTAACATATCAATACAAGTACCATACCTTATAGCACAATGGAATTTATTTATCTTATCTCCTACTCAAGCTTAGAATAATTATAAAGAGAGCACAAGAAACACCAAGGACCACTCAAGGTCGCTAGGGAGAAGAACAAGTAACACGAGGTCTAATTACAATCCAAAGGTGCATCGTATCAAAAGCGAATAACATCATCTTGCACTTTCCATCCTAGTGGAAAAGGAGAAACAACAACAAGGTGGCCCAAGAAAATATGAAGAAAAGAAGACTTCCCAGAGTTAATTTATATCCTTAACATATGTTGCCTTAAAATTACAATAATTTAGGTCTCCAAGGACAAGACAACACGCAAGGAGGTTACTTCTCAAACAACGAGATAAGTCTCAATCCAAAAGACCCCAACTCACACTCGTCGAGCTAGAGGATGATAAGGGTATGATGACCCAAAAACACCCACAAGAAAGGCACATACATCTATGAACAAGAAGTACTAAGCAACTAGAACACATTACTATCCACCAGGTGTTTCACAATTTTAGGTAGGCGATAGAACTACAGGTTCAACTATACATTGCACTCAATACACATAAATCTTACTTATTTTATAACTCAACTAATTAAGTCAAAAGTTGTAGTTTCATTTGCTAAGAACATTCCTTCCCGAGTTTTCTTAATTAAACTTCCTCCTATTATGACATCACGAGTTTACGTTATAAAGAGCACCACTAAGGTGGGTATGATGTCTCACCATTCTGTATAGGTAGAGAGCATTTATTTTACTAGTAAGGAAGGTGGATGGACAAGGTTTCCTTTCTATTCTTCTACATGGTTTTTATTTCTTCTATTAATCTACCAAAGGTATAACAAGGATCACTTCCCCTTTTCTATGCTCCAGTTTATTTGTTAAGTTCCAAGGTTAAGTCTCCTTAATTATATTTTTATGGCGTTTTGGTTGAGTCATCTTATCAATAAAATTTTAATGAGAAGGAAGGTTCAAACATATCACATAATTACTTTTATGGAAAGGAGATATAAATCAACACACCACATTTTTAATTCTAAAGGAACAAGAGACATTCGTCATAGAAATCACATCATTAATTTTTGTAAGAACTAGGAAACAATGAACCAACATGAATCACACCAAGATTTCAAAGATTTACCAAATAATTTCAAGCATCATTAAACATTCTTAGTGGGTCTCCACAAGTTTCACAAGAAATTTTCAAGGAAGGCTCATTAAAGAGGTATAATCTTACTTTTATGAATCTATTAAGGTTTAACAATTTTTGTTGTTTAGGATGGTAACATTTTACTCCCTTAATAACCAAAGAAGGTTTTCCAATCAATTCTCATGTCCCCATAAGGTACCACCAGCCAAGCAACCAGATGACAATGCAACTTTACTCCAAGGACACCACCTCCACACTAGAAGGCATCAAATGCAATAGGGCAACCAACTACTTTACCAAAACATGGACTTTACAACCAAGAGTTAAAGTTCTTAAAGAGGAAGTACAATATAAGCACCACCGAGATTAACTATTAAGATCTACCAAACTAACATTTCGAAGAGAAAGGTCCAAAAGACCCAAAGCATCCATAAGTGTTTTCCAAGTAACCCAAAGATTAATAGGTCATAGAATGTTATTCATAGTAAAGGAAATTTAAGGTAAGGGTAGACTTATTTATAAGTCAAGAGAGTAAAACAAGTACACTTAAATAAACACACTACCTAAAAGGGCTTAAATCTATCCATAATTACCAAGATGCATACATTCCACGAGTCAAAACTTTCTATGATGCAACCAGGAACCCATGATACAATTTAACATGCCATCAATGAAAAGTCACTTATCAAAACAACCACTTTTCTAGTAACATTTACAGTCAACCAAAAAGGCAATCCAATCCTAACAAAATCTAAAAGCCCATAATTAAACACTTCTACTTCAATGAGGGTCAAGCTCTTACCAAATTGTAAGATAATCACCACTACCACTGTCAGACTGCCATCTAGAACACACTACACAACAAACTTTCTTTCTAGCAAGGTCAAGCAATGAAAGGGTCACTCTAAGATCTTAGACACACTCAAGGTTCCATGCATCCATAACCAAGGCATAACTTTAAGCACCTAAGAGGACATTCAAGACACCTAGGGTGTACCCCATACAAAAATGTCACCATACAAGAAGCATAGAACCAACTCAACAACATGCAAGAAGGAAACCACGTAACGTTTAGCTAAGTAGCCAACAACATAATGAGCTCCAAGTCACCAATCAAAATAAAGCCCAGAAATATCAATAATCAAGAAAAGTGGCTAAGTAGCCGCATTGCAAAGTTTGAAATTTTTGTAAAAATTATAAATGATAAAAATCCTCAGAGCTTCTCAATCCAATCATAAAATAAGATGTTGGTCCTTGATTAAATATCACAAGATTACGAAAGTAAAACACAAAACTTAACACCACATTCACTCCATGACCCTTCATGGCCACCAATAGGGGTACTTTGCCTTGAGGTTAGTTCCAAGAACACATACATAGGATTGGGTCCTAAACGACACCCAAACTTAGTGTCCACTCTCTCACATGGGTAAAAATGGAAAACTGACAACTAGACCCTCTTTCCTAACCACTGAAGGAAGGAAGCTCTAAACAACTTCTAATTAACTCTTCCCGACCTAGAACACAACCACTATTGTCCAACCACAAGAATCACACCATACAACTTATCATTCCAATAACTCCAATAAGGAAGGGTCTCAACAAAGGTCTTAACGCATCATACAATTAAATCAAGTTTTAGGACTTGTAAAACAACACATTTTCAAAGGGGAACCAAGTTTCCACTATACTAGAAGTTCACCAAAAATCAATTTAATTTGACATTCTTAGTTACCTGGGTTTAGACAAAATGCCACTAGGAAAGCACAAAAACTCAAACAACTTGTTATTTTATTATGATTTTAATTTTGGTAGTTCAAATGAATAGAGTAATGTAATATTTCTTCATACTTATTTCTCTTTCAATTTTCAAACAAGGTTGTTTTCTAGTTTTAAAAGTGTGCTAGGTTTACAGTTCATGTCTCAAGTTTTCTAGTGTGCCCAATGGTCCAAGCTTTTAAACCACTGCTCTGATACCAAGTGTGATGCCTACTAAAACAACCCACTTGAGACCCAAGAAACAACCTAGGATTAGTTAGGAAAATTATGGAATAATTTTTTTTTATTAGAAGTGTCTACAACCAGGTTGTAAGACAATAGTTGTCACTAATAGGTTCTGAAACAAGTTTAATATATTAGAACATAATTTTCTTTTATTAACAATTATCATAGGTCACAAGGTCCAAATTTTAGGGTTAGAAGTTTCAGTTAGGTTCAGGGGGTAATTTATCCCCATACCCACTCTCTAACAGGCTCAGAGTTTCAACTTGATTTTTCTCACACTTAACACATTAAAAATTTCCCTAAATCATTTCCATTGGATAGGAAATTTTCTCACCTTTCTGATGATATAAAGAAGTCCTCCTAACTCTTTGTAAAACTCCAAGTTATGGGCCGACGGGCCTTGGGGTAAAATTTTTCCCAAAAGGGACACGTGTTGAGCAGGGGAGAAAAACCATTTTTTGAGTTGGGGGGTCATGGGGCGGTGTTTGCAAATTTTCTCCGCATGGGTGCAAAGTATACATTTCTCCCACGCCTCCGTAACATGTGTCGGGATCCAATCCAAAGTAAGGAGAGCATGAAGGAAGGGCAGGTGACAGAGAAAGTTGGAGACATTTACCGAAGGGGAGAAAAATCAATTAGCACATGCGCATCCTCAGGTCTACCAGGGACACGTGGCACTCAACAAGCTAAAGCAAGGAGAGAAAGAGGGAACAGTGGGGTGGCGGAGGTGATTGGGAATTTTCCCAAGGAGAGGGAAATGGACATAAGCTTGATGCGCATGCAGGCCCATGAATCCATGGAAGGGACTTCTCCGAGGCAGGGTCGAGAGTGCGGGGCCGTGGGAAAATTAAGAATAAAATTCCAAACAAAATTTCAAAAGATAAGGTTGCGAGGGTTTCCCCTCCCCCACTCCGCTATCACCCCACGTTTCCACGAGGCATTCTCTAATTTCATGGCAGGGCGGCGGTAGGGGAAATTTTAAAAAAAATCCCCAAAAATTTTTCAAATTTTTTTCTAAGTTTTCTAATGGAAATTTTCAAGCCGCGGGCCCGCCAGGGAAAATTTTCCCAAATTTTCCCGCCAAGTAAGGAAAAATTCATAGGGCCATAACTTTTGTTGGGAAGCTCGGTTTTAGAAAACGAGGACTTTCTCGAAAGCTCTTGATGCCCTATTTGTACAAAAAATAAAATTTTAGATTTTGATAAAGTTTAAGGGGTCATTTTAAGAAAACGTTTTGCAGACTTTTTAAAAGCAAACCGGTAATTTTAACTTATAGATTTGGTTCAATTTGATCTTCTCCTTCAATCAACATGCCCAATAGTCATGGAGAACTATTCTAGAAAGATTTAGGATGTTTTAGGAAGGTAAATTTGCTCAATTGATTTCCAATTTGAATTTTTCCAACAATTGATAGAAAAAGGCTGCAAAATGACTGTGAAAGGTTTAGGCCCAATTTTTGCAATGTTTTAATGATTTCCTTAAGTTTTTTGTCAAATTTGAGTTCCTTGATATTATAGCATGCTAAATTTTAATGTTTCAAAGTTGATTATTATGTGCAGGCTCGAACTATGCATTTTAATTAAATTATTTTCCGTTTTAAAAATTTACAATGAGATCAAATTAAAAGGGGTCCATCTAACTTTTTCATCATTCAAGTATGGAATTTCATTTCTAATCTATTCTAATACATTCAGTTGTTTTAATCAAACCATTCAAGATCAAAATGCAATACTGAATTCAATTTTACACATTTCCAAAAGATATAAAATACTATATTATTCCCACATACATTTCTTCTTTTCAAATAGAGATTTAACTATCTCTTTTTCCATACAATGAAACATTGAATTCATTCCATGCTAGCCTTAAATGTTTTTTCTTCTTCAATCAAACATTAAAACAAGAATCCAGTTTCTATCTTTTCCCAAAATCATATATTTTAAACAAGGCAAAATAATATAATTTGAATATAGCAATGTAATTTGATAAGGTAGTGTAATATTTTATTAATATCAATTATACATCTTTACATCTTTCAAAGTTCAAATGCAAATAACATATTTCTATTTCTTTCTTTCCAATGAACAAAACAGAGTATAAATATCTTTCACATTTCAAATATACAACTTTCATAACCAATTACATACATATTTTCTTCACAAAATACATTACAATTTCATCCACTTCAAAGTGGGAAAGGTTACAATAAAATATATTTCACAAGGGACAATCAAATGTCTTTCTCCTCTACTCCAGAATAACAACATGCAAAGTTCCTTTTTTTCCAATTTGATCACAACAAAAGTGGGGGAAAGGCAACGCTCTCCACCCAACCAAGACATCCAATGAAAGGAGAAGCCATCCTTCATCATTGGCCCCCGAGCCCCAACCACAATGCAATAAGAAATGGATATCAACCCATGGCAACAACAAGCTTCCACAACACACAACATTCTTTCAACATGCATATTTCAATATAAAACATAGTCCAAACAAAAACAACAGTTTACAACTACATTTGAAAACATTCAAATAGAACTCAGGCTTTATCATGCAAGCCAAAGGAGCAAGGACTATGGGGAAGCTACTTATGCCTCCCAATGGGAATTGGGCATCCACCTATAATAAAACACCAATAAAATTCACCACACATATCCTTATGCCCCCACAATCCCTCCTTATGCCCCCCCAAATATTTCCTTATGCCCCCCACAAAGTAAGAAATGCAAGCTATTTCTTTTCCATGGTGGATCCCAAACCCAAACTCCCTCCACAAGAATTCTGATGCCACTGGCATTCCCTTTTCTCCCCACATGAATTCCTCATAGCCTTCTCCTACACCATTCCTATATTAGTCTACCCAAACAACCAATAAACACACACAAAGCATTCACCATTCACATAACATGAAATAAATAGAACATAAATTAAGAGCTGAGCTTCTACCTCTCCATGGTAGAATTTTTTTCCAAAAAAAAATCTTTCAATGCCAAAAACGCAGTCCCAAAATAACAAACCAACAAGCATGCAAATTTTTCCAAATCTTCTCCAAGCCGAGCTCCCAAATAGCAAGAAAATGCACCCCAAAAGGAAGTATGCAAAATTTCAACCCCAAAACAAGGTAAAGAGTTTGAATTTTATAAAAGAGGGAAGACAAGAGGATGATGTGGATCCATGTAGGATTCCACTTCACACATCCTTAATTCCAACACAAAGGTCAAATTTCATTCTCCCAAGCACAATAAACAAGTGAGTGAAAATATGACAATTTACTTGCACACTCCAAAAAGCCCACACCCCAAAGGACTGAAATAAATAAAATTTAAGAAGAGTGCCAAAAAACATGCAACATGATTGATAAAAAAGCATTAAAATGGTCTAAAATCAACCTTCCAACCATAGGTATGTTTGGTAAATAAACTTAAGAGGTATGGGACAAGTTTTACTTGTCCCACAAGCCTCCAAAAACAGCCCCCAAGGACAAATTCGAATTTCCAAGGAGGTGGAGTGTTTCATACTCCAAAATCTGACTTACACAACTCTTACACAAACTTACACATATCTTACATATTTAATACAAAAGCCAACAACTCCTATAATTAATTTCTCATATCCCAATTTGATTTATTTAAATTTTAACCATATGATTTCTCACATTAATCTACCACAATTTAATTAAATAAAAGAAAGGGACACATCACTAATAAAATACATACAAACAATAATAAAAAAGGAACCACATTAATAAAATACACAAAACCCATGGTCACATTCAAAGGTGATTCCCCCATGGGAATCCCTAACAAAATGACACACACACACAAAACATGTTGCCATGGTGACCGTGTTGAATTCATCTAGAATTCCAATGTGGTTGGTCTCCAATCCCCCAATGTTTGTTGTGATATTTTAACCTACAAAACACAAATACCTCCTTCGGCCTTGATGGCCATATCAGAACATCCAACATGATATAAATATAATCGCAAAATCATCTATACATATGAATCACAACAACATCAAGGAAATTAACAATATCACTTACAATCTATATCCACAACTATATCATCTTCATATAATGTCTATTTCTAAGTCTACTCACAATATCCAAAATCACATGCCCAAACAACATTCACAATATATCCATGTCAAATAGTATCTCATCATCCACATATGAAGTGTCTATAATAGTCATCATGCATCATAACCAAATCAAGATCAACAATAATCCATGGTCCAACATCTAACATCATACTAAATCAAAACCATAATAATGTCCATAATGTAATCAACAAGAACAAGATTAGCATAAAAAGGTATCAAAGAGAAGTGGGCACTACAAAGCCAAAGAGTCTAAAATCAAAGAGGAATATCCATAGTTTATTATTCTAGTCGAAACAGAGGACATTGCGGGGTGAACGTCATTATTCTTTACTTTCCATTCATTCCATTCCTTATTATTTATTCTTTAAAAAAGTATCAAGAAGCAACCATTGTTGGGGCGGTAATGTAGTTTTGTGTGGGGTAATGTTGAGCATACAAATTATGATACTTATCAGAAGGCACATAGAAGGTTCATGTGTTAGAAAAAGCACATTTAAAGGTGCGTAAGGATAGGGAAGGACACGTGCATGAAATACAACGAAAAATTTAGGACTTAGTCATTTTTATGTGTACGGGCTTTTGGATATAGCGTGCGAGAGCACACAAACTAGATAAAGACTTGCATGACATGCATAGGCTATTTTAGAAGATTGATTACCAAGCACTTTGCATGAGTTCGGGATAATAATAGAGTTGCTACTTTTAATTAAATAGAAGATATTTATTGTTAGCGCATTTTCATGTGTCTATTATTGTAAAGGCACATAGTTATTTTCAACATGTGACCTATTTTGGGAGTTATGCAAGTGGTGAAGGGAAAGTCTCCACCCATATAAATATGTAGTGATATGCGTAGTATAAGAGGACTGCATATAAGTCATTGTGAAGTTATGCTACCGTGATCTGATCCATGCATGAGCTTATGGTATTAATTATTGTAAGAAGATTATGTGAATTTATTATGTTTAATATAATGGATCGCATTTACTGATTCAAGGTGTCAAACATGATTACAACTAAATCTTGCATGGAAGAATTCATTGTGGCTATTACTTAAATCTATTACTCTTTAGATTTAAATCTGGAATATGCTCTGTAGAATTTTATACTAATTATGGATCTGAATACATTAACTTTTCATCTTGCTAAGATCCTACACAAGCAACCCTAAAGAGGGCCCTGGTACCTTTGTGCACTTCAGTGAACACTCGATCTAAGATGAGAGATGTGCCTATGCACTGGTTATTACTAGTAAATTCTAGGATTCATCATTTCCGTTGATGTCAAGTGGAATTGATAGAAAAGGAGTGAATGGTTAATTGAAGATCATTCAAAGGCATGAATGTTGATTAGTAGTACCTTCTCCATGGTTTAGTGAGCATTTAGGATGGTTTTAGGATAGTTTTAGTGTTCTACAAGCTTGGTTTGTGAGGCAAGAGTCCACTAGAAGCATGGACATGGTTGGTATGGCTAGATCATAAGTTCTACATGTCAAATATGATGGTGTTAGCATTTTCACAAGCTCTTACGGAGTTTCAGTCGGTTAGTGGAAGTAATAGTTATATCCGGCATAGTTGTGCCTACTTCTTAAGTCTAATTGGGATTAAGATCACATTGCATGGCATGGAAAGAGAAAGTAACCATGGGTGAAGCCTAGGAATGTTTTCTAGGGAATGAGTGAGAAACAAAAATGTCTACTTTATCTCTTGGAAGCAAATTTCAAAAGTTCACCAAAGTTGGCCTTGAGGACTGACATTGTAAGCTGATGTAAATGATATAGGTATAAGATGTATAAGAAACATTATGGATAAAAAAACTCATAGAATTTGTAGAGGGGTGTCTTTTAGTGCTTCATGTCAAGTTTCATCAAGGTCTGAAGATTTTTGTTAAACTTATGCATGTTTTTCTAAAACTTCCTTCTTAAGGAATGCAAGTTGAGCACCCTAGCTTCATAGCATCAAAAAAGCAATTTAGATCATTCTTAGAATAAATAATTGAAGTATTTTTGAAGATAAATCCAAGCCTAAAGTTTTACAAAAATTTTGAGGAAAATTAGGTGAGAAACAAGAAATTTATGAACAATTTTCTAGCAAGTTTTCTTATCTCTTTAGGTCTTCCTCTTGAAGCGGTAAGCACAATTTGAGATATTTTGACCTAAATTGACTTGTGAAAGACATTAGAACATCTTAGGACCATAGAATAATATCTATAAGATATTTTGTTACTATGTTTTCTATTCAAGTGTGAAATTACAAGATCTTGATTATACTCTGTGTTTACAAGTTTTCAAAGTGCTTGAAGGATAACCATGTGTAGTTGAAGTGGACAATGGTTATAATATATTTCTACAAGTAGAGTGTGATTTTTTTAACTCCTTGTATAAATTTGAAATAATTTTATGAGATCTCAAATACTTTGCATCAAATTTGTCTTGTGGTGTCTTATTTAGAAGATTATGAATCGAGTTTTGTGCAAAGGTTCTACTTAAAAACCTTGCATTCAAGTTCTTGAAGAGTGTGTTTAGGTCCATCCTTGAAGTTATATCTCTATGGATAAGCATAAGTGTGAGGGTATGCTAGAATTAAATCCCTCTAGTTTCATCTTTCCTTAAGTTTTAGTGTTGAAATCATTCTAAATAGACTGTGTTTCATAATAAATTCTTCATATGGAGAGTTTTCTTAACATAGAAAGTTTCAAAAAGACAAGACGTGTTTCTAAAAATTTCTATTGGTTGATTATACAGTGACTTCACTATCATTAAATCCAAATCTTTAATACTATCTTCTACATTGTATAATAGTCAAGATGATAAGTCCTTTTACGATCTCAAACTATGGAGTTCACTCATGAGTCATTACGAGAAGATGGTTTTAATTCACTATATAGATGATCCATGAAATTTATTCTCCAAGTAACACTACACCAAAAGGGATTAACAAAATTGTGAATTCTTACTATTGTATAACTAGGGTTTAATACTGCAAACCCTCTTCTTGATCTGTTATAAAAGAACTATTCGATCCACTTTGATTGTCATGATATCATATGAAGTAATGGTTCTTAGATGTTTTGCAGACCTCTGTTATTTGGGAATATGCTCTCAAGAGTGTGCTTCCATAAATAAAAAGTGTAGATGTTCCTTCGAGACTTTAAGTTTTTGAAAGCTTTCCTGAGCATATATATATATATTCATATTCTAAGTTGTGAAACCTGCGGTAAAAATTTAAAAGAAGAAGTATTCTAAGGATGATAGAGAAGTTGAGAAGGAAATGTAATGTTAGGTTGAGCCATAGAAAAGCATGACTCGAAGAAAATAGGTCGTCATAGCCTAAATTCACATTACAATACTACGATCTAAACTAAAATGGAAGTCCAAGAGTCATGACCGAGTTTCAAGATGACAAATTTTTGTCAAAGGTGAGTGTAATGTTAAAATTTGAATTCCATCATCTCTTTGTGATGTAGATAAAAATTGCAATCAATAATATGACTTATTGACAAGAGCATGCAAACAATAAACTCTTCACTCTCTCTCATTAAGGATCTTCCTAACAATCCTATAAGGCTAAAACTAGTCTAATTTGCTCAATATTATTCAATAACACAAAGAAAGGAATCTTCCTAAGATCTTGACTCACCATACCCTGCTTTCATTTTCTTTTCTCACCTAGAAGAAATCCATTCACAACTATTTAGGCCATTCCATGGCTTATCAAGCATCAAAAGGTGACTTATTTCTCCTTGCTTCACTTACGCTTGTCTATCTTTACTCTGTACTTTACTAGTTATATCTCAATCTCCCCTATAATTCCTTCTCCCAAGCCTTTTAGCCTCTACCCCATGCTGCACACACTCACCACAACATTATATTCAATAAGAAAAATCATTCACACTTCGCTTGGCCCAATGATCTTTTATATATTTTTCCAGTAGTAATTTCAGGTACTATTGCATGTACCGTAGGTTTAGCGGTTCTAGAACCATCAATGATTGGTGAACCGGCAAATCCATTTGCAACTCCTTTGGAAATATTACCAGAATGGTATTTTTTCCCCGTATTTCAAATACTTCGTACAGTACCTAATAAATTATTAGGAACTCCACTTTACCTTCACTCTACAAGACTGTCTTAGAGATCCCGAAGACAATGTTTCTTTCTCCAACCCTTCTTTCACAACTCCAAAGGCATAAAAAAATTTAAAACTTCATTTTTTTCTCTTTCCTATCTTGACATGTTCCCAAAATTTCAAGCTTCAACACTTTACCCAAATCCATATCCTTCTTCTTTTGCAATCTTGTTCCCTAGGTCCTTACTAGGTCTATCAACCTATACTGTCAATAATGTATTTGTTTGTAGAAGGTTTCCATATAATACAATAGGTTTTTAGGACACCCAATATTACCTTCTAAATGTATTCCGAATTTCAACTATCAGCTCTAATCACAAACCCTAGTTCCTTTACAAACCGAATCTTGAGTTAGGTTTTCAACTATGTTCTAACCCTCGGTCCCACATTGGCATGAAAATAAGAAGATTCCACCATTGGTTAATTAAAATTCCTTCTTAATCACCTTCTAGAGGTTCTTGACATGATATCTTGAAGTTTTTAGAGTTACTTCAGATGGTTTGGTGCCTCAAAACCTGTTCCCTAGCTCTCGACTATTAAAAACCCTTCTAATGATCCCAAGAAGGTAGAAATTTGCATAAATCCTCCAAAATGTGGATTCAAGTCTTAAAACTATTTGTGTAAGTATGATTCAATGAGATTCAACCAAATGACTTACTAGTATCTTGGGATATTAAAATGGATGCTTGTTTCATGCAACAGTTGTCCTAAGACAATGTGTCAAAACAAGGGTATAAACCCTAAATGGTAATTCTAAACCCTCTAAGATCTTCCAAGGTAATGATTGAGTTCTTCATTCATTTTTATATCTAATGAAATATCCTAAGGTGATCTAATCTTCCTTTATGGATGGGTTTCAATGCTTGTACACATTTACCATGGTTTTAATCTCCTTGCTAAGAATTCGCAATCACCTTTGTCTTGAGGTGATTTTTTCCGCAACCTACATAGAACCACCATATCAATAGGGAATTTTCTATAACATGAAGAAAATATTATTTACCTCTAGAGAAATAATGCAAGACTCATCTATGGTAACAAACACAAGTATGATATACATCACATTCATGACCCCAACAATCTTATCCAAACACCCACACACACTTTACAAGCATTCACAACACGAGATATTGCATTAACAAGCATACTTAAAATCCTTCATACAATAGCTCTCTAGTAATATTACACACATTCTATACATGTACTATAAGCTTAGAACATAGCATATCATTCACACACCATCCATGCATGCATTGAAGAAGAAAGTCTCACTCAAACTTTAACTCAACAAACATACTTCAAGACAACGATTCACCCCAAAATAGAGCTTCATTTCTTACTATCCTCATATTTCATAGAAGTATTATGCTTCATAATTTAATCTCTCTCCTCCTGTCACAAGCCAATTAGTTACAAAAATGGCTTTTTTCTTATACCCAAGCTCACAACTCCATGCATATACTAACTTTCCCAAATGTAACTACTCTTACACACATTATGATTGGATTCTCACCAAATTCTAACATTCCACAAGTGACTCTTCAACTTCCACTACAACATGAGACTTGTAACTCCCTTAAACATTATTATAATCATCTTAATGGTGCATTACACACACAAGACACAACCTAGACTCATGACATTGATTCTAACATAACACTTAACACACCTAGTATCACTTGATTCACCCTTTATACCTCATTACACACCTTACAAGCATTACATTCATTTGAATATTCAAATATCCTATTTTTGGAGGGAAACCACACAATTTGAGTTTGTTACCACCTTACTCATTGGAAAGGCCTCATATGACCTAGTAAAACCTCTACATCTCTCTCATGGCTTAGATGGTCTCTAAGAACTAGGAATTGTGCAATTGTAGGCTTTTTCATGGATGCTCCTACATCACTTTGTATATACAAACTAAGAATAGAGCTCAAGAGTCCTCGAATTGGGATCTCAAAATTCATGCAAAGAGGAGTCACTAATTCTTATAAGAAAACCATCATATATTTTTTTTTTTGAGGTGGTTGAAGAGGTATGAAAAAGGTGAATGGAATGTATACCTTTTGGTCTTCAAAATGCATGATAAAAACTACAAGAATAATGAAAATGATATTAAATTCTGAAAAGAGTGAGATGTTCTCGGTTGTGTAGGATAGAGGGTAGTGACACTATGTGAAAAATAATTGGAAGTGTAACTGAAAAGTAAAAAGGTGAAAAGCTATGTGTTATATAATAGGTAAAAGGAGAGGCAATTAGAGCTAGTGTCTTTAATACAGTCAAAGAGACTATAAAACTTGAGAGAGAGGAACAAGATAATTCTTGAGTGAATGTCCTAAGGTCTAATTCATAGTATAGAGAATTGGATGGAGTAAGAAGTGACTGAAGATAGTGAATAGTGCAAGGGGTTTTTGTGTGATAAATTACATAAGCAACATGTGTGAAATATATTGTAATAAAACTAAGAATGGACTGAAAAATAGTGATAGAATGTGTTTAAGGTCCTGAAAATTTGAGTTTAAGTCTTGAGACATGAGATTGCAGTGATGAATAGTGAACTAGATGCAAAATAAGTTCATAGATGAGTCAAATGAAATTGTGAATTCTTCAAGATCTAAAAGTAGGTGAAAGGAAAATAGATGCTTTAAAATTTGATTAAATTCTAGATGAAAATAAGAAGGTTAGGTTGCAAATTTAATGGTCACAATCACTTGTGTGAAGAAAAAAAAATGGAAGTGATCAAACTTGTGAGTAAATCTAAGTGGTTGTTTACAAGGAGGGATTTGTAGCTTCCTTGAAAATTATAACTTACGAGAAGGTCGGTGGTTCCCTGGATAAATTTGGGAGTTGTAGCATCCATGTAAGTAAAATCTTGTTAAATCATCAAGTTGTAGCTTGATTGTATTCTTGGAATTATAGCCTCAAAATTTTAGTTGTAGCTCAACTTGAAATAATTGTAACTCCATAGGAAACATTTTCCAAGTTAGTTCTATGATTTCAGTGGGTTTTCTCCCATTTTGGGTTTCCCACTATAGACACTTAAAATTTACACTCCTTCATTATTTACAATACATTAATCAAAACCATCATTTAAATTATACACTCCTTATCCTAAGTCTAAAAACCTCCATCATATTTACCTGACGTAAATATCATCTTTTCACAACTATAAAATCTATAAATCTACACCTAACCACCTAAAACCACTTAAGAAATAAAAGACAAATAAGAAAATCAATCTCATAACCATTTTTGACCCCTACACTTCAAATAACAAACATCGTTCAACATTTACCCGACCTATAAAACAAAACACCCTTGTTTAGAAGTGGTTTTAAACACTTTACCACTCAAAATCCTAAATAATGCTGGATCGTCGACGATTATTCATTGAATCACTAGTGATTATAAATAGAATATTTTAGGCCTTTTTCAAGTTTTATTAATCTTTTTCATCAGTTTTCATCATATATGTTTCTTCTAACATGTCTTTGAGAATGGATCTCTGTTAGATGGAAATACCTGGTCAATCACATGAAATTACCAGCATTTATAGCCTTCTAATAGTCCAACACCCCTTTTCTAGGAACAATACAATATCCTACATGAGCTCACACTTTGCACAATACAATTTGCTAACACCAACCAAGACATCGAAGATCAATTTGAATTCCTTCACGAGATCGAACAAGAGACCAAAGATTTTTGGTACGACTACTTTGAATGTGTCCATATTGCATCTACCCTCACTTGGACCACTTTCAAAGCTGCACAAGACCTTCCCATTCACTTGGAGCTCTAAATTTTCCCATATTCTATCTACTTATCTATATTGATTGTATATCTTTACCTTCATCCGTATTATTGCATTTTCAATCTACTTAATTATCTAATAGTGAGCTAACATCCTCCAAGGAAGTCCTTTTGGATTCCTAGAATCATCCTTTCATGAGTAGCTTTCCTATCTATTTATCTAATCCTTTCTATTTAGTGTCTTTGAGTGCGAGGCTTCTTTCTAGGACGGGAGGACGTACACATACATCCATACTTGATCAAACTATATCACACATCAGCTTTAGCATCCATCTCTATAGGTATTGATAAAACCCATATATTCTCGAGGTCAATTTTGTTTTTATTATTTCACTGCATTAATTTAAGTAGATAGGTAAAAAAATATCTGAACATTGAAGCACACCCGGTGGGACCTTAGTCCCTTCTTCATTTTTTTATTTCATTTAAATAAATTTTTCTTTCATTTTATACCCTCTCGCTTTGTAATCACTAGTGATCAAGCATTTTTGAAGTGAGTCTTTTTCTTTCTTTTTGTTTTCGCATTGAATTTTGTTGTTTGTTCTCATCGAAGTCAATATTTTCCTTTGGGTTTAAAATGAACCTTGCATCCTATTTGATCATATAGATTAATCTAAGGGTTAATTTATTGCATTCACATTATTTTCCCTCACACAAATCTAAATCACATCAAATATCAAACTTGCATCAAACACTCCTACCCAGGTGATAACTATTGGGATTTCATCACCCAATAGGGAAACTGACTTGGTGTTTTGGCCGAGTATAAATAACTAGTTGTTGGTATATTGGCTAAGCACCTAACTCCCTTATCATTGTGGGACCATGAAGTGAGGGGTAGGCCTCAATACTAGGCCTCATATTGGCATCAACACAAATTTGGGCCTCACGTACCTTTAGGTATATCAAGGACTCCAACCTTAAACATTCCTAAAACCATCCATAGATTTCTGTTTCCGAGGACCTTATACGTCATTTTACACATTTCACTTTTTATTATTTAATCAAGATTATCAAACTCATTCTGTGTGATTTTACTTGCTTCTTGTAATCAATCCATCTAGAATTCCTTTCATTTTGTTAAGTGATTGTGTGTTTGTTAATATGGTACTTATAAGACAACAATCTTGTTAGGTTATCGAGCTAGATTGCTTCACAATTAGCATGCAATGGAAAGTGACTAGAAATACAGTAACCGGCATTGGTTATAGTGGGACCGACGTCGGTCAAGAAAAGGAGGAACCAACCGCGGTTAGGTCTAACTGGTGCCGGTTACCTGTGCAAAGCACTTTATTTTTAAGTCACGGGTTTTAATATTGTTTTTGTTTTAAAGAAAATCTATTGGATGTAATTTCATGGCTAAGTTTCCCTAAGTTTGTCTAAGCTTATATAAGCTAGAAAACTAGGGTTAGAGAGAGTTAGATGAGTTGATGAGAAGAAGAGCATAATCCTTGGTTGAAAGGATGAAGAAAAAGTAGATTACATGAAGACAAGAGCTTTCATGGAGAGAAGTTGAATAGAAGGAAAGTATAGGTACATTGTTGGTGAGAAGATGGTATTATCTTCTACTGTATTTCCTTTGTATTGTTTAGTCTCATGTAATGGCTTGCATAGTATGCAAAGCACTTAGGGTTTCTTCTTGTTAGATCCATAGGTTGTTGTGAGATCTTATTATTGCTTATTCTTATAGATCCACATGTTTTGAGATCTTGTATTACAAATCCATGAGATCATGTTGTATTATTGATCCATAGGAATCTAGCATGGTAGAGGAAGTTGTCTTCATATTTTTAGTTTGTTGTAGTGATGGATGAGAGACTTACTTCTTGGTGCATGGTTAGGGTTGCATATTGGTAGATATTTCTAGAGGTATTTTTACAGATTCACAATATAGTGAGAGCTTGGCTACATAGTGGTAGATGCGGGGTAGCTTCAGTGTTTGTGAGATCTCATTATGTTTGAGAGGCACGGTTGTAGTGCACTCGGGAAGATCCATTTGGAGATCCGGGAGGAGGAGATACTCTTGTATAGATATATGTACTCTTGTGTAGAAGAGTTGGTTTATAATCTCTTGTTATATTAATTATATATATATATATATGAGATCTCTATCTTTGGTGGACGTAGCTCACATTGGGTGAATGATGGTACATGCTTGTTATGTGTGTGTACTTTTTGTGATTTGGATTATTCTAGTTTATACTTCCCTTGTTGTATATTTTGTGGGGAATTGTTTAGATCCTGTGTGCATGATTTTGTTTGTTATTAAATCATAGCACTATTCTATACATGTATTCCCAACAACTAGTATTAGAGTGATGGCTTTAGTTTTTAGAGCAAGGGTTTGCTTCATGGTTTTGTTAGTAGTTATTACTTGACATGTATGAGAGCAAGGTTTATTTTTCTTGATGTGAAAATTATAGGAAGAGATTGAATCTCAAGTGGGAGTTGGAAGTGTAAGGTTGCTAGAGAACACAAAGGATTGGCATCAATAAAGTGGCAACCAGCGTCGGCAGAGTGATACTGTGGTCGGTTATAGGGTGACCATGGTTGGTTACTGAGCAGCCTAGTTATAAACAGAAAATCACATATCTAAAGAAATGAAGAGATGCATGGAATGTATCTTGTTTGTTGAGTGTATGGTTTAATTGCACATGCATGGTTTTGGATTGCAGATCTAGATAGAGAAAAGGAACAGGTATGCATTCTTGGTGCAGTTAGATGCATAGGCTTCGGTAGAGAGGCAGTAGCATAGAACAAAGATGGGGATTCCATCATAGAATAATGTACTTCATTTGAAGATGCGGTTGAGTATCTTGGTGCTGGTAAGGTGATGTATTTCATCTTGATGCAATTTATTGCATGGATTTGTTGTATTGTTTTTGTACGAGATTTGGATGCTTCTTGAAATGATTGGTTCAACTCAACTATCGCTTTGGTTGAAGTAAGCACCTGGTGTGGTGTGCTATGCCAAATTGTGTGGCGTTAGGTTCATTCCAACAACATTGACATTGGTCTGAGAACCAAGGTCAGTCATAAAGGAACCGATACTTCGGGTTAGCTAACCATGGTTGGTTAGGGGAACACCGTGGTTGGTCTTTGTGGAACTTATCTATACAGGGTTTTTTACAGCAAGAGAGGGCAAATAGTTCTTTTTCCTGGTTTGGATGATCGAGTTTATTTCACAAAGTATACATGGTAGAGACGGTGTAGATCACTTCATGGTTTGGATCAAAAAGAGGATGGAGTTGGCTCGGTTAGTCCATTGAGACTTTGATTCAGGTATCTCTATATGGTTCATGTTTTATTTCTTTCATTTGGAGCAACTGATATTATGTTTGGATTGTGTGCACAAATTTACACCATGGTTTCTTGGTGTTGTTTGAATTTTATTTCCCAGTTGTGTGGAATCTTGAGGACAAGGGTTTCTAGTCTAAGGATGAGATCCTCAATGAAAAGTCATGGTTAGACACAATTGTAGGTAATGAGAGATGTTGAGTACATACAGATGGAAAGAAGGTGATTCACCTACTTCACAAGAAGTCCAAACTTCTGTGATGTAGAAGTATTCTTAGAGAAGAAAGGGAATCAATTTTATAGTTCTTTCATCTGGTTTTATTTCTCATTGACATATTATCTTTTGAGCTTGGTGTTAGAGGCAATCTTGGGATTTCGTGTTTAGTGGGAGTAAGCCATGGTTGTTGGAATTGTAGGATTGGATACATGATGCACATGCAAAATGAGAGGAGATTGCAACTATTCAAAGTGGCAGGAGGCACAAGTTGGTTTTGGAGGGCAGTCATGGATTTGTAGTTATTTTGAGTTTATTGCTTTGTGATGTCACTTCTAGTTTATTTTGTGGTGCCTGGATATTCCTTAGGGATGATAGTTGATGGTAGATTCAACTAGTTTTAGATGATAGAGAAATTTTCAGAGTTTGAAGGGTGAAAAAGGAGAAAATATGACTATTACAGAGATTGGTGTCGGTTAAGGTTAATCATGGTTGGTCATCCGCAAATCGCGGTCGATCGGGAATTGACCGTGGTCAGTTAGGGGAAATCGTGGTCGGTTTGGTCACAGGTTTGACAACAGTGTTTATTTACCATTTTTAGATGGTGCCCTTGTTTTTGGTTTCATCTTGGTTGGTTTGTGTAGAGTATGTTGATGACATGTTTGTTGGTATTTGCACTTGGTATTAGTGGCATGGTTTAACATGGATGTTTGTTATTGACATTGATGAGCACAAGATTCATATTCGGCTTTGGAGTTAGTCGGTGGAATACTTGGAGCTTCTGGAGAGTTAGTGATATGGATGGATGTACATGGTGAGTTTGTACATGTTGGATAGATTCAGTTTTGTGAGTCTATGATGATGCAGATGTTTGATTTACACATGATGCTTTGAGTATGAGTAGGGGATGTTTGTATTTCCTCTTGATTACTATGTTACTCCTTGAGAGATGTTATCTACAAGATGATTGTCTTGGACATGCTAGTTGTTTATGTAAGGTTGGATTTGTAGATTGTAGTGTTTGGATTCTTTGAGTTATGCAGGTTTGTGGATTGATCACCCACTATTGTAGGTAGAATTAATTTGGGTTGTCTTTACCCAGGATCTTGTTTTGCTTTTGCATATTCCATTTTGACTTTTCTTTTTAGTTGCATTGGTGGCTGCATGGAGACATGGATAGATGGATGGAGAACATGGTTGGTTTTACAGGTATGGCTACGGATGTGATTGAGGCTCAGAACTTCAGTTTGAGTGGGAGCTCTTGTAGGTGTGTTAGTCATGATGGCTTGTTGCATGAGGAGCTAGGTTGGCTTATTTGTCTGATACCAACAATTGGTATGGTGTTACAATTCAGTGGGAGCTTGAGGCTTGGTGTCATGGATCAATTGTAGCTTCATGCAAGTTTGGTAAGTCATGGTTTTATCTTCTTGGTTTGAGAAGATAGTTTGATCTTCTTGGTTTTATTTTTCTTTAAGAAAATTGTTGAAGGAAATAATAGATGGTATTCTTGGTGTGTTGATGACAAGTGATGTACATGTACAGGTATAGAGGTTCAGCAATTTATCTCCAAGTGGGATATTGTTAGGTTATGGAGCTAGATTGCTTCACAGTTAGCATGTAATTGAAAGTGACTAGAAATACAGTAATCGAAATCGGTTATAGTGGGACCGACGTCGGTCAAGAAAAGGAGGAACCAACCACGGTTAGGTCTAACTAGCACTAGTTACCTGTGTGAAGCACTTTATTTTTAAGTCACGGGTTTTAATATTGTTTTTTTTTTAAAGCAAATCTATTGGATGTAATTTCATGGCTAAGTTTCCCTAAGTTTGTCTAAGCTTATATAAGCTAGAAAACTAGGGTTAGAGAGAGTTAGATGAGTTGATGAGAAGAAGAGCATAATCCTTGGTTGAAAGGATGAAGAAGAAGAAGAAGAAAAAGCAGATTACATGAAGACAAGAGCTTTCATGGAGAGAAGCTGAACAAAAGGAAAGTGCAGGTACATTGTTGGTGAGAAGATGGTATTATCTTCTACTATATTTCCTTTGTATTGTTTAGTCTCATGTAATGGCTTGCATAGTATGCAAAGCACTTAGGGTTTCTTCTTGTTAGATCCACAAGTTGTTGTGAGATCTTGTTATTGCTTATTCTTGTAGATCCACATGTTGTGAGATCTTGTATTGTAGATCCATGAGATCATGTTGTATTGTTGATCCATAGGAATCTAGCATGGTAGAGGAAGTTGTCTTCATGTTTGCAGTTTGTTGTAGTGATGGAGGAGAGACTTACTTCTTGGTGCATGGTTAGGGTTGCACATTGGTAGATCTTTCTAGAGGTCTTGTTTACAGATTCACAATACAATGAGATCTTGGCTACATAGTGGTAGATGCAGGGTAGCTTCAGGTATGTGAGATCTAGTTATGTTTGAGAGGAACAATTGCAGCAGGTGTACTCGGATAGATCCGGTTGGAGATCTATGAGGAGGAGATACTCTTGTAGAGATACATGTACTCTTGTGCAAAAGAGTTGGTTTGTAATCTCTTGTTATATTATATATATATATATATATATATATATGGGATATCTATCTTTGGTGGACGTATCCCACATTGGGTGAACCACGGTACATGCTTTCTATGTGTGTATACTTTTGTGTGATTTGGATTATTCTAGTTTATATTTCCATTGTTGTAGATTTTGTGGGGAATTGTTTAGATCCTGTGTGCATGATTTTGTTTGTTATTAAATCATAGCACTATTCCATGATCTCGTATTCCCAAAAATATTGTATCCATACCTAAGAAAACATGTCTAGTCCATTCCAAAAATACTTATTTGTTTAAGCTTTTCCTTCATTGTCTGTTGTATTTTCTACTTTCTCGTAGGGGTGCGAGTTGATATTTTGGTTCTCCTATATGTGGATTTTTCTTTCCTCTTTTTGGTCAAGGATCATGTTTGGATATGCATTATTTTAAAAAAATATCATGGGGAACTAGTTGTGTTTTAGGTTTGAAATCTAAAGGATCACCCATTGTAAAATGTTCCTTGGTCATGTTTTTACTTGCATTTTTGTCCCATCACCCATTGGTACGTGGAAGTTCCCAATTAAATGTGGTATGGTGGGTCTAGCTTAAAAATTGTAACTTTCTATCACATTCACAAAATGAAAAATCGGCCCCATGACCCAATGAATATTCTTTGAATATTCGCAATCATAAAACAACACAAACAAATTCTCGATTCGCCCCCAAAGGTGTACATTTTTTGCAAATTGAGTGGATGCGGGAATCGGTGCATAATTATATTTTTACATAGTTTAAAAAGGTTTTGAGACCCGCAAAGGACATGTGGCTCTTTCTTATGCATGAAGTGGGGAGGTGGGTTGTCAGAGCACTTCGACACTTTTGGTTTTAAACTAGAAAGGGATTAAAATTATAGAAAGGGCCCGCAGTTCCACCATCACTTAAATATGACCATGTGTCAAGCCCGTGTTGAAATTAAAAGGTGGATGGGCGGGTCAAGTGGCCGAAAGCGTATATGTTTTAAAACATGGAAAAACTAAAAAAATTCCCCCAATCCCACATTAACTAATTTTTTTTTCCACATGGATGGCTCACTTTTAAAATTGAGAAAGGAGGAATGAATGGCTACAATACAATGCATTAATTTTTGTCTTTATCAATGCTTCTATGCAAATCAAGGACGTTTTAAAGTCTACGAATGCCTTCATCTTTTATTACCAATTTTCTAGAATTTTTACTATTATTGGTGATTTTCGTTGAGAAATATCATGAGTTTAATTGTGGAGATTGAATTGGGAACCACGAGATAGAAAAGGATGTTGATTTGGATTTGAAGTCCTCGGAACCCACGGGAGAATTGGTACAAACTAGAAACTCACGTACTTTTCATATTATTGGAAAATGCGTTTGAGGTAAAGTTAGGGTTTTCAAGGATGAAGACCATGCCATCTTTGTTCTCAATTTCATCTGGGATTACAAGTTATTTAGACAGAATTATAGACATAGACTTGATGAATTTGACTTAGAGGAATTTCTTCAGAAAATAAATGATCCCAATCAAAGTGAGTCTTGTAAATAAATTAAGGATAGCCACATCGCCTTAGCTGGTGTTATCCCACCATCGGTTCAATGCCCGAATTGGTATGGCATTGTCTATGAATTATGACCCAAAGAAAAGGGAAGTATTAGATGGAAGTGGTGATATAGTGTTGACATTGACACATGTGGCCATCAGAATAATGCTTAAATTTCATGTAATCAAAAATCCAATCACCATTGGTATCAAATTAGCTTTACAGGATTATGAAAAGAAGAAAAAAGTAATATGCTAAGATCATAAATACAAAATGGCTCATCACGAAGAAAAAGGAAACAACTAGAATTCCTTAAAGGATAGTTAGGGCACAATTTGTTGAAGAGGTTGAAGATATTATTGTGTTACTAATTCGAATGATAGGGTTGGAAAATTTAAATGAATTCAATGAATGGATGTGTACCTACATGTGAATTATTTTGGAAATAAAAGGGAACATCTGTTGGGCTACTTTTATTGTAGAAGCACTTTTTAGTCACATGGTCACTTTAGCAGCAAAAATTGAGATGGGTGACACTTCAGAGATGGAATTCTACATGATGACCTACCTAATTTATAATTTTGCAAGGCATATACATTTCCCCATCCTGTTACCATGTGTTGATTTCAAGTAGTGTCAAATTCACAAAAAAATTCCTCAACTACAGCTAGTCAATTAGAGTGGAAATGTGAGGTTGGTTAATGATGCTTTTTTCGCACCAATTATCTACCTTTTCAAACTAAAATGGGGGCAATATAGAATTTTTGAACAAGCCAGGCAAGTGATTTTGGAGTATGGGTGTTACTTCATTCAATATAAAAAATTCACATACATAAGGGTTAGTGGTTTTGAGGGTAAACCTTATAAATTGCCTAGATATTTAGATGATAAATTAGCTTTATGTGAATTGGCAAGGCAGTTAACACCTGTGCACAAATTGATTGTTGGAAGGAACAAGAAAAATATCAAGTTCCCCATTAGAATTGGAAGGTATTCATGCCCTTCCATCATAAAATCTAGATTGATTGAGGATGAAATGAAGAAGTTTGACATGGAAAAATTTGAGGCAAGGGCCAATTATGACATCAGATGGGTATTCAATAACATTGCAAATAATTTTGAGCATGAGCCTCATTTTGAAGATTATTGGATGAATTGTAGGGATGAAGAAGAGGTCATATTAAGGGATTTCTCTAGAATGACCCTTTCACAAATAATAGACTTCAAAATTGTAGTTATCCCGGAGGGAATTGTGGATGATCCACATACAGTAAGCAAATATTACATTGATCAGAAGGTGGAAGGTCAGCATATAACCCCTCTAAATTGGAATGAGATAGAATATGATGATTCTTATATAAGGATAACTGATGTAATGAGGAGGAATGTGAATTGGTTAGCCCAAAAGAACATTGACTTGTCAATCCAGAATACAAGAATCTTAAACAACTTTAGGAGTTTAGGAAACTTAAGTGATGATATTCCACCCCTGAGGGAGGGTATAGATAGAATTGATCCATTGGGAGGAAAATCCCCTTAGTTTCCCTCCAAAAGGCCCACTTCTAAACTCATAGATGAGTGGACTTCAACCACTAGTGGAACTGGTACTTCTATGTCAGTTCTCAGGAAAAAGACTAAAGAAATGCTCTTAAAATCTATGGATAATGCCCCCATTACTTTTGCAATGCCAATTCAAGCAAAGGGGAAAGGTTTGGCATCTCATGTGGTCTGCTCAGGTGCTTTTCCAAAGCCACATAGTGCTGAGAAACTAATGAGTGGAGCTATAGCAAGTGGTCATACTCAGTCTAAGTCACATAAGGAGGAGCGAAGAGCAACACCTGATTTGAAAAAGTTTGAAAGAGCACAAAAGAAACACAAGGTGGTATATGAGCCACTTTTGATGAGGGTGGGTGCCCACAAGACCATTAAAAACAAACATATTGTAGACACCTAAATTCCACTTTTGCAATCTTATTTCCAAAATGCACACAAATCACTCTCATTATTACCAAATACATTATAATTAGTGGTTTTTGCTAATTAACTAACATTTCTTACAAATTTAGCCAAGTAACAATGCTTTTTTGATTACGTAACCCCTTTCGCATGTAGGATGCCACTTTACGATGAATCGTAAGTCAAAATCCTCTTCAAAATAGACAATTAGCATTTATTAACTAATTAAGCCTATTTTTCCCTTGTTTTGGTCAATATACCCTAGTATTGACTCAAACCCCTCTTCCAACCACTCAAAATGATGTGATTCACCTCCAAAACGTCTTAAAGCAAGCTTCCAAATCTTATCCTAACCTCCTATTTGACCCTAAGAGGTTGATTAAGGCTTCACACCTCTTAATCACTTGGTAATTCACTAATTGTGATTAACAAGGCCTAATCATGATTAGAAATTATAATCTAATTTGGGGATTTTAGTTCCACATGCACCAAAATATAAGTTTCTCCAAAAGGAAAACTATAAAAAAGGGTGTACCTCATTCCTTTATATTACACACCATGCTTTGATTTGCATCTCATATAATAAATATGATATATAGCCAAGTTTAATCCTTGCTTAAATTCTTTAATGGGGTTAGTAGATGGATATCCAAAATGACCAAGTAATCATTGGGAGAGGCCATTTCACCTTGTTTGGAGTAGTAACCATAACCATTTGATTTTCCTCTTAGGTATATTTAGGCCCATGTTAGGTAATTCAAGCATATTAGTAGGCATGTTTAGTTAGATTTTGTATTGTTTTCATACTAGTTTAGCATTCTTTTAAGATTTTATCTTAATGTTACATTCCTATACTTAGAACCCCTTGCTAGATGGATGGCAATGGTGTTAGCTTCCTTGTTTAGTCATGCAATTTGCTTTGTAAATTTTAGGGTGTCATCACATAGAGATATGGTAATTGATCCTCCTGAGTTTGAAAGGAATGATGTTTTTCAGGAATAGCATCCTGCATCACTACCACAAGTGGAAAAATTAGAGCCTTTGTTCCCACCTTTGTATTTGGAGGAAATAAAAATGAAAGGCACTCAAGATCAAGTATCCCAAGAAAATGTTGCAGCTAATCTAGTAGGCAACCAATTTTTAACTCTAGGTATGAAAATATCTAAGACCTTGCCTGCTAAGGATGAAAATATGCCTTTAGTTGAAACATTGCACGAGTTTGCAAAGATTCAAACTGATGTGATTGATGTTGATACTGGTGAGGGATTTTCTATGTTATATTCCCTTAATTTATCTATGAGTGAACCAATAATGACACCAGTAGATGGCCTTCAAACAAATAAGGAATTGGAAAGAAATACTCATGTGTTAACCAGTGAAGAGAAAGTCTAAGTAAAAAAATCCTTTCTATAGGACAGTAGTTTTAGAATCAGACAAACTAGGATTTCTTGGTGGAGAAGACACTAATGCAGAGGTATTAGTTGAAGAAATTGCTTCCCTTTCGTTAAAGTTACTACAGTTGATGAACTTTCTCATGTAGGAAAATTTATCTTTGAGGAGAAAATAGAAGTGGCACAAGATGCAACTACTGGCGAGAAAATCATTTTTGATAGGGATATACATCCTCTAAATGTAAATGTGAAGTTGGCTTCAGAAGAAAAACCTACCATGACATTACCAGATGCATCATTAGAACATAAGGATAGTAGGATGCTAACTCAATAGATTTTGGGGAAGGAAGAGTCTTGTGAGCTAGTCACTGGTACAAGAAAATGTTGGAGGAGAAATTGGGTCTAGTATGGCATCAATTAGAGAAATAAGGAAGGAATCTCCCTTGACTAATGACACAAATCAAGAAAATAATGATCAATCCCAGGTTCTAAACCAAGGAAAAGGACATTTGAAATAATTATTAACACAGGGTGAGAGTAGCAAAGTGGTTATCGAAATAAATGATGAAGAACAAGAAAAATCACTGGCTCAGGATGAACAAGGGGTGTTCAAACAATTGATGGTTGTCCCTAAGAAACCCCAATATAAATCACAAGAAGCAAAGGCTAGAACAAGTCTGGCTAAAGGGTGGATTGGTGAATTAATTTCGAATGAGGAAAAGGAGGTCCTCCCTATTCAAGCTATTGACCTTACTACTTTTTCTTTTCCAAAGGAAGTAAGAGCTTCAAAAAGGGCTAGGACTATCACCAAAACCCACATTGATTCATTAGGAGCCAAGACTCTAGAAATAGAAATCCCTTTTGAGGGAAAAACTAGAGAAGATATAACAACCAATGATTATAATGTTCAAATCATTCCCTTAGGAAATCCCTCAAGAGACCAACTAAAACAAGGAGTATCTGAGGTAGTGAATGACCTTTTGTAAAAGGTGGATGAAGATAGGATGACAAAAGGTAGTTAAAAGAACATGTTAAATCCCTAAGTTCTAGTTTGTAATAGTTGACTAGGAAACCTAGTCAAACTCAGAAAAGTACCTCTATAGATACCCACGAGTGAATGAAAAGGATTAAAAAATTTGTCAAGAAGGTCCAAGAAGTGGATACGTGGATTGAAAAATTAACCAAAAATGGAAAAGAAGCAATTACAAAAGCTAGATCAAAGTATGAAGAGCTCAAGAACAGACTCAATGAAATCGATGAGATAATTGAACAATGTGACAACGAGATCTTCTACTTTGAGGGAATTCTTCCCAAACTAGACCGCATAACCCAGCTCAGTGATGAATTGGTTGAGCAGGAAAACATTGTGCTAGTGGAATTTAAAGGAAGTCAAGTATGCCATAGAAGAATTATAAAATTTAGAGTGGAAACCTTGAATGGGATCAAGGAAAAGCTCAAAATCAAGAGAAATTGGGTTGATGACACTCTTGATGCCATTGACTTAAAGTTAGAAGATATGGTAGCTGATAAATTCAAAAAGAGTTACGGGGACCTGAAGATTGATTTTTTTTTAACTCTTTTGAAAATAATATTCAAAGGGATGATTTCTCCTATGAAATCATTAAAACAACGAGAAAGGTTAAGAATAGAATTGTAGAGTTAAAGGCCATGCCATTGGAGTAAAAACATAAAATGGTCCATTACATTGATGCAATAGCTAGGCAAACACTAATCTTCCAGCACCATACTGGACTAGATGAGGATGAGGTAAATGATTTTTTCCAAAGGTATGATGCATATGTGGCAAGGTTGCCAGAAGAACAAGATGCAGAAATGGAAGATGGGGAGGAAAAGAATGCAGATACAAAAGATGATGAACATGCTTAAGCATTGTTCCTTAAGTTGTATTCTCTTTTCATACTCCTTTAAACTAATTCTTTAAAATAATATTTCATTACATTGGATGTAATTTTTATTCTGAACTTTATTGTTTCCTTATTTCAATTGTAAAGTGGAAGAATGCAGTAGTTTCACATTGACTTAGATAAATTTTTACATACATTTGGATAAGCATGTAAACTATTGATATTTTTGCTTCTTGCATTTTGAATAAGGAACAAAATGGGGTTCTATAGGGGCCCTTGCCCATGATAAAGAAATATATACACATGCCAAAAGTAGAGATAATGAAAGGAAAGAAACATTTAGACATTTTTCAGTCATGTTTCATAGTTTCCTCCCAGTAGGGGAAGCTTATTCAAAATCTTATTCTTTCTCAACATGAACTCACTTGAACCTTGTGTTGTTTGGAAAAAAACTGATCCTGCCAAGTCCCGGGATATTCCCATGTCCATCAATGATTCCAGAGTCATTCTAGGATGACTCATGATCTGTTCGAGCTTGATTTTCTTCTACTATGATGATACCCAATCCAAAAGATCCAAACCTCCTGTGAAGAACATCATTTTCCCTTTCCCCTTGTGAAGGGTCAAATTAATAGGAGCAGTTTGAGAAGGGATATCTCGAGGTGATTAGAAGGGAAAGCACTACATGTTGTTGACTAGATAGATTACAAGGTCTTGAACCTAACCCAGTCTCCCACTTCCTTGTGAGGGGTGGTTTTTCTCTCAGAGAAGGAATGGGTTAAGGTCCCAAAAATCATGCTCGTGACTAAGGAGAATGTTACATTAATCGGTGGATAACCGAATTGCAAATCTTCCCCTATTTTTGCGAGTAGAAGATATTGTTTCCCTTGAATGGTGAGCAGATTATGATTGATCTTCTTCTCCATCCGAGATAATGATTGGAATTTTAGTTTTGGTTCACCATTTCTCTTACCTGAAGATGATGTTGGTGTTGAGCTTAGTTGCGAAGACACAATATCTACTTGTTTTTTCTCTAGGGAGTTGATCCTCTGCTCTAACTCATCTATTTTGTGGGAAATGACAGGCACAATTTCAATAGAGGATTTTTCATATAGCACATATGATTCCTTGGGAATATCCTTTGATACAAATCCCTCATCACATAAAAAGGGACATTGAAACTGGTTTTCCCAGATACCTGAGGTCTTCTCTCAACCTAGTATCTCTTTAAATATTTGAGAGATTTCAAGTGCTCCCATTTGAAAAGATGAAAATACATAACTTGAAAGGCTACAAATATAGGATTAATCCTAATCAGCCTTGTCAAAAGTGCTAATTGGACCTGTCGGTATGTCAAAGGCCCTCTGGTATCACCTACACACTCTATGTCAAACAGGGCCCTAACAAAGGCTTCATCAAGACCACTCAAATTGAATATTTGATTTAAATATTCGAGGAAATTTCCTTCAAACTGTGTGCTACAAGTACCTTTGCCATTTTTCTGATGAAATTCCTTATATTCAGAATAAGAAGGGAAATACATAATGATAATGAAGTTGAACCAGGTTTTATAGTGAAAAGGGTGCATATGGTTTTGATTTAGAGAAATATTTCCCATGAGATGAGGGATATTTTTCTCAGTTTACACAAAAAAGGATTTAAGAGTTGGAAGAGATTAGGAATGAGAAGAGTCTGGTAAATCAATGTGATTTGACAGAACCATGTATGGAAATTAAGCCAATAAGACATAAAATAGAGTGCGTAGCACCCAAGGTGGATTCTTGAAAGGTGAATGTGGATATATGTCATATTAGAGTCATCTGAAGTGTTCGAGATCATTTGAAATGATTATCTAATCAATATTAGGAAAGAACGATTAAATTAATTTTCCAGAAATGATGACCTGATATCCCAGTCGAGCACAAGTGGAACCAATTGAAAATACTTGCATTTTGTACACCTGGCAGTTTAAAGTAAAACTTTTAAATGTCATGTTCTAGAACAAGTATTGTAAAAGGAAATATTCCCTGGAATATTCATGCTTTTGGGGGAAAACTTCAAAGGTTAGAAAATGAATGGGTGATATAAAAGCAAAGAGATAATCATGCCAAAAGGGGGTTAATTTTTCTGAGAATTATTCAAAGAAAAGAAAAGGAGAGAAAGTCGAGAGAAGCCATTTTCCCAAAGAACTTATCTAAGAAACTTGTTATTTCTTGTGTGTCTTTAAATTTGATCACATCAAGATGGTTGTAAGTGTCTAGCCATTGACAAGATTTGAGATTGTAAATAAACTTTCCCTTGCAGATCAATTTGAAGAACCTTGAGTAAATTGTGTTAATCATGAGCATAGTTGTGCCTACTTTCATTTTGAGATATCTTCAAGTAGTTATTCATGTTCTTATTGCAATCTTATGTTAGGAGTTCCTCTGAATCACACAAGATCTTGTCCTTGTGATAGTATTGTGGCATTTGCAATTACATCATGAAGAGAGCTTTCATTTCATGATGTAATAAATAATTTAAATTCACTCTACTTTCATTATGATGATACAAATTATTTGTTAGTCTATGAGTGTATCTTAGGCATGATGAATCAGGGATTTCTAATGTTTAATTAAGTCTTTAACATGAGCTTTTGTGTTAAATCCTTGAAGAATGTGTGAAACCATGTATCTTTGGGATTTCATGGATGCACATCTTCTAGTTGAAGGTTCATTCTGACTACTTGAAGCATTTTGTCATTTTTCTTTGTAGATGTTCCAACATTTGTTAAAATTTCTCAAGAATTTGGTATAATCAAATTTATCCTGCTTAACTTCCCAACAACAAATTATACATTAAGTGATGAATCCTACAAGAACCACCCCTACTTGCACTGTGTATCCATAAATGTTGAGGAAATCCATTGAGTTTTCCCATCCCTTACCAAAATATGTAGGTGTAATCAATTTTTATCGTTTTCTTTAGTAACCTAGACCTTTTCTAGAAGACATCTTCATTCTCTAGGGTGAAAACTCATGAGAGTTAGATTATGTTACATTGACCATGTTTTCTCAAGGTCTTCTTAAGGAGAATCAAATATTTTTGATCTATTGATATTCTTCACCAACACATGTTACAAAATGGGTCCTCTCACCCTGGTTGAAGGAACAACCTAAAGTAGTGAGGGTAGGTCGAACCCTTAGCATGGTGTTATCCACTCCTTTCCAAGCCAAAGTAATAAAGAGTCATTTAAATCCATCCCCACTACAAAACGAATCATATTATGATTTTTTTGTCTCTAAGCATCCTGATCAACTTGTGATGCTTGCTTGGTTTCAAAGGAAGAATCAATTTGGGTACCAACAACCTACAAGACAACAATATCATAGCTATACCTAAGAAAAAATGTCTATTCCATTCCAAAAATCCACACTACAATACCATCAAAATTTTCAACAAGACAAAACTTAACTAGATGAAGCTCAATGACTCATTAATCAATGCCAAGAACTCATATCAAAACCCAATTCTAAAAATACAAAAATGTGATAGATGATATTACATGTTCCATTAATAACATTCAACAATGTCTTCAGAATGTCTGCATTCCTTTTATGAATGAAAAAATGCTTCTTTACCTCCACCAAGATCAAGAATAGCTGCGTTCTCCTAGTAGCGAATCTTCTTCATCCGAAATACCGATCCCCTTAGCCCGTGGTTCTTCAACAAGGTACCTTGTCTTCTCATAAATCCTTTACTCAAACCCCATTACTCTTAATGCATACCTTTTTGTTAGGGGTGTCCATCTTCAATCATCATTACCTGAGCCATTGTCATATATACACTGATCCTTCATGTAGTTTTTACCATCTCATCAATCCAAATCATGGGCTTGTCATTCGATAAATATATTCCTACCATAATAACAATCGATCGAAACATCTACTAGTGTTTCTTTTGTTCTCGTGATTACCTTTAACCTTAACATGATTTCTTCACAAGATACGACCTTTTAAAACCCAATCCTTCAACCGGTTCTACACCCCCTCAAAACAATACAAACACCTCTTCATTCATGCAAACCCCTTTATCTTCCTCTACCATTCAAATACCTCATATAAGTTATGTCTTTGTATCTATTAGTATATCTTTTCCATAGACATCTTAACAAATGATACCACCCCTTCACAACATTGTTATGTCTATTCCCGTATCTACACATTTAATCACTAACGTTGTCGTTATTAGTACTCATCCATCTTCACAATAGTTCTCAATCCCACTTATATCACAACGCATACCTCAATTGTCACAATATTTTACTTACTCCCAAGCTATACCAAAACCATCTTAGCCTCCTATCCATACATTCAATCCCCTTCAAAACATCCCACAATCATCGCAACCCCTAATTTTCACTTGCTTCCCCTTCAAAAGCACCTCGGCTTTCTCATCCCCTTTTCCACACATTTATTCCTTCCAACACACACCGCAATAATCATTATCTCCTTTTAATACAATCATCCCTCCTCGGTATAAATATATCCAACCATCATAACCTTTAATCTTGCAACCTACTTATAACATTTCTATTAACATCCCTCAACAAAATATTCCCTTCCAAGAAAACACCCCACAATAATACCAATCATATCAATAAACCAATAAATTCTCATTTAATCAATCTGGTTCATCCTCATCTAACATGTAGCAACAACAATAGATCGACCCTCTTCAATCCTTAAAAATGTATATCCAACCTTAAAGTCACTTCCATGGGTCCCAAAAATACATTATCATATGAACAAATATGTAATGAACCTATTCAACCATCTCGTGCCTTAAAAACTTATCCTCCACACCGGGAGCTTCTCGAATTCCTCGATTATATAGCAAGTAAGATCCCCAACAACACCTTTGATCCTTTCATCATGCTTGTTACCTTATATCTCACGACCAGGACCTTATGTTAAGAATGTTCCCTATGTATTTAGCATGGCCTGATTTAGATTGGTATAATAGCATCCCACAGTATTACCTCTTTTCATTCACACAACTTGCCCAACTATTTCTTCAACATTTCTCCATAATTATCGTTCATAAAATCACCATCACATACCTATATACTATTAAATTTTTTGAAGAGGAATCCATTGCCAACTTTATAGCCCACTGGAAGGTTATAATCAATTAATTATCATTCTCTCTCCCATAGACAAAACTAATAGAATTATTTTCCCGATTCATGTGCAAAACATATTTCTTCCACACTCCAAATCCAATCATTTCAAACGTTTGATGAAGCCTTTTTTATGGCCCATAAACTTGAAATTCATGCTCTTGAGGAAGGCGAGTCAAACTTAGACCAAAGAAACCAAAATTTGATTTCCCATCCAAATCATCTTCTAGTCAAGACAAACCCAAATCATCATCCAATGTCGTAGTCATAAAATCTTCTCTAAAATAACATTCAACCACAAAATTATCCTACCCTCAACGTAAATATACCCCTATTAGAGATACTTATAGTGTAGTCTTTGATAAACTCCTCCCCGCTAATATGGTCTCTCTTTCACCCATCCGTCCTATCGATACTTCTGTTTCCAAACCTTCTTGGTACAAAGACAATGACTATTGTAAATACCATAGGGTCAAAGGTCATGACATTAAAAGGTGTCGTTCATTCCACAATGCCCTTCAGGATCTGATTGACAAAGGAGAACTACATTTAGACAACCCTAATGCTCCTTAGAATTAGAACCTTGACATCTTCAAACAACCATTTTCAAATCATCCCCCATCAAGTAGTCAACCCCAAATAAACAACGTACAAGCCCACCATACCATAAAAACCATTAATAAAACATCACCCGTTATCAAATCCACACCCACACTTACCTCTAGTAACACACCCGAATCAACATCTGAAAAATTAGAAAGACCCCCACAATTTTTTGTCCCAAATAAACCCTCTACGTATAAAGCCCCATCCTCTTCACCCACCCTTTTGAATAATCCTTCACGAACACCTCAAAAGCAACTAGTCATCCAAAAAAATTCACATGATTACTTCACATAAAAGTATCATCTACATGACCCCCGTAGTTTCCTTCCTCCCCCATCTAAAACATTCACCATTATAAACTGCTCCAATACTCCTATAGTAAGAATCAAACATCATCCCTCTATCCCAGGGCCCCATCCCTTGTCTCGCGCTGCCTATCACTATCACAAAATCAAAACTACTTATCGAAAAACCACCAAAGAAACGCACCAAAGGAAACCTCTCCAAGATAATTAAATCAAAAGAAAAATTGTTTCCCTCCACCTTCACATTAAAGGGACAATATGCAGCTATGCTAGAAAAATTTCTTCAATAATCACTCATAGTGTTACCTCCTCTAAAACCATCTAACACTTGAGGATGGAAACCTTCTTGGTATAATTTTGAAGCCTCTTGTGACTACCATCAGACACTTGGAAACTTTGTTAAAGAATGTAAAGCCTTTCATATAGCCTTTAATAAAACTTGAAGAAAAAAACCTCCTTTAGAGTTACTAACATCAAAGAAATCCCACCCAAAGACCTAAATCATCGTCAACCCCTAATATTGAAGAATCATTGACTAATTTTCTTCCCCATTAGATTTATGTTGTCCACATTACTACTCGAGCATGTACCCATGAATCCAATCCTTTATAATAAAAAAAAAAAAACCAAAAACTTCGTTGTTATCCCACCACATCCTGAACTCACCTTTTCCTCATCCAAAGATAAACCTAAGGTTTCCATTCCTCTGCCCCTAAAACCTCTAATCAAACATCACAATCAAAAGATAAAATCTCCATTCTAGTGGCACCTCTATCTTCTATTACAGATTTAAAGGTAGTCATTAAACAACTACACCAAGGTCATGTTAAAATGTTACTTTATGAATCGGTTCAAGCGTTTCCCTCACATAATCAAGTAATGATCAAATCCCTCTAGTATATATCAGTACATGTCAATGATCCCCATTCTTTCACATATTTCATAGGTTATCTCAAAACATCCTCAGCTATTTCCTTTGATTCTACTTGAAATACCATCACTTCGGCCTAAGGATCATGATTTACCTCTCTTCATTACAACCCAAATCAATGATGTCCTCACAAGAGGGTCATGATTGATGGGGGCACCATAATAAACATCATATCATCCATCACCTTCAACAAAATCTAACTACTGAATAATTTCATCACTCAAACACTAGTCCACCTCTATGTTTTCAACAATATAATTACACCCATGTTAGGTACCATCATCTTACCTCTTAAAGTTGGCATGAAAACCCTACCTGAGCTCTTCTATATCATAGAGGAGAATTTTAGTATAATATGTTGTTATGACATCCTTTGATACGCAATATTCATTATGTCCCTTCAACACTTCATTAATGTCTCAAATATGAATGCGAAGGTAAGACATTCACAATAGCCGTAGATCCTAATCCTTTCACCAATCAGTAATATCACATACCACCCAAACAATGTCCTCATCCCAAAATAAAAATCCTCCCCAGAAGAATCCACTAACACATCCATTCCATCATCTAAACTACCTAATTATTCCTCCCTTGAAGATGTTATGGAATGTCTTTCATTGGGGAGTATCGTCTCCTCATGCTTAATTCACTTCCCACACCTAATATATACGGAAGACAAAAAAATAACTATTGTATGAGTTAGACATTGGAGACATCATTTCCTATGACCTTGCCTATTTAAAAACCAACCTCATCTATGGGGGATTGATCTTCCCTCTTCATAGTGTGAACAACAACACCACGTCATGCCCTTTACATCTGATTTTGATTCTTTATACAATCCTCGCCTTTTTTCAAATGTACCTACACCGGTGCTCATGGAAACAATTTGTATTTAGACACTATGAAAAAAGAATACATGATTTAATCATCCAACATTCTCTCAAACTGCATGAAACTTATAGGATTGGATATGAAATGCCCTCCATTGAATCATCTTCTCAAACCACATCTGTACGTATCACTGAACTTGAACCACCACCATCCACATAATCTAATGATCCCATGGACACAGATGAATGCATTTCCATCCCGCCTAACATGTTTTAGTTAATAATATTTCCTTAGGACCTTTAACTTATCAATCCAACCATGTCACTAAGAAAATTCCTCTCATTTGGCTAGAAATGATTGAAGAAGATTCACCCACCATCAACACCCTCCAATGCCATGACGATCAAGAAATCCTATCCCATATGGGAGATGATGACCATTTCCTTCAAAAATCCTTACCACATGATACATCAACCCTTCTTAACAAATCTACCATCGATGTAAACTTAGGAACCCCTCAGAACCTTACATAGTTAAAGTCGGTCAATCATTAGATCCACAAGAATTAAAAGACTTCACCAATTTCTTATCCAAATATAGCCAAGATTTTTC
Organism: Taxus wallichiana var. yunnanensis; assembly: GCA_018340775.1. Lineage (NCBI taxonomy): Eukaryota > Viridiplantae > Streptophyta > Pinopsida > Cupressales > Taxaceae > Taxus > Taxus wallichiana. The sequence goes on along the minus strand of CM031239.1, from coordinate 591,052,014 downwards.
CTAGTCATATAGTGATATGTTAGGTATCGACCCCAATATCATCGTACATAACATCATCACCTATCCTAATGCCAAACCCATCAAAAAAAGCTCTCAAGGCTACATCCCCGTGTGGGTCTCCTCATTAAAGAATATTTACAACGCCTTCTTTTCTACCAATTTCATCAAACCCATTGACTATCCAAAATGGGTCTCCAATATCATACCTATAGCCAAAGCCTTATGCAAGTTGTGCATCTACATTGACTTCCGAGATCTTAATATTTCATGCCCTAGAGATGATTTCCCTCTCTTGAATATCGATCAGCTAGTTGACTTAACAACCGACCATGAAATGCTCTCCCTTATGGATGGATTTTCTGGCTATAATCAAATTCTCATCACCATTGACGATCAAAACAAGACATCCTTCATTACCCCTTAGGGGACCTTCTTCTACCATGTCATGCCTTTCAGAATTAAGAATGTGGGAGCCACTTATCAACATGCTATGACATATATATTCCACGATCTTATCAACAAAAATAAAAGAATATGTTTATTATCTCTCGGAAAATCTAAACAACAAAAATATCATCTTATCATCCTCGAATCAATATTCATTCACTTTATTCAATATTTCCTTCTTCTTAACCCCGTTAAGTGTGTTTTTGGTGTTCTTACCAAGAAAATACTAGGGTTCATTATATCTATCAAAAGTATTGAAGTTTATCCAACCAAAATTAAAGTAATTATTAAAATTCCTCCTCCATCAAATATCAAACATCTGCATAGCCTTCAAGGTAAACTCGGTCTATCCGATGCTTATATCTCAAATCTTAGACCATTTTCAACCGTTTGATCACCTTCTCCCTAAGGATGTTGACTTCAGATGGGATCTCAATTATCTAAATGCATTCGATGAACTCAAACACTATCTTCTATCACCACCTGTGCTCACACCTCCTCGTGAGGGGGAGCCATTCTATCTCTACATATCTACCATAGATCATGCTTTAGGTGTTATGCTCGCTCATCAAGATAAGCAAGCTTGTGAATAAGTCATTATTATGTAATTCACACACTCCATGAATATAATACCAGCTATACTAAATTTGAAAAATTATGTTGTGCATTATACTTTGCTACCTTTAAATTATGACACTATCTTCTTAATCACAAAACTTTCATTGTCATGAGCTTTAATCCCCTTAAAAATGTGCACTCTAAACCATACCATAGTGACCGTAATAGCTCGGTGGCTCATTCTTATGACTGATTTTGACCTTGAATTCATGTTCCAAAAATATATTAAAACCAAGCCATCGTAGACCATCTCATTGAAGCACCCCTTCCCGGTACTCATCTTCCTCATGAACAATTTCCTGACAAATCCATCAATACTATTGATAAACATGAATTCATTCCTATCAAAATGACTCTCTTATTTGATGGATGTAAATTCCAGCAAGGGGGAGGGGCCATTTTTGTTATCATACTACCCGGGGGGATGCCTATTCCGCTATCAATAAAATTTAACTTTGAGTGTACTAATAACATATAAGAATATGAAGCTTTAATCATGGGTCTCATCACTGCTATCCTATTAGTTGTTCATATCTTAGAAATTTATAGATACTCGAAGCTCGTCATCAATCAAGTCAAAGGAGAATATCAATGTAAAAATGAAATCTTACAAAAATATAAAGCCAACATTGACTATCTCCATGGAGCCTTTGATCACTACACCATCCAATAATTCCCACGATCTTCTAACAAATTTGTATATACTATGGCTTCTTTAGGATCCATCATCCCATTAAAAACTGAATAATCAACATATAATCCCCAACTATATGTAGTTTTTCAAAGATTGGATCATCCCTCACATCAAAATGAACTCCCTCCTATCGATATTGTTGACAATCATCTAAATTATCTATGGTATCCTCAAACATTTGACTATCTTTTTGAATCTAAAATCCCTTCTGATTTATCACGAAATGTTAAATGATCATTTCTTCAACACACCTCTCATTATGTCATCATAGGCGTATCTTATATAAATCTAGCTTTGACGACCTCCTAGGAAGATGTCTCAAATATCACAAATCTATCAAAGAAATCCAATAAGTCCATGACAAAGATATGCGGTGGACATTTCAATGGTAACATCATCATCACTAAGCGTTTCTTGCAACTCGGATACTACTGCACCTACTATCAATCGTGATTTTTGTTCTTAGACAATAAATGTGTCAAATGTCAACAACACTTAGACCTTATCCATGTCCATAGTCAAGATTTGCAACCTACTCATGATCTATGGCCTTTCTCATAATGGGGGTTAGACCTCATTGGCATTATCAATCCAAAATCATCACAACAACACCATTCAATTATCATAGCCACTAAATATTTCACAAAATGGGTTGAGGCTATTCCCTTGAATTCAACTAAAGTAAATCAAATTGTCAATTTCATTTATCAATACATCATATGTTGTTTTGGTGTTCCTCATAAACTTGTCATAGATAATGGAAAATCCTTCAAAAACAAGGATGTTAAGAAAATCTACGATGCTTTCAACATTAAACTCATTTTTTCATCACCATACTATCCCCAATCAAATGGATAGGCAAAAGCCTATAACAAAACACTTATTAAAATTCTCATGAAAACTTTAGGTGAAGTAGGCAGAATTGGCATCTCCAAATACTATTTTCTCTTTAGGCTTATCAAACTAGCATATGTACCCCTACTCATGAAACCCTTATCTCTAGTCTAAGGCTCTAAGGAAGCTCTACCCCTTGAATTTAAAATCCCATCACTCCATGTATCACTCAAATAATTTATCCCCGATGAAGAATATCGACAAGACCGTCTTGCACAACTAAAATTATTAGACGAAAAAAATTTGATGGCCCTTGAACATCATCAATTCTATCAAGAACGTGTCAAACGTGCCTACATAAAACATGTAAAATAATGTGACTTCAAAATTGGTGATCTCATTCTCAAGGAAAATCAAAATTTTACTACTTTAGAATGGAGTAAACATGGAAATTTTTCCCCTAATTGGATCGGTCCATACGTCATTACTCATAAGTATGGGTTAGGAGCATATCACTTAGCCTCCTTAATGGTAAACCTAAAAAGGAACCTTTGAATTCCTTGCACTTGTGGCCTTTCTACTGTTAACTTTTTACCATCATGACAATAGTTATATCTAAAACCTCATCCAACCACCAACCAGTCATCTTCTCATCGTAATTATTTAAAAGTATGTGGTTTTCCGTCACTATCCTCATAAACCTTAAAGATGAACACCATGATTCTGTTCATCACATCTTTCACATGGATAAGTTCCTCCTCAGCATGAACCCCACAATCATTACATCCATCTAACCTTGTACCAACTGAAAATATGTCATGGGGCACATATATGTAGGTTTCTTCTTCCTTGTTTGAAACAGTCTAGTAAGGTTTTCCCTCACGGCTCATTAAAAGTCAAAAATATCTAAGGATGTTCTTTATCATAATCAAAAAATAATAGACTAATCCCTCAAAGGTAAGCTATTCAAAAATATATCAAAAGAAAAATGTAGACTGATCCCTCGAAGGACATGACTACTAGTCAAAAACATAAATCGATCCTCGAAGGATGTCTATCTCGTATAAATCAAAGTAAAAATTCAAATTTGTAGACCACTCCCTCGAATAATGGATACCGTATAAAATGGCTTCCCACATCAATTAACTTTCAAAAACTCAAAATATCAAAAGTATCCTAGAAAGCTTCCCATGAATCGATCTGCTTTCCCATCAAAGAAAACTTCTCGCATAGATCAATTTAGGTGAAAAATCAAAATGTAAAGTTGGGGCATTCCTCTATGAAACTGTTAAAAGGAGAACCCTCTTTCCCACATGACATATACATAACAAACCCCTTTCATGTCCTAGGAAGTTACATCTAATCACTTTATCTCTATAACTAAGGTTTTATGTCTCACTACCCACTAATAGTCTTGTGTTAACATTATTAAAGGATAAAAGTGAAAGTGATTTCACATCTTCATACCCATCACGTATGTATCAAATCCAAACATTAAATAAATCATTCCATTTTTTATTCCTACTTCAAAAAGATAGAACACATTTTGATTTAACATTTTTGATCACATATTAAGTCACATCATCATCCTTTAATCATAAATTCACATTTTCCACATTTAAAAACTCATAAAGTAAACATTAAAACACATGTATCATCATCAACACATATAAATCACATAAGTCAAAACACCACCACATCATCATATATAATCAAAGTCTCAAATACATCATCAAAGAGTCTCCATATATCATTAAGGGTTTCACAAAGAGTCGTATACATATCAAAACCCACAATCCAAATACATATAATCACTCTCAAAGAAATGGATATCTCCTGAGAAGTTCACTCACGCGTCTGACACTCCCATCTGTTCCCTTAGGTGGCCAAAGCACACGCTCCTACACTCACACCGGGAACTTCCCCTCACTTTATACTAGATGATCTACATATAAATTATCATTAGGAAATTTGTGTATCACCATATCCTCATAATTCGCCAACTCCACACGTAAAATATTGATGGTAAGCTGCAATGATCATACCTAGTGCTCCCATCTGGTTACTAGCCTATGCACAAGTTGTAAACTTTGCACCTGATATATAAGACCCTCTAATACCTAGGACCTTCCTCAACACAATTTTTTTTTATGGTACCTATCTCAATAAAATATTACATGTGCCAATTGTACTCTAATTCCATCTCGCCCACCATCACATCATCCCTCTCCCCAATCGAGTTTCTCTCACCCCAACTAAATCATCTCTCTCTCCTCGGGTATCCCTCTCAACCTCCATTACATCCTTATCATTCATCAATTGTGTCACCGCAGCTACTAAATACCCCTCATCATCCTCATCATCATCATCACTCACATTCACCACCTTCTTTGCTCCTTCTACCCAAGCATGCACCCTCCTACCCCTTTGAATCAATCATTTCCTCTCGAGCACAACATACACTCTCATCCACCACCGAGTTTAGTCGAAATTCACCCTAGCATCATCAAAAGGAACTACGTCCCTATCCTCATCTAGACCCATAACAGCTTCCTCCTCCACTATCACAAACCTCCAATCTAAAACAACCTTAGGATTCTTGGCATCTCCTTCCTCTCGTATATACAACACCGGCTCTTTAGGCACATCCTATATAAGACCAAATTTCCTTCTGACATGGCTAAATCTCACCATCTCGTACTCTCCTCCTCACCTAAGCATGTACCCATAAGTCTTATTATGTCCCAACAAGCTCATGAGCATAATCCGGCCACTCAGATACTCCAAGTAAGGCCTCCATACCATGTCACCCACCTGTAATCTAGTTAGAAGATCTCTATAAAAACCCACCTTCTTTGTCCTCTTCACTCAACACATATCCTCTCTCCACCTCATAAATCCAACATGTCTATCTATAAAACCACTCCATGGTAAACCATACAAATGAGCAATATATATGTGCTTATATGCCCAATAATGTAATACAAATTCCACATCAATACCAAACCTCTTGTGGGCCATCCAAGCCCACAACTCTGTAAATATGAGCCAATAGTATTATTACCCACTCGTAAATGGCCTGATGCTCCATCATCTCCACTTGTCACTCCTTTCATCATCCAAGGAAACCTACCTCCACCGAAATCAGGTAGGGAAAAACACAAAATAGTCATCCATGTGCACTCTCTTGATGGAAAATATAAATCATGATAACCAAAAGCTACCGATAGATACTTCACATCATCCGCCTCATTTCCATATAACCTCCTCATGAAATCCTCCCTCTTAGACTCCTCAATCATATAAATCCCCTCTCCAAGCACTGGTAATCTCATAATCCTGTGAATATCCTCCACTGTAATAGTCACCTCTTCATTTGGTAACCAAAAATAACAATTCGTGGGATTTCCTCTCCATCAATGCTAACAAAAAGCCCTGACATTTACGGATCCACCTATAATATCTCATCCCCACAAACCCCACAACCTCTACATGCTCCCAATCCTCATCTGTCATATCCGTCTCGCACCTCATCTAAAATGATCGATATCGATCTCGAAGTGTCAACTTCGCATCCACCTGCACACAAAACATATACATTAGAATCCATCACAATATCAAAATCATATAAAATTCTATCTAAAACATAGACTATCAACATAAGAAACCCACGATTGTTAACAAACCAAGATAATCGCTAGTGATTCACTTGAATCGCGTTGGTGATTCAAAGAATCGTCGGAAATCGGTGATAATTTTTATATTTCTAAAATTATACCTCCGTATGTGACAAATTGACATTAAAATCCAAAAACTAATGAAATTCACCAAAAACCAACAAAATTGAGCACTCACATCTGCATGAGTGGGCCTTATGTGTCTTATAGAATATGTCATTGCTTCTTTTTTGATCAAATCAAAATTGAACACCATATTTTCACTCGAGTCACTTGTCCAAATCGCACAAACTCAATCATAAAATGTACTATTCATCACCACCCTTGGGATTTTATAGCCCCAAATCCTTTTCGCAACAATTATCAACAATTCCTTTAATCATTGTGATTCAACCCCAAATCGGTGAGCGATTCCACCTCATCTATCACATTATCTTATTTTTTGTGAAAATCAACACCACTTCATCCTACTTTTGAACACATTGTCTTTTGTTAAAAAGACCCCAAACAATCAAATACAAAGAAAAATCATCTCGGGATACATCATACGTCTATGGGATACGATCCCTTTTGCCACATGTCACTTTCCTTCCCCAACCTTGTAGCCTATCTTCACGGATCATATGTCTATAGGTAATGGACCCTTTGGTACCACCTATCACTTAATTCAACTGAGTAATAATCCTCATTTCGATACCCTACCTTGGAGAAAATTTTAACGAAACACATTTCAAACCTATCCAATCAACCTGTCACAACCGGTGTCCCTTACTGATGTGTCAGCGGTGACCCCATTTTGAGGGGAGTCACCCATACAAAGCAATTTGTCATCATTTTTGTCTCACACTTATCCTACATCAAAATACTCGACAAAAATGGGAAAATGTAGACACTTAAAATTTATACTCCATTATTTAAAATACATTAATTAAAACCATCGTTCAAATCATACACTCCTCATCATAAGTTTAAAAACCTCCATTATATTTACTTCATGTAAATATCATATTTTCACAAATGTAAAATCTATAAATCTACATGTAACCACCTAAAAGCACTTAAAAACCAAAAGATAAATAAGATAAAATATCTCATAACCATTTTTAACCCCTACACTTTGAATAAAAACATCCTTCAACATTCCCTAACCTAAAAATAAAAAAACCTCATTTAGAAGTGGTTTTAACCACTTTACCACTCAAAACACGAATAATCCCGATCCAGAGGTCAAAAAGGAGGACAGATGTTCCCTAAATCTCCCAAGATTAGTACAGTGTGGAATTTGACTTCAAGAACTTTCTGTTGACTATTTGAACGTCAAAAATGGAGTCTGTATGGACATTTGGTGACGGGTCAAAGTTACGGTCAACCCTAGGCAAGACCAGGGCAATTGGTGAGTCCCGAAGCAGTGGCAAGTATGATCGTGTGAAGGTGATGTTTTCGAGTTTGTACCTCTGGTCTTCGACATTTGATTTCGTCTTCATCTTCGTACACGATCGACAAAATATTTGCCACATGGTGGGTCCTCAGGCCACCACGTGGCTTGCCACCACATTTCCACATTAGACCGAGCTCGCATTAGCAATGGCAAGTCAATTGTTAGCCATTGAGCTATGTTGCAAACTATATGGCGAGTTGACATCAACTTACAATCGATCTATGCTTTGTATTGGGCGAGTTAATACATTGATTGAGTGGCGAGCTAATACATTTGCATTGACCGGAAAAAGTTCACGGTGTGGCATAAATTCGTAATGGAGGTATAGAGGATTAGGCTTATTAAAACGTATCCTATCGTGCATGGGGAAAATCCACATGCACGTGGATAAGATAAAATACTCGTTCGAGCCCGAGAAAAACAAACTCCGCCCCAACCGTTTGGTGACATGGATGGTGGGAATGTTGTGTGGGACAGCGAAGCAAGGGGGACACGTGGTGGTCGCGGCAGGCCATAGCTCGACGTGGACGCGGTTGATTGGGGTCGTAGGCCCACATGGAATAGCGTTCGGTGGTAGCAGTAAAACAATTTGTGCAGTTGTGGGGAGTGAGATTTGAACCCATGACGTCCCGGTTTGAAGTGGAGCGGCCCAACCATTGTTCCACATATCCCGAAGGACATATGCACGGGGCGATAAACTATATATACAATATTGCGAGTGACATTTGGCTATAAAATCCACTCTCTCCCACTCCATTAGAAGCTCATTGGTGGAGCTTAGTCTCTCCCAAGCTAAGCCCGTGGAGGCTAAGGGAGGATATTATGAATATAATGGGTCATTTTTATTAAGGCCATTATTTGGAGAAATATATAAGTCCTATATATTTATTATAGGCATTATTATTATTTTGAAATACCTATATTTTAATATAGGTATATGTTCCAGAGCTAAGGCCTATTATTATAGGCATGTAATATATAAGTCCTATAATATATATAGGCATTATTATTATTATTATTAAGCCCTATTATTTTAATAGGTGAAATAATATTTTGAAGCTCTAAATTCTCTTTAGAAGCAATGTTCCATGCCCGAGCTGAGAAGGACAACATGCAGTTTGAAGGCAATCATGGAGGCGATATGGAGATTGAAGACCTATTTTAAAATAGGTATTATGGAGAGATAAGACCTATATCATATAGGCATCATCTTCATTAAGGACCGATATTATTTTTTATCACAAGACGAAGATAAGACCTATTATTTTTAATAGGAAAAATTGTAATTGGGAGTTATTGCAAAAACTACCCAATAGGCCCTTTGAGCCACACTGCATATTGTGGATCCTATACTTTAGTGCCATAGGATATTTTGCAAAAAAAGATCATATCTACTGCATATGTCGAGGATTGTCACTTGGTGGTCATGGAGGAGATCCTTGTTCTTTAGACATATTAAGCCACAAATTCATAGTACGTCATGTTTGGAAGACCAAATGAGGAGCCATAGGGCATTGTATTAGCGTCTGGAAGACTGATCGGGGAGCCGTAAAGCATTGTACCTGAAGGAGAATACTTAGCACCGTGATAGAGGCATAGAGGTATTCATGGATAGAATACATGATCGAATCTACCAGGGTAGCTTCTTGGTATAAAGATTCTTGTTCTTATGTATTCAGTATTATCATGCATAGATTGTATTATTTATTACATTCATTTAAAGTTGATAATATATCGGTTCTATTGATGAACCTAGAGACATATGAATTCTGCCAAACTTCGTTATCAACCTATTTTGCAATGTGATTTAATTCTTGCATAGATTTAAGTTGATTTTATTGGGGTGATTTCGGAAAAGAATTTAATGCCTATAGGGGTCTAAAGATCGTTATTTTTTTTTTATCTATTTACAGATCAAATTTGGATCGCCAACAATTTTGTTGAATCGCAAAGTGATTACAAATATAATATTTTAGGCCTTCTTCCAGGATCCTCAATTTTTGAATCTCAAGCCCCATCTTTTGCTTCAATCATTTGTATCCTACATCTTGTCATCTAGTGCGGAGATATCAAGATTATCAGGTTATTAAATATAATCAAGTTTTTCCATAAATCTTTTAAACATCTAGAGATCAATTGTCAATACCGAATTAGAGACCGGATCTCATTCAACCAACACAAATCATCTTCTAGCAAGGCTTGAGGAATCTCTTAGCTTCACAACACTTTCAAGGTATTGCTAAAATCCTCATTTGTCCTTTATTGATCAAATTCAGATTTTAAATTATCGAAACATAATTTTGTATCATCAATCATTTGTTCTTATTAAATTTTCAAAGTTCCCTCAATCACTAGTGATTGGCCTAATCGTCGGTGATTCCTGTCAAATCTATCCTTTATCAAGTTTTATCAGTTTTAATCAATTTTTTCATCATCTTTCATCATATATGTTGCTTCTAACATTCCCGTAAGAATGGATCTCTTTTAGATGGAAATACCTAGTCAATCACATGAAATTACCAGCATTTATAGCCTTCTGATAGTCCAACACCCCTTTTTTTGGGAACAATACAATATCTTGCACAAACTCACACTTTGCGTAATATGATTTGATGACACCGACCAAGACATCGAAGACCAATTTCACCTCCTTCACGAAATCAAATAAGTGACCAAATAATTTTGGTAAGACTACTTTGAATGTGTCTAGATTGCATCTACCCTCCGTTAGGCCACTTTCAAAGCTACACAGGACCTTCCCATCCACCGGAGTTATAGAGCTTCCCATATTCTATCTACTTATGTATATCGATTGTATATCGTTTCCTTTATTTGTATTATTGCATTTTCAATCTACTTAATTTTCTAATATTGATTTGACATCCTCTAAGGAAGTCCTTTTGGATTCCTCGGGTTGGAATTTGGCGAGTATCTCTCTATCCATTTATCTAATCCTTTCTATTTAGTGTCTCTCAGCATAGGTTGCTTTGTAGGATAGGAGGACATACACATACTTCCATACTTGATCAAATTGTATCACACATTAACTTGAGCATCAATCTCTATGGGTATCGATAAACCCTGTGTCTTCGAGGTCAAATTTTATTATTATTTCACTTCATTAATTTGAGTAGAAAGGTAAAAACATCTCTAAAAACCCACATTAAAATATGGTGTCACTATGTCTTGTCCATTTTTCATTTAGTTATGTATGGTGTCATGTTCTCTCCTTAAGCAAGTTTGAAAAATTAGAAATATCTTAAAAAAATTAATGAGACATTGATTCACCCCCTCTCGGTGTCCAAGTTTCCAACAAGAAGGGGTAATTCGGCTCCTCTTTTTATTCTTATATTTTTCATTCATGTGTTGGATTAGTATACTTATCACATTAACCACTCCCAATGGACTGGGGACTAATCCCTCTAATTCTCCATCAAAGTTCAACAAAGTTTATAATCTCCAAAGCACAAGAATAGGATCACATTCCCTCGTAAGACAAATAGGTGTATTTCTTCCATGTTTTGTATCTCTTTTGGAATTTCTTCTTACACATTACTTTATAGTACTTTCATTACATTTTGAGTTAAAGTTTAATTTTATATCTTGGGCATTTATTACACTTTTTGTTGGAGGTTTCATTTTGGAGCATGCTAATACAAATACAATGGGATACTACAAAAAAATTTATTACAAGCAAAGATAAAGTGTGTCCTCACCATCGGGTATCTTTTCCTTTAAGCATGTAATTTTCATTTCATACTTATAGGGGGTATGTAGACACTCAAAATATCCAATCTATCCTTTGACATTGTCGGTTTTGACATTGCATGTTTGAATGCATAGATACAACCTCCTCACTCTAGTTTAGTGCACCCTAATATCTCTTCGAATACTTTATTATATTTGCACATCTTTATTTCATCGTTCTTGAGGTTTTATAGCATAAAATGCATCTAAAGACATCTATCCTCGACCCAAAAAGTTAAACTATGACTTTTCCCACTCGGTCAAAACCACAAGTTAGGGTCATTTTTTCTAAATCTACAACCTGAACCTACTTTATGGTTTTGGACAGACACATTGTGCACTAAAATTTACAATTCCATTATCTTCATATGGACTAATATTTCCCCTTGGTTGGCCTTTCGTGACATAATTACCATAAAAATCCTAGATAATCAAGTCAATCATACCTCATTCAAGGTCCCAACACTTTATGTTCTCCTAATGTGAAAGAAGACATTAAAGGTACTTATTTCTCCCTAAATAGCTACGTAAATGATCTAAATCCATTGGGAATCACCCTTTATAGGTCGAAGTCTCCCACTAGTTCTAGGAGTATCCTTCATCTCTCCATAAGAAAGAAAAGTGACCCTTCCCAAGTATTTGAGCAAGTGTGAAACTCGAGCAAGGTATTGTCAAATCATGTTTTTGTCAAGTTCTAATTGTATTATAGTAGATATCACATGTTAGGATAATGGCGTGCGATTTGAACCCTCTTAGGAGTAGTGGTGACATCAGCAATGCACGGGGGTTCCCCCAACTTTGTTTTGCAAGAACTCCATCTTCCACTATGAGGATTTGAGGGTTTGATAAGAGTTACATATCCGTTTTGAAAGAGAAAATGAATACTTGAAACATAGCGAAACTCATTTCCAATAAGGTGAGGCACACAAAATGTTATCGATCCATAATCTAGCAGGTACAAGAACATACATAAGGGTCAGGACTATATGGATTCCTTAGACCCAGTTGTAAAATTTTGAACAGGTATAATTTTAGGTTCTATATTCTATAACGAAGCACTACCAATCCTATATCAACATGTTTCCACACTCAAATCACTCATAATCCTCAAGATCCACATAAAATTGGCTAAGTGCAATCTCTTATTTATGTTTTTATAGTTGGTAATTCAATGGTCACTTTAAAAAGTGTTATTTTGATTTGGGAAATTAATTTTGGAAGTTAATTACATCATAATATCCTCTTGTTACATTATTTCAACGTTTTTATGTATGTTAATTAGAAAAAACTAAATCTTAAAAGGGACCTGAAATAGGAATTTAAAAAAATGAAATTAGGTAACTAGAGTTTTAAACAAGGTGAAAGATTCAATTTTGAGTTTGGTCACTAAATTTTACACCTTTAATTTAATTAAGTTATGTAAAGTGCACAACAATAAAGAGGATGTAAGGGTTTGTAAAAGTTATTTTTTTATTTATTTAATTTATAATTAACCATTCATAACTAGAATAATGCATTAATATTTGCAACGATTGATAAACGATAAATGATAGCTCAAATACACAAGAGGAGAAGAATACTTAGTTATAAATTTCAAAATAAAGAAGAGCCAGATGTGAAGATAGTTGGAAAAGGTAGATCAGAAAAAGGATATGCTTTATTTTGAATTATAGAATTGGAAAATGAGTAGGGGAAGGAACAAAGAATTATTATACGGTCCATACCTAGAGTTATACAATCTTGAATATAAGTGTATAATATTGGACCCTTTGATAGTTTGGATCTACAACTTCATGTGTGATTCACTTTCCTAGAAGCATCCTTCATTGTATGTCACTCTTATTTGAAAAATAACACAATGACTTGTAATAATCTACAACAAAGTTGATACGATAAAAACATGTAATACCCTTCATCAAATTATTAACAAACCAAAAGTAAAAATCATGTGTGTGGTAATGCTAAAATACCCTTTGAATTCAACCCAAATGAACCAATCCAATTTTTTCACTACATGCCCTCATGTAGTACCAATCCTCATTTAGTTATCCTAGGTGTTTTTGCAAGTGTGAGTATGATCTAAGTCAACCCCCATAGGGTCCCTCATATCTCTTAACACAAAATATAGTGGGCTAACTATATACTATAGATTATACCTAGTAAAATAGTAATGTGATTCAGTTTTCTTCAATTACATGACCTAACCCTTTGTTCCTTAAAACCCTTTGAAAATGCTTGGAGTGATTTTTCTATTGCTATTAAATGGAACTATGACCTTTACATGATTATAAATGGAGGAATATCGACTCTTTTCCTAGTTTAGTACTTCATACATGTATTAGGGATTATCCTAATTGATGTGCCAATAATTTAGGGTTATTTTGGAGAGTCTTTAGTAATTTTGGAATGATATTTACAATAGAAGCTTTTGAAAATTCCAAGTGAGTTATCAAGTGATATTGACTTTCTTCTATAGCCTCCTGTAGGTGAAATATTTTAATAAGGCCAACCCTAGGAAGTTGAAATGAAAAAATACATATATTAAAATTGAAAACACAATCAAAGAATGTGAAATGTCATGATCATACAAGTTGACTAGGATCATATTTCACATTCTAACCAAACTATATGGTCCATAATACAAGAGATGTGATGCCAAAGAGAAAGTTGTGAAATGATGCACATGACTATTTTGTTGATTTAGTTAATTAATATTTCCTTAATCGAAACCATATCCAAGTGTAGATATGAGAAAGTCATGAAATATCTAGAGAGATATACTAATTAGATTCCAAACGTGAGCATTTTTCTTAGCAAGGTAGCATAGCCAAACTTGGCATTACAAAAGGACAAGTTAAAAAATTCTAGTGTATACAATATTATTATATCACCAATCAATTTTTTAAGTATTAATGTATTATTTATGATTATGAATGGTTAATTATAAGTTAATTGATTCAGAATAACCCCTTGTAATAAACCCTTAAATATTATATATTTGGACATCATGCTATCACTTATAATTTCATGATGCAAACACCACTACAACTCATCCCAATCATCAAGGATAAAAATATGGAAGATTTCCATGTTTACTTCAATTGATTCAAGGTGTCTATTCTTCTTGTTGAATTCTTACAACTAAATTTTGTTTTTTTGAGTTTTCAATGCCACCTATTCATCCATCAAGATAAATTTTTATGACCATTTATTATTCATGTACCTTCATTATGCCCCATGATTGTGTAACTTGTTATTTGACCTGATTGAATGTCATTCCTATTGTTTTGGAGCTTTCACCTTGTGTGTTGATTAATTTATATCTTATCCATCATCTTTTGACTATTTTTGAGATTCGATAAGGTGTCTAGTTAATTCTAGATACTCTTCCTATTGTTCCAAAAAAATTGTAAAATACCGAGTTAGTTAGCCGGAATAGTCTCACTCGACTTCCATCAGTAGCTTAAAATATTATTTTAGTTTTTAATAATTGTCTCATTTTAAGACAAAATAATTTGTATTTGGTATATAATTCCTTCTATTGATCTAGTATAAGCCTTATCTATTTGATCATTTCCTTAACACTTCGTTCATAGTATTTGAATAATGGTTCAACCAACATTTTTAACACTTTAACATATAATTCTCAAAAACATTAGAACATAACTAAATTTTGAATTGAAATGACTCCCAAAAAAATAAACCAATCATTATTTTATGTTATGAATTTAAACAAGTTATAAGCTCTAAAACTACATAAATCCACTTCTAAACTTAGATATGGAAAAATAATAAGGAAATTTTAGATTTGGATGAGGTATTTTATGGCCTTATAAGTCTTGATTTAAAATATTCTTGAACTTTAGAGGGCTCATTTGATTAAAAATTGTTCTCGGTATGGCTAGGTTGACCTTTTATCAAGCTTTCCTATGATCCCTCAAATTCTAGAAGTAGATGTTTCTATGACTCCCTCTAATTTATCATCTCTAATCACATTTGTACACCACTTAGGAATATTTTTATCTTTGGATTGTGGAGGTTTATTTTCACTTTCATTCCCATCATCACTCTTACCACATTATTCACCTTCTTAATGGACATGGTTAGCTTTTTAATATTTGTATGTGAGAAAAGGAAGGTAAACTTGAATCACCTCTCTCATCAAATTCAACAACCCTTTTATGTATATTTTATTTGTATTTGGATCTGATATTCTATATCCCACTTTGAGTCTTCATTACATTTGAGAATGATGTACAATGTTTACTTGTTCTATTTTTTATTTTCTATTTAGGAACTAGAACGTGTTTTTTAATTCTCGAAAACTTGAAGATGAGCAATATATTATTTATTTCCTAACCATGCTTCTTGTAGATGTTGTTAATCGTAAAATGTTGTGACCTATTAAATAAATATATTATTATTTTGGATACTTTTTCCCACTATATTTGTTCCACACCTACATCCTCAATCATATATGTATCCTTTCCATGATAGTACAGAGTTCCACATTTCTCTAACACCTTTTGTTATAGAGTGTAGGATGAAACAAACTGTTAGTGAATGACATATTATTTTAAATAGGATTAGAATGCATTCGATGAATTTTTCCTCACCCTAAGTGAAGTAATTTGATTTTTTGACCGATTGGATTTTCTATAAGAGATTTGAACTTCTTAAAGTCTCATAGGGCATGATATTTCATATTTATATTGGAATTTCCATTTATATTAAATTAAAATAAAGAGAGTTACATTAGTAGTGGCGACCAAAAGACTCGCAGTCCCACAAAATTCCATGAGGGAAACAACAAAATATAAAAGGTCACATGGGAGACATCAAAATGTACAGAGGGCTAGCAAAAATCACATGAAACAAATCACACCAACAGAATCAAACATATGTTAAAGCACCAAGAGGAGGAGGGTCATCTTGAGGAGGGATAAACACTCCACTATTGGACTTGGCCAAAGGAGGATCCACTTGCCAGACATCATGGTCCAACATTTGCATTTGTAAAGGAACCATAATTCCCCATCCAGGGGAGGAAAACCATTATAGTCTACAATTGCAATGGCAGAGATCCCCACCATGGAGAATTAGCAATTCCCTCCCCCCTTGGAGGTAATCTCTAGCTAGGTCTAGAAACGGATGGAGTTGAAGGGTGGCCATGAGGAGAGGAAGAATGTTGGCCGCATGAGCAACTTATTTAATGCATTCCCATAGGTGGTGTCCTTCATGGAGGTGAAGGATGAGGTGGTGGTGGTAAAGGATCTAGCAGGATCCGAATCATAGTGTAGGGCACACTTCCCTAGTGATCTAGAAGCTCCTATAAATGAGAGAACTCTAGGGAAACCTTCATTACTTGAGATTTAATATGTATGTGAATAGGAAACAATATCACCACTCTGTCATTATTAGAAAACAAAGCAATAGATTGATCATGTTGGAATATTAAAGCATAACAAGATTTCCAAATATGAAACAATTTAAAAAGAGTATCAATATAATGAGGCCAAGGACTAAAATCTCCAAATAAATCAAGATGTCAATGAAATAATTTAGGATGGTAGGGTAGGAATAATGAGTGGATCCAAGTCCATATGGCCTGGGCATAAGAACATGACCAAAATATGTGTTTAAACGAATGGGTGGGAACAAAAGGGGCATTTAGGATTAGGAATTTTGATATGACTGAGCCATTTTCTCACAAGAATATCTTGATAGACCAAACACCAAAGGATTTGATTAACTTTGGGCTCAAGGAAAGGACTCCAAGTACAGGAAATCCTATAAATCCAAGTGGAATGTGCAGATTGTAAACCCCATTGAGCATTGAGCTTATTAATGGCGGGAAAGATTAGGCTCAAAAGATGGTAGGTTGTTCTAGCATTATAGTGAAGGAAAGAAATTTCCTGGTTCCACCGCCAATCACGCCACCAAGCCTCCAGGGGTTTAAGCCCCAACTTGTGGAGCATAACATCGAGTAGAAGTTACTAAACTTTATATATATCGAGGGACGTCGAATTGGTAAGATTGAATTTCAATATAAGTTTAGCCCAAAGCACCCAATATCTATGTGTAACCAAATCATGAAAAGTATGAACTCCCTTATGAGAAAGACGAAGATGTTTTATTCCCGTAGTTTTTTCAAGTGGAAGATTATCATTGATGATGATGGAGACCACCTAAGATTATGATAATTAAAATAAATCCTCGTGTGAAAACCATCGTCAATCCATCGCATCCAAGGCTTGACCATCTCAAAGGATTTCCAGATACTTTTGGAAATGAAAGTGATGGTGATTTTGACAAGAACCTTAGAGATAATAAGGGTATGCAACCCGATATCATTCCAAAATTTCTTTCCATACAGAGCTCTAGATGTAATTTAGTGTTACAAAGAAGATTTTACATGCCCGGTTACCTATCAAACAACGAACCACCCATTTAGAAAAAATATCCACACTCTTCCAATAAACATCGATGATTCATATTCCACCTTACTCCCGAGGAGAAAACAGACTTCCCAGACACTCTATGAAAGCCAGTTGAACCAGAACTTTTACACCATAAAAATTCTCACAATAGCTTGGAAAGTTTGGCAAACGAAGAGAAAGAAGGGAACCAACAAAAAAATTAATACACATGGGTGCAGCGAAATAATCTTAGTACAAACTTGGAATTTACCAGTTAGGGATAGAGCTATGCAATACCACCGGGCCACCTTAAGCCCCACTGTTATTACATATTGCCACAAAGTGGCGAAGTAACTATCAAAGGAATAAGGAATGCCCAAAAATTTTAATTGCTTGCCACGATTGATCCATGGCCAATCCATCTCCGAGGTAAGATTTTAACCACCATGATAGGTAAGCAACTATGACGGTAGCCCAAAGTATTATCCATTAGAATTATAGATCCATAGGAAAGACAAAACGTATCGAGGCAATTAAAAATATTAACAACATTCTATTTAGACTCGATAATTGTAAGGAAGGATTCATCATCAAATTTTCCATTTTCGAGTTATGTAGCATGATCGAATAAAAATCTCACAAATGTGACCTTGAGCTATATGATGCACAATGAGATACCTTGAGGTGTCATGAGAAATAACAAACAAGGATGGTGTAAGAGGGCACCCGTGTTCGATACAACAAGAGGTCGAAAGTAGTGGATTGATGACCATTGATGATAAGGTGAGCTCAAGCATTAGAAAATAGAGTGTTGACATCCAATCTGAATAAGTCACCAAATCCAAGGGTTTTAAGCATGGCCTCGAATGATTTACCATTCAATACTATCATACACCTTCTCAAAATCAATTTTGAGAAATAAAGGCCTCTACAGAGACAACCGAGTCTATTTCATCCCTTCCCACACAACAATAATATTATCAAGAATGTGTTGACCTTTAACAAAATCTAATTTTTTGGAATAAACAATTCTGGGTAATAGATCATCTATGCAAAGAGCCAAGGCCTTAGAAATAATTTTATAAGAGATATCTAATAGGGTGATGGGATGCCAATTATTCATCTGCTCTAGGTTGCCACATTTAGGGATGAACTTGATGTTGCCTTGATTGATGAAAATCCTAAGAGAATTACATTGAAGAGCTTCATTATAGACATGCAAGATCAAGTCCCACAAAATACCAAATGGCTTTGTAAAATTCACACAAGAACACATCCAGACCGGGTGACTTGTCATAAGCTAAGAAGATTAAGGTTGCAGATCGAGATCCTCCAAATTTATTGGAGTATTGTAGTAGGCTCGCTCTTTAGGTGAAATATTAGTAGGCACGACATGAACACGTTTACAGAAAGAAACATCTTGGACCATCGAGATCCTCTTGAGTTTGAAAAAATAGATGACAGTGCTTGACAAAATCATTAGTTATCTCTAGAAGCTCGTGAGCGCTGATGCGAATCATAAATAACTTTGATCTGTTGATGACAAGCATTCTTGGTGCATAGGGATTTGAAAAAAAAAGATCCTTTTTCTCCCACCTTAAACTAATATAGCCTCGATCGTATCTAATCACCACAAGTGAATGAGACTCAATGTGCTTGATATTGTGTTGCGTTTCGAGTTTCTTGAAGTTGGAGAAAATATCAAAAGGATTGGCTTCCAAGAACTACAAAATCCATTTGAATTCTTTGTGCGAGCCTAATTGGCTTGCTTATAAAATCGGGCTACTTATTTTCCAAATCACTAAAGAAACCGGGTGATGCAATGAATTACCACCCAAATGCCAAAGAAAGGGGATGTGACGCCATGTTCCAAACCTTAGCAATGAGTGGGACCACACTAGGTGACTCAAAAAAGTGACATTAAGATATAATTGATTAGAGGGAACTTTGAGAGCCCCCATCGCCAAACAACATTAAATGTAATTAGGTGGTGATCTGACAAAAGTGTGTCAAACCATACCTTGATAACAGAGGAGCCTTGCGTGTCAAAATTTAAAAAGGTCTGTTGTGAAATAAGAGAATGGCCAAGGCATTTTAAAAACTGATCATATCCTTCTCGAATATTGGTCCAAGTATACCAATCTTGGGATTTAAACTATTGCCGCCATTTGAGAAATAGATCGAAAGGCCCTAACGGATTTTAAATAAATACCAGGCTGCACGCTCACTGACACACTAGATTTATCATTTGGATGTTCTATCATATTAAATTTTCCACACATCAACCAATAATAAAGAGGTAAGTTATCAGCTAACCATCTCCATAATTTTTTTCTTTTAGAGTCGTCATTAGGGTATAAACAATGAGAATACCAAAATTAATATCATTAATGACCATAATCACCCACACAATGAGATTAGCAGGATCCTAACCAGAGGAAGTGATTAAGGCCAAAAAATTCGGCACTATAGAAATGCTAGCACCACCTTTACCATCAATTTGTTGCATGTGAAAATGTGTGAAATTCAGAAATGCAAGCTAGATTCTTCTAAAGTAAAAACCATAAATTTTAATTTCTTATAAATAAATAATATCTAAACTATCAATACGCTGACAAGATAAATGGACTGTAAAATTTTGAAAGGGATATATCGGACCTTGAACATTCTAAGAGATGAAATTCATGAAAAATTAGACATATAAAACTCCCTCTTCTTATCCTCAAATTCATCCTCCAATATGAGAATGGAAAAATTATTAGTAAGTGGGATATGGTCTTAATTAGGAAGCTTGACTTAAATGGAGTAGAGTTTTGCCCCATTATCCCCTCGCATAATGTGGGACACCTCCTGTGGTGGATTGTGAGAACATCACAGAGGAAGGGAGGTTGAAGTAAGTTTCCCATAATTATCAAATATTGAAATAAAAACCTTGCTTTACGACGGTTTGGAAGGAATGGAAACCGACGGGAAAGGTGGCTCTGATCTCGACTCATCTTTAGACAAAGGAGGGGAAGGATATGGGATAAACATAAATTTCTATGAAGGTTTCACACCAAATCCATTTTTATTCCCTACTATAGTCTAACCATCACCGTAGTGTCATGTTTGGGCTTCGAACTGTGGGTTACGACAACTGCGGGCTTGGAACGCGCTAGCGAAGAGCACAATCACCAATATGGTGGTCTAGATTCTAACAAAAAAATATGTTGGGGAGGTTAAAATAAATCACCTTTTGAGAGATACGTAGGGACCCAACTTGAATATCTAGGTGGTCCCACAGATCTTTCACAAGGTCAACTTTGACACACACACACACACACACACACACACACACACACACACACACACACACACACACACACACACACACACACACATATTAGGATGATCGAAGAAAAAAATCTCTTGTTCATGGAAAATCACCTTGTCAATGGGTTTCACAATCTCTATCAAAAAGACCAAAGGTGATGAATAGGAAGACCTGGGAGTTTAATCTAAATGGGAACTTTTAATGAAATTGGGTTGGTGGGGCTAAAATCTCGAGTCCACCAAGAGATCACTAACAGGGTATTCCCCAAATACCAACAAGTCTCCTTAAGAACGACTTGAAGCTGGGAAAGCTCATGAAAGGGGAAAAGATAAAACCCCTTAGTGAGGTTACAGATACCAAAAACTAGGATACCATTGGACTCCCAATGGTTTGTTATCTAGTTCTAAAGGTAGGAATATGAGGAAATGCGACCACATAAATAAGTAATAAGGAAATTGTTTTGATACCACTTGACCACAAGGTCTAAACTTTCAACAAAAATAATATCATCCAAGGAGGATTCAAATTCCATACATCATTGTAAACTTTTGGAATGACTTACGCCTACACTTGGGAAACATTTCTACCTTCGCCAATAATCGTTGCTGTAATGGAAGGATGGCCACCATTTAAAGGAAACTTTCCACCTTAGCGGCAGGAAAATAGTTAGGATTCACTATGATAGGATTGTTGGGATAACCCTAAGAAGGCTAAGGAGGTACAATTCACACATAATTTTATGGAAAGTGAATGCATGAAAAAACCCTAGCAAAGCTGAAGTCTCCATCTACATAAATTTATAAAAACACGATCTTCCTTTTTTACTAAACCCCTATATTTCATATTGAGTAGGTATATCCACATTTTGCATGAATAGTCATCAACAAAGAGATAAAAATACATATAACCATTTTATGTTGTATTAATTATTTTACAAAGATTGATATAAAATAGATCTAATT
This sequence comes from Taxus wallichiana var. yunnanensis, assembly GCA_018340775.1. NCBI lineage: Eukaryota > Viridiplantae > Streptophyta > Pinopsida > Cupressales > Taxaceae > Taxus > Taxus wallichiana. The sequence continues at coordinate 591,029,865 of CM031239.1, read as the reverse complement.
TTTTTGCAGCTCTCTTGGGATTATTGGGAAATGGAGTGTGATGTTTCTTTCTTAATAAAAAATTGAGTAGAGATTTGTTTTCTTTTTCAACGGTGGTAATCCTCTAACCATGTCATCTTGGCTAAGTGAAACCAGGGTTCTAAAACTCAAGTGCCTATATCTTTGGTGCCACAATGTTTTTGAGCTCAAATTATTATAAATGAATTCATGGTTGTTATGTGGAACAAATTCAATTCCAAACATCTTTCCTATTTTAGATGCACATGAAAAACAAAATTATTTTCTTTCCTTATACTTGAATAGACATGATTTATTCCCATTATTATAGTCAAATTCAAATTTTAGGTTATGATCTAATAATTTATTGGTCGATAAGGTTCTTAAGATTCTGGAATATAAGGAAATTTATTGATTGTGTATTCATGCTTACTTGAGTTGTAGTTTGATATTACCAGTTCCTTGGACTTTTTAGGAAGTTTCATCACCCAATGAAGCATGATTTTTAGATGGAGGACATAAAATCTAGAGCTAAACCTTTCTTTTGGTTACGTTTCAGCTTTTTACTAAGTCAACATACTAAATAGATTTTTTGAGGTTGATTATTCTTTTGATTATGTAGCACATATAATATTGTTATCATAGGTATTTTCCTCTTAATCATAAATATTTCCATGGTGTTGTTATTTCTTCTTCCTATTTCCTTTTTTCATCTATTATACTCCTACTAGTTAGTAGATGAATGATGTTGATTAGGATTCTTATTTAAAGAGATTTTGGTTAGTCTATTATACCAAAATCTTTGACATCATGACATTTTCAACAAATTGGGTGTGTTTCTTGAATGATTAACCTTGTGAATATTGTTCATTCTCTCGATTCTTAGATAATTTTTTTCCCCCTGTAATTGGAAGAAAGTGCATGGTCTCCATCACCTTACTAATTGTGTGTGGATTATTTTTTGTATAGTATGTTCACCAACTCTTTAAAGGTTTATTTATTCTCCATGAAGTTCAATGTGGTCATGAACAATCTATAAGAAGGTGGGACTCCTCTCAAGACAATGGTTATGAGTGATATTTTTCACTAGCTCACCCATTTCTTGGAGTGAGGTCCTCAATGTTACATCAAGCCTCAAAATATTAAACCATCTCATTTAACTTGAATTTGAGATTGTACAATTGACTTTAGAGATGTAGGATCATGTTCTTGTTTTGTGTTTCTTACATTGTCTTGAGTTTGTCCCAACTTAATTTGGAAGACTCAATCTCATATATGGATTTATACCTTATCCATTCCTCCAAATATTATGACAAGATTTACTTTTTGGTTTTCTCTATCAAAATTCCACTATTAATTAACGTAAATTTCATGTTGAGTAAGAGAACCATCAAATCCATTCTAGATATCCTCATTCTCAAAAAAATAATTGATTTTGGTTTTCCATATTTTATAGTTGTCTCTGTGAACATAATAAACTTGCAAAGCTAATTAAAATAGACTAACACCTAGTAGTCTAAAAGCTAATCCAAATATACTATAGAACCATTAAGATAAGAGCTTAAGGGAAAATAACTTCTACAATGCATAAACATGATAAATCCATTAAATGTCAAGTCATTCCTACTCTTTGAGATTGCTACCTAATGAATGAACCTAATTAGATCACCTAGCAATCAAATTGGTGTTGTTTCCTCAAGAATTGAAGATGAGATCTCACCAAGAAATGGCTACAAGGCCATTTTTGGATCTTCCCATGCTCTTCAATTTGAGAGAATGGATGCAAGATGGAGAAGCTATTTCCAACAATGGAGAATGGCTCAAGATCAAAATGCCTATAGTTTTCACTAATGCAAATGAGGTGTAAGAAGAAAGGTAAGGAGGAGGGTTCCTTATATAGATTTCTAGTTTGGGAAAGGCTAGCAATTTGATGGATGTGGGATAAACCCCAAAGAGGAAATGTAAAGGATATGCATGGTTAATAAAGGATGTGCACTTTGTGGGAGTTGAAAGGTTTAATTAATCAAAAGTGATTAATTAATAGGTAGGGATAAGCTTATAGAAGCTAATTAGAGAAAAATTAGTATGATTTGGGAGATGTAAGGGGGTAATTTGATCCAAGAAAATGATGATTTATTGATTTAGAGTAGCGATTGTAATTAATTAATAATAATTAATTAACCCAAGTAGAAGCAAACATTAATTAATGAAAGGTCGTTAATCGGCATCTTGAGTGATAGGAAGGCTAATTAATTAGCGAAATGTAATTAATTAACGGGAATAGAGGGAAAATGGTGGTTTATTGACGAAGTGTCGTCAATTAACCAAAAGAGAGTGAAGATTTTGGCTAATTAGTGAAGTGTCATCAATTGTCCGAATGACAAGAAAGAAAATAGTTAGTGCAATTTAAGTATTAAAATTGCTTGATCGAATTCTAGGTGTCTACATTTACCCTCTTTGGGGTGGCGTAAGCGATGCCACTTCAAAGATAGTAGACAAGTACAGATAAGTAAATTTTAAAGGGGTAGAAGAAAAATTAGTAGAATGAAGGATTCCCCCTCAAGTTTCGATGGGGTGATGGAAGAGGTCAATCAATGATCGAAAAAGATGAAGGAAATGGATAGAAGAAATGTGAGGGAGGAGGGGGATAAAAGGTGATCCCTATTGCCCCAAGTGATTTGGAATAATAGTGTTGATAGAAGAAAATGATATGGAAGAAAAATGAAGATGAAGGGAATGGAAATAGCTCTCATCTAGGTGGTATAAAAACAACTTTATTTCTTCAATTTTCTCATGTTATCTATATCATCGGCCCTTATTAAAATATACACATACTACAAAAGTGTATAATAATATGAAAAACTATAATACAAACATTTTTCACTGTTAAAATACTAACTCAATGCAACTTACATAATGTAATGCAATACAAGAAAGTACATAATCTAACCTAACAGGGAAACAAGTACAAACACACATACTCAAACAAACAACGTTCAATACGGTTGCACAAATTTTTTTGTTATCAAAATTTAATTTTGACTTGTGTGAATTAACGAAAAGGGTTAAGAATGGCACCCCAAGCAAGGATACATGCGAGGTGAATAAGCGAAGGATGTATAAGTCCCATGAAAAATCAATCATGCACTATGAAACTACCCCAAACAACACGTTTGTGCAAGGGAAGATAGATATAACAAGAAAACCAATTTTTTTTTATGGAGGGTAGATCCAAATGATTTGTGAGTCACACACAAGAACATGTAATAATCAAAGAAATATGTTTTGTAGGAAAAAAATTTATGTTTGAGTACGATGCATTTGACATAGGCTTAACCGCATGTATGTTTGTTACCAATTTTTGAAAAAAATAAATTTATAATGTGTTGGATTTTTGAATGTTTTGCCAATTTTTAGGATTTTTATTTTTAGGAAGAAAATTAGTTAGAAGAATGAAAATATATGTGGTTATTGCCAAAAAAATGTTGGGAAACAAAAATATGTCCCTAGGTAGCAGAAAGGGTCACCGGGAAGCAAAAACATGCCCCAACGTAGCGAAAAATGGGTGAAAAATGATTATTTAATAAAAATAATCATTGCGGCAAGTGGTAGAAGAATCATGTTAGTTGTCCAACCCCTAGGGGGTGAGAAGAGTGAAGAATTAGGTAAAAATACTATATATAGTGGGTCGGGGTTGAAATCCATCGCAATGAATTATTGTTACGGACCCTTTCCAATTTTATTTTTGATTTTTCTCTCGATGTGCTAGAGTAATGGCTCGATTTCAGGACCCTATACAATGCACTCGACATAGTTCAAGAGTACATGAGGCTTCCTACCGATGTCCCCTGTTATGTTAAGAAAAAATGTCAATTTTGAGCTCATTTATTGCTTATAGAAGAATGTGCAACAACTATAGTGTGGCCCCTAGGGTGTGTAAGCATGGTCGGGGTGCATGAGCATGAAGGTGGCACATACGTGGGTGCATATACATGGATGTAGTTCTTACATGGGTGCGTATTCATGGAATTAGTGCATACATGGGCGTGCATACATGGAGGTGGCACATATGTGAATCAGATACGTGGAAGTAAAGCACATACGCAGGAGCGTATATGTGGAAGTACAACATACATGGGTGTGTATACATGGAGGTGGAACATACACAAGTGCATATATGTCAAAAGAGAGGTGTTAGTGTGTAACAGTAAACAAATTAGTGAGGGTTCGTAAGTGTGAAAACCCACACGATAGTGTGAAAATGGGGGTGTTAGCACTAGGGCGGCTAATGCTAAAATGGGTGTGCTTAGGACTAAAAGACAAACACTAGTATGAATAGTCGGTTTGTCTGAATTTTAGAAGAATTTAGGAAATTTATAGAAGAACCTAGTGATGAGTAGAGGAAATTAGATGATGTGTTCTAGAAGAAATGATGTTAATAAGTGGTTTTCTTGATCTTGTAGATTGGAGATGCGGGAGCGACACGCATGACTTCAAGCCTTCACGGAGACCTTCTCATGGCACATTATACAGTGTTCCCGAGATGGCAATCGTTAACTTTCCATCTTTATTTTTTCCGACATTTAATACGCCACGTGTCTTCCACATTTAATACACTTTCCTTTCCTATATATATACCCATCCCCATTCATTTTGTCCCATTTTCACGTGCAAGTTTCTCTCGAGATAGAATTTTTTCATATAGTTATAGCCTTCTCGTCCACTTCCAATCTTCCAATATTAGATAGTAGCCAAGTGCCACCTGCCACATGATTTTTTCTACGATCCTCAAGGATCATATACATGTATCTTAATTTGTCATTTTCCAACCTCTTCTTTTTTCAAGAAATCAACGTTCAAGAATAATGGTCCAAAGGAAAAATACCATTAAACCAACTTCCTATGTGTACCTATAAAATTTATATCCCCAGTTGATACAACTGCTCGAAGACCCTAAAATAATCATTCAATCCAATTGTATTCCTAATTCAAGCTTCCATGGAATTATTTACATGCCCCAATATCAGACATACCACAAATTATTAAATAATTTGATGCAAGTGTATAATACTTCAGATGGAACCATCACATTTCAATTACCATCCCACCAATTTCTCATCAAAATAACACCTAAATATATTTATCGTCTAACAAGCATAACCCATGAAAATGCATTTCCTGTAACCACAAAAAAATTATTCTTTATGAGAAAAAGAAAATTTTAAAATCTCATTACAATCTCTCTATTGAGGCTGAGGTTAATACTCTAACCAAAAGAGGCATTAACTCTCAATATATCAAAGACCCCTTTCTCTTGGCCATGGTGGAATTTTTCCAATCTCGTATCATGTTATAGGGAAGATACACCGACATTCCTCAATGGGAAATGTACTACCTTATTCAAACTGTTGCCAAAATCATATTTGATTGGTGTACATATCTTGCTTTAAAGATTTGTGCTGAACTTAACAAAGCCAAATTTAATCCTTCTGCAATTATTTCTTCTTATTATTATGTTATTGCTTTATATTATGAGGGTTTTCAAGGACTCAAATCCATGGCTATTCCAACTATTCTTCACGAGAAGATGGATAAACATGGAATTACTCTAGACCAACAATTGGTGAGTATTTTGTTTTAAAATCATTTAATCTTGATTCATTTAAAAACATAATCATTGTTAAATTAATTATTATAAATATGCAATTTGTAACTTTGTTTTAAATAGGTCAAAACAAGCAAAACACTGGAATTCCCATCATGTGGAAGTTCACTCGCATAACCCTGTTGGGCCTAAGAGGTCTAGTGATAACAATGCATTTGATGTCACCATGTCCAATGACTCTTTGGCTAAAAATTTACGACAAAAAAATAGATGCATGGTTCTTTAGATTCATCCCACTCGGCCCATTCCTAGAGTAAGGAGAGAACATGCTTTGCTTCTATGGCACATGCAAATCCAGATTTTAAGTTTTACATACTACACAATTGTTTCAATTTTATTAAATTATTTTACAGACTAATGATAATATGAATCTCTAATTCTTGACAATGACATATTTCTAATTTCATTATCCTAATGTGCAGCCTTTTCGGCATATCTAGATCGACGTCTCCAAGAGTGTTTGCTCATACTGGTGCAGAAACGACATACATACCGAGCATGAAGAGTGTCAGTCTTCACCATATCATCGCCCATGCCCTTTAAGTTCTAGTACAAAGCAACTAATAAATAGTGACTTAAACTTTATTTATATTAGTCTTTTGAATTTATTTTACGAATTTATCATTCTTTTTAATTGGTTTTCATTAAATTTAGGATTTGTCATGCCAATGCCACCACCACCCTTCCACCTAGTGCTATAGCCACAGTCTATTGATTACAAAAACATTCACAGTGTAAGAAATATTTATTAATTTCAATCTTACTAATTTTAAGTTCTTATTGTTCGCTTGTTTGTCTTCTTAATTTAAATTTTTCAACATATTAATTATTGAATCTGATATTGTTAAAGTATTGATGCTCGTAGATCTTTTACAATCCTAAATTCATCTTGCATCCATTGCCATGGCCATCTTCTCTTCTTTGAATCCATCTCAGTGCACAAGGAGTACATCAGTTTGACCTCCCCTTCTACCTCCATTAGCTTTTATGGTAGAGTAAAAAGGCTTGTGCTCCCTAACCCTGGAATGAATACAAGCAAGGTAACTCAAAATTTCACAACATCTGAGTTCCCCAATTTTTTAATTGGTGGTATGTCGAGTGCCAGAGGAACTTTTGTTTTAAATAATATAGAAATGGATGAGCGATATCTTGGATTTGACAACTTTTTTGATATGACAGTTTCAGGGAGGCATGTAGGGGATCTGATGTAATATGTTCATAAGCCAATGCTACAATAAGTACCCTCTTCGAGATCCTCTTTCCCCAAATGGGCATGAAAACATGGATGATTATGCAAAGACCAAGTTTTCACTTGACGTCCTTGTGTCGAGATAATTCTATATCCATTGTCATGGAAAATTTTAATTTTAACATTAAGAATATGAAGATGGGGAGATTAGAAAAATATATGATAAACTAAATTAATGATAGATATCATAATTTTGATGATAGAGAGAGACTTTTTCAATTGATAAAAACTAAACCGGGAAGATTGATGCTTTACTTTCTCAAGCACAATTTGGTGAAGCATTCACCAATAATGTTTATAACAGGGATGCAATTTTGACAATAATGTTAAACAAATTGGATAATTTGAATGTTGAGTCATAATGGTACTACAAAAAAGTGGAATCGTGACAAATAATTTGTCACTATTGCTAATGAAGAGAAAGACTTGGCCGTGGTAAGTTCTCATTTTTGCAGATTGTTAGATAAATATATAGTTATCCTTTATCTTATTATAAATACTAATTATGGGATTTTTAACTGCATAAAAATACTATAATTTGAAGATAGAGGTGTAGGTGTTAGATGTCACCTTAGAAAAGAGAGAGAGAGAGTGTGATGTGGGAGCATAACTTGCAGAGACCATAACTTTTGATCCGACCGTTGGATCGTCCTGAAATTTTACAAGGTGGTAGATATACATTAGTACTATGCTGGGGTCAACTTTGCATGCAAGGTTGTGCTCATTTTGGCACATTTTTGGGCTCGGATTCCTTCATCTAGTGGCCTAAAATTGGCTCCGAATGTTTTTTCCGTTTTTGACTAGGTCTTAGAACTTTAATAACTTTTGTTGTGCTTGTCAGAATAAGTCCAAATTTTGTGTGAGCCCTAATTTGTGAATGCATATTTTACACGCAAATTTTTGGGTCAATCCAAGTTGTTTTGCATTTTAGGGTTTTTTGGCATTTTAGGGTTTTAGAGTAGTCTTGAAATAAAAGGAGAATTGTAATGATGTAATAGATCAGTGTGAATTCCAAAATGAGAAGTAAGCTATTTTGAAACTCCTAGTTTTATTTGCAAAGCTGTTTATGTGTGTTTTTGGAGGTATTTCAACCTCTTGTAGCTGGATTCACATCAATTGGTATCAGAGCAGGATTTTGATCTTGCGGAAATAGTTAAGGTAACATATTACACATTTATGTGTAGTTTTTACCTCTGTTTTATATAACCATGGCTAGATGTGGGAGGGGAGGTTATACCCAGATGAATAGGCATATGCAGGATCTATAGAGACAAGTTGTTGAGCTCACGGGAGAAGTTACCCGCCTTAAAAGGAGACATGCAAATGGGGATGCAAACCCAGATAGTGATATTGAAGAAGAGACTCCATTAATGAATGAAGGAGGAGATGAAGAAGAAAATGAGAGAGATGAAGAAACCTTAAATGAGAGACCATTTGAGGAGAGATTGATCCAGGATTTAGAGGGAAAGAATGATGACATCAAGATTAATGTTCCTGATTATGGTGGAGGGTTACGACCAGAGGAGTTGATTGACTGGTTAAATCGCATGGAAAAATTCTTTGAGTGGAAAACCCTTTCAGAGGAGAAGAAGGTTAAGTTTGCATGCACTAAGTTAGCTGGACATGCATTGATCTGGTGGGATCACCTACAAAATGAAAGAAAAAGGAATGGAAAGGGCAAGATCTGAAACTGGAATAAAATGGTAAAGAAGTTGAAAGAAAAGTTTCTTCCTGTAGATTATGCTCAGACACTCTTTCGAAGGTTCCAAAACCTAAGACAGAAGGATCTCAACATTGAGGAGTATACTAATGAATTTTACAAGTTATCAATCAAGGTGGAACAGGAGAGTCTGAAGAAAAAAAGGCTACATGGTACATAAATGGGTTGAGTTACACCATACAAGATGAGTTGAGTATGCTCCGGATCCATAGCCTAGATGATGCTTATCAACTTACATTAAAGGCAAAGGAAAAGAACAAGAGGAGTAATTTTAGAAGAGGTGTGAAGAGAGGTCCATCATCATCTCCAATGAGGGGCAGGGGTAGATTTGAATCTACAAAAGGTGAATCCTCTAATACAGAAGGGCATGAAGATTCTAGTCAAAGCCATGGTAACTACCAAAGAGGTAGGGGGTTTCGAGGGGAAGAGGTTATAATGGAGGACGGGGCTGGAATAGCCCCAAAGGCAATATACATGTTACAGATGTGGTGAAGAGGGGCACAGAGCTTTTGAGTGTCTGCACTATCCTACATAAGATATATGGCAAGGAGAAAAACCATGAGTAAATCTGGTTGAGGTTGAATAGGAAGAAGAAATGGAGGTTGTTGCAGACTTGGGTGAAACCCGCATGATAAGGAGGACGATGATTGTCCCAAGGAAGGAGGAAGAACGTGATGTTGCTTTGGAGCTGATTCGTGGCTTCGAACAAATATATTTCACACAAGATTCACCTCGGAGGAAAGGTATGTAAAATTATTATTGATGGTGGTAGTTGTGAAAGTATGGTTTCAACTGTAATGATTGATAAACTGAATCTGAATTGTGACAAGCACCCATATCCCTATCATATATCATGGTTCAAGAAAGGAAATGAAGTAACCATAGATAAAAGATGCCTTATAAAGTTTTCAATTGGGAATACCTATAGGGATGAGGTGTGGTGTGATGTTATCCCAATGGATGCATGTCATATATTACTGGGTAGGCCTTGGCAATATGATAGAAAGGTTACACATGATGGAGGGAAAAATACATATACCTTTTGGAAGGATGGTGTAAAGGTGGTCTTATTACCCTTCAAGGAAGAAGAGAAGAATGAGGGCTTATTGGCTACAAAAGAGTTTGTTACAGAAATGGAAGAAGTTGGATGTTGTTATGCACTAATGTCAAAGAAGCTGGAGAAAGAAGGCTTTAATACACCTATTGCAGTAGAAAAGATACTAAAAGAATACAAAGATGTCATACCAGATGAGCTACCAGATGGGTTACCTCCAAAGCGAGATATTCAACACCATATTGATTTGATCCCAGGATCGGCCCTTCCAAACCAGCCAGCCTATCGGATGAGTTCGACACAGAGTGAAGAGTTGAACAGAGATAAGTGACAGATCTAATACAAAAAGGGTTAGTGAGAGAAAGCATGAGTCCATGTGCAACTCCAGTGTTATTGACTCCAAAAAGATGGAGACTAGAGAATGTGTGTAGATAGTAGAGCCATAAACAAGATCACAATTAAGTATCGGTTCCCAATTCCGCGATTGGATGATATGATGGATGTGCTAGTGGGAGCCCAATATTTTAGCAAGATTGACCTACGGAGCGGTTACTACCAGATCCGAATCCGTGAAGGGACGAATGGAAAACTGCTTTTAAAACAAAAGATGGATTATACGAGTGGATGGTGATGCCATTTGGGCTATCTAATGCACCCAGTACATTCATGAGGTTGATGAACAGAGTACTTCGAGAATACAATGGTAAGTTTGTTGTTGTTTATTTTGATGATATTTTGATATTCAGTAAGACAGTGGAAGAACACTTGTTACATCTGAAATTGGTGCTAGACTTGTTACGTAAAGAGAGTCTATATGCAAACTTAAAGAAGTGTAGATTCCTTCAGAAGAGTCTTTTTTTGGGGATTTGTCATATCAGAGGATGGAGTGAGGATGGATGAGGAAAAAGTAAAGGCAATTTTGGAATGGCCTATTCCAAGGAATGTGACAGAGGTTCGTAGTTTTCATGGATTGGCAAATTTTTATAGGAAGTTCATCAGGAATTTCAGTAGCATTGTTACACCCATAACAGAGTGTACAAAAGGGAGGGAGTTTGTATGGAGCAAGGAAGCATCAAATTGTTTTGAATTGTTGAAGAAGAAAGTATCAGAAGCACCTATTTTGGTATTGCCATATTTTAGCAAGGTCTTTGAGGTTGACTGTGATGCCTCACATGTTGGGATTGGAGTGTGTTGAGTCAAGAAGGACGACCTGTGGCATTCTTCAGTGAAAAGCTAAATGAAGTCAGGAGGAAATATTCTACTTATGATGTGGAATTGTACACTATTGTTCAGGCATTAAGGAACTGGAGACATTACTTGGTAGCAAAGGAATTTGTACTCTTCACTGACCATGAAGCCTTGAGGTATGTAAACACACAAAAGAAACTAAATAGTAGGCATGTAAAATGGGTTTCATTTTTGTAAGAATATACTTTTGTTTTAAAGCATAAGTCTTGTAAGCAGAATCAAGTTGTTGATGCCTTGAGTAGGCGTGTAGCCCTTTTGACAACAATGGAAAATAAAGTCCTAGGGTTTGAGGCAGTTAAGGAATTGTATGAAGGTGATCCTGATTTTGGTGATGTTGTTAGAAAGCTTAAGGAGCCTACAGTAGTTAGTGATTCTTTTGATTATTTGATACAGGATGGTTATTTGTTTAGGGGGAAACAATTGTGCATCCTTCTTTGGTTCAATGAGAGAAAATATTATAAGAGAATTGCATAGTGGAGGGTTGGCTGGACACTTTGGTATAAGTAAGACAATTTCTCTTGTTGTAGAAAAGTATTATTGGCCAAAGATAAAGAGGGACATCAGTAGGGTTGTAGCAAGATGTAGAGTGTATCAAATGGCTAAGGGTCATGCACGAATCTTTGGGTTATATATGCCATTGCCTATCCCTACAGGCCATGGGTTGATCTCGAGTATGGATTTTGTGTTAGGGTTTCCTAACACACACAGGAGAGGAATGATTCTATCTTTGTCATGGTTGATAGATTCTCTAAGATGGCACATTTTATTTCTTGTAAAAAAACTAATGATGCTTCGAATGCAGATTTGTTTTTTTCGAAGTGGTTAGATTGCATGGAATTTCAAAACGATCACTTCAGATCGGGACATGAAGTTTTGAGTCACTTTTGGAGAACTCATGGAAGAAATTGGGGACACAACTACAGATTCAAGAGTGCATATCACCCCCAGTTGATGGGCGGTCAAGTAGTGAACGAAGCTTGGGAAATCTCCTATGTTGAATAGTTGGAGAAAAGCCAAAACAATGGAACTTAGCTTTACCTCAAGCCGAGTTTGCATATAATAGCTCGATAAACAGTCAACAGGAGGTCTCCTTTCCAGTTGTGTATGGTAGGAATACGAAGGGGGTCCTTGATCTAATTGTTCTACCAGTGAAGATGAAACTAGTGATGACACGAAGCATTTGCAGAACACATTCTACAACTACAAGATGAAGTGAGGGAAAAGCTAAAAGTGAGTAATGCACAATATAAAATAGCTGCAGATGCTAGTAGGAGAGTAAGTTTATTTGAAGAAGGAGATATGGTGATGGTTCATCTTAGAAAAGAGAGGTTTCCAAAGGGTACATATAATAAACTCAAGTATAAGAAGATTGGGCCATGTAGGATTATGAAGAAAATGAGTGATAATGCTTACAAGGTGGAGCTACCTGAAAACTTTGCTATCTCACCAGTTTTTAATGTTTCTGATTTATATAAGTTTCCAGGTCATGATGAAAATGTTGCAAAGGAGGAAGAAATAAACTGGAAGCAAAGATCTTTGGAGAAGAAAAAGGAAACGATGTCGTTTCTTGGACCAAAAGACAATCACTACTAGACATGGGAGCTACAACAGATATTTGGTACAGTGGGAAGGTTTATAGCAAGAAGAAAATAATTGGATTCCTGAGTGGGAGTTGAATAATATTGACAGTGCAAAATTAGATGAGTTCCGTCAACAGAATTCGCAGGAGCTAAATTCTTTTCAACCAGGGGAGAATGATGCGGGAGCATAACTTGCAGAGGCCATAACTTTTGATCTGACCGTTGGATCGTCCTGAAATTTTACAGGGTGGTAGATATACATTAGTACTATGCTTTGGGTCAAATTTTCTTGCAAGGTTGTGCTCATTTTGGCATGTTTTCAGGCTCGGATTCCGTCATCTAGTGGCCTAAAATTGGCTCCAATGTTTTTTCCACTTTTGACTAGGTCTTAGAACTTTAATAATTTTTGTTGTGCTTGTCAGAATAAGTCCAAATTTCGTGTGAGCCCTAATTTTTGAATGCATATTTGGCACACAAAGTTTTGGGTCAATCTGAGTTGTGTTACATTTTAGGGTTTTTGGCATTTTAGGGTTTTGAGTAGTCTTGAAATAAAAGGAGAATTGTATTGATGTAATAGATCGGTGTGAATTCGAATGAGAAGTAAGCTATTTTGAAACTCCCGGTTTTATTTGCAAAGCTGTTTATGTGTGTTTTTGGAGGTATTTCAACCTCTTGCAGCTGGATTCACATCAGAGTGTCGTGGGGCTATTGGTTTTAAAGAAAAACTTGTTCTGTTAAAAAAGAAGAACAATAATTTTGTGAGGATTATCAATGCGCATAAATTGGATCCATAAATTCTTATGAAGAAAAAAAATAATAAGAATACTTCTATCCTTTCAGTAGGAGATGTGGCTTGCGAAGATAGAGAAAGTTTAGAAAATATTAATATTGTTGCAAAATTTTTAGAAGAGTCTGGTGTAATCTGAGATAGTTCAAATGTTGTACTGTTGTTGAATTTGTTTAAGGAAAAGGGTCCAATAAACTTCAATTAAAACTTTAAACTATGTTACTATTGATGCATTCAGTATTTGACAAATGGAATTTGAAAACATTATCTTTATGTGAATTTTTTAATCTTTTTATTTCTCTCATGGGTGTTGTCTTATGAAAACTTCAGTCATTTATTTTTCCCAAGCTTCTACAGTTTATGAATAGTACACATGGATTCTAGAAATTTGGATTTACATTGTTCAATTTAGTTTCAAACATGTATGACTATGAACTCAATAATTAAAACTTGTGTCTTGAATGTCCAATAATCATGATGGGATGTAGTCGTAGACTGTTATGTTTTTTATTAATCCTAATAATCATGATGTTATATATCATATATGGATTATAATATATTTGCAAACAATTGTTCCTGTGGAATTGATAGTGAGAAATCAAATATTGAACATACTTTATTAGTAATGAACTTTAATTTTATTTCATCATCCATTTTGCATATTGCAAAAATATGAACTATCTACCATCTGTTATTTGAAAACATTATTAAAAATATAGAAGTGATTAAAAAAATTCCAAACATTATATGTGCAATATATGTAAATGAAAAAAATATCGAGTAATAATATATATTTCAGAAAATAAATAAAATCAACTGTCTGGTAGCTGAAATAACCCCGTTACGAATGGTCCTTCATCACTTATTATATTTGTTATAGTTTCTTGTCTAGTAGAGTCTAATTCAATTTCACCATTATTAGAGACTTCATTGTTTGCTATCTGATTAACAGCTCTATGCTTTGCAAGAGATGTCCATGTAGCTAGTGCTCTTTCATATGGAAATGTGTCCACCCCATATCTTGAAACATAGATTCTCAAACAAGTTTCCAAATTCTTGTCCAATCTGTTGTGAAGTTTTGATTTCACAAATGTAAGTGCACTAAATACCCTTTCATCTTCAATAGACCCAAGAATCATTTTCTATATGAGTTCATATAGTTTGAATTATTCACTTATATTTTCTCTCATAATGCTACTCTGATACATATTTCTCCACAATAGTGTGATAGCTCCCATTTCTATTGGGTCAGCAATAGACTTATATTGATCAGACATTGTATATGTAAAATGTTGTGACTGATATGAGTAATTTTTGTCCAATATACCATTTAATTCCCCTCCATCAACATCTGAAGATTTGCAAAACTGCTCCATAAGTGCAGTCATGGATTTCCTAAAGTTTGTAGCTCTTTGTTCTTCATCAATCATCGGATTCCATAAAATGGGATTTACAACTCCCATGGCCTCAAGCAAATCACTATTTTTAAAATTCTCTCTAATCTCAAAAGATAATGTTTCAAATATCTTCATCAATTTTTTATGTGTATCGAAAACGCTACATCAAAAATATAGCTTGTGATTGGTACTTCCTCAAGTTCATAACCTATTACATAAGGATATTTGTATAAAGTGTGCATTGGAATATTTTTCCCATCAATAGAAATACAAAGATGACCACTGATATTGAACTTTAAATAGCTATTGGGATCTTTGTAGAATCGTAAATTTTTTTAAGCTACTAAAAATTGGCTTCTAAATCCAGTCTTGGGTATAATATAAGGTATCCAAAA
Source organism: Taxus wallichiana var. yunnanensis (assembly GCA_018340775.1). NCBI lineage: Eukaryota > Viridiplantae > Streptophyta > Pinopsida > Cupressales > Taxaceae > Taxus > Taxus wallichiana. The sequence continues at coordinate 591,014,773 of CM031239.1, read as the reverse complement.
TCATACATACTTATCTCCTTAATTTTATAAAATAAAAAATGTATATGGATCTTTCTGAACATGTTTCACCAAGTTGTTTATTTCCTTCAAATTGGCTAAACACCACATATCTAAATATGTCAAGTGATACAATAGATATTTAGCCTTGTCCACTTCTCTTCGATGCTTGAACATATACCCTACTAAGGACCTGTATTCCTCAAAAATCCTACAAGCTAGTTCATACAATGATATCCATCTTGTGTCAACATCTTTTAGCAATTTTTTACCATTTGTTATTCCAACAGAAAATCTCTAAAACTCCAAAAATCTTTTAGGATTTCTTGACATATATGAATGTAAGTCCCATATCAGCTCCTCCACCTTAGAAACATTTTCAAAATTACTTACAATCTTGTAAGACAGATTCATTCGGTGAGACATACAGTGAATAGGTATCATGTAAAGGGTCATGGTTATTTGTAAATGAATAAAAATTCTAGTTTTGTGACCTTGCATGACAGATGCGCCATCATCTCCTACACAAATCAGCTTTGTAGAGATTGAATGATCATCCATACTAGTTATTTCCTTCAAATTTTTAATAACAAGTTTGCAGAGAGGTTCTCAAGCATTGCGGCTTCTCCAAAGCATTTTATGCATAGCTAATAGTTGATTTTTTTTTCTAAAATGGTTACTTTGAAATCGAAAGTGTAGACATGCATGAATACCCATGATGTATTTTCTACTGTTGTGACCTCGTCAATCGACAATGTGATAAAATTTTATTTTTTTACCTTCTCTCTCAAATCAATGATTTCAATTTCTCCCATATACTTCTCCATCTCACATGCATTGATATCCGACCAATGAGTTGTTGGATTATTTAGAAACCCATTAGATTGAAACAATATCTTATAGTCAATGAGATCTAAAATTGGTATGCCCTTCTTTAAAAATTTAAATATTGTTCTGAATTAAATGAGTTTTATGTGAAGGCTTGCATCGATAGATTTTTCAAATTTATCCTTTATTGTTCCACCTTTGTCAACTAGGTCCTAAAGATGTTTATGATGATTTTCATATTTTGTGGCATAAATCATATGTAAACAATCTTCCTTAGTTTTTGATTAAGAGGATTTTTCATTGTACAGATCTTCCTAAATCTCCCTAAACGTCGAGAGATTTCACATAGGTGGAACTTAGAAAATGGAGCTCATGTGCAAAAAGTTATTACAAGTCAAAGTTTGGCATTAAAAGTGGTCAAACCTGGTCAACAACCTAATCTGGACGTGACACATGGAAAAAAAGGTAAAAGGTTAAAAATGTTGAAACTTCATGTTTTTTATGCCACCAAGATTTGACACATGAAAAATTAGTGGGCCCCACTATTTGTTAGCTAGGGGCCCTCAGCCAAGTTCAACATACTCTTTTGTAGGAGGGGTGCCTTTTCCGCCTTTACTTCATATTTCTATCATCATCTTTTCGATATTATATGCCACTTATCTCTCTAAATTTCCCAATGTGAGATTATTTGTATCGGAGGGTTGATATTTTACATTACAGACTCTAATTGTGCTTTGCAGAGCTCAAGTGAGTTGTATATTAGCTCAGTGGGGTGATCAACTCCCCGCCGCTAGATCACACTATTACCATTTTTTGGCCTTATGTTTTCACCGGTTAAAATTCCACATGGCTCGCCCCTTTTAGCGGGATTACCAGCTATATATTGGCAGACTCCATTTTATTTGGCAAGTCATCATATATCTCGGTGGGATTATATTGATTTGGGATGATTAATCAAACCTTATCACTCAATCGAAGTCATTCATCCAACAATTTAAAGGCGGATGTAAATGGTAATGGCAGATTAAATATTACAAGGACCATTCAAACTAATAGCCACTCTGTCATCACCAATCTAGCACTATGATAATTTTCCACCAAGAACTCCTCATGCTATGATTATTTACTAATGCACAACTTTTAGTTTGGTGGAAGTAATCTGGAAACACAACAATAGACATAACACAAGAATACCACAAACTATGACATAAAAGAACGATGACAAATCTGAAATACAACTGTAAAATGTATTATTAACATGAAATTGTTACAATCTCACCCATGAATTACTCCAAGTGTTACCAACTCCACTTTCCTTCCAACAATAACTATGGGAGAAACTTCACAATTACACCTCTTAATGGCTTCTTTAACACACCTTCTAAATGATGGCTTCCTTCACACACTTTCTTATACAATATTTCTCACTACTTCCTTCTATGCTAAATGAGGGGGGTGGCCTCTCTATTTATAGAACTTTCAAGCTTATCCACCTTATCTCTAAGATAGGATAAGAAATCTACTCTGAAAAATCATATTCCATACCTTAACTCTTATCTTTACATGTAAGCTTATCTTTTAAGATAAGATAAACCTTATCATTTCACATGGGTTCCACATTTTTAGACTTTTTACAAATAAAATACACAAAATATTTATGACATCACTCCTTGTCCTTATTACCAATATAATATTTCTAATTCCTAATCATGTAGACCATACTTCTCTACTTACCCTAACTTTGACATTTTAACATTACCGAACCACTTACGACAAATATGCACTTTTTACCATAACATTCCTATTGTACTTTGACTGTTACCATACTATACATTATTGGCGGTCGTCGTACCGGTGGTGTCGTTATCTTCTATCAGGTGCCACTACTAATTATACTTAACAACATCCTATTCATAATACATACATTAATGAAATATAAATTACGGAGGAAAATTTTAGTGTCGATAACTCGGCCCGAAGAGCAATGTAACTAATGACTCGGCCCAAATACCGTAGTCCAACATAGTGCACAACAACCGAGAAAGTCAATAACTCAATGAATATTGTGGAACCAAATAAAACTCAATAGGTGTGGCCGAAGCCATAGTAAGGTGGAACGCCCACCTATTTTTAAACATAGATCCCCCAACCACACAAGAGATGTGGGATTATCCCACTACCAATGCAAAAATGAACCAACATAAATGGAGGGAGGATGAGGTCAACCCCTCGACCTATGGATCTCAAATGGATCACCTCAAATGACTCACCACAGGGGATCATTCGAGCTAAAAAGTAGCTCATTGGCATCTAAACACCAACAAAGTAGACGTGAGCAGACCCAGAGTAGGGCAATTGCTTCATTTTTAGGCAATCAAGGACATTTTAAGAGCTCGATGTAAAAAGAAATTTTTCTCATAATTTCGAGACGAAGACATTAGTGGTATTATTTTTCCATGAAGTGTTTTATATTTTCCATTCTATGCATTTAAAGGTCACCTTTGCATAGGAAAATCATGGTAGAGCGCTTGTGAAGCCACGAGTAAATTTGTGAATAGTTTATGATGGGAAATTAGAGTTCCCAAACCTCTTCCTAAGGTTCATTTCATTTATAAATGTTTATTATTCATTATTGAATGGTTAATTATACTTTAGTGGATGTTGAATATATCTATTCATGATTACATGGATCTGGAGACGTAGCCTTTGGGTGAACTCCATTAACAACTTCTTGTGTGGATTTATTTTCAGTTTGTGAGATTTTGATCAGATAAAAATATTGAATTGGATTAACTAATTAAATTGGTGAAACAAACACTTAACTAGGAAATTGGACTTAAGATTCATTTTAGTATCCATAATCCACAATAATCAACTAAATGCACATTTCAATTTTGGGTTTTAATATCAGATTGAGTGCATTGTAAGATTCAGCTTGTGATCAAGATTAAAGGATTTGTACTATTTCCATTTGATTATGGAAGTTGAACTTTAATTCGATAATTGATTGTTAAGATAGTTTTTGAAAATTGGGGTTTCAAAACACCCAAATTGGTTCAATTTAGCACTCTTGATCAATTTATAAGTCTGGAAAAATTAAGTATCTAGAAATTTAAAAAGTACAATAAAAGTTAGTACAATTTTTGGATAAGTTTTCCATCTAGTTGTTTTTATAATTATTCCATCATCTTGCTTTTTATACTCATATACCTTCACATAATTCTTCTCTATTGTGTCCAAATTTAATTGCATTTTGTGGTATTTGCCTAGTTTCCAACTATAGATAGTACATCTAAATTTTGTAGGAGTATCAATGTATTGTTTTCAGAGTTCAACAGGTTCAATGAATGGATATTTGGTTGACCATTCAAATTTATAAGTCCTTCCTATAGTCCACTTCCCACTCTTACATTTTTGATGTGAGTTTCTGGAATGTTTATCAAAAGTTTGAGTTGGATGGGAAATGGGATTATCATTATTGTCAATTTGAATTGAATTACTCTGGTGATTGGAAATTTCATCTGGAGTAAGGTCACTACTAGGGTTTTCTACATTTGAGAGAAATTGGTTTGCTTATAGCTTCCCTAAGTAAATCAAAAAATAAAGTAACATTATCATAGTAAGAGTGAAAATTACCTCTTGCCACTAGGGTTATTGTTGGCTGACTGAAATATTTTGAAATGTCCATATCGTGTTTTCTTTTTCCTTGAGTTATTTTCTCATTTGTAACATAGGGCCATCAAATGGGTGATTTTGAAGTCTACACATGTGACAAAAATATAGAAGTTTCAAATACTAATGGCAACACAACTTTATCCAACTGCACGACAACACAACTTAACAATGACGAAGGAAAACACAACCGAGAAATCAAATAGAAAAGAAAGTTGTAAGATGGCAACACAAAATATTGCCACCATTGGTAACATAATTAACTATTACCGACACATGTAACACATATAATCATTATCGGTCGATAACACATACATGTTGCGGTCGGTAACATTTTTTGTTATCATTTAGCTTTGCACATTTATCTTGTCGTTCATCCTCAAAAAAATTATTATCGAACAGTAAATAAAAAACCATTACCATCCATAAAAACAAAAAATAGCTTTTTAGTCTACAAACAAATTTGAAGTTCTCTTTTTCTCTTACTGTTGAGTCTTTTGCTTTTTCTAGAATCCTTCGGCTTCTAGTCTCATACTTTCAAATTTTTCACACGCTTATAATGTAAATAATATGACTATATTATGGAAAATTAATCCTATATATTATAATTTTATAACATGAAGGAAAATATACTAACATCATTTGGCCCTTGGCAGAAACACAAAGGAAAAATTATATTCAAATTTTTTAGGCTCTATAAAAATTCTCAGTGATCGCGTTATCGTATGGTAGTGTAAAATTATCCAAATGCAAAATTTAAAATTCCTAATATTCACCTTTTCAAAAATATTCACCCCTAAAATTTACCCTATCATATCCTTCTCATGAACATAGCCAAGAGATGGCACAATGAGAGCCGACTTTCAGATTTGTGACCAGCGAGATTAGTGTCACATTAGAGGATGTTTTCTACATACTTGAGAGTGCCTATCATGGGTTGATTAATTACATATGATAACGATCATGACCATATTCTATAATGCATTGGGGAGATGTTTTCTTTACCACACATACCATGCTAGGGTATGGAATTTCATTTGTATAAGTTCTTTGATGATCTTCATTTCTCTTATGTACCAATTTACTCGATGGATCTTGTCACAATGCATTCTATTTCCTAAAAACACAAGCACAAACTTCCCCTTGGGTCTCATTGGATTGATACATGGGCTTATTAGCAGATATGTATATTTAAGGTTCGGTGCATTCTATCAAACTTTTACTAGGATCTACACCTAATTACATACAGCGGTCGGAAGACCGTGGGTCCGACCACATTGCTTCTGATTTGGGTATGGTACCACATTACTCTTGACCTCCCATTAGGAGTTATATGTTTTAGGTCTCTCGTATGAGCCTTCCATGATGGGTTGGGTGCTAGATGGAGATGACATACAATCTCATATTGGATACACAATATATTACGGAAAAAATTTGATGAGATCCAATTGTGTATGGTGATATAGTGCCCTAAATATTATACCAATGGCACGAGGGTGATGTAGAGATTAACACAACAAAGGTTTACCACTTTGTCATATTCATTCAGGACTATATCAATGAGTGGTATAGAGTAGATCAGGTGTAGATATAACTTGGCCATGCACATGGCATCCTAGGTTAAGAGATGTGGTACAGTCGTAGGTCTAGAGAGACCTTTGACATAGGACCACAAATTATACCACGATGAGATTGAGACAACTTTCGACTGGTGGTTCCATATAGTTGATTTCATTTCCCTAGGTATTTTATCCAAGAATGACAATTGACTATGTAGCATGGTATGTTACAGGTGCTTACACCAAATATTAAGCTTGTCCCACAAGTTGTTATACATGTAGGGGTGCAATAGTAGCAAAGGGTTTACAAGGAAGGGCTCTTAGAGTCAAAGCATGATAGTAGGTACAAAAAGATGCCCATGAAGATCCCTAGGCATAGGGCCAAGGTCCATAGGTTAAGGTGCTTATATATCAAGCCATCCACCAGTCCCATTACAACAGTTATCCCCTATATAGATGTTCCACAGGAAATATCCAAATTCCACACATGCGCTTATTAGTGCCACATATCATGATTCCACCACATAGTTCTCTTAGGGATGGATGTGATGGAGGAGATGGGGGATATGGAGGAGATGATAGAGACTATTGGGATGGATGGGGGTCTCCACCTCACATGTCATTGGGTGGAGGATGGCAGGAAGAATACATGTTACCATAGGGATCTCCTCCAAGATAGGTTATTCGAGTCCAGGTGGTCTAGTTGTCTTTAGGCAGTAGTTATAGCATGTCACCATAGAGAGGGACCGATTGCAAGCTAAGTTGGTGAGCATGAGTGCAGAGCACAAGGTTCTTCAACATGTAGGGACAAGATAGTGAGTCCCAAAACTAGTGTTTGAGTGTACTTACATCAATGGTGATGCTGCTTACTACAGATTTAATATTATGGATCCATCCCGGTGGTCGAGAGGGTGATGGATTATAGTATGCTATCTAGAAGTTGGTCGATATCTATATCGCACATGCCATCTTGGTGGTGAGATCGGTCAATAGGTCATTAGCTAACCAAGGAGCTTCTACAAAGAAAATTACACCACCCCAAATGACCTAGGAAAGGTAGTATAGGAATGGACAAGAGTCATGGTTGACTCTTTTTATGATGACATTTACAAACATATCTATTTTTGTTGTATGTCTCGATATGAAGGCACATTTTGAGATAATATATATATGTACTATATTTTTTATTATGCCTCGAGTATGAAGGCACATTTTTTACTCATGCCCATGATGGTATACATTTTATATGATGGCTATGTACTTTGAGACATGTTGTATATAGACATTAATATATATGACATATTGACATGATGATGATGAACTTTATTATGATTTATGATTGTATCACATGTGTTTGATTTATGAGATAGAATTAGATGATAAACAAAATTATGAGATACTTATGATTGTCCATGTTTTTAATTTTTGATATAGGTGGGGGATAGAAGGTGATCCCTATTTCCCAATTGATGATATGGTAGGATGATAGTATCTTAGCATACATGTTCAATCTTTATTTTTATGATGATGTATCTTAAAGCATTATTGATGATATATGATATATGTGATGTTAGATGTGATGATATAGATGATGATGTGATAACAAACAATGTACAAGTAAGAAACAAGCAAAACAAAAGTTAACAAATTTACACACTAAACAAATTGACAACACAACTATGTAAAAATATTAACAAGCATACATAACATACTAAATATAAACAAGCAAGAATGAATCTAATCAATGAAAGAAGAGACCACTCTAAGAAGTATGCTAAGCAACACACTATACATGATTTACAAGCAAGTAAAGCTATACAAGAATGTAAAAATAAACAAGAAAAGTAAGAAAAAAACAAATAAACAAGTAATAAATGCACTACTATGTTTTTGTGGGGTGGTTTCAAGACACTTTGCGTTGTTTTTGGGAGTTTTTGAAAATAATGTTCTATTGTTTTTTATTTTTCTATGAAATGGGTTTTAGATGTTTAGGTCTTTTCTAACCATATTTGAATGTTTTTGGAGTTTTATGGAAAGTTTTTGGAGTTTTCTGAATTTTTTCCAAATCTTTGTAAAGGAAAACAAAGAAAAGTGGATGCCCCAAAGATTAGGTGGGAATGTACAAGGGTAGATGTCACGCATATGTGCAAGATAGTGAAGATGTGAAGATTCCCCAGTGTTAGATGGGAATGTACAAAGGAAAACCCTTCACATATTTACAAGAGGAGGATCAACCGGATCAAGGCTTCAAAAGGATAGGCTCAAAAGGAATCTCATATGTAGGTGAAAATAGCCTCTGAATAAAGCAAATGTACCCCAGGATGTGAGATTCTTGTGTGGTTTTCACAAAAGTTCTACAATTGTGTGGTTTTGCTTAGCTTTAATCGAATTCTCTTTAATTTTTTTTTTTTTTTTTTATTTTGATCAATTTTTACTTTTTTGTTTCTTTTCTAATTTTTGACATTTTCCCCATGCTTAAGCGTAGAACCGCTTGAGATGCATGGTGTTCATAGGTTCATGCAACTCATCTCTAGTAGGATGGGAAAGTTTGTAAGCTCCTGATCCATATTTTTCTACCACAACATAGGATCCCAGTCATTTTGGTTCGGACTTACCCTTCTTTTCTCTATCTTTTACAGTGTTGAATTGGTTTTATTTAAGGATGAGATCTCCTACCTCAAATTGGCTAGGTATGATATGTTATTTTTAACCATGAGACACTCACTTCTCATACACTTTCAGGTGATTGAGTACATGAATGTGTCTTTCATCTAATAGCTCTAGCTCTGTTATTCTGGCCACACAATAGTCTTCATCTTTGTTTAAATAATCTCTAAGAGATATTCTTAGGGAGGGAAGCTCAATTTCTAACTGGATGATAGCCTCGGTGCCAAAGAATAAGGAAAAGGCATAGCACTAGTAGCAGTGCAAATAGATGTCCTATAAGCCTAGAGGGTGGGATGGATTTGCATATGTGATTCTGACCAATTTTTCTTACTATTTTCTCCATGATACGAATAAGGGTTTTATTAAAGGCCTCTACTTGTCCATTAACTTTGAATTAATATGAATTAGACCAATTTAGGCATATCTAAAAGTGTTGGCCCAATGATTTCATGGTCTTTTTATTAAAGGACTTACCATTGTAAGCTACAATGGTGGAAGGGATGCCATAATGGCAGATGAGATGATTCATGATGAACTTGGAGATTTGGGCACCGGTAACATATGTAAGAGGCACAACCTCTACCCATTTGGTAAAATATTCGGTGGCCATCATGATATGGGTGGTGCCATTGGAGGAAGTTAGATTGAACTTCCCTATGAGATCTAATCCCCACTTGGAGAATGACCATGGTGTTGTGATTGGCTGTAAGGATTTCCCGATGCATGGATGAGATTTCCATATTTTTGACACAATGAACATTTCTTAACATATTTACAACAATCTGATTCCATGGTAGGAAAATAATAACCTACTCTTAACAATTTCTTTGCTAGCACCATTCCACTTGTATGATCTCCACAGAGACCTTCGTGTACCTCTTTGATTGCTTGGATAGACTCGGTTGAACTATGAAAACTTGACAAGTTCCCGTCATAGCCATAATGATAGAGGTTGCCTCCAAGGAGGGTGTATTGAGCTATTATTTAGATTAGGTTCCTTTTATTAGGATGGGAAATATTAGGAGGGAAGGTACCATCTTGGAGGTAATTGAAAATGGGTTCATACTAGGGGAAAAAGGACCAAAAACTTCACAAACTAGACATGATCTCGAGCATGTCATATGCAGGCATCCATAGATTTTCAACAAATAACGACATATCATTATTCCTTGGTGGAATACAAAGCAAGGATCCTATTGTAGCCATAACATCTACAAACCAATTTTTTTCTCTTGGGATTTTCTCAAAAGTGATGTGCACAAATTATTCTTTGAGATTTTCCACCATTTTCTTATATGGGATGAGCTTGTCATATTTAACCTTGTATTCATCATTGACTTGATTTATGATTAACTGTGAATCTCCAATGACTTTGAGTTGTCTAATATTCCATTTGATAGCGAGTTTCATCCTCAAATTAGTGCAAACTACTCTGCTATGTTATTTATACATGGAAAGCTTGAGAGAGTGAAGTCCTCAAGGAGTGAAGAGTACAAATCCAACTGCGAAACCATGGAAATTAAATGATTCGTCAAAGTGTAGTTTCCATATGATAGATTCTTTGATGTATAACATTTATGCTTCGGAAGATCCAAACTCAAAGGCTTTGTTCTAGGTAGAGGGGCTTCAGCCAACTAGTCTCAAAGCATCTTTCCTTTTATTAACTTCTAATTTACATATTCGATATCAAACTCACTGAGTAGGATGATCCAATTAGTCATCCTATAAGTGACGGTTGGTTTAGATAAAAGGTATTTCAAATGTTTGAATTTAGAAATAATCTTGGTATTTTTGTTAGCAAGTAATGGCGAAGATTTTGGAAGGCAAAGAAAATAGCTAGACAAGCTTTTTTGATCTATGGATAATTAAGCTCATAGGTGATCAAAGTGTGAATAAGCTAACATACCACCTTTTATATATGATTGAGATCATCTTTTTTGCTATAAGGGCACCAATATAAAATTGGGTCATGGATATATATAACAAAAATGTCTCACTTGGAGTTGGAGGCATGAGTATAGGGGGATTAACTAGATATTTATTGAGTAGGTCAAAGGCTTGCTGGCATTCGGGACCCCAATGAAAGGAAACATATTTTTTAAGAAAATGGGTAAATGGGTGACACTTATCCACAAGCTAGGAGATGAAATGATGGATTACTTGAATTTTTCCCTACAAGTTATGCAGCTTCTTGAGGTTCTTTAGTGGAGGAATTTCAATGATAGCTATAAATTTAGGTGGATCAACTTTAATTCCTCTTTTGGATACAATGAAACCTTAAAAAATTTCTTGAAAATACACAAAATATACATTTCTTCTAATTTATCATGACTTTGTAATCTCAGAGGCATTAAAATATGCACCTCAATATTTCTGGGTGTCCTTCTCTTGTTCTGGACTTACCTAGGATGTCGTCAAAATAGTCCTCCATAATGTTATTCAACATATCATGGAAGATCACAGTCATAGCCCTTTGATAATTTACTATGACTTTTTGATCCCAAGAGTTTAAATTGGTAACAAAATTTCCCAGAGGGTTTATAAAGGTGGTCTTATGTTGATCTTCTTCTATGATTTTGATATGTTTTTAGCCATAAAATCCATCCATGAGGGATAACATTTCATATCCCATAGTCGAATCAACAATCATATCAATATTGGGAAGAGGAAAATCATCTTTTGTTCATGTCTTGTTTATGTCTCTGAAATATATACATATTATGATACCAATTGGATTTTTATACATAGGTACTATATTAGAGATCCACTCTGAGTAATTGATAGGTTTGATAAAACCTATTACCAACAATTTCTCCAATTCCTCTTTAACCAGGAGGGCTACACATGGATGCATTTTTCCAAGATTCTCGCTTGATGGGATTTGCGTCTAGGTGCACAACTAGATTATGCACTACCAATGATGGATTTAGGCCCGAAATATTTGTATATGACCAAGAAAATATGTCTGAGAGTTCTCATAGAAGCATGAGAAATTTATTTTGTTCTTTAACTAAGAGTGAAGGTCCCAACTTGACCATTTTAGGGTTATCTTTTATTCCTATATTAACATCAATGGTCTCCTCCACAAGCATCTTGTATGTATCCTCCATGCACGTAGGATCGTGGGGAGATTGAGATCTTCTTCCAAGGATGTTTCAATGATATTTTCACCCTTGGTGTGGTCACTTTGTATGTAAATTGGTTTTTCTACCTTTTCATCTATTAGCGCCTTAAAGATGTTTACACTATGCGTTTTGGAATTTTACTTTTGCCAAGATTTTTTAGAAGAAATTGTGTCCTCAATTTATTTTATATTTCGTTGACCACACATCTCAGCCTTCTCCCCAAAATACACACATGTGTCTAAGTCAATGGAGAAACCTTTCTTGTGATCACTAATTGGAATTGTATAACGATGATACCAAATAATTTAGCAATTTCCTCATCGCTTTTAAAGATATCGATCAATACATGAAGTTTTTGTCCTAGTCAACAAGAGTGGGATGGACAAGGTTAACTTGGGGAACATCTTGTGATAAGGTAAGGATGGTTGTGTCAAGGAAAAGGTTAGTGGAGGTAAGATCCTCTTATTGGATATGACAAGAATCTATGTTGCTATATGAATTAGTACAATTATCCTTACACTAAGAAGAGGTAGCCTTGACCTCTTAAGGATGATATCTGTAAGGTCTAATACTAACATCATATCTCTCTATTTTAAAGTGTGGGGTTAGAACATCCTCTCTTATCCCTTTTTCATCTATACCACACTTGTATCCTTTGTAGCCCATTATGTACATCATTTTATTGGGTATGGGATATCTTGGAGCTTGGTAGCAGGAAGCCGTCGTGCCTTCAGGGGATCTAGATTGTAGGAGGATCCAACAATTTCTCTTATGTTAAGAGGCCACTAGGAAGAAATGTTCTAACAATATAATTTTCCCATGACCGTTTATATTGGTAACTTGGCCTACCATGTGTTTTGGGTGATAGGGAAAGATTAGAAACATGGAGGGCCTATTAAAGGTCATATTCTCTGTAACCACAATCAATGACCTTCATCTCCCATGAAGAAAAGGGAGAAATAGATGTGGAAGCATATTTATCATAGGAACTTAGTGTGTCTAGATCAACATGAGAAGTGAGATTTAGACTGAAGTGGTACAACAATATCAGCAGAAAGATAATCATAGGTTGTGTGAGAGAAGCTATACAAGGCTCTATAGTGTGTAAATGGTTATGGATGTCCTTGAATAGTAATTTTTTTCCTTCATGGTATAACTTGATACATTGATGGAAGGTTGATGGTATGGCCTGCATGGCATGGATCCATGGGTGGCCTAGGAGCATATTATAGGGAAGTTCCAAGTCTAGGACATGCAACTTAGTATCGTGATATATAGATCCGACTTCCATAGGAAATAGTATAGTATCAACTGAATCACATTCTGTATTGTCATAGGTTGTGATGGTAATGATATGAGACTCTAGGTCTACCTCTGTGCATCCCAGTTGCTTAACTAACTTCAAAGTACAAATATTCAAACCAGACATGTTATCCACAAGAACCCTTTTTATATTTTTGTGGGTCAAAAATACCTCAATGTATAGGGGTAAGTTGTGTGTATGATCATCGTGTGGAACTTCATTTTGGATAAAAGTAAGGTGTTCACTAGGAGCAAGATGCGCGACCACCACTTGGAGGTGTGAAGGATCAATATATGTTGACACTCCTGACCCATGAATTTTCTTATAGAGGATTTCTTAATGAAAATTTGATATCTTATGAAGATCTAAGATCAAAATATTAGTAATAGTATTCTCAAGTTGTTCTAAGAGATTATATTGACCATCCCTAGGGGTAGGCAGAGGAGGTTATGGTATCACAAGTTGAGTGCTTTGTGTTGCCACAACACAATCACAAGTCTTGATTCTTATAGTGTTTACATGCTCATTAGAGGAAATAACACATCCAATAAGTGAATCAAATGGATTACTAGTTTTGGCATAAACATAGTTGGTAGCTTTGTAGTTCTTGGAAGATTGACCTTGATCCGGCTTCTTCTCTCCTATTTGTCTTGTTTAGGGAAAGGTTATTTATAAATTCCTAACTTTTGATTAGGTGTTTGGTCAAGTTTAGGCGTATAAACCTCAATTTCTTCACTATCAATAAGATCCTAGATAAAGTGTTTCAATTTTAAACACTTATCTATTTTGTGACCTTTGACATGATGATACTCACAATATTCATGGTCTTTATACCATGACGGTTTAGGTGCATCATCGCAATAGGGTATTGTGTTAGGATACTAGACCATGTTCACTACATCTAACTATTTTAGGATTGTGGACAAAGAGTCTGTGAGAGGAGTGAACAAATGACATTTGAATGTGGGTTAAATAGGTCCCTTAGCAAGATTGAAATGAGGACCAATTTAAACAGCTTAGATATGTTTTGAATCAGTTATGCCATCTCCTATGACGTTTTTATTTTTGTTGAAGAATTTTTATTTGTTTATAGGTTTGGATGTTTGATTTTCTTTTGAAAAGGGTTTCGTGTCCCTTTAGCTAACAAAGCCTTTTCGATATGGCTTCCTTTTTGTATAACCTCTTCAAAGTTATTGACACAATGCATTTGTAAATAAAAATAAATGTCCTGATTCGATTAGGTACCAAAGTGATAACCAATTATTTTTCTAGAATTGAAAAGGGAACGACTAGCTAACCCTCTCCATCATTGTAAGAAACTAGAAAAGGTCTCATTAGGTATTTGTTTAGCATTGCACAAGTCCAACATGGTAACGTCACTTTCTATGTTGAACGAGAAATGGCGTATAAATATTTCCACTAATTCAAAGCCATATACGACATACCCCTTAGGTATGTGAAGAAACCATTCTAAAGCTTGACCCTTAGACTACGTGGGAATAAGTGTATAAGGTATTTTTCACTATAGGCTACTTCTTAGCATGCCATGTAGAAGTTTTGATGTGATCATGTGGGTCACCTTTACCTTTATACTTATCAAATTTTAGGTAGTCAAATTTTTTTAAGAAATGGTGTGTGTAGCATAGTTTTGTCAAAGGGGTAAGGACATAGCTCTTCATATTGGTATTTTTACTATGCCCAATATTGCTTTCCTGAAGGCTTGTGAGTATTCTTTTCATGGACTACAACTCTTATGTGAAGATTTAATCTTTGGTAGGGGAAATGATATGTATACCTAATCGTACTTTTTGTTTTTTCACCCTCTTAGTTTTCAGTATGAATTTCACTATGTTTGGCCTTAGGTTTTTCTTGATGTGTTTCTTTGTTTGTGTCCCCATGCACATGGGAAGCCAAGCTAGCTAATTTTCAACTAAGGACTTGCAGTTGTTGTTGTATGTATGGTAACTTCATCATTTTGAGGTTCTTCTTTTGTTGTTATATGGAGGAGTTTATTCTTTGTGCTCATGTTCTACCCTAACTTTGCAAGGCATTTTAAGAGGTATTAATTGATAACCACTTGTGTTTTATGGTACCTCATTTTCATTATTTTTATTTTGGGGACCCGAAGTAGAAGCATGTCCTTGGTTTATGTTGTCATCCATATTAATGAGAGGAGGATGTTGTACTTCTTCTTCCTCGTGGACGTTATTGATAGGTGCAATAAATTCATGTTCATGTGGCATCTTGGCACCTAATTCTATAACTTGTATGAGTACTCTATCCCTATTAAGGAAAAGGAATTCATCTAAGTGAGTGGGATCAAACTCAAAATCATCCCGAGGTGAGCCTAATTCATCACCACTATGATCGATTAGGTCTTATATTTATTTTTCCATGAGAAAAGGGGTCCTAAATCATGACCAATGAAAGGATTAGACCCTAATCTCTTGGATTCTGTTCTTGTGATAGGGTCCATAGCAAGGAGTGTCTACAATTTTTTTGTCAAATGTGACCAAGGACACAACAAACCTAAGTAAAAACATATAACGTGAAGACCGAAATGTCATAAAATATTGTCCAATAATGGTCAAAGAATGAGGAACGAAAGAATCAAAGGACCAAAAATTATTGTCTTAGGAAAAACAATTTTATAAGATAAATGATCACAAGGAATAATCACGCAATTTTGGCAAACCAATGCAATCTACAAAAACTACTCCTATGTAAAAATGTATCTCAGCAATAGCTTGACACAATATGATCAACACAATGTCAACACTTAAGTGAAGTTTAAAATTTTTAAAATAAACAAGGCTGAAGTATCAACAAGGGGTTGAAGTGACTTCTAATGTAAAGTATACTATAACCAATCTATATACAAACTAGGCCTAAATCCCAAAAAGCGGAAGTTACAAATGTGAGCAACGTAACAATACCACTTAGATATGTTAATCAAGATTTGCGGAAAATTAAGATAATAGTATTAAAATAATATTGATATGATTCCAACAACACTTTTTAAGGTTGAGGAAATTTCTGGAAGGAAACAAGGTCAAGGTATACTAAGGAGTTGTTAAGGTGTGAGCAATGTAATAGTCTAATCTAGACACTTAAATCAATTTTACAAGAAACAAGATGTAAGTATCAACATTTTATTAAGACGATGCAAGTGGTGTAACACCTCAAGGGAGGATCGATGGTGAAGCAAGCCTAACTATGATGAAACGTCTTAACATGGGTAACAAGCTAAGGCTACTCAAGATTTGAGGATGTACCAACACACTTTCAATGCTTACTATCGTAGTCGCAATAAGGAAGGATGTAAGTGGGTGCAAAAGTGGTGGACACAATCTTAAGTGACACTACATATATATTCTTTCTTTTAACCCAAAAGGGAAACAAGAAAACAAAGGATTAGACCAAGTGGGGGTGAAAATACTTGCGCAACTTTGGAAAAGTTTCACCTTGTCAAGTAAGACAAATGAAAAAATAATACAAAGTAACACTTCACAAATTTCGTGATGAATAACACTAGGCTCAAAATTTAATGGAATCTCCCCTTGTTCGACTAATAAGGTTTTGACTTCAAAAATTTCTTTCTTCATGAGAGATCTTTGAAACACAATTGGTTTTGGTAATTTGGGTCCCGTACAAAATGGATTTATATGATTTTATCTACAACACTCACCAATTCTTTCCTAACGGAGCTACACACATATAGAATCACTTCAAGAGAGGTGGACCATAACCCTAAAATTAAATTAATGAATGAGGCCCCATATGGGTGACATTAATATTTTCACACGAGGGTTTCAACTAGTCAAGTGGGTAAGTGGAGTGCTTCCCGTTTTGTCCACCAGTTCCCTCAAGGTGTGGACTACTTTAGGGTTCTTGGGGTAATCCTCATAATGATTTTTATGGATTATGTTAAGGAACTTACCCTAATTTAAAGCGGGTGAGCCATAGCTCTTAACCGAACCTGCAAATATAGTGTTTTGAATAGTGGTGTGTTTTTTATCTTTTATCTTAGTTTGGTTTTTCACACCATTGGTAACCTGCAACAAACTATATTAGTATTGGTTTAGATCTTGATTTCTTTGACAAGTATTTGTCCTACAAGAAAAGGTTAATAGTTTTCCATAAGATCAAAATATCATGAAAGAGGGTCAAATGTTGTTTTTGATTCTCAAGATCATCCTAAGATGCAAGAGAAGAGCATACACAATAAGTAACCCAACTATATCGAAAATGGAAAATCTTGTAAATCAAAGGACTAGGCAACTCATTTTAACCAATTGTTGTTCATTCCCTTAACCATGAATTTAATGAAGTGTTTTGTAAATGAAAGAATACTTAGAGTTGCTTCTTATTCCTAAGATCACCTACAAGATGTGAGGGAAGAGCATACGAACTCTATCCTAAGATATGAAAGTGTGAAATACATTAAAACCTATTAAACAAGTTAGAAAAAGATGATTCAAAATACCCTCCAAACAGAAATTATCATTAAAAACTTGCAAAACGTGTTAGAAATACCAAAGATCAAATCGATAACATTAAAAACAGAGCCCAAATTTTGATAGATCACAAGTAGTGTGGCCCTTTTGAGAGTAGTGTGGCCCAAATGATAATAGTGCACCCTTAGATACAATAGTTTGGCCTAGACAACATGTACGTGACTCTAAGACAAAACCTAAACGATAATAAACAAAGAAACGCGTACATAGAAATGCGGCCTTAATGAAAGAGATGTGGACCAAAAGATAGTAGCTTGGGTTTGATAGAAAATACAAACTAGGAATAGAAAGACCAACACATACGTGGGGATGTGTCACACCAGCGTGGTGGGGAGACAGAAAGAAACTGACAAGTAAAAACATCACAATAACGCGGCTAGGTAACAAGATGGCGTGACCCTAGTGACACTAACGTCATCCTTTCAATAGTAATGCCCAAGATATGATGGTAGTGAAGGGAAAAATAGCATCAACACAGGGACTTGGAATGACTTCATTAACACATGAATCTAATATAAACAAATGCAAAAGGTCAAATGTTTTCCATCTTAGCCCAAAATTAATAACTCATATCCTTTAAACCTACAAAAGAGACTCGACATATGTAAATTTAGGAAAATACATCAAGGAATTCAAGTTATCTAACATGTGCGTAATAAGGGTTTGCCAAAATTGAAACAAAACTAACAAATCTTGAAATCAAATGCTAAGGACAATGGAGTATGTCCCATTGGCGTGCCAAATGGCATGTTAAACTAATTAAGTTAATCTAAATGAAACCAACAACAAGTAGCTTCAAAGAAAAATTAATCTACTATTAGCATCATGATAAGATCTTAAAGGAATTAACTATCTTAATCCATAAACACGGAAATAAATTTTAGACACCAAAAATTTACATTCCTAGACTTAGATGCACTCATGATTGAAAGTGCCACATTTACGACATTACGCCCTCTTAAATAATCTTTAGTTAATTAATTAATCGCACACCCCTCACATCTAAATTATTTAATTAATTTAATTAATTAAAATAATTCCCCTTACACCTCGCTACATTAACTAAGACACCTCACTATGACACCTCATTAACCACCTAATTGCCTCTAAAACCACTTCCCAAAAAGCACTAACCCATTTCCTAAACTAACTAAACTAACTAACCTTCTAAAAACACTAACTAAATAAATATTTCCAAAAAAATAACTCCTCTTATCCTAACAAAGTTTGTTCGTGCTTTTTACCCACTCCACCACCTTAACAACTTCGAAGTTATCATATCTTGTTCAAAATAGAATAAAATCACTTGTTTTGTTAGCTAAACTAAGATCTTCCGCAATCTCCAAAGGATTTTCCCGATCTTCAAAGAATCTATAAACATGTGTTTTCAAACCTCATTTAGGGACACAAATTATCAAGCTTTGCAAGTGCATTCTATCTCAACTCCAATGTTTAAGACATCCAAGCACTTCATATCAACTCTTTCAACTCTACGTTGCCTAAAGGACGCCTAATCCATCATTAAATCACTTGTTTTCAATGTTCATCCATATTTTTACATCCATCCAACAAACTGATTTGTTCTGCAAGGTAATTTATTTGTTTTGTTCTTTTAAGATACTAACATCGGTACATTTTTATTTATACATCATTCATATGTTGATAAATCTCGGTTTTAATCAATATTTATAGCTTAATCAATTGTTTTAACTATGTTTTATCAATTGTTAGAACTAGCAAAGAATCGCTAACGATTTCCATAATCATCATTCATTCCCGTGCTTTCTACTTTTTCACAATTTCTACATAATCTGACTAAAAATATCTAGATTTTTCTTATTATCTACTAATATCTTGTCTAGCATGATGTTTTCAAATGGAATTAGGTGGTACTAATCTTCCCACTATTGATTCATTCCCCGTTGTTCACCATCCACTCTGCTGGGAACAATACAAGCTCCTCCACAATCTTGAGTTCTACATAATTCAAAACGTGCCCTTCAACTTTCTTCGGACATCTTTGCAACAACTCGGTGCATCCGTAAGGCTACTTTGAATCATTCTAGGATATGTATAATGAATTCATAAGATTTCATGCGGATCTAGCACATTACGAGTATGCTTACGAGACCGGCCTAGAGCTCTTAGATGAGGACTACCACACCACTTCAGAGTTTGACACCCATAGTCATGTCAGCAAATCTAGTACTAACGCAAGATTTTATCATCTCTATGACACCTAGGAGGAGGATTTTGACTTCTTTGTTGATGACTACATCTCTATCCTTAATTCGACCTTACTGAGGAAGAGGAAGAGATAATTGACTCTATAGCATCTAATGTGTCTAAAAACCTCTACACAAACTAAGAGTCTGAATTATGGATTTAAATCATGACTAATATTATCTATATATATCTAATATAAATAAGTGATAGTCACATTTTTATCTTATTCTCTTATAGCACAATCATAAACAATAATAAAATCATGAGTGTTTTCTGAAAAGTAACATTGTTTTGTCTAAATAATGATTTGTAGGCTTGTTTATAGGTAAAGAATATTTGATTCATGGTTTTAAATGGTGTGCAAAGATACACAATAAATATTGTTGGTATCCTAGAAACCCCACCATACTAAGGTCAAGCTCGGTCGTTACCCCTTAAAATAATCAAGAAAACCAAAGGTAAAACCATGCTTTGACATTTTTGCACGCGCGTTGGGAGCTTGAATCCTGTTAATTTCTTCATTTCCTCATAAAAGCATGAGTTTTTTCTGAAAGGTAACATTGTTTTGTCTAAAGCATGATTTGTAGGCTTGTTTATAGGTAAATAAGATTTTATCCATTTTTAAAATGGTGTGCAAACATACAAAATCAACATTGCTAGTATCCTAGAAACCCCGCCATATCTTGAGCTCAAGCTTGGTTTTACCCCTTGAAACAATAAATAAAACCAAAGGTAAAACCATGCTAGACATTTTGGCACACCTAGTGGGAGCTTAAATCCCTATTAATTTCCTCATTTCCTCATAAAAGCATGAGTGTTTTCTGAAAAGTAACATTGTTTTTTCTAAGTTATGATTTGTAGGCTTGTTTATAGGTAAAGAAGCTTTGATCCATTGTTTTAAATGGTGCACAAACATACACAATCAACATCACAGGTATCCTAGAAACCCCACCATATTGAGGTCAAGCTCGGTTGTTACCCCTTAAAATAATCAAGAAAACCAAAGGTAAAACCATGCTAGACATTTTGGCACGCCCAGTGGGACCTTGAATCCCTATTAATTTCCTCATTTTATCATTAATTTAATTATTGTTTTCATTGACTTTCGATCACCAATTATTGTCTTAATCACCCACAATTATCCCAATTGCTAACGATTCCTTTGTTTTGATTTTTCTAACATCTCATTATCGATTGCTGGATGTCTTGTTTGTTGCTTCTTTCTCACTACTTTTAATCTGATTGTAGGATTTTTATGTGGAAACTATACTTTTGGGCTTCGCTAAGAAAATATTAAATTTAAATTGAAAAAAGGAGCATGCTCATGGTAAGTTCTAAAGCCCTCCATTTAACTTCATATCTTACATTATTGTTTGTTTGTCTTCATCGAAACCAACATTTCATTTTGGAATCTTAAAATAAACAATTACATTCTTCTTGCTTCACATAATCTAATTAGGAGGTAAAATTGGTTGCATCCACTTACTCCTCCCTCACACACAACCAAATCACTATCAAATTCTAAAATACATTTAAACATTTCTCACCTAGGTGAAACTGATTGGGATTTCATCACCCAACAAGGAAGTCAACTCAGTGTTCTGTCGAGTATAATCTCTTTTCCATTGATATATATTGGCTCAGCACCCAACTCCCTTATCACAGCAAGACTCTAAAGTGATGGGGTAGGCCCCAATACCACACCTGTACCAATAGTAATATAGAGTTGGGCATCACATACCTTCGGGTTTATTAAGGACTCGCCTTAAACACACATGAAACCATCCCTATATGACCACTTCCTAGGATCCTGTTAACCATCTTACACATTTAATTTTTGTAACTAATCAAGATAACTATAAAATCACTCTCTAATTGTTCTTGCTTGTTGTTTATAAAGCAACACATCCACTTGTTTTCCTTTCTTTTGGGTATTTTCTATGTGTTTTCTTATTATGGTGCTTACTAGACAACAAGCCCATAATCAAATCCTTGAAAACATGTCCACCCCACCTACATATCAACAAAATCTCCCATTTTCACTTCAGCACCTTCTACCCCAATGCAACAATAACTTCCATACTATCAAATAGACACATCTAACCCCTTTTCAGACCCTCAAAAAACTTGGCATGAAGTAGGGGCCAATTATAGCAATACAACAAGACAAAAACTCTCACATTCCCCACATCGATATCATAGTCAAATCCTCCCTCCATTTGGATCGTAAGAAGAGGAATACTTCCTTTCTTCTAGTCCTCAAGCATTTGAACTCCCTTTCTACAATAGGGAGACCACATTTTTGAGGAAATGTAAGATTTAAATCCCATTTCCCTTAATTTGTATCTAGTAGTAAGAAATGTTTGGATGTAACCATTCGTGCCTCCATCCATCCAACGCACCTACAATTTATCCTCTATCATTTTAGACTTTGTTGATCAAAATCAAGATCATGTGGTCCAATAGTTATATCCATACACTTTGAGTCAGTCTGAAACATCAAACACTATACAACCTCAAGTATCTCTCACCTCTACAAATCCATTCAAAACTTTGAATGAACGATCTTCCATTAGCCAACCAGAGGCATCTGAGGTTTTTTCATCTCCCATCTACAACCTTCACATGATCTCATCACAAAACACCTTTTCGCAGCCCACATCTTCCCGTGTCCTTTTGTAGGATCCATGCCACCTTTAAAAATGTCACTACTTCATCATTTACTACTCTAGTCGCATTGTATGTGCCAATACCTCCCTTGATTTCTATCGCCCCTTCCACGCTTATGTCTTCCCAACAAATTACTACTCCCATCCAAAATATCACTATGTCCATCCCCATAATAACACCATTTGCTAACACTAGTTTCATTGTTAGTACACATCTTGTTTCACAATATGTACCATAACCTTCACAACCATTGATCTCTACACCCTAGTCTGTACCTCAATGGAACATCCCACTCCGGGGTATCCCACAACAAAGTTTTCCATAACAAATACCATATTTCACCGCTTTGCTGTCTTCTCAACAAACACCTACATATTCACAACCTCTTACACGTGTTGATGGCATTGCAATACCAATATGTTCAAGACCTCACAACCTATCACTTCATAGCAAGGATCCTCATCCCATTAGAACATTTTACAACAAAACATCCTTCATCATCAAAACATTCCCCAAAAAAATCAACAACACATGCCTCAACAATACGGATATTAACAAAACATTCCATCATTCCATGTCCCACAGTAGAAAAACCCCTATCAACATAATCTCCCATACCAACATAACATCCCTCAGTAGAACACCCCCTACCAACAAAACATTATGCAGTAGTATCAAGTGTACTCATAACCCAATCAATATTTGTATAAGCCTAGCTCATCACTGCAACAATCAATGCAATTTGATCCTCTTCAATCCCTCCCAAGCTACATATATCTAGCTTAGAAGTTGCTTCATCAACATCCAAGAATGCATTCTCTTATGATTAGATTTATAATGAGCCCATTCACCCTTATGTACCATATAAACCATATCCACCTCATTGGGAGCTTCCAAAACTTACTAATTTTTATAGCAAAGAAGATCCCCAACAACACATTCATGCCTTTCGTCATGTCATTTATCTAATAGCCCATGATCAAGATCTCATGTTGAGGACCTTTCCCATGTCCCTTGTTATTCCTACCTTAGACTAGTACAACAACATTCCATAACACTCACTATTTTCTTTCACACAACTTGCACAATTGTTCTTAGACCACTTCTCCATAAACATAGCCCGTAAAATCACTATTAATGATTTGTATGCCATTAGACAATTTGAAGATGAATCCATCACCAATTTTTATCCCATTGGAGGCCCATGACAAATCAATTATCCTTTACATTCTGCAGCGGCTAATTGAAATCTTCTTCCCCACATGTGCCAAACATATTTTTTCTACTCTGTAAATCCAGGTCATTCCAAAATTTCGATGAGGCTTTTACCATGGCTTATAAGTTAGAATTGTGAGCCCTAGAAGATGGATGGGTAAAACTTCATCCTAAGAAACCAAAAATGGATTTCCCATCCAAGCCACCATCCAACTCAAATAATTCTAAATCATCCGCCAATGCCATCATGGTCAAATCCACTCCTAAGGAAAATCCAACCACCAAATGCTTTTGTCAACAACGCAACTATACACCCATAGCTGAAACTTATGGTGTAATTTTTGATAAATTGCTCACCTCCAATCTAATATCACTTCCACCCATTCGACCCATTGATATATCAATTTCGAAACCCATTTGGTATTGAGATAATGACTTCTACAAGTACCACAGGGTCAATGGTCATGACATCGAAAGGTATCGCACATTCCGCAATGTGCTTCAAGACTTGATTGACAAGGGTGACCTTCACTTAGATAATCCAAACACACCCCCAAATCAAGGCCTTGACATATTTAAGAATCCTTTTCCAAATCACCCCTCCTCCAAGAAACCACAAACAAACATTGTTCATACCATTAATATGATAACAAAAGTTAAGCTCGTCCCTCTGACTACTTTATCACTCAACAAAGCAAAATCTATGGAATCATCACCAACACTCAATGATTTTGAAACCATGAACATAGAAACCTCCCATGTTGAACACATTTCTCAAAATCT
The DNA here is from genome assembly GCA_018340775.1 of Taxus wallichiana var. yunnanensis. Lineage (NCBI taxonomy): Eukaryota > Viridiplantae > Streptophyta > Pinopsida > Cupressales > Taxaceae > Taxus > Taxus wallichiana. The sequence goes on along the minus strand of CM031239.1, from coordinate 590,990,211 downwards.
CCCTATGTCTCCATCAGCGACACCCATAAAGTCTCAAACCGAACACGACAAGCTTGAAACTAATGAACCAATGTTTGCTACTAAAGACATACCCACATCCTTGCTGGATTTTTTTACGAGTCCATACGCTTACCCTCCGATGTGGCTACACCCGATCCTACACCTAGATTTGTAAATATAGCTATGATACCACTTAAAACATTCTTTGCACAATCACCCCCACCCAAGCCAACCATAGGACATGTCCTTCCCCAATCTGTGAAGTAAACAATCCAAAATCTATAAATCATTTAGGCCACACCATCCAAACTTCTTCTTTTCACTAGTATCGACTTCAAAAATAAAAATAATTCATCATCTAAAGTATAAAGAGGACCTAATAAACATGGCATCATTCAAGTCTTTATAAGTCCTTATTATGATGAAACTTAATGTTTCCATGGTCCTCTTTTCTATCTTTCATTTTATCCTAGAGGCATACCCACTTTTAATATCCTCTTGTCACGTTAGACCAAAGACTGTGAGACCTCCTGAATTAAGTATCACTCAAGATCTTAAAAACCATGCTTATCTCCCCCGAATCTGGATTCTATACAAGAATCTTCTTTTATCATACAAGTTAATAACCCTATCATTACAGGGGAAAAACCCATACATCATACCCCCACTTTGTGATTATGTATTTCACATATGTTACCCTACAGTGGGCATCCACATCTGATCCTTACCCTCCACCTCCTATACAACCTAACCATCCTTCGTAACCACCACATCCACTTTTTGCAATAGCTAAAAATCCTCTACATCCACCAAGTAAAAAACCTATTGCCAAACAACCCACTTCACCTCCTCCTAAGAAAAACAAACACCTAGCTACATTTAGACCTAAAAGATGTTATGACACCGCTTTTATAACCTATTACATGAAGAAATCATCATGTTACCACCTCCCAAGTCATCAAATCACCATGGGTGGAAGCCTACCTAGTATGACTTTTCTACTTTATGTGATTACCATAGAACACGAGGCCATACCATAGAGGATTGTAGATCCTTTCATCAAAAATTTCAAAAGATTGGAAGTTCTCTCTTCCTTCCTTCTCACGCAACAACAAAATCAACCTCAATACCTTTGGAAGATTCTACCCCTAAAACATCTAACCACCAAGTCAATGTTTTCCATGTCACCACACGCTCGTAAAATTATGACAAAGAGACATTTCGGTCTGAGGAAGATAGAGACTTTGTTGCAATACCTTCACCTCCAAAATTATTAGCAACATCTGATAAACCTAAGGTCTCCATTTCATTGGCTCCTAAAGATCCTAATCAAATAATGTCATCTAAATGAAAAGTCTCAATACAAGCAACTACGTCTCCACTCACCGCATTGCAAAAAGTAACTATTAAACAACTACACCAATCCCCCATTACGATGTTGCTTTATGAACTCATGCAGACCTCACTAACTCACAAAAATACATGTTAGAAGCCCTCCAATCCATCACTATCTCAGCCAATGATCCAACCCCTTTCAAAAAAATTTAGGTGCCCTAAAAGAATCTACCACCATCTCATTTGAACCATCTGAAATTCCCTCTCTTAGACTAGAGGATCATGACCTACCACTTTTCATCACTACTCAAATCAATGACATATCCATCAAGAGGGTCATGATTGATAGTGGTGTCGCCATCAACATCATATCATCCCTTGCCTTTGATCAACTCAAACTACCCAACACTGTTATCACTTAGACCCGGTTTTTTTATGCTCTTTCAATGACATTATCACACCTACTATAGGCACGGTTATACTTCCACTCAAGGTTAGTGTTAAAAATCTACCCGAACTCTTCTACATTATAGAAGGAGAGTTTTAGTACAACATGTTACTAGGACACCCCTGGATATGGACCATGCACTATGTTCCTTCCACCCTTCATCATTGTCTCAAGTATGAACATGAAGGCCAAACACTCATTGTCCCTACTAATCCGAATCCATTCATTGATTGCTATATGATGTATCACCCAAACAATATTCTTGTACCTATGTCCATGCCTGAATCATCTGATCAAGCATCTACTAGCACCTTTATCCCCTCTTCCAAATTAGCAAAATATTATTCTCTTGGCAAATATGTGAAGTGCCTCACAGTTGGGTAATATCATCTCCTCATGCTCAAATTTATCCCTTCACCAAAAACATATGGTCATCTTGACGAACAACCAATGTATGACCCTAACATAAGAGATGTTATCTCTTATGGTCTAGCTTATCTTAAAACCAATCTTGTCTATGGAGGATGTGACCATCCACCATCTCACATTATCAATCCATGTCACACCATGCCTTTCACATTGGATTTCAAGTTCCTTGATAATCCAAAATTTGCTTGTATGTATCGCCATCATTGTGCATGGAAAGGATTTGGTCTTGGGCGTTATGAACAAGGGATCCATGATCATCCAGTTCTACGTTCCCTTAAACCTCATGAGAAAGTTTTTCTAGGTTATAATAACCCCCTTCCTATAGCATGTGAAGCCAATACATCTAAACCAACTTCCTCCACAATTATTTCCAAACCAGAATCACCACCTGAAAACCCTCAAGGTTCCATAAACATAGATGATGTCATACCTATTCCACCTAATTTTTTTATCAATGCTATATCATTGGGACCACTCACATATCAATCCATCCACTCCGCTAAATCTCTACCACTTTTTCATCCAAAAATGGTTGAAGACTCACCAACCATAAACATCCTTCAATGTCAAGATGACCAAGATATCCTATCTCATATCAGAGTTGAATATCATTACCTTCAAAACCCCCTACAACCCAAAATACACACCCTTCTTAATGAATCCAAATTCAATATTTACTTAGGAACACCTCAGGACCCTGCATAGTCAAGGTCATCCAATCCCTCAATCCACAAGAATTGAATGATTTTACCACATTCCTATCAAAATATTGTCAAGCCTTCACCTGGTCATATAATGATATGTCTAGGATTGATCCCAACATTTTCATACACAACATTTTCACATATCCTAATGCTAAGTTGGTTAAACAAAATCTCCATAAGATGCACCCACGTATAGCTCTCCTTATCAAGGAAGAATTGCAACACCTTTTATCTCAATTTCATCATACCCATTGACTATCCACAATGGGTCTCCAACATTTTCCTAAAGTAACTAAATCTTTAGGAAAAATTTGTATCTGCATAGACTTTAGGGATCTCAATCTTGTTTGTGTTAGGAATTAATAATCTCTAATGCGAATAATTCCTCGAATTACAATAATAAGAAGTATGAATAGAATTACAGAAATAAAAATGCACAACACGAAGACAATATTTAATGTGGTTCACCCAATGTGGGCTACATCCACCAAGAAAACTTGCTCATATTTTATTACAAGCCAACTTCAAAATTATAATAATCGGATCTTGTTTGGATCTGCACTCAACAAACCCTCCTAATTCACACTTGAAATTACACACACTATTCACCTTCACAAAACACACTCATATAAATCCTATTATATGTCCATCTATTTATAAGTACATAAATAGGTAGCCAAAGAGGTGGTTTTACAAAACAATGGGTACCAAAAAACCATGGGCCCAAAAATAGCCCATAACGGTTACCCATTATCCATGGGTTAGTAAACCACCCATGAAAATTTGCTTTGGGGCTTCACCCCGACGTAAAAATATCTGTGTAACACATGGAAGGTGTACCAAACTCTAACTTGAAAACAGGCTCCACAAACATAACAATCTCCCACTTGGAGTGATTTCCACCAAGCAAGCTTCTCGACCCTTCACCTTTGGACCATCCATGAAGGCCAAGCAAAGCTGAACTTAGCTTTATTTTATCCTTGTGACCACCTTGGTCATCATGTCTCAGAGGATTCTAACTAGTATGAATCTTCTCCAACTTTAAATTATCTTCCTCCAAAGCTATCCCGATGAAGTGATATCTCAATTGTATATGCTTCATCACGGAGTGGAAAGCGAGTTCTTAGCTAGGTGTATAGCACTCTAACTATCACTATACAACTTACATTCCTCCCTGCTTATGCCACAACTCCTCAACCAATTGTTGTAACCAAATAATCTCTTTGCTTGCCTCTGTGGCAACAACATACTCAGTCTCTATGGTTGACAAAGCCACCATCTTCTGTAGTCATGAAATCTAGCTCACTGCTATCCCACCTACAGTGTAAATATAACCTGTCATGCTCCTCCTGCTGTTTACATCTCTAGCCATGTCTAAATCTACATAACCACATAAAGTGGTGTCTGATCCACTATAGCACAAAACTGTCCCCATGGTCCCTCTCAAATACCAAAGGATCCACTTTCTGCTTGCCAATGCTCTTTACCTAGATCACTCATAAATCTACTCAAAGCTCCCACTGGATGGGCAATATCAGGCCTAGTGCACACACCATAGCATACATCAAACTGCCAACCACTGATGAGTAAGGTACCTTGGACATCTAGTTTCTTTCCTACTCTATCTTGGGACACTTCTCCTTTGATAACTTAAAATGGCCTACCAAAGGAGTCCCAACCAATTTAGCATCCTACATGTTAAACCTATCCAATACCTTCTTAATGTACTCTTCCTGAGATAAAGTCAGCTTCCATTCCTTCGTATCCTGAGTTATCCTCATACCAAGGATTTGTCTGGCAACCCGCAAATCCTTCATAAGGATTCACTTAGTTGTTTCTTGAGTACTTTTATTTCTGCATGTTTATACTGCAGCCAACATGTCATCAACATACAACACAAGATAATATAACTTCCATCCTCAAATTTCTTTGTATACATGCAATGGTCAGAATGACATCTAATATAACGTTACTCCATCATGAAGCTATCAAAATTCTTATACCGTTGATGTGGAGCTTGTTTCGAACCATAAAAGATCTTCTTCAGTTTGTACACCATCTCCTCTTTACCTTTGACTTCATATCCTTCTGGCTACTACATATATAGCTCCTCCTCCAAATCACCATGGAGAAATGTAGTCTTTACATCTAACTGCTCTAAGTGCAAGTCTTCTGCTGCCACTATTCCAAGAACAGTTCTGATAGAAGTCATTTTTACTACAGGAGAAAAAATCTCATCAAAATCTATACCTTGTTTCTATGCAAACCCCTTGACCACCAACCAGGGCCTTATATCTTTTCTTTCCTCCTTCTTCGTCTTTAACTTTGTACACCCACTTGTTCTGCAATGCTCTTTTGCCTTCTGGTAGCTTCACCAAATCCCAAGTTTGGTTCTCCATGAGAGACTTATGCTCCTCATCCATGGCTTGCTCCCACTTCTTACTAGCATCTACCTGCATTGCTTCATCAAAGCTCTCTGGCTCTCCACTATTAGTGAGTAATAAATAATAAAGAGAAGGAGAAAAATGTTTAGGTTCTTTTCTTACCCTAGAAGACCTCCTCACTGTAGGATTTTGGGGTTCTTGTTGAGTAGGTTCCTAAACTGATTCATGGGTCACTTTGTCCCATCCGGAAGATCCTCTACCACTGCATATTCTTTCTTGGATTCTTCCCTGTTTTCCTACAATCTGCTTATACATGACTTTCTCATTAAATACCACATCCCTAGATCGAATGATTTTCTTGTCCTTAATACTCCAACATTTAAATCCAAAGTCATCACCACCATAACCAATAAAAGTGCATTTTTCTGATTTAGCCTCTAGCTTGGTCCTATCATCCTTGTCAATATGAACAAACACCTCACATCCAAAGACTCTAAGAAATGAGTAATCAACTTTCTTACCGTACCAAGCCTCCTCAGGTATGCCTCCATCCAAGGCACTTGAGGGTCCTCTGTTTATCAAGTACACAGTTGTGCTCACCGCTTCTACCCAAAAATAAAGAGGTAGTCCTGCATGTATCCTCATGCTCCTAGCACATTCCATTATTGTTCTGTTCATCCTTTTTGACACCCCATTCTGCTGCGGGGTTCCTGGAACCATCTTTTTCCTGTAGATTCCATTCTTAGAACAATAATCATCAAATTCATTACTGCAATACTCCCCTCCATTATCTAACCTGAGACATTTTAACTTAAGACCTGTTTCATTCTCTACCAAGGATTTCCATTTAACAAAAGTATCAAATACATCATATTTATTTCTAATACAATAAACCAAAACTTTCCTTGTTACATCATTAATAAAAGTAACATAATAACTTGAACCCCCAAGAGATGATACTTGAGCTCGTCCCCACACATTAGAATGTACCAACTCTAACTTACTCTCTTTCTTCGTAGGTCCAACCTTGAGAAACCTTACTCGCTTCTATTTCCCATATTTTCAGTTCTCACAGAAATTCAAACCTGTTTCTGTATATCCGGAAAATTATTCTTTATGATGTCCATGCCCTTATGGCTCATATGAGCGAGCCTATAGTGCGATAATGTTGTATCTGCATATGAAGCCACAAGATTACAATCATTAGTACTATCATTGGATAAATACAAGGTTCCAACCTTCTTACCTCTTGCCACCACAAGAGCACCCTTGGTAACCTTCCAAGAGTCAATCAAATATCACGGACAACCATCACTTCCCAATTGCCCATGATGTGAAATTTCTCCTTAATGTAGGCACATGTCGACATCCTTCAATAGCCATGTATTCCCATTCTACATCTTAACCTTAACAAAACCTTTTCCAACTATCTTTATGCAAGGCTCATCATCACTAAGAAAAACATGCCCAAAATCCTTGAACATAATCAACAAAATAATGCCTATGTGGAGTAGCATGAAAAGAAGCCCTGAATCTAAAACCCAATATTTAGTAATATTATGCAAAGAAAGAATCAAAGCATCGTGGCATACATTACCCGATGCCACATTTGCCTCCTTGTTTTCATCTTATCCCAAAGCTCCCAACAGTCCTTTTAACATGCCCGGGCTTTCCACAATTCCAACATACAATCTTGCTCTTGGATTTTGACCTTCCCGATCTTTCATTTTTCCACGCTTTCCTCTATTCTTCTGTCTCCCTCTAGTTTCCACTGTTAAAGCATTCCCTGAAGTAGAATATTCCCTAGAGATTTTTCTTCACATTTCCTCACTTAGAATCACCCCTACAACATCCTCGGACTTCAACTTCAAGTTAGCTAGAACCGAGTTGCTTCTTTGCCATTACCGGGCTATTCCAACTTTCGGTAAAGAGCACGAGAATTAATAAAGCCCTAACTTCTTCATCAAATTCTATTGTAATCAAGCTAGCATATTCATAACCATATTGAAATCATTTAAATGATCTCTACTAAACTATTTTTAGACATCATCATATTAAACAACTTTTTCATAAAAATATCTTGTTATAGGCGAGGGGTTTTCATACAACTTCCCTAATGCATCCATTACATCTTTTGTATTCTTTTCCTTTGAAAAATTAAATAATAACGAAGATGCAAGACATAGCTGGATTGTCCCAAGTGCCTTCCTATCCAAAGAAATCCCATTCCACATCTGTCATGCTTGAGGGTTTGTTCACCTTCTCAAACAATAGAGTATAAAGATCCTTCTAATAAAGGTAATCTTCCATCTGCATCTTCCAAAGACTGAAATTTTTCCTGTTGAATTTATCAACCCTAGATCTTCCATCATCTTCCATAGCTCCCACTCAACCTAAAAAATTTCCCTGTGATTCAACACTTCAGCAAACCAAACCAGGCTCTGATACCAATTATTAGGAATTAATAATATCTAATGTGGAATAATTCCTCAAAATTGCAATAATAAGAAGTATGAATAGAATTACAGAAATAAAAATGCACAACACGAAGACAATATTTAACATGGTTCACCCAATGTGGGCTACATCCACCAAGAACACTTGCTCAGATTTTACTACAAGCCAACAGTCTTCACAATTACAATAATCAGATCTTGTTTGGAGTTGCGCTTAACAAACCCTCCCGAATTCACACTTGAATTCACACACACTATTCACCTTCACAAAAAACACTCATATAAATCCTATTGTATGTCCATCTATTTATAAGTACATCAATAGGTAGCCGAAGAGGTAGTTTTACAAAACAATGGGTACCGAAAAACCATGGGCCCAAAAATAGCCCATAACGGTTACCCATTACCCATGGGTTAATAAACCACCCATGAAAATTTGCTTGGGGCTTCGCCCCGAGCCCCCATCGGGGATTCACCCCCTGAACCCCCTTAACCCGCTCACCGGTGAGTGGGACCACTGTAAAAATATCTCGAGTGTAACACATGGAAGGTGTACCAAACTCTAACATGAAAATAGGCTCCACAAACATAACAGTTTGTCCAAAATATGATTTCCCTCTACTAAACATAGATCAACTCGTAGACCTAACATCCGGCCACAAAATGCTTTCCCTCATAGATGGATTTTTGGTTATAATAAAATTCTTATCACCCCTGATGATCAATATAAAACCACCTTTATAACCCCTTAGGGAACCTTTTACTACCACGTCATGCCATTCGGTCTCAAAAATGTCATGGCAATGTACCAATGTGCTATGACATATATTTTCCATGATCTCATTCATAAAATTGTTGAAGATTACATTGATGATCTCCTTGGGAATTCTAAATCATGGAAGGATCATCTCAATGTTCTTGAATCAATCTTCACCCGTCTCATCTAATTTTGTCTCCACTTGAATCCTATAAAATGTGTTTTTGGTGTCCTCACCAAATTTTTTTAGGATTTATCATATCTCTTCATGGAATTGAAATTGAACCCGTAAAATTTAGAGCAATCGTAAAAATCCTCCACCCTCTAATCTGAAACAAGCTGCAAAGAATTTAACAAAAATTATAGTCCATACGGTGTTTCATATCACATCTTTCTGACCATTGTCAACCATTTCATCATCTACTTTGCAAAAACATAGTGTTTCATTGGGATTCTGATTGCCAAAAATCCTTTGATGAAATCAAACAATATCTGTTATCGCCACTGTGCACTTATGCCACATTATGAAGGGGGTCCATTCTATCTCTACATATCTACCTTGTAGCATGCCCTAGGAGTCATGCTTTGTCTCACCATGATAATCAAGGTCGTGAATGTGCAAAGTGTACTACATTAGTCACACCCTCCATAAATACGAAACACGCTACTCTCAAGCTAAAAATTATGTTGTGCATTGTACTTTGCTACTTTCACACTCTAGCATTCTCTCCTCAACCACAAAACATAAATTTTTACCAATTTTAATCCACTTAAGGCCATGCACACTAAACCCTACCACAATGACCGTATAACTCGATGGTTGATTCTTATGACTGAATTTGATCTTGAAATCATATCACAAAATCCTAATAAATGTTAGGCCATTTCTGATTAAATCGTTGAGACACCTCTTCCACATAATTAATCACCCCATGAATACTTTCATAATGAATATATCAATAAAATTAACGAATCTGACAATTATGAGTCATACTTTATCCCCATTAAAATGACTCTCTTCTTTGACGATGTTAAATGTTAAGAAGATAAAGGAGCCAGTGTCATCTTCATACCACCGTGGAATATTCCCATTCCCTTATTGTTTAAACTTGAATTTGAATGCACTAATAATATGGAAGAATATGAGGCCTTAATCATGGGTTTAACTACTGTTATTCTCCTAGGTGTCCACGAACTAAAAATCTATGGAGATTCACAACTTGTCATCAATCAAGTCAAAGGAGAGTACCAATGTAAAAATGAAGTCCTTCAAAATTATAAGGCCATTGTCAACTTTCTCCTTGGTGCATTTGACCATTATATCATTCAAACCATTCCATGATCTTCTAACAAGTTTGTAGACACTATGGCTTCTCTAGGATCCCTTGTGCCCTTTGAAACGGAAAAATTGAAGGATAAAACTAAGATGTCTATAGTCATTCAATGATTAGACCATCCTTCACATCAAAATGAGCTACCTTCCATAAACATCATTGAAAAAATCCATTAGATCTGTGGTACACCCAAATGTTTGATTATCTTACTGAATCTAAACTTCCACCAAATTTGTCACAAGGCACTAAACAATCATTTTTCCAATGCGGCACCCACTTTGTTATCATAGGTGGTATCCTTTATAGATTAATTTTTGATGGCATACTAGTAAAATTTCTTAAATCACATAAATCAAGCAATGCAATCAAAGAGGTAAATGATGGCATTTGTGGAGGCCATTTTCAAGGGCAATGCCATCGCTAAGTGAATCATACAACTAGAATATTACAAGCCTAATATCACCAAAGAGTATTGCGTGTACATAAAAAAAGTGCATTAAGTTTCAACTTCATTCTGATCTTATCCATATACCTAGTCAAGAATTTTAACCTATTGAGTACCATTTGCCTTTCTTTTAATGGGGTTAGACCTCATTGGTGAAATTAATCCAAAATATTCTCAACAACATCATTCAATCATCATTGCAATGAGAATATTTTACTAAATGGGTTGAATAAATCCCTTTGACCTCAAAAAAATTTGGCCCCATTGTCAATTTCATATATTAGAACATCATATGTCATTTTGGCATTCCACATAAGCTTATCACAGACAATGGAAAATCCTTCAAAAATAAGGAGGTTAAAAATCTCTGTGATAAATTTAACATCAAACTAAGCTTCTCATCACCATATTACCCTCGAAAATGGACAAGCTGAGGCTTCCAACAAAACACTTAACAAAATCCTCATGAAAACCATAAATGATGCAAGCAGGAATTGACATACTCAAGTCTCGTTCGCTGTGTGGGATTATCAAACTAGTATTCACACACCTATCGGTCTTTATGATTTATTCACTCATTTATGGATCTAAAGCCATCATACCCCTAGAAATTAAAATCCCATCACTCCGTGTATCCTTAAAGGATTTCATTCCCGATGAAGAATATCGCCAAAATCATCTTGCACAACTAGAATTGTTGGATGAAAAGCATCTAGCAGCCCTTAAACATCATCAAGTTTATCAACAACGCATTAGTAGAGCATACAACAAACATGTCAAGGAACATGAATTTAAAATCGGTGACCTTGTACTTAAATAAAATCAAAATGTGACTAAATTAGAACGAAGTAAACGTGGTAAGTTTTCCCCCAATTAGATTGGTCCCTACATTATTACTCACAAATATGGGTTAGCTTCTCTTAATGGAGAACACAGGGAACCTCTAAATGATTTGCACTTGTGGCCTTTCTACTATTAAATGATTGATTATCATAACAACAATTTCAATAAGATCTTATCAAAATAATAACCTTCCATTTTACTAAGCTCAGAATCATTCCATTACCCATTTTTCCTAACATCAATACACGGGGCATATGGATGTGTGCCCCTTATACATATATCCCCTCCTTAACAAATGATTTATTAGGGTCTCGATCTCAGCTCAAAATAAATCCAAAAACACATACGAGATGTTTCCTTATTAAATTATATTGATCCTTGAAGGACAACTATTCAAATATCATATTGTTAAAATTAAAGTAGACTGATCCCTTGAAGGAAAACTACCATTTTTAATTTATAGACCAATCCCTTGAAGGACGGTCATTTAATCGAAATATAAGATGTAGACCATACCCTTGAAGGATGGATACCTATCAAAAATGCTTCCCATTTTGATTAGCCTCTAAAAACATATCAAAATCAAAAGGCAACCTGAAAAGCTTCCCGCATTAATCATCTTTCCCATAGCAAACTTCCCACACTGATCATTTTACTTTTCATAAAGATCTGGGGCATTGATTCCCTCTAAATTTTTTAAAAGGAGAACCTTTTTTCCTAAAAATACATGCATTCATATGGTCCTTTTGTACTTTTTATCCAAAGTCCACCATGATCAGTACGAATTGTCCATTGATAGTCTCATTTAGCATTTTAAAGGGCTACAAGTGCAAGTGTTATCAAAACCCATTATGCACATATTATTCAATGGAGGATTTTTTCCACTTTTACTTCATTTTATTTAAATCACATTTTAATCTGATATATTGTGGTTAGGTCACATTTCCTGAAGGATAGTTGAACATCAAGACTCATAATCAAAAACAATATCCAACACATATTTCATACAACATATGCATAAAAGGAACATCATAAACATCATAGCAATCACAAGAAACATAATCATCATCATCAATCATAAAATAAAGTAACCATAATAACTATATATATATATATATATCAAAGTCCATTGTCCATAAAATCAAAATAATGTCATACATAAGAAAAAGGATTCTATGAGCCTACAATCAAACTGTAAAATCCATCAAACTAGGATTGGGAGTGCCCCCACTATAGGACCACCACCAATGTCACCTTCTGCACTGCTGTCATCTCCTCTCGGTGGTCTCCAAGATGGGTGCCCCACACTCACCGCACTATCACTAGGCCGGTTGTTGTTGTGGTGTCCCCTTGGGCAGCTACGTGGTCAACATATAAAGTGGCATCTATGTAGTTCTTGATGATCATATCTACATAATAGTCCCTCTCTGCTCTCACAACCTCATAATGGAACACCAAAATCATACCAGAAGGTTTTTCGATGCCCCTCTCGAACCAACGCCAATAGCTTTGTGTCAAAATAGAAGGCCTCGTGATCCCCAAGGCCTTCCTGAAAGTATCTCTCTGACTCTTATACATGTCTCTATCAGAAGATACTTGTAAAATATATGCCTTAAGCCCTTCATGCTCTAATATTAAACCATATCTCTCTCAATAAGAGTATCTCACATTCCCATTAAGTCATCTCACTCTCTATGAGTGACATCTCTCTCTTCCTCCACTACGGCCTTCTCGGCCTTCAACCAGTAGCAACATCTGAGCCACGAAAAAATAGGCTCAACCCTCTCCTCATCAGCCTCACCATACTCCTCGGCTCCTCCCTCTACTCGAGCCCGCACTCATCTAATCGATCGGGTTATCCTATCTCATTGCCCTCATCCTCTCAAAAATCCTCAATGAATGGAACCACCAAGCAACAAAATCTGAGATGACCCCCACATCATCAATCAGCACCACATTAACATCTTCTTCTAAAACCATCACACCTAGCTGCTCAAAACTAGGTGTTGCCCTGTCACAACTACATGGGGTATTAATATCCCCATCCTTCGCTTTATACAAAATCAGCTCCTCAAGTATATCACTGAACCAACTCAAACTGTCTCATCACCCGACTAAAGTGTATCAACTCATCCTCTCTAGCCTTGCAGTCCTGGACCTAGATGTCTTGCTGTAAATACAGTAAATCCCTAAAAACTCTAGCCAATCATGAAAACCCACATACGACCACCAAATCACATCGTCAACCTATAGTCTAGATATCAAGTCTCTATAATAGGTAGGCCCTTTGGCCTTCGTCTCACGAGACTCATGCTCTATCTCATGAAGCTTGTGTGCCTCACATCAATAACACTAGGTAATCCAAAAGGACGAGCAATAGCAATATGCTCGTGGTCACAATCTTGTAGTAAAATTCCAACATCAATCCCGTAGCACTTGTGGGATGTCCAATCCCACAACTCTCTATATGTTTGTGCTAACACGGTAGGAGCCCAATCAAATATTGTGTGATGCTCCGTCATCTTAACAACTACCCCCGTCATCATCCATGGGAATCTCGCACCTCTTAAATCTGGCAATGCAAAACATGAAATTCCCAACATCATCACAGTCATTCATGGGCACCCCGCTTTCTCATACTCATATAGGGGCTGATAATCAAAAGCTCTTGAGGAGTATCTCACACCTTAGGCCTCATCTTCGTATAATCACTACATGGTATCTCCTCTCTTTGCATCTAAAATATGATAAATGGACTCCCCCTAAATGGTAGTCTAGTAATACGATGAACATCCTCTAAGGTGATGGTCATCTCCCTTGTAGGCAGCTAAAATGTATTGGTGGAAGGATTCCACCTCTCTAGTAATGCAAGTATCAAGCTGTGGCACTGTGAATCCACTTGTAAAATCTCATCCCACCAAATCCCATAGCCTCCAAATGGTCTCAGTCATCATCATACAAATCCTCTCTGATCTCATCTAACATCAAGGGGATACGGTCTCAGATAGTCAACTGAGCATCCACCTGTAAAATACACACACAAAAGCAAACATTAATAACGTCATAAAAATTCTGAAACATAAACATTTGCAACCGTAAAATTCCCTCATAAACATAATCCTAACAATCAAATATGTATAATGTAGCCTTAAACATTCAACAAAGTTAAACACTTTTTCTAAAACCCATATCTTCTAACTAAAAATATAAACCATTTAGGTTACGGGTGAATCACCGATGATTCACCTTAATAATTAACGATTGAAGGAATCTCTAGTAATTCTTGTAAATCTGACCTAGGGCATCTGTGCATCCCGATACGGCCCTATATCCCTCAAAAACCTTAAAAATCTCTAAAAAACTACAAAAAAAATGAAACAAAAACAAGATTAAGGCTTACCTCTACTGGGATGGGCTTTCGTTTGCGGCTTGAGGAGGCCAATTGATAACTTTTTCTTGTAAAACACATGTTTCTCCTGCTCTAACAAATTTTTTACCGTATACAATGAAGAATTGATAAATAAACAATACATTTGGGCCCCAATTTTCCACGTGACCGGTCGTTAGCGATTGTGGCAATCACCAACGATTTACCAAATCGCGACAATTCCTTTGTTCTAAGCTTTCAAGCCTACATTACTTAAGAACTTGTCATTCTACCCTTTACACAAGTGTGTCATGCCTCTAAAAATATCTTTATCCCTCATGATCTTCTAGTTACAACAACATACTCACAACATCAAGACTTGTCATACGTCTATGGGAGACAAGCCCTTTAGCCCCCATCACTTGGTTTTTCTGCTCAATGCATTTACCTAGTTAGGGTCATATGTCTATAGGTATCGAGCCCTTTAGCAACCATGTCAATTGATTCTACATCATTTTTCTTTGCACCTCCATAGTTGGAGAAAGCCTTTTATAAATACATAAAACTCTAGTGATCATTGTATTGCACTATAGTAGATTCACCCATGTCGTGATGAATTCTTTTTCATCATTTTTGTCTAGCAAATTGTCAAAAATTTCCAGAAAAAAGGGGCAAATGTAGACACCAAAAATTTACATCCCTCTACTTAGACACACTCACGATCGAAAGTGCCACATTTACGACATTATGCCCTCTTAATTCATCTTTGGTTAATTAATTAATCGCACACCCCTCACATCTAAATTAGTCAATTAATTTAATTAATTAAAATAATTCCCCTTACAACTCGCTACATTAACTAAGACACCTCACTATGACATCCCATTAACCACCTAACCGCCTCTAAAACCACTTCCCAAAAAGCACTAACCCATTTCCTAAACTAACTAACCTTCTAAAAACGCTAACGAAATAAATCTCTCTAAAAGGATAACTCCTCCTATCCTGATGAAATTTATTCGTGCTCCACCACCTTAATAACTTCAAAGTTATCATATCTTATTCAAAATAGAATAAAATCACTTGTTTTATTAGCTAAACTAAGATCTTCCGCAATCATTGGTAATTTTCCCAATCACCGGTGATCTATAAATATGTTTTTTCAAACATCAATTGGGGACATGGATTCTCACACTTTGTAGGTGCATTCTATCTCAATTCCAACATCTCAAAAATCTAAGCACTTCATATCAACTCTTGTCAACTCTATGCTACCCAAATAATGTCGAATCCATCATCAAATCACTCATTTTCAATGTTCAACCATCTTTTTCCATCATCCATCAAACAGATTCATTCTGCAAGGTAATTTATTTGTTTTGTTCATTTTAGATAATAAAAGCAGGTATGTTTTTATTTATACATCATTCATATGTTGATAATTCTCTGTTTTCATCAAAATTCATAGCTTAATCAATTTTTTTAACTCCATTTTATCAACTACTATAACTAGCAGTGATCACTAGCGATCTCCATAATCACCAAATGATTCCTGTGTTTTTCTAATTTTTCACAATTTCTACATAATCGACTAAAAAGTCTAGCTTTTTCTTGTTATCTATTAATATCTTGTCTAGCATGATGTTTTCATATGGAATTAGGTGGTACTAATCTTCCCACTATTGATTCCTTCCCGTTGTTCACCATCCACTCTATTGGGAACAATACGAGCTCCTCCACGATCTTGAGCTCTACACAATTCAAAACACACCCTTCAACTATCTTGAGGATATCTTTGCAACAACTCGGTGCTTACGTAAGGCTACCAATCATTTCGGGATGTGTATAATGAATTCATAAGACTCCATGTGGATCTAGCACATTACGAGTATGCTTACAAGACCAGCCTAGAGCTCTTAGATGAGGACTACCACACAACTTTGGAGTTTTACACCCACATTCACATCAACATATCTAGTACTGACACAAGATTTTCTCATCTTTATGACACCCAGGAGGAGGATTCTAACTTCTTTGCTGATGACTACATCTTTATCCTTGATTCTGACCTTACTAAGGAAGAGGAAGAGATAATTGACTCTGTAGCATCTAATGTGTATGAAAACCTCTACATAGACCAGGAGTCTGAATTATGGATTTAAATCATGACTAATATTAAATGTGTGTGTGTATCCAATCTAAATAAGTGATTGTACACACCAAAATTAGGTCAAACTCCCCTTTAACATCCTTAATTAAATTAACCCTATCCTACCTATTCATATCTCATAGTGCACATGTTAATTATATTAATTATCTTAATTAAATTAATTAATATCCTCACTTAACCACCTCACCTAGCCACCTCACTCAATGACCTACTCAAATCTCATTAATGACCTAAGACCGAGTCTAAACCTATCCTAACTAACTAGAACTTATTCTAAAACCTAGACTTAACTCTTATTAACAAACCTAAAAGGACTCCTATATTATCTTGCCTTGATCTATCCTCGAGAATCGGCGAGAAGGTTGGAGATCACGCCAAAAATAGCAATAATCTATCTATTTTTGGCAAACCTAGATATTCCCACCTTGACCGATGATGGTTATATCTCAATCGATGTTGGTCACCTAGCCATTACCGATTAGGTTAAGTACATTTCCAAAATCCTTTTCCCAGGTTGGTCAATTGATTTAGGATCTCATTTCTTCCAAAGACTTGGAGCACTCAAATTTCTTTAATACTAAAGCAAAATAAGAAAGAGGGGAACACTACCAACATCTATCACCATTCATCATCCTCTTGAATCAAGAATTCACAATGTGAAAGGCATGGAGGTCTGAATTATCATGGCATGAATATAATGGCTCTTCTCTCTAGATTTATATTATCACCGTCTTCATCACCTACATTCTCAAATCTACTTTCTAGTAAGTATTCAACATCTCTACATTAAATCTCTAGTTTCCTTGTGTAGATTTATTTATTCATCTTCATAGTCTATTTCTCTCCACACCCATATAGTTCCTTCCTCCCATCAACCCATCACCTGATCATACCTAGACTTTTCACCCATTTTCACCCTCTCCTAATCATCTTTGATTCCTCATAACCATTTTATGACCCCACTCTCACCATTTCCAACCTCTATGCAATCACAGGGAGTCTGAAAAACCAATTTTAACAACTTTATGATAATTTCCCCTACGACGCTTGATTAGCTAGCTGACGCGTCGGTCACTCCTAACTAGCATCGGTTTGTCATTTGACACTTTGGTTATTGTGTCTTTTAATATAGCTCGAGGTAATAATCACTTCACAATAGCCCAGAACTATTCCTAATCCTTACTGGACCTTACCCAGTGCAGTCCGTACTAGACTGTAATAACTTAACACCACTAATGAACCCTCCCGTTTTGACCTTAAACAACCTTTTGAATGACATTTCTTATTATTTTGTATGAGATACATAAATCTTTTAATTCCAATACAATATTTACTTCATGTATGATTTAACTAGCATTAATATTGTTATATAAAAGTTGATTGACATCATATTCATGAAGTATCATGCTTCCCGGACCTAGCTTCCACTAGGTAGTCCACTCATTGTTTTGTTTAACACTATTTAGTGGTATTGTTTTACATTTATAGGTAGTTCCTCCTAGTCAAAAGGTAGCTCTCACAATCAACTTGGATAAGGAAATATGAACGTGCACACAACCTTGAACAAACATTACAAATAGGTATTCCTCCTTAGCCTACTACCCTTATCTTTTTTATTACACCCAACTTACCTACACAGTGTACACCTTTCCTATTACTCACATCTTTCTTACCACCTACACCCCCACCACCTACGGTAACCTCATCAATACCTATGAGATTTCCTTCTCTTCAACCCATACCTTCCACCTTGCCTCTACCAACAACCTTCACCGTGCCTCCTTTATCACCTTGGCTAACTCATCCTCTTCCGCCATCTTCCTTCCTTTCACATCATGTACTTTGTCTTCACCTTTACCTAGGAAGGTGTAACCAAAGTTGAAAAAACGACTACCCCCAAAGAGGTAGTTAAGCCTACAACACCTTCTATTGCTAGTTCATCTACTACACCTTTACCCAAGAAGGTACAACCCAAATCTAAAATAGTACCACCTACCAAACCAATGGTTAAATCCATTTCACATCTAATTCCACCTCCTGTGGTGCCTCTCCCACCAAAATCACCCACACTTCAATCTATACCCACACTCACCTCACATTGTGATCCACTGGCAGGGTCTTACACCAACATTCTAGCTAACCTTTTAGAGACCTTTTTCATCACATTTCCTCCCCTTAGACCTTACGACCCACTCAAACCCAAACCAAAATGGTTTGACAATACTAAAATTTACGCCTACCATTGTGTGTTAGGACATGATGTAGAAAATTATAAGGCTCTAAAAACCGTTCTCCTTCAACTATGTCCTCCTAAAGAAAATTTTGACGATGATGATCTTCTAAATGAGGACCATGTTCCACCTTCACCTATCGCCAGACATCCTCACCCACTACCTATTCAGTGACCTGCATCACCACCTACACAACCCATTTATCCTCCTCCAAAATTAAAGATCAGCATGGTCCGCATAAGAGAGCTAGCCAAAACCCAATTAAAATGCCAGTGCACCATACTCATTTCACAAGGCTCTTATCCCGTACTAGGTTTTTTTCCATCATGTCATTGTACTTTTCATGACACTTCTTCTCCATCCACCTCTCTTCTTCAGATTAACATTATCCAAGTTGCCACTCACACCCAAAAAGACAAACAAAGGAGAAAGAAACTAGCCCACCCACCAATCATGTGCCCAATATACCATTGGAACTCACACCAAAAATTACCATTTAGGGACCCACATACCCTATTTACGATTGGTCTCCCATCATATAATGATAAAAAATTACACCAATCCCCTTTAAAAATATCTTTGTATAACATTTTCTAAACTTTTGAATCCCATTGACAAGCCCTCATAGAGGTTCTACAATCCATTGAGGTTTTACTGACGACCCGACAACCGTGGCCTCCATTATCACCTCTCACCATGTGGCCTTCCTCACTAATTCATCCCCTTCCTCTACATCTACCACTACTCACCAAGTAGCCACCTCGGTTTCTCGATGACAAGATTGTACCTCTCCAATCAAATGATCATGATCCCACCCTTTTCATTTCCGTTTATATTGATAATACACATGTTTGACGTGTTATTATCGATGGTGGTGGTCTTAGCATCAACATCATATCCTCTCATGCTTACAAAAATGTGCATCCTTCCAATTACATGCATAATAACCTAGTTATGATGCGTTCATTTAATGATTACATCACTTCTACCCTTGACACCACCATTCTCCACATTTGTGTGGGCCCCGTACTATTCTAGAATTATTCTATGTCTTAGAGGGGGAATTCTATTTCAACCTATTACTTTCTTGACCTTAAATTCGTGTCATTGATTGTGTCCCTTCACCTTACATCACTATGTAAAATTTGAACATGAAGGACATAACTACACCATTCCAGTTGACCCATCACCATTCAAAACCTGTAACATGTTATACCAACCTAATGATGTCCTTGTACCAGTTAAGGCATCTACCACCACTGCCACTTCTCCTTCACCCACAACCCCATCCACCAATACTATCACTACCTCTCCCACACTTAACTCCTCTATTCCCACCTTTTTGTAACCTCTACAACTAACCTATCCACCAACCCATAACTTCTCAACCACCCAATGCTTCTTCTTCACAATCACCTAGTGATTCATCTATTCCCACTACCCATATACCAACTACCAATCCCTTAGAAGGTGTTTTTAACATCTCATTCAAGGAGTGTCGCTTATATAACATCGACACATTCCTTACTCCTCAAGAGTATGGAAACCTTCACCAACATCCTCACTATGATCACCGCATAGGCAAGGTTTTCCCTTATGGTCCTCCCCACCTTTGTACCAACTTAACATATGGGGACTTGATACTTCTACCTAATAACTCCGAGCCACATTCCCAAACACAAGCATTTTCATCGACCTTCAATCTCTCACTAATTGTCGCTTCTCCCACACCTTGCTCCATCGTTGTGTATGGAATATTTTTGGTCTTGGTTTCTATGAACATGGCCATCATATTTTAATCCCATGCACCACACGTAAACATAAAGACTAAAGTGGTATTGGCTTTGTTGTACCATCTTCTAAGAAATACCACATTGAACTCATTGAGGAAGACAACCTTCCTTCACCCCATCTACCAACTTCACCACCTTCACCTACGAGTCTATGGATCTAGAATCCATTCCTCCTAAAAAAATTCTCATGAACACCATTTCCCTGGGACCTCTGACTTATCAACGAGATGGTGAGGCTCCCTATTCTCTTCCCTTCATGTATCCTAACATGATCGATGATGACACACCTTCTATTAACATCGTTTAATGTCAGGATGATGAGTCTATTCTCACCTACCTTGGTGCGGAAGATTCTTATATTCACTGGTTATTACCCTCTGAGACACAAACCATTTTAAATGAATCGACCATCGAAATCAATATTAACACTCAGGATGACCCGTACATTTTTAAGATAGGCCAATCTTTAGATATTATTGACCAGAAGCTTTTTCCTCATTCCTCTAAGATCATAGTAGTGTTTTTGTTTGGTCCTACACTAATATGCTCGGTATTGACCCAAACATTTTGGTCCACAATATCGTAACTATTCCTAAAGCCAAACCCTTAAAACAAGAGCTACGAAAATGCACCCTTGTATTGCCTTTCTTATCAAAGGAGAGCTCCATTGCCTTCTTTATGTTTCCTTCATCATATCCATTGATTATCCCTAATGGATATTTAACATCATTCCTATCAAAAAGTGATAGGGGAACTCGTATTTGTACATATTTACGTGACTTTAAATAATCTTCCCCTAAAGATGACTTTCCACTACCTAGTATTGACCAACTAGGTGATTTTACTTGTCGGCCATGAGATGTAATCACTCATGGATATTTTCTTGGGTTATAACCAAATACTACTCACCCCAGAAGATCAACACAAAACCACCTTCATCAATCCTTGGGGACCTTCTCTGATCAAGTCATGCCCTTTGGCCTTAAGAACATTGGTGCTACATATCGGCGGGCTATGACTTATATCTTTCATGAAATCATGCATCACATATTGGAAAATTACGTTGAAAATATCCTTACAAAATCTAAACATCGATCTCGAACACTTACAATCCTTAAGTTCATCTTTGACCATCTCATTGAGTACTATGTTCACCTTGACCTAAGAAGTTTGTTTTTACTATTCTTTCCGAAAGCTCCTTGGTTTTATCATTTCATTGCATGGTATAGAAGTTGACACCACTAAAATCAAGGCTATTCTCAAAATTCCTCCACCTACTAACCTTGGGAAGCTTCATAGTTTTCATGGAAAGTTTCAATCTATTGTTCGCTTTATTTCTCAACTTTCGATCGTTGTCACCCATTTCATCATCTCCTTAAAAAGGATGTTTCCTTCAAATGGGATGATGAATGCCAAAAATCCTTTCAAGTCTTAAAATAGTACCTTCTCCAACCTCCTGTGCTCATTCCCCCTAAGGATGACCAACCATTTTACCTTTACATTTCTCCTACTGCTCATTCCTTGGGTGCCATGATTTCTCATCACGGTGAACAACATAGGGAGTAAGAGGTTTATTATATAAGTTGTACAGTTTTGGACTATGAAACTAGATACACCCACACCAAAAAACTTTTCTTAGCCTTAGTTTTTGTCACCACTAAATTGTAACATTACCTACTTAACCACAAAACATTTTTCGTCACCAATGTTGACCCATTACATTACATGTACGCCCAACCCTACACACATCAACGTATTACACATTGACCCATGCTTCTTGCAAGCCTAGACCTTGAATTCACTCATCAAAAAAATTAGATGAAAAGCCATCATCGACCAACTTGCAGATGCATCCCTCTTAGGAAATCAACCCTCTAACTTTGATTTTCTGGATGAATCCATTACTACCCTCTCTTTAAATGATACCATTTACCAGATGACCTTATTCTTTGATGGTTCCAAATTTTAGCATGGGGGTGGTGCCATAGTTATCCTCATTCCTCTTGATTGTGAACCTATGCCATTATATTTCAAACTAGATTTTAATTGTACTAACAATATCACCGAATATGAAGCACTCATATTAGGCCTTCAAACCGCTATTTCCTTAAATGTTAAGTCAATTAATATCTTTGGCAATTCCCAACTGGTTGTAAACCAATTTAATGGTATATACCAATGTCATAATGAGATACTTCAAAAGTATAAGCATCATGTAGACATACTTTTGACAACCTTTGACCATTATGAACTTCAAACCACCCCGCATTCCACTAATAAATTTGAGACACCATAACATGTCTTTCTTCTCAAATACCCGCTTCACCCTCCAACTTGAAAATCTTTATCACAATACAATGGCTACAATCACCTTCCTATCTATTTCAAGATTTCAACCTTTTCAAAACCATTGAAACTAACCCACGTGATCTTTGGTATAAACAATTTGTTGACTACCTTTCCCTTTTAATTCTACCTCTAAACCTTAATCACAATGGACAACGAGCCTTTCTCAAAAGTTTCTCTCGCTACATCATCATGGGTGGTCTTATTTATAAATGTGGCTTTGATAGTATCCTCTTATGATTCCTTACAAGTTCTAAACTTCCCTACACCATCAAGAAAGTTCATGATGAAAGTTTTGGAGGTCATTTCGTGGTTTAGCTATTACTAAACACATCCTTTGGCTGGGATATTATTGGAAAACCTTAAACCATGATTGTTGTGATTATGTCAAATGTTGTGTGAAGTTCTAGCAACATGCTAATCTTCATCACATGCCTAGTCATGCCTTGCAGGTCGTACAGACCTTTGGCCTTTCTCTCAATGGGTTTGGATATTTTTAGAGAGATCAATCCTCATTCTTCCCAACGTCATCAATGGATTATTACCACTACTGAATACTACACTAAATGGGTAGAAGCCATACCTCTTATTTCTACAAAAGCTAAGAAAATATGTGAATTCATCAACCATCACATCATTTGTTGCTTTGGTGTTCCTCATCGTCTCATCACTGATAATGGAAAATAGTTCAAAAACAAAACCCTACGAAATATTTTTGATGCCTTTGACATTCAAACTTAGTTTTTCTTTTTTAGTTTTTCTTCACCCTATTACCCTCAAAAAATGGCCAAGTTGAATCAACCAACAAAACCTTAAACAAAATTCTTATGAAATTTGTTGATGATACTAGAAAGGATTGGCATACGCACATTCCTTTTTCCTTATGGGATTATCGCACTAGTATTTATACTTCAACTGTTACCACACCTTTCTCTCTAGTCTATGGTATAGAGGTTGTTCTACCTCTTGAAGTCTAGATTCTATCTCTTTGTATCTCACTTAAAGATATGCTCAACGATGATGACTTTCTCCAAGACCGTTTGGCACAACTTGAGTTATTGGATGAACATCGTCTCAATGCTCTTAACCATCTCCAAATCTACCAAAAATATATCAAACGTGCCTATGATAAATGTTTCCATGAAAAAATCTTCTAGGTCGGCAACCTCTTCCGAAGAAAAATCAACATGTAACAAAAGAAGAGAAAAGTAAATGGGAGAAAATTTCTCCTAATTGGCTTGGACCATATATTGTTACTCATACCTATGGATCAGGTTCTTATTGTTTGTCTTCACTTAAAGGTAAACCCAAACTTGATCCCCTCAATGTTTTACATCTTCACCATTCTATTGTTGAATCAAGTCCTATATCACCTTTTTCCATTAAGTACTTGTCCCTTGAGCACCATTCACCTTCCGCTTACCTATTTTAAGGAGCAATGACTAAACAAGAATCATGTGATTACCCATCACCTTTTAAGCCTTATCTTCAATATGAGTACCATGGCTCTACTCATGGTGTGATTCTCATGGATACTTTTTTCTTTTTTTCAAGATGGAATCCCATGGTCATTCATCACTTAAACCCTCTCTTACATAGTTAGCCTCTGTGTGTTATGGTTTTTCTGCTGCAACACAAGAGCCTATTGGTCTCTATAGTCTTGTCCATGACCTAAAATTCCAAAGAAAAACAATTTCAAAAGTAAAATGGGATTCAACTCCTTGAGTCAAACTTCCAACAAAAATATGACTCCCTCAAAAAGGAAATCTATGCTTTCTATCTCGCTGCTATAAATAGATTGCTCCCTCGAAGGAAAGCTATACCAAGCTAGCCATATTATACATAGTCTATCATAATAAGAAGACTATTCTTGCAAATAATAAAATCAAATATTCAGAAGCTTCCCACATCGATCAACTTCATGAAGACCTTAAGGAGAAAATATACTAATCCCACATAGACTTCCCGCATCGATGAGTCTATCAAAATAAAAACAAAATAACAAAGGAAAAAGGAAAATATTAACTTTTTCATCATGGACTTTCCTATTTTGATCTTGGGTCTCTTTCCAAATAGGCATGTTTGTCTCACACTAGGTTACACTAAAACAAACCTACTTTCACCTCATCACCTTTTTCACCCTAATTTTCTTCCCGCTCAAGGGATGAGCCACAAAAAATTTTCCATGATCATGTCACTTTCTTCACCCTTTGAATAGTCAATCAAGGAAATGCCTTTAGGGTCTTACGTTCATAAGCCCACCTTTGGTATGGTGGACTTGTTATGGTTCTTACCAATTAGGTGGCTCTTTTGTCACCTTTTACCCTTCACCTTATTCATTAATTTTTGATTAACCTATGCAAGACTAGACCATCGACACCTATATTTTAAAAATTCCTCTTTCACAAACATCACCATGCCTAACTAACCTAAACTCAACCATGCCTCGAATCACCAACATCACCATGCCTACAATCACCTAAACTCAACCATGCCTACAATCACCTAAAATCAACCAAGCCTAAATGACCTAGACTCAAAACATGCCTAAAACCTACTGACCCATTCATCTATCCTCATCATATTCTTCCCTAGCTTATGGGAGAACTACATCGGCCTGAGGCCCCTTTTCATCGGGGTTATGTAGGTAGTACTCCGAGGGCATGGGGCCCTTGGAGGTTAGCTTGGCCATTCTTTACCTAACCTATTTTCCCCATTTTCCTATTCACATTCTACCTTAGTTAGTTTCCATTTTCTACAATACTTGGAAATTAATACAAACATGCATACCTACCATTTCATCACATCATACATCAATCAGTTCACCATTCCATGATATCAAATATTTGGAAGTTTAAACCATAACATAAATATACATCATCATTTATTTTTCATACTACCAATAACATGGAAATTAAATCAAACCCAACAACATGACCAAATCATACCTAACTTACCTACAACTCCACCATGCCTAAATGACCTAGACTAAATCATGCATAACTCACCTAAACTTCATCATGCCTACATGACCTCAACTCAATTATGCCTAACTCACCTAGACTCTATCATGCCTACCTCATATGACCTCGACTCAATCATGCCTAATTCACCTAGTTTCCATCAATACACAATAACAATGGAATTAAAACATAGATACATCATCCATACAATAAATATCATCATCTATATAACTAGGAATTTTTTTGTATCAATACACATATACATAGATACAAATACATACAAGTATCTCAAATCAAATCACTCGAATATACCTCACTATCCTCTCAGGCATGCGAGCCGATATAAAAATCAAAATCACAAAACTCTCATATACAGCCTCACTATCTTCGGCACACAGGCTGTATATATATCAAAATATCAAAAATAATAATCATACCAAGTGGCTAATCATCACCCCACCTCATATCCTCTAGGCCAGTCTCACTGTCTCCTCCTCTCAACCTGTCTGCTACCCTGCCAACATCTATCCACCCTCCATGGGTCTCGATCTAATCTCCACTGGCCCTCAGCTGGGCCTAGCCTACATGAACTAGTAGCCTCACCCCACCCCTGTCTCTGGGCTCTCCGGTCCCCCATGCTCTCTAAACTATGAGTGCGGGATCTCGTCCTCTCACTCATAGCCTACTAGGCTCTATACTCAACATAAGAAGGGACATCTATCTTGGCGTCGTCAATCGGGTGATCCTTATAGTAACACTCTTTGTTCGGGGCATCCCCGAACATCGTCATGGTCACACTTGAGAGGCACAAATTCTTTTTCATTTTCACAAAATGACAACACATTAAAATGAATCTATAAAACATGAATTTTTCTTTTTTAACCCTAAATAGACACATGATTGGCATCACCATACCAAACCGACATCGGTCACCTACCAATACCATTTCACCTACATTTTTCCCATTTTGACCTAAAATCATTACTATCAAATACCTTTTGACCTTACCAACACTTATTACACCCTACCCACAAGCCTAAATTACCTATACATTTCCTTAATCACGTTTAGGGACTTGTTATTTACCTATACCTCAGCCTTACCCATGCCATGACCTACATACCCTGACTTGGAACTACCTTTTGTGACCTTTGAACTCATGTACTCGCTATACCTTGTGATTTTGTTACCCATGTGGTTTAGCCTAATGACCTTACCTTGCATATTGTCGTGTTGTTTATCTCCGACCAAAACTTTGGTGTACCAAATCATACCTAAATGGTCCTGCACCTAACCTAAGTTGTGTTTCTAGACCATATCATGTACCCTGATACCTAAATCACTTCACCCTCATTTGGATAAACCTATCGACCTTGGACGATGTAGATTTTGCATGCTCTTCTACCTAGTATCGTGTCACAATCTATACATGTGTGTGCATTTAATTTCCATTACCTATTACCTGATTTGACCATTACCCATTACCTAAAGTGCCCATACCCTTACCTACAACCCACCTACCTTCACTTTCATCACTTACATATTTATCAAACCACTCATTGAATCCGTCTAACACCTCATTAGTTCTGGTTTGAGGGGGATCACCTCCACCCACACTTGGGGCAATCTCAATTTCAGCCCTACTTGGGGCAATCTAACCTACATTCACACTTGGAACACCAATTTCCTGTTTTTTCAATTTCTTACAAATACAAGCTACACAACAAAAAGGGGAAAATTATAGACACCAAAATTGGGTCATACTCCCTTTAAACCCCGTTAATTAAATTAACCATATCCTACCTATTCATATCCCATAGTGCACATGTTAATTAAATTAATTATCTTAATTAAATTAATTAATATCCTCACTTAACCACCTCACCTAGCCACCTCACTCAATGACCTACTCAAACCTCATTAATGACCTAAGACCAAGTCTAAACCTATCCTAACTAACTAGGACTTAGTCTAAAACCTAGACTTAACTCCTATTAACAAACCTAAAAGGACTCCTACTTATCTTGCCATGATCTATCACTCAAGAATCGGTATAAGGTTGGAGATCATGCCAAAAATAGCAACAATCTAGCTATTTTTGGCCAACCTAGATATTCTCGCCTTGACCAACATTGGTTATATCTCAACCAATGTCGGTCACCTAACCATTTTTAGTTAGGTTAAATATGTTTCCAAAATCCTTTTCCCAGGTTGGTCAATTGATTCAGGATCTCATTTCTTCCAAAGACTTGGAGCACTCAAATTTCTTTAGCACTTAGGAAAATAAGACACACGAGAGCACTACCAACATCGATCACCATTCATCATCCTCTTCACAATCATGAATTCAAAACAGAGAGACACTAAGGTTTGAACTTCCACGACACAAATACAATGGATCTTCTCTTTGGATTTCTACTATCACCATCTTCATCACCTACATTCTCCAATCTACTTTCCAGTAAGTATTCAACATCTCTACATTAAATCTCTAGTTTCCTTGTGTAGATTTATTTATTCATCTCTGTAGTCTATTTCTCTCCATACCCATATACTTCCTTCCTCCCATCAACCCATCACCTGATCATACCCGGACTTTTCACCCATTTTCACCCTCTCCTAATCATCTCTAAGTCCTCAGAACCATTTTATGACCCCACTCTCACCATTTCCAACCTCTATGCAATCACAGGAGTCTGAATTTTTTTAAAAAAATCTACAAATTACCCCTACAGACGTCGGTTAGCCAACTAACATTGGTCACTCCTTCTAACCGGCATCGATCGGTCATCCGACATCGGTTACTTATGTCTGTCAATATATCTCAAACAAGCAAGCTAATACCCACTTCACAATATCCCAGAACCATTCCTAATCCTTATCAGACCTTACCTAGAGTTTGTACCAAACCTATAACTCAACACCAGCCAATCAACCCTATTTTTTGACCTTAAACAACCTTTTGAATGACCTTTCTTATTGTTTTGTATGAGATACCTATATCATTTAAATTCCAATAGGATCTTTACTTCATGTATGATTTAACTAGCATTAATATTGTTATATAAAAGTGGATTGACTGTCGATTCAAGAAGTATCACACTTCCCGGACCTAGCTTCCGCTAGGCATTCCACTCATTGTTTTGTTTAAATCCATTTAGTGGTATTGTTTTTCATTTACAAGTATTTCCTCCTATCCAAAAGGGAGCTCTCGCAATCAAATTGGATCAGGAAATTAGAATGCACACACAATCTTCAACAAAAATTACAAATAGGTATTCCTCCTTAGTCTACCACCCTTATATGTTTCATTAATTTGCTAAGAATCCGGTGAAATAGTGATAGTCACATTTTTATCTTATTATCTTGTCGCACAATCATAAACATTAATAAAATCATGAGTGTGTTCTGAAAAGTAACATTGTTTTGTCTAAAGCATGATTTGTAGGTTTGTTTACATGTAAAGAAGCTTTGATCCATTGTTTTAAATGGTGCACAAATATACACAATCAACATTGCATGTATCCTAGAAACCTCGTTATACTAAGGTCAAGCTTGGTTGTTACCCCTTAAAACAATCAAGAAAACTAAAGGTAAAACCATGCTAGAAATAAATACCTAATGCTAAGCCATTCCTACTCTTGTGTGATTGCTACTCAAAATATGAACCTAATTAGATCATTAAGCAATCAAATTTATGTTTTTGTCTCAAGAATGAGGATGATATCTCACCAAGAAATGGCTACAAAGCCATATTTGGATCTTCCCATACTACTCAATTTGAGAGAATGGATGCAAGAGATGAAGAAGCTATTCCAAAACAATGGAGAATGCTCAAATCAAAATGCCTATAGGTTTCACTAATCAAAGTGTGGTGTAATTTTGAGAGGAAGGAGTTTGGTCCTTATATAGCTTGCTAGTTTGGGCAAGGCTAGCAATTTGATGGATGTGGAATAAACCCCAAAGAGGAAATGTAAAGGATATGCATGGTTAATAAAGGATGTGCACTTTGTGGGAGTTGAAAGGGGTTTAATTAATCAAAAGTGATTAATTAATAGGTAGGGGTAAGCTTATAAAATCTAATTAGAGGAAAATTAGTATGATTTAGGGGATGTAAGAGGGGAATTTGATCCAATAAACGATGATTTATTGATTTAGAGTAGAAAGCATAATTAATTAATAATAATTAATTAACCCAAGTAGAAGCGGATATTAATTAACAAAAGGTTGTTAATCGGCATCCTGAATGATAGAAAGATTAATTAATTAACGAGATGTAATTGATTAACAGGAATAAAGGGAAAATGGTGTTTTATTGACGAAGTGTTGTCAATTGACCAAAAGAGAGTGAAGATCGTGGTTAATTAGCAAAGTGTCGTTAGTTGACCCAATGAGAGGAGAAGAGGAGTTTATTTGATGAAGTTTTGTCAATTGTCTCGAATGACAGGAAAGAAGATAGTTAGTGCAATTTAAGTATTAAAATTGCTTAGTCGGATTCGAGTTAGTAGATGACTAATGTTGATTGGGATTCTTACTTAACAAGATGTTGGTTAGTCTATTATACCAACAATATTTGACATAATGAACTTTTCCATAAATCGGGTGTGTTTCTTGTATGATGAACCTTGTGAATATTGTTGATTCCTTGATTCTTGGATAACTTTTTATTTTATTTTTCCCCTATAATTGGAAGCAAGTGCATTGTCTTCATCACCTTCACGATTGTTTGTGGATTATTTTTTTTTGTAGCATGTTCGCCAACTCTTTAATTTTTTTATTCTCCATGAAGTTCAATGTGGTCATGAACACTTTATAGGAAGGTGGGACTCCTCTCAAGACAATGGGTATGAGAGAGATATTTGTCAACTTTGGTTCACCCATTGCTTGGAGTGAGGTCCTCAAAATCTTAAACCATCTCATTTAACTCGAATTTGAGATTGTACAATTAACTTTAGAGATGTAGGATTGTGTTCTTGTTTTGTGTTTCTTACATTGTCTTGAGTTTGTCCCCAACTTACTTTGGAAGGCTCTGAATCTCATATATAGAGTTATACCTCATCCGTTACTCCAAATATTATGACAAGATTTAATTTTTGGTTTTATCTATCAAACTTCCACTATTGATTAATGCAAATTTCATATTGAGTAAGAGAGCCATCAATATCATTCTAGATATCCTCGTTCTCCAAAAAAATTGATTTTGGTTTTCCATATTTCATAGTTGTCTCCACATAGGATATATGGATTTGGTAGGAATAATTCCATATTATTTTCCATGTTATGTAGAAATTATGGGAGATGGATTCATGCCATATCACTCCAAAAAGTCTCTAGTTATGTATATTTTCATTTTAATATGCCAAACCTCTCAATATACTTTCTCTTTTGATATACTCATTTATATGTATAATAATTGTATCCTCTCTATATGCTTGGAAAGACGTGATAAATATATTAATGCACTTGAGACTAGATTGGTATGTGGTACTTATATAGTATATGAAAGGGATTCATCTAATCAATTACACCTTCTTAGTGTTTAAAACAAAATGTTAGGATTTATGCCTAATTGTCATGGTGAATGTGAATAAGAGGGACAATTCAGTGACCTTATTTCTCCCCAAATTATTAAAGGAACAATGTCACAAATTTCAATTATACAACTATATTAGGTGTTAGATGTATTGGTGTAAGTGCAACAGATTTTCTGAAAACATAAACCAAATACATCATTAACAAAGAATGTTGTTTGATATATGGAATCTATTGTGGTGTTTTTTGTTTCATGATTTACGCTTTAGTGCATAATTTCTAATAACGTAGAAATTTACTATAGAATTACAATAAAAATTTCAATGCTAAACAAATTCCCCCTCAAATTTTTTGTTTTTTTTTTGTTTTTGGGAAATATTTTCTGGTTTCTGCAATGTTTTCTCTCTTTTAATTTTTCTTAAAAATTCTATTTCAATAAATGCCACTATAAAAATGGAAATTTTTTTCCCTTTTTTGGGCACCTCCTAATTTTAAAAAATAAGATCCTTTACAAAAATATTCCTCCCTTCTTTTTTTTTGATAAACTTAAATAAAAAATATAGGGTAGGATGGGTAGGGCTTGAACCCCTATCTGCTCATTTCCCAAGTCATAAGTTAGCCTTACTAGCTAAAAAGGCAAGTGGTCATTATATGCACCCAAAATTGCATGTGCTACATTGTCAAAAAGGGTTACAAAAGTCCCCAATGATGATTCATTTCCTTTGAACTCGCAGAGTGTATATTTGTAGCCTAGACATCCTTACTTAGCTTTTCCACGCTTTCTTCTAGCTTCCCACTTCATTATGTGCATGTTTTGGCCTTTAGTACCAAGGCTCGCGCCCAACTGGTGGTGGTTCTCAAACCTTCGCACGAGGCAAGGTGGCGATCCTACGTGCTTTTCTATAATTCTCCATGTGTGATTTTAACACACATGATTTCACTTAACTTGACTTCTAGGGCACATTTGTGAACCAAATTGCCTAAAAATAGTCTCGATTGCCTGGTATTACTTCCCTATTCTATTTTTAAATATATTTAATTAGTTTTAACTACCTCTTCACCCAATTATTTGGCATTCCAAGGCTTCCTTGTGCATGAAGGAACATCCTAACCAAATCCTATATATTCCATGTTTGTATTCAAGCAAATGGATGAGAATTTTTGTATCTTGCATTGTATTACTCCTTAATCTTGCTTTAGAAATTGCATAGCCAAGCTATGTTCACTTCTCATTATCTCTCTTCCATCTGCATTGCAACCAAACCGCCTTCAATGGCATTACTCAAGCACCTTCTCTTGTTGCTACCTTTGCATTCCCAATTCCTTGGACTCATATGGACACACAGAGAAAGAAAGAGACAAACTGAGGGGACAGATACATATACAACCATATTTTCCAAAGCTCTTGCTTATCTACATTGGAATTATTTGTTTGTTTTCTCCATTTGTCAAATTATCAATTCTAAGTTATTCATTTCAAATACATATCAAATAGAGTAGAAAAATTGTTCATTTCAGTTGATTAAGCAATTACAAATAGAGAAAATCATTAGAAAGCTTGCTCTTTGACATTACCAAGGAAGTAGTTGGAAGCAATAGCTCTTATAGGGTTATGATTTGTTCTCCACCACTTTGAGGTAGGTTGTGAAGGGTTTTGATTAAATTAGTTTAGTTGTTTTAGATCTAGATTAAATTAGTTTAGTTGTTTTAGAAAAATATCAAAAATATTTACTTTTGTTAGATTCACTTGCATTCATTATTTTTCTCGGATATCTTTGTGAAATTACCAAAAACATAGATTAAATTTCTTTTGATAGTTAGTTTGTTTCATCAAAATCAATTTAAGTCATATTGCATGACTATCAATGGTCCACAATAAGATAAAATGTTTGGTTGTGATCCATTGGTCCCACAACCCAACGGGCCAAAGTTGTTGACCGACATTGATACATATTTAGGCTTGTTATTTTTTTGCATGCCCGCTAGGTGTTACGAGAAGATAGAACAATTGAAAACATTAAATATTGCATCTCATCAAGCCTATGATTATTGGATTGTTCCTGGTAATAAGGCTTGATTGTACGTGCATGACCATAAAAGGACCACAACCTCCATGAGTTTACAGATTGTGATCCCCAGGTCCCACAACCCAATGGGCCTATTGACTAATTAAACATTGACACTATTTTGCATGCATCGGTATTTAGATCATCACCACTTCCACCTAACATCATTGCACAACTTTCATTATTGAACATAGCAATTGATTAGGCTAGGGCTTTCTGGACTAGAGTCCTTGTGGTTTCTTTACACCTCTCGTTCTCACTTCCATGACCTTATCTAGAAATCTAGACGCAGGCTCCTGCATGTCACTTTTTGTGTGTTCCATGACCAGTGAGACGTAATCTCAAAGAAATCTCGATATTGACTAGATCCTCCAAGTATCTATTCTATCAGATCGATCCATCACACCACTTCAGCTTAGGATAACATTATTTTCCTTAGACTCACAGATCCCGATATTGTGTGTTGAAGGTATAAGGTTGCCTCATTAGCTTGTTCATCATCATAACCACACATACACCCATTTTTATTCTACACTTTGGTTGTCTCGACATGACCTTCGGAAGTTGGGTGTGAAGAATTTCACGTGTTGTTTTCTTTCGTATAGTCACCCTTTAATATAAATGGAGCAATGGTCTAAACCCATCCCCAAAAAAATTTGAACTAAGCGAAAGAGTGAAGAGGGTCAAGTCAAGTTGAACCCAAGACCTATAGCTTTTAAGTAACTTGACCATCATGGATTAGTCGGGAAGGTGAGCTCATGCTCTAAGAATAGAAGTGGGCTTATTGTTATTTAGCTTTGAAGTCAATAGAATTTATATTTTTAAAATTCTTATTTGGTGTGTCATTCAAGCTTGGGCTCCATGCTTATTGGTCAATGTGAAATTGACTTAGGTTCGAGGATCCATTAGTGATTTTCTTAGATGGATTTTCCATTTTTGGTAAGTTTTAATAAGAGCTAGTGAATTTCACCACCTATTTTGTTTCCTTTGGATGCATCAAGTAAAGGATGTCATCGTGAGTTCCAGGTCAAGGAGAGGGATGGATCTATTGTGTATAGCTATATACCACCAATAGGAAGAGATTGGTTATGATTATGTATTATAGGTTGCGTTGCATGATTTAGACACAAAATCTATGCACTTGGGTACATTTATAGGTCCTAAAACATACTAATGTATACATGATTCCTAAGCAAGAAAACTAGTGGTTGATAACTCCTTTTGGCCTTTTGGTTTTTTATCTCTTACCTTTGTAGTGTTTCGAGATTGAATGAGAATCCATTTAGTTTTACACATCTTACAGTTATATCGATGCTTGATCGATTTACCTGTTTATGGCCTTAGACACTAGTGTCTAGTTAGAATAGAAGTGCCTAGGAGCTCCTGTCCCTCATGGGTTCTCATGTATCTCTATTTCTTTTTCTTACTCTTCTGGGTCCCTTTTTCTTCTTGGTCACCTTTTATTACTTTGGGTCGGCCTTACATTGTTAATTATGAAATTCAAACAAGGGAATCATATATATACTCGGTTGCTTCTTTCAAATAAATGACCAAGCATCATAAGCTTTACTTATCACCACCTAACCTTACAAAAAAGCAAAATAGTACTAAAAGTATATATCTAGCACATCCATACAAGCACCAAGGGTTCAATTGTTCTACATACACTACGTAGGAGGGGATTCCATTCTATTCCATTGTAGACATTTTGCGTATTTGGGAAAATCTAGATCTATCTCGCTATCATCATGTAACTTTCACAAGCACAACCTAGGTCATGATAGCACTCGAGATGTAGTCTGGCGCTCAGGTCATAAGTTCACTCTTCGGGTGACCTCTCGAAATTAGTCTAACTCCCCATTTTGTATCATTTTTAATTATATTTGATGTGGTTTTGGGCATGTACAAGAATTCATTTGTAATGTATGTTACAAAGTGCGATCAACGGTCTAATAGTGGCTAAGTGATAAAGAGTGACTAATAGTGAAATTTTCTGACCTAGAAAAGATCATAACACGAGAATTTTAGCATACACATGCACCCAGGATCAATCATTATAACCTAGGGCACTCCTGCCATCCTAAAGGTGTTTCTTCCCTATATATTCCCGGGTTTTGAACCCTTAGCAAGTTATTATTACGTTGTTTCTAATGCTTTTGAAGATACAAAGTCATGATCACTCCCAAGTTGTACAAAATCTTCTAAGTCATCTTTCTCCCTTCATTTTCTTAGGGTTTTGCATCTCTAAATTTTTATTGCTTTCATGTTACTATAGTTAATTGTCTAAATATAAGTTGTTGCGATTACTCTAAAAATTATTTAATTCAAATTAGATTAAAGCATTTGGTGGACCCTAACTCATGATCAACCACTCAGATCCTTATTTTTCATATTCTATTGGGTTTGTATTTCCCTAAACCCAAACCCTAAATGCATCAAGGTTCGTACTTCCATATATTTTCTATCATACATTTGATCTGTATATTTCTTCCTAGGATTTCATCCTTGTTCCTATCCTCTGGGTAAATTTCTAGGGCTCTCATTTCATAAATTACCTTTTCTTTCATATCATGGCCCCTAAAGTTCCTCAAGTCTCCTTATATCAATTACTTAAAAAGAACCCAGTTTGCAAAGATGATCTCACAAACTTCATACACACAATTTACCTCCCTCACGATATGTCACCATCACATGTAAGTGCAATTTTCAATCATATCTCTAAACCCCCTTTTAGTTTTGATAACACAACCAATCAATCCATCTTCGATTCAATTCAAGATTTATACCTTTTTTCAAGATAAAATTCGGATATGGAAACCACAATTTCATCCTCATAGCTAATCCAACATCTCAAGGATGTTTCTCATGTCTATCCTACTTCTTCTTCTTCACCTCATCCCAATCCCATGTCTACTACATGTTCTCATAGAAGTGATTTCAAGGTCTTTCCACAATAATTACCACTCAAGTTTGATTGAAATTCTAGGCAACACGATATTCTCTCTAATATCCTCAATCACCAATTAATCACTTTGCTACCTACTCATTACTACCCTCCTTATCATATTACAAAATACCAAGGTCACCCATATTGCAATTATCATATAATTAATGGACATCATGACAATGATTACTATGCTTTAGAAAGAGGAATCGGGAAACTTGAGCATCAAGTATTTATTTCATTTGCTACACAACATTCTGCTACACGCTCATCTCTAATTACCAAACCCCAATGGGTTCCTAAATCTAATCCTTATGATTCTAGCAAGAATCACATAGTAGTCACTCGTGCTCCTTCTCCAATAATGAAAGAATCACCAAAATCCCCATCTAAGGCCAAACCATCAAAGGAAGAACAACCAATTCCCTCGCCACAAGTTGAGATCCCTCGTCAACATCCTAAAATTAAACTTATAACTCCTCCTTTCGATCCAAATAATTCTTATGTCGATTCATCGGGACCTAGAAAAATATTACAATGTTGACAAACCATTTGATATGTCAAATGAGAATTTGCACACATTAGATTTCAATCCTAACAATGTTGTTGACTCCAATTCTAATGTTGGTCATACCCTTGATTCTACCTACCATTGTGATGACCATAAATTTTCTCATGACACATTTCAACATCCGCCACCATGGCATGGTCTCTCTCTCATCATCGAATAGATATCCATCACTCACACACTTGGGGGCATCAAACTCCCCCATAGTTGCATGTTCTAATTAGTAGTTTCCTATCCATACTACTCACATACACACCTATACCTTACTTTTTCTTTACACTTCAAGTCAATCTTTCTAACAATAATTTCTCTTATCTACACTATGAGAACACCTTGCTACATTTATTTATGCTTATGGCTTCCCTTTCCTCTCTTCTCGCCACACCATACATGCTTTACTCCTTGTTATCCCGTAAAATTGACAAGGGAAATTTTGTGGGTAACCCAATGAAAATTTTGTTCTGGTCCCTCGTCAGGGACCCCTTTGCGTTCGGAACGTTGCAAAGTCCTTTCCCGGGAAATCTAGTTTTCCGAACTTAGCCATTTTTGGTCCTTTTTGGTTGGGCGCACCTTATGTCTGTGCAACACAGAGTAACTATGTGCCCCCTTCATTTCCTTTGGCGCACCCTTCGAAGTGTCGACACACATTTTGGTGCACCTCCCCGTGTTGCGCCTTTCTTGCATGCGCCAAGGCACATGCACCTTCGTGTCAACAACATTTTTGTTGCACCACGTTTTGGTGTGCCAAAGGCACACATATTTCTATGTTGACAGTATTTTTGCTGTGCCAAAGGTGCACATAATCACGTGTTAACACACGTTTTGGTGCGCCAAAGGGTGCAAGGTTTGAAGTGTCGACAGGTGTTTTGATGCGCCTCTTCAAAAAGTGGTTGGCACATTTATTGCACCCTTGCCTATATATAGGTGCATCCGCCCTGTCACTTTCACAATTAAAAAACACGTGATAGATTTTATTCCTCTGCATCTGTCAGCTCACCTGTCATCCTTGTATCGCGCTCGTGGACCCCGCTTCATCTCTCACGTTATATTTAATCCGGTAGGTGGTCCTTTTCCTCTTATGTTTTGTTTTTGTGGGTTGATTGTTTGTATGCAGTAGGAGGCATGTTTCTGTAAAAACCCCTCTCCTGTTGTTCTTGTTGTCCTTCTCCCATGCTCTCCCTCCTCTTTCCAGATCTGCTGGTAAGGAGGACTCTACCTCAGAAAAATCACTTGGATCTCTTTAAAATGCCCTCTTCACTATCCAAGAAACCCTGCAGAAGAGGCTTAAAACCCATGCAAACCCCTCCAGAGAAAGAAACAAGACTTAAAAGTTGGTAGACTGCACTTTTCCTCTTGGCGCATCCGCCATGCTTGCTGCATAAAAATAGTTGCGCCCTCAAAGCGCACTTTCCTTTCTGCAACACCCGAAAGCCTTGTGCCCTCTAGGTGCACCGAACTCCTATGTAACATTGCAAAGACTTACGCCATTGGCGCACCCTGCACCCATGCAACACCAACCTTACTTGCGCCAAGTATAAAACTATGTTAAACGGTGCAGGCGCATCCTCTGTTAACACATTGCCATGCAAACCTTTCATGTGCCACGCCAAGTTCCCCTGTTGCGCACAAAAAGATGATGTTACACACACTAAACCTACGCCCTTTGGCGCATCCTGTACCCTGTGTAACATGAAAAATATCTGTGCCCATTATAAAACACATGTAAATGGCGCAGGCGCACACTTCGCTTGCAACAACAAAAATGTCATGTGCAGTATCCATGCGCCTTGCGCCCTTTGGCGCTGATTTGTCCCTTGTAACACCCTTTTTCTGTGTGCCATATTATTTAGCCTCGCCTGTAGTGTTCATGCACCCTGCACCCTGATGCCTTAAAATTGCTAACTCTTCCTTCTGTCAATGCTTTAATGGGAGATCAAATAGCTAACATGACTCTTCTGCGTTGGGTTTCACTTCTCCTTCTTGCAGATCAACAACTGAGTTCAGAACTACATATGTCTACATCAAGCAAGAGACCAACCAAGTCTAAGGGTAAAGCCAAGCTTACGGAAGAAGAGATGAAGTATAAATATCAGAGGGTCAGGATGCCCGAATCCCAGGAAGAATGTGACCTGGACATAAGAGACTCTGAGCTCGGCCACATTGATATGGAAGATTTCTAGGCCAGAACCAGGAGGGTCACAGGAAGTCCCTAGATGGACAAACCGGTGGCGGTGGCTTTGCATTTTGCTTTGGGGGATCCTAGTCGGTCATAAACAACGAATTCATGATGGTAGTGGCCCACTGCTACAACAAAGACATGAGGTGTGTCCAAAATGAGAAGGGCGAGGTCGTGATCAACCTCACTACCTGGCACTTCGAAATTATGCTTGGCATTCCTCACCACCGGCACTTTGTGGCCGTAAGCCAAGAAGACTGCACCAAGGCTTGGGAGGACAATGAAGACCAGTGTATGCAATTGATGAATGAAGTGTACCTGAAAAACAAGAAGGTGGTAACCAGATGGCCACAGGTCATTCATCGCAGCGATTTCTCCGAGGAACTAAGTGATACCATCACGTTCCTAAGCAGAGTATTTGGGCTTCCTGACGCCCACTACTTTCATAAATGGATGCTTAGGTACCTGGAGACAATGAACAATAACATGCCAGATCAGCGCTTCAAGTGGGTAGAGATCATAAGCAGCACTATATCCGAGCAGCTCCAACAACTCACCACAACGGGGAGGTTCTACATGAACTCCTACGTAGTTTATGCTGCAGCCTCGGAGAGGGATTATCCAGCATTGATGCGATGCGGGGTTTGGCCCCAAGTGAAAATATATGAATACTACCCAGAGCTAAAGCTGGAAAATAGTATTTCACAGTTTACAAAGATCAATGACGCTTTCTTCTACGGCATCGTCGCCTTTTGAGGCCAAACATGACTCACGGTCGTATGACCAAGAGCATTGTTGCAGCAATGGAGAAGTGGGGGGCCTTATTCACGTAATTTCCCACCTTCACCTATCTAAGGGCAGCCAACTTCTTGGGGGAACCCACCAAATTGCCAAGATATGTTGGCCCCAAGCTGATCCTGTTGGAGCTATCCAGATAGCTCATAACCTACCACGAAAAGTGCTTGAAGAGAAAGAAGGGTGGAACTCCTTTCCCCCTCACAGTGGGCAGGTACACTTGTCTTTCCCACCACAAAGCCCAGGAGATGTTTACAGAGCTGGAACTACTCAATCTAAAGCACAACTTCCCGGAAAGGCCCACTTTCGACCCAAGGAATTGCCTTCCCAGGGCCAAACTCGATCCAATCCACATTCCGCAGATCGAGGATATTTATATCGACCTGTATCATGAGGTCGAGCTCAGAAGGAAAGATCACTCCCGCTTGGCTTTGGCTGAAATCATTCAGTATGGCGTGGCCATTGTCCCAAAGGGTTATCAAACTACTGATCAAGAAGTTGATCAGGTATATCTTGACATGGATGGGGACAACTGGCCATTTGTTGTAATTGATAGAACTAAAGCGCCCCAAACCATTGAAGAAAGGGTTAAAGAAACTCTGCGGAGAACAGAGCACTGGTGCAGGATGAATGGCCTCATCTACCTCGGAGTTGATTTCACCACATCTCCATTGGGCAACGCACCTTCCAGACCAAAACATCTACCAAAGAGTAGAGGTAAAGACAAGGAGGGCAAGTCAAGCTCTGCCCAAGAAGAGGCTCCTGAGAGTCCCCCTTCCGCCGCACAAGAACAAGTTGTAACTCTGGCTTCTCTAGAGAAAGAAGCGGCCGAAGATGTTCCGATGGGCACATCCACTCAGGATGTTGCCACTACAAAGAATATTGTCCCTTCTATCCCTTCTCCCTTTCCTCCTTCTCCTCCTAAGCATGACCCAAGCGACCATTCCTTTGGTTGTATCCTCTCCCCCATCTTCTACTGTTCCCCCTTCCTCGTCATCCATCTTCTCTTCTCTCACAGAGTCCCCCACCATTTCTTCCCTCATCTCTCAGCTCCCTTCCATTCCCATGTCTACCTCCCCTGCAGTATCTCTTCCTCCCGTGAGCACTTTCTCGGCCTCCCTCTCAATGTCGCCTCCAAGTGTCTCAACGCACTTTCCCTCTACTGCTGCAGCTGCTCCCTTTTCTACTTCTGGCCCCTCTCCCATAAGTCCAGCATGGATCTCTCAGCACCTGAGCCAACAAAAGAGGAAAGTTCCCATCACCGATGGACTTCTCCGTCATCCCATCAAAGGGGGCCAAGAAGCAAAATCCTATAACCCACTTCTCTCAGAGTGCGTCAGGAGAGAGAGTAATGGAGATAGCGTATCCCAATCCTTTAAAGGATAAAAAGGATCTGTCTTCGACAGATTATACAATGACCTAAGTCACAATGGGGACATCTTCAGAAAGCCTTCAGGGAGAGGCCCTATCTGCAGTTGACACCCTTTGCAAGAAGCTCCAGGAAGTAAAGGAAGAAAAGAGGCTATTAAAGGAGCAAAATAAACATCTTCTCCACGCCTTGCAGAAAATGGGCAGTGCACCTCCTACAACTGCCGCCGAAACTCCTGAGCCTTTGAGCCAGGATAAGATTAATGAATACACCAAAATCGGTGAGTAGGGTATGGCAGTTTCCACCTG
Source organism: Taxus wallichiana var. yunnanensis (assembly GCA_018340775.1). Taxonomy (NCBI): domain Eukaryota; kingdom Viridiplantae; phylum Streptophyta; class Pinopsida; order Cupressales; family Taxaceae; genus Taxus; species Taxus wallichiana. Next base: position 590,948,448 of record CM031239.1, on the reverse strand, counting down.
GAGAAGCCAAATCCTCAAGGAAAGTGAGGGAGTAATCGCCAAGTTCACCAGATTGTATCAGAATATCAATCGGGTGAACAAAGAGCTCCAGGCGATAGCAGGACCCATCTCTGAAGAGCTGGACCATGCCAGGATGTAGCATGAGACCTTTCAGAAAATGCTCGACTATTCAGTCGAAGATCTGGTCAAGTTCGGCATCTTCGGTCACCCCAGAGCCCTCAACAAAATCCTTTCTACTCTGGATTACCGGGTCGATCAGTTGGAGTTTGTCCTAGAAAAGATTGACAAAATCAAGGAGGAAGCCCTGGATGCAATGCATCAAATGGAGAAAATTGTCCTGAGAATGTCTCTAGGCTTGCTCACTCCTTCTTTCACCTTAAGAAAGGTTGATGAAACTATTCGGATCTTCAAGGAGATCGTTTCACAAGGGCTGGGACCAGAAGTCACTTTCGACGCCGAATCCATCAACAACCTGCTGGCCTATCATGACTTCATAGGGTACCTGATAGAGGTAGAAAATGAATATTCCAAGCTCCCAAAAAATCTCACAGATGAGCGGGAGACTTGCGAGGCTATCAGTGATCGTCACAAGGATCCTTCCCAGGATCAACTTCAGCCCATGATCAGCAAGTTCATGGAATACCGTGCCCAGTTCCACATCACGTCTCTGAGCAAAGTAGCAAAGTAGGATACCCCCTTTCAGCGAGACGATGATGAATAGTTTCATTCTTCTCGACCTTCTCTTTGTAAACATCTAAAGTATGTTGACACAAATGATGACATCATCCATGTTGCACCATGGGATGATGTCATCCACTGTCAAAAGTCAACAAATGACTTTAGGATATTTTGTAAGATATTTTTGTAATTAAGTGGTTGGTTTGTTTTTGCCTTCTTTTCTTCTCTTCTTCTATAAATACTTGGAATACTTGTTGTATTCGGTGTGGATACTTTTCAGATGAGAAATAGAATTAAGAAGAAAAGACTTTGAGCTTTTTGTAACAGAAACAAATATCAATACAATATTTAGACTTTGTGCTGAATATGTGTGTTTTACATCAGACCTTTCTTATGTTAGATCTGTATGATTGTTCTGTTGAATCTACTTCTACTTTGTTGTCATTTATTCATCAGTATTGCTTTATTCGTCTATGCAAGTAGGTTCGGCTCTGTTTACTACCAACCCAAATCATAGACCTTCTGACCTTTCTGCTTTGGAATTCATTTCTTTTCTCCCTTTAGATCTTTCCTATCTCCCCACCTCGTTTCTTTCCCTTCTTTTACAGTTGGAAATACCTCTACTGGGATGAGATCCCAACCCCTGAAGGTAGAATATTGTGGGACTTGCATAAGATTCATGCTGGTAGAATAGCAATAAACCAGTTTCACTTTGCTGACTCAAAGAGGGGCTATGCCCTACACACTGTTGGCCTGCCCTGTCCATAAGCCTACCCACTCGACAGATTTTCGAACCAACACTCCTCATGCTTACTTATGGATCCTTTTATTCATGATACGAGATAATACTTTATATATATGGTATACATCCTTTCGTTTACTATACATACTCTAATTATTCTCGCTCACAATGATCACAACTATTTTCCAAGAGCTCTGATATACACACTTAGGGGGAATCGGACTTCCCCCTCCTCACTTGCTTCTTATACCATTACTTCTTCGTATCTATACAATAAAATGTTGCCACTATATAATCTACCTTGCTACTTGATGACACACTCTTATTCTATGGTTCATACTTGATCAATTTGAGAATGTTGTTATCCCAAATTAGCCCCCAAGAAAAATTTGGGCAAGACAACTCCTGCACATAAGGAAATTATGAAGGAAATGACTCCGACCCGTGAGCTCACATTCCAGGACGAGAAAGCTCAAGGTTACAGAGGGATGCTATAATGGAATGGCGGGGCCTATGAAAGTTTAAACAACCCTGTGTGAGAAGAAAGAGAAGAAATGGCTCACATTGCATGAATCTGTGTCTTAAATCTATTTGTGATCGGGAAAGCTCTAAAATAAAAAAGGGAAAAAGTTAGCATTTGAGCCCGAGTCAAAGGAAAGTGGGCCGTCGGAGCAAAAGGTGAAAAATTTCCTTTTGACAAAAAGGCCCAGAGACAAAAGGTGAAGCGCATCCCCACCAACCAAAGGGTGCCACGTGTCCAAGTGAGGCGGCGGGGTCAGTGGGATTTTCTGACTTCGCGATTCTTGTGGAAAAAGGGGAAAGATAAATTACAGACCCGCAAACCTGATTTTTCCCTAATCTGGCTGTCACATGTCCCATATTAAAGGGGACCCATTATTTCAAACTATTTTCCCGTCCATTTGTACGGACTCGATACAAACTTCGGAGGGGCATATCTTTCGACTTAGGGCTCGAAATATTGCAAATCTAACACTGTTGGAAGCATCTCAACGTCTTCTACACCATGGAAAGATAAAAATCAATTTTCTTAGGCCTTGGTAGGTGAACCATGGAGAAATGTCTTCAGAATTTAATATAGAATCTGATTTTCTCAACTACCAGATCTAATTCAATTCGATCTGCCATTCTTCTTCAACACGCCAGATAGACAGAGGGAGCCAAAATCGACATATTTGGGGTGGATTTGAAAGGGGGAATTGATTGATGGCATTTGAATCTTCAAGACAAGATTCAATGCATATCCCGGGTGGTTGAAATAGGATTCAAATTTTCCCTCTTCTCTCTCTTTTCTTTCTATATATATTGTAACACTTCTCGTTTGAGAAGGAGAGACATTCTGGGCATAGAGAAACTCTGTCAAATTTGTTTCTTGATGCCATTTTGAACAAGTGAACCTTCTCTTATGCCTAGAAAATGTATTTGTGCCTCTATTCCAGAAATGTAATGGTCTGTGCACCTTCTAGAGCAATAAAAACATGTTTTTGTGGTGTTCTTCAACCCTTTGCATCGTTTTGTTATTTCTCTGTGCCTCTCCCTTCCATTTTTTTTTCTGCATGTATTTCACATTTACAGGTGTAGGATGTTGTGTTTCATGGAGTTTAATGGTGAATTTGAAGATCTAGGCCATGTTACTTCTATCTAACCTCCCTCATCTCCATTTTTTTATTTCTTTCTCCCTCAATAGAATATCTCACTTCCTTTGTTGGTGTATCACCGTTTTAGTGTAGGCTCTATTTTTTCTTGTTTTCTTTCTCTCCTTATCTCCTTGGAAGTTAGATTAGGATTAGATTAGATTTCCTGCACTAGAATAGCTTGTGGCAGGTAGTTTAGGAAGAGGAACTAGCCTTCTCTGGAGAGCTTTCCCACTTTTTCAAGATCCCACACCTTGGGGAAAGTTCAATGTTATGCAATCACACCAGATGATTATGCCTTAGAAAATCATATCCATAACTCATTTGGGGGTGCTGTGATTTCACACTAACAGTTTTGGCATGCCCGGTGGGACCAAAGGTCTTCACTTTATTTCATCAAGTTGATGTGTTCTTGATGGGATTCAGCCTTTTGAGGCACATGCAAGCACATCTGGCGACTCCATCTAGTCAAAAACCCATTCTCTAAGTTGTAGACCTTTTCCATCTGCTTTCCACTCATTTTCATCCATTTTATTCTTTCCTCTCTTTTATTTTCTCCCATTCCATGAGATTGTGCAATCATGACTTCATTCCCTTCATGGAACTCACACTTACAACAAATGCATCCACCTCCAACGCATTTCCAAACTCCTCCAAATCAGCATTATGATCAGATCCAAGACCATTATGCTTACCCATATGAGCAATGCCAAAACCAGTTTGGCCATGAAGCTTATCAAGAACAGGGGTATGCAAACCATGAAGATAATCAAATGCAAGATGCTGGTCTGTTGGAGAAGATTCAAAAAATGGAGATTGGTATGGTGCATTCAAGAGCTACAACTCAAATGATGGCCTTCAGAATTGGTTGCAGGGAACCTTGTCCATGGGAAGGCCCTTTTCCAAGACACTATAGCCCTCAGGAGAAGTTAGACTTCATGATTGGAATGCTGCCCCAACTTGCACAATGGACAGAAGAGATAGAGGCCTATGAATTTGGTGCCAGGCAGCCTTGTCAATGGGTAAATCCTACACCATTATCTAGTAATTTTCTCTCCACTCCTCAAGCAACACCATCTCAATTTGAGCTTCAATTTCCAAGCTTCCCATTGTATGCTGCCCCAAGTGTGAAATCCATTTCTCCATCCCCTAGTCTTCCATCCCATTTTAGTTCTTCTGCCCTTTTCCCTTCCAAATAGTCATCCCCTCCAAACAAACAAGAAGTTCCACCTCCCTCCCCACCACAAAAATTGCAAAGTTGGTTGAACCCCAACCTACCACTCCTCTTGATTTCCCAAGTCCATGTTGGGGAGATACTCAAGAATCTAGTCAAGGACAATGAGAAGAGGAGTCCAACAGAAAGAAATAACTGATAATCTAATGAGTTAGGCTGATAGATTTGGGTCTACAAAAATCCCCTTGATGGTCAAGCCAATAGAGGAGGACCATACAGTTTCAAAGGCCCCAAGTGTGGAGCAGTTACAGAAGAACCTTCAGTTCTTCCTCCCACTTCATCCCCTTCAAGCTCTGATGTTGAAGAAGAGTTTGATCTTTCAAACTTCATGTTTGAGAGTGAAGGGAGCCATGGTGATCAAGTTACAGATCAGGAAGGCACCATGGAGGAGGTAGAGCACATGTAATAGGACAACAAGGAGGCAGACTACCTGTCAGACTTGGAAGATTGCTTTAATGAAGAGGAGCCTAAGGAGATAACATCATTTTTCCTCCATCTTCAACCTTCCAAGCACACGAACCTATTGCCATGAAGGAGAACATCCAAGTGCAACAACCTACATTCCATAATGGCCCTCTGGAACCAAGGTTGGAAGATCTTGATCTTCCATGTTCTTCAAAGGAGGAGGAAGAGAAAAGGTAGGAGGATGTCATCATCTCTCTCATGCCATTCATCCAAGAAGGTCCACAAGAAGACTCCATTCTTGGAGTTGAAACTTAGAACAAGGGGCACATTCAAAGGATCAGACTGTGCCCAATTAGGTACTTGGCTTCATTAGAGCCAAAGGAGAAGCCAAACCAATCATGCCTACTTCAAGGCATGAGGATGAATACCAAAGCACCAAGGGTCATCATCAATACCTCTAGGAGTCAAATGCAAGTTAGCTTGAGGAGGTATTTTCCATTAATGTTGATACCTTGATGATTTGGGTGGAGGACCGCTTATTGTAAATTTTTCACTCATACAAAGTTATATTTAGTTTCAAATCATTTGCATAGTTTCCCCTCTTGAGAAAGGGAAGCTACTTCTCCTTGTTTGTAGAAGCAGGCTTTGTTTAACATTCTTTCTATCTAGTTAGTGTAGGAGTAGGAGTAGATTTTGTTTCTAGTAGAAGAAGTGTTTGTGCACACTTTGCATGTCTCATTTGAGGCATGTATAATTTGGTTTTTTATATATAATTTTTGTACGCATTGCTCCAAAGATGCATAAAGCCAGGATCTTTAGTATTCATAGCAGGGAAACTCATAGTTACCTGTAATAGTTGCCATCTTCAAATAAAACAAATGTAGAGCAACTAAAGTTGTTTCAAAATCCATTTTAGGGAAAAATGAAATCCCCAGAGTTAAAACAATTTTCTACTCTCAGAAATTCCATTTCCAAGATTTCCTTATGAAAATTGAGAGTGCAGACTTAGGGTCAAAAAAAACATAGAAAAGGCATACAGTCAGGATCACAGTGGCTCAAGGATTAGATCTTCAAAAGTTTAGATCAGTTTCATGTTTATCAGGTAGACTCCATGCCCAATGGATGCTTCAAGACTCCATGCCCACTGGTCTCTTCATCTAGCAGGAAGATGTCCCCGTGAGTCACCAAATTTTTATCCCAAATTCACCCCCCCGATAAATTTAGGCAAGACAACTCCTACACATAAGGAAATTATGAAGGAAACGACTCAGACCCACGAGCTCACATTCCAGGATGACAAACTAGTTGTAGAGGGACTCTACAATGGAATGGTGGGGCCTGTGAAAGTTTAAACGACCTTGTGCGAGAAGAAAGAGAAGAAATGGCTTTGTCACATGAATCCATGTCTTAAATCTATTTGACAGACTCGGGCAGGCTCTAAAATAAAAAAGGGAAAAAGTCAGCGTTTGAGCCCGAGTCAAAGGAAAGTGGGCCATCGGAGAAAAAGGTGAAAATTTTCCTTTTGACAAAAAGGCCCAGAGACAAAAGGTGAAGCACATCCCCCAGCCAACCAAAGGGTGCCATGTGTCCAAGCAGGTGACGAGGCGGTGGGAGTTTTCTGGACTTCGCGATTCTTACGAAAAGGGGGAAAAGATAAATTACGGACCCACAAACCTGATTTTTCCCTAATATGGCTATCATGTGTCCCATATTAAAGGGGACCCAATATTTCAAATTGTTTTCCCATCCATTTGTATGGACTCGATACAAAATTTGAAGGGGCATATCTTTCGACTCAGGGCTTGAAATATTGCAAATCTGACACTATTAGAAGCATCTTCTATGCCCTAGAAAGATAAAAAATCAATTTTCTCAGGCCCTGGTAGGTGAACCATGGAGAAACATCTTCAGGCCTTTAATACATAATCTGATTTTCTCAACTACCAGATCTAATTCAATTTGATCCACCATTCTTCTTCAACACACCAGACAGACAGAGGGAGCTAGAATCGACAGATTTGGGGTGGATTTGAAAGGGGGCATTGATTGATGGCATTTGAATCTTCAAGATAGGATTCAATGCATATCCTGGGGTGGTTGAAACAAGATTCGACTTTTCCCTCTTCTCTCTCTTTTCTTTCTATATATACTGTAACACTTCTTGTTTGAGAAGGAGAGACATTCTGGCATAGAGAAACTATGTCAAAAAAATTTCTCGACACCATTTTTGAGCAAAGTGAACCTTCTCCTATGCCTAGAAAATGTATTTGTACCTCTATTCCATAAATGTAATGGTCTATGCACCTTCTAGAGCAATAAAAACATGTTTTTGTGGTGTTCTTCAACCCTTTGCATCATTTTGTTGTTTCTTTGTGCCTCTCCCTTCCATATTTGTTTTTTTGTGCATGTATTTCACATTTGCAGGTGCAAGATGTTGTGTTTCATGGAGTTTAATGGTGAATTTGAAGATCTGGGCCGTGTTACTTTTGTCTGACCTCCCTCATCTCCATTTTTTTGTTTCTTTCTCCCTCAATAGAATATCTCACTTCCTTTGCTGGTGTATCACCATTTTAGTGTAGGCTCTGTTTTTCTTGTTTTCTTTCTCTCCTTGTCTCCTTGGAAGTTAGATTAGGATTATATTAGCTTGCCTGCACTAGAATAGCTTATGGCAGGTAGTTTAGGAAGAGGAACCAACCTTCTCTAGAGAGCTTTCCCACTTTTCCAAGGTCCCACACCTTGGGGAAAGTTCAATGTTATGCAATCACGCCAGATGATTGTGCCTTAGAAAAGTAGATCCATAACTCATTTGGGGGTGATGTGATTTCGCACTAATAGGTGCACTTCCTAAAATGAACCTCATGCCACACACATCCACTTGGGGAAACACGGGTCCCCTTATCTATATATCTTGCATATCACAACACACCATCACTTTCACACAACATCTACACATCTTGGTTTTCTTTTCTCTTGTTATCTTATACTACTTACATGTTGCACTTTATTTCCTATGTTATCTGGATTCTTAGTATGTCATTATCTTTTTCTATACACACATGTGCATTCACATGGTATCTTGAGGTGAATTTAGTACCTTTACATATTATTACATGATGCATGATTCTCAACACCATTCTTTACCAATCCCACCGAGGCTCTTGGGGGCATCTACCTTTTCTACTCTCCTACTACACATCATAGGTCCTATTGTTATAGTATTTACTACTTTTTGTCACTATCACTTACTTTTTCATTGATCTATACATGATTTGACATACTATTTATCTTTCTAATAGGCTAACAGGTGCTTCATGTGTAGAATTTTCCTTGTAGGATACTATACAACCATGGTTATTTATTACTTCTTGGTTGTTATCGGTTGCCATTATTATTTGTTGGCTATGCCCTGTGTTGTTTGATCATTGTTTTCTTATGTCCACTTAACCTTTAGTATCTTGTGACATTGTGAGTGATGTCCCATGTATGCAACCCACTTTTCGTGGTCCCTCTTATCTTCATAGTTTCTTGATACATTGTATTTTCTTTGCATGCTAGCTCTTTTACACTAACACTTGTTTCTATCCTATATTATTTGCATGTGTCTTGGTTTCTACCATGCACATCCCCTACCCCATGTAGGTATCCAATATATGATATGCATATCACTCTCTTGTCCTCTCGTTTGGGCTACATCCTCCTACATTCATCACATATACCCCAAATGAGGGGGAAACTATTGGGTGAACAAATCACCCTTTCAGTATGAAAGTACGTAACTCTAGAATGTAATATCACAAGACAAAAATTGGCCAAAGAACACAATCACAAATTGGTCAAGAATCTAACTTAGGCCAAAAACACAAAGCGTAAAACTAGTTCCCAATATCGGACAACAAGAACAATGGGCATTTGCATCCCACTTATACACTTATGTCTTGGGAAAAAATAGACAATATTTTAGTTCAACACAATTTCCAACAAGTCGCAATACATATCTATAATATCAAACACTTATCTTTAGTTACAAAATTCAATCAATTTGGTTACAACTTGGTTACAATTTAGTTACAAATTGGGATGTGCCAATCTGCAATGGCACTTATCATTTGAGAAACGCTATGGAAGGAGAGAAAAATAGACCTTTGTCCCTAACACTCTTCTATTGGTGTGAGATCACCCAAAAACTTATCATGAGCATGATGTTGCCTAAAAAATTCATCATTGGCATGAGATCACCCAAAAACTCATCTTTGGCATGAGATCTCCCAAAAACCTCATCCTTGGTGTGATATGGCCCAAAAAAACTCATCCTTGGTGCGAGATAACCCAAAAAACTCATCCTTGGCATGAGATCACCCAAATAAATCATCCTTGGCATGAGATTTCCCAAAAACCTCATCCTTGGCATGAGATTGCCCAAAAAACACATCCTTGGCATGAGATCGCCCAAAAACACATCCTTGGCATGAGATCGCCCAAAAACTTGTCTTTGGCATGAGATCCCTCAAAAAACTCAACCTTGGCATGAGATCACCCACAAAACTCATCCTTAGTGTGAGATCTCCCATTAACCTCACTTTTGGCGTGAGATCACCCAAAAACCTCACTTTTGGTGTGAGATCACCCAAAAACATCATCCTTGGCAAGCGATGATGATGCTCAAATCCATTACTCGATGCTTTCTTGGTTGGGAATTGATCACTTTGAATCCCATATGGTAACATCTCCAAGACAAATGGGACAATTTTGTATCCTATACTCTCTCATACATCAGTGCACTCTTTCCTTAGCTACTACTTTCTACACACTTTTTACTTACTTATACATATGTTTCTATGATCTTTTACATATGGGAATTAGACTACTCTTTCTCTTCTATTGCATGCCCGTTCTTACAAGTAACAAGAAGCATCTCACATCAACAAGCACAAGCTTCAATAAAGCACGCTACTACGCATATGATTCACCCCTAGGGTTTACCTCCTTTTCTTAATTAACACACTTCACATTGCAATCACTTCACACTTCACATGGCTACTTGTCTAATCGACATGCTATCGGTTCTGACAATCCTCTTTAGATTATAGATACACATCTTCTATCTACTTTATATGCTATTGATTATTCACTCGACAACATAAATTGGGGAAATGTAGAAACAAAATCTATGCACATGGGTACATTTCCCTAAAGAACAATAATAAATACACGATTCCTTAGCAAGAAAACTAGTTGTTGAAAACTCCTTTTGGCCTTTTGGTGGCTTTATGTTTTTCACTTTATTATTTTTGAGCTTGACTAAGCATCATTTTGGTTTTACACATCTTACATTTATGTCGGCACTTGAATGATTTACCTTTTGATGTCCTCAGACATTAATGCTCGATTAAGAAAAAAGCTCCCAGGTGCTCTTGTCCCTCATGGGCGCTCCTGTCTCGTCTCTTTCTTCTTCTTACTCTTTTGGGTCCCTTTCACTTCTTGGTCACCTTTTAATACTTTGGTTTGGCCTTTTAGTTGTCAATTATGAAATTCAAACAAGGGAATCATATATATATTTAGTTATTTCTTTCAAATAAAGTATCAAACATCATAAGCATTACTTATCACCACCTAAGTTTGCACAAAGGCACAAGAGCACTAAAAATTACATATCTAGCACATCCATATAAGGGTCAAGGGCTACATTGGTCTCGCATACACTACATAGGATGGGATTTCATTTTATTCCATCGTACACATTTTCTATATTCAAGACAATCTAGATATATCACGTTAGCGCCATGTAACTTACACAAGGGAAACCTAGGGCATGAGACACAAATACACATACACGTGGGGAACTACATGGATTCTGAGATGTAGTGTAGTGCTTGGTCATAAGTTCACTCTTTGGGTGTTTTCCGGGTCAAGATTTACTCCCCATTCTACATCATTTTTATTATAATTGATGTGGTTTATGGGCATGTGCATGTAATCATTTGTTTTGCAGTTAAAACTACAATCAATGATCTAAAATCAAAACCATAGTGATAGAGAGCAACTAACATCGAAGGTATTTTGACCCGAAAAGATCGAACATGAACATTTTATAAAACACAGGCACCTAGATCAGTCGTTGCACTGGGCACTCCTTCCCTCCTATGGGCACTTCTTCCCTGCACATTCTTGGGTTTATGAACCATCGATGATCTATTACAACGTTATTTCTAGAATGTTCTAGAAGATACACATCATGATCACTCTAAGATTGCACAAAATTAGCTAAGTTATCTTTTTCCCTTCATTTTCTTAGGGTTTTACATATGTGAATTCTTATTTCTTGCATGTTATTGTATTTAATCATTTGAATATCATTTGTTATAGTAAATTATTTTGAAATATGGTTTAATACGAATTAGATTAAATCATATGTAGGTTGATCTAATGTAGAGCTCATGATTTTGAAAGAGCTTGTTAAGTCATCAATTTTTTGCTTGATTGTTACTAAGTGTGCGGTGCAGTTGAAAACCTATGAGTTGGAATGAAGACAAACTTGTAGGGGTAGAATGAAATCTCAATAGAAGGCCAAGTTTGGGTATGTAAAGTAGAGGTGAGTGTTGAGATCACGAGTTTACATATTTGAAGCTAACTTAGGTAGCTTAGTCTAGAATGTATTACATGCATGTTAGGAGGGGCTTGGATCAACCGAGGTGAGAAAGTTTAGGGTAAATATGAGTTGGATCAATTAGCTTACCTAGTTTACAACACAACTTGATTTTACAAGGGTGAACCAAGTTATCTCAAGTAGCTCAGCTATAAAATAGATCTACAAAGATAATAGGTTTGTAAAGGGGAGTTAGAAATATGATTAGGGTAGGAGAGATCTCAAGAATGGTGTAAAGGTGATGTAAGGGATGTATGATGATGGAAGGTAGCTCGGACTATAGATCTTTAATTTAAAAGTCTTTTTACTAGGTAAGAAGTGGCTTGGGGTAGGTAGTACCGGGAATCCTCCTATAATTACCTCTAAACAACAACCCCAAAACCCGAAAATATAAAACACGAACTATAAACACTTTGAGAGTGAGTTCTTGAAAAATACTCTTATTTCTCCCAAATCAGAACTTCTTCCTCCACTTCTTCTCTATCCTCTTCAATCTAAAAATCAATTAGACATTACAATGTCTCGCTCTCGATACTCAATATTGAAAACAATATTTTAGAATGTATATAAAAAAATCCTAGTTATTATACTAATCAATAAGTTGTTAGAATACTTATAGATATTGAATAACAATTTCTACATAGGTTATGTAGTACGGGATAAGAATTTGTCCCAATAACATGTACTCCTAAATCATTCATTCTACAAGGGTATCAAGGAAATGAGTAAGAAACACACATGAATTGACATACAATGGATATATTTAAAGGGGCTACAATGAGTACTATGGTCGCATATCTAGAGGGTAGTAATCCCTATACTAGGTCAACCTAGGGTTTCCAAGGCCTATAACCAAGATAGAGGAGACAACCCTACCACAAAGTATCGGTAGTTAGGTGAGGAGAGGTATGGATCAATGATAGATAAGACAAGTATGCACAATATAACTAAAATGAAAGTAGTGTAGAGTTGAGTAGATGATCAAATTAAGAGTACTATGTTAAGTAACATCCAAACATATACAATACTAAGCTAACATAGCACAATGAGGGAAGGAAATGAACTAATCTATGAAAAATGACAAAAGATGGTTAGAGCACTCACCTTGTACTGAAGGGTGGTCACTGATGCATCGATCTCACCATAGAAGCATCACACCAAGAGATAATCGTTATTAGGTGGAGAAGGGGAACATTGTTCCTGACCTAAAATTAGTATAGTTGACCTAATAGTCCAACTAAACCAACTAAAAATAAGAGTGTGCAATCCAATCCAAGCAAAGTGCAAGATGAACCAAGAGCTAAGCGAGAAGATGTGAAGATGACGCAAAATAGTAGAGTAGATGGTAGTTCCTAAGGTTTGAGCTTCCTTCTTTATGAATCTCAAACTGAGCTATGTATATATAGGACGCCATCGCCTATGGGTGATGGATTTAGCCAAGAGAAACATAACACCAAAACCATTGCCCACAGTGCGATGGCGTTAGCCAAAGGTAATAAACAGGATTTTAGATTACATAAAACATAAATCTAATTATCATACTAATAAATAAGTTGTTAGAATACTTATAGATATTAAACAACAATTTGTACATAGGTTATGTATAATGGGCTAAGAATGTGTCTCAATAACTTGCACTCCTAAATCATCCATTCTACAAGGGTATCAAGGCAATGAGTAAGAAACACACATGAATCGACATATAATGGATAGATTTAAAGGGGCTACATCGAGTGTTAGGGTCACATATCTAGAGGGAAGTAATCCCTACACTAGGTCAACCTAGGGTTTCCAAGGCCCGCAATCAAGATAGAGGAGAGAACCCTACTAAGATATTGGTGATTGGGTGAGGAGAGGTATGGATCAATGATAGATGAAACAAGTATGCACAATATAACTAAAATGAAAGTAATGTAAATCTAAGGAGTTGATCATGAATAAGAGTATTATGCTAACTAGCATCCAAGCATATGTAATACTAAGCTAACATAACACAATGAGGGAAGGAGATGAACTAATCTATGCAAAATGACAAAAGATGGTTAGAGCACTCACCTTGTACCTATAGGGTGGTCACTAATGCATCTATCTCTCTAAAGAAGTAACACACCGAGAGAGAATCACTATTAGGTGGAGAAGGGAACGCCATTCATGTTCTAGACTCATTATAGATGACCCAATAGTGCAAGAAACCAACAAAAAAGAAGAGTGTCCAATCCAATCCAAGCAAAGTGCAAGATGAACCAAGAGATAAGCAAGAAGATGACAAAATGGTGCAAAATAGTAGAGTAAATGACAGCCTCCTAAGGTTTGAGCTTCCTTCCTTTAGAGTGTCAAACATAGGTATGTGTATATAGGACGTCATCACCCACGGGTGATGGTGTTGGCTAAGAGAAACATAATACCAACACCATCGCCCATGAGCGATGACATTGGCCAAGGGTGATGAAATGAGATAATGTGTCATAAAAGTGAAAATGAGGTGTCGTGGATCATGTATATGGATAAACAGGGTGTAAAGTGGTGAGATGCAAGCAAAAAATTGTGAATGTAATGTGTGTGAGACCTAAGGGGATAAGGATAACTAATGCAAGGACAACTAAGGTCAAGACCAAATAGTGACACTCTCTTTATGTACTGTCTCTAACTCATAATATTACGTGAATAACCATTCCCCATTCTTGGTAGGCCCCTTAAGGCACCCGCTCAAGAAATAGATGCATCAATGACCCTTATCTGCACAAAGGAAATTGTTAGTAACATGTATGAAAGATGAAAAGTGAAAAATTAGGTGTATACAAGTTACATCACCGATCAAGTTAATAACAAGTGATAAAACTCACCCTAAACTAACAATATTACGCAATAGTTAACTCCATAATCACGATACAAACTCATTAATCTTATCCTAATTTATACTACAATGAATAACACTAAAACATGAGTGCTTTATTTGAGATATAATGATGAATTAAGCACCTTATTTATTCTAATGTTATCAATTGAATTATTAAGAATGATCATAGAGGCCTTTGGAAGGAAGTGAACTTCAAGTACTCTCATCAAAGAGATAGTGAAAAGAGGATGTAACCCCTTTTTCTTTTAGATTTATTTGACATTGGGTTTCTCAGGGGGAAAATCTTTGTCCTTATACATCTTGTGTTTAAGTGTTGTAGTTTAGATAAAATTTGATGGTGTTTCAACTAAGATTCCAACAATGTTTCCTCTCAATTCTTATCTCTTTCGTGATTTTTTAGTTAATAAGCATACAAAAATAATTATTTGATCTAGTTCTAAAACAACAAGTATTTGATCAAGTATGTTATGACATCTCCATTATAATTAGACAAGTTTCCACCCCTAGCCTTGAAAATTTTCTCGCTAGAGATAATCCACATGGGCATCCTAGAGGGAAATGAGGAAGATGTAGAGGCGATAAACAATGCTAACACTAGTTGGGACCTTGTGCCTAAGGGGAAAGACCTATTTAATGTTGCTTGGGGCCAACTGAATGACAAGGATATCCCATCCTTTGGTTCCTTTGCTTTGGTAGCTTAGTTTGATGTAATGTATGTTTCTCTTTTGTATACTTTCAATTTTGCTTCATTTCTTAGGCTTCTCTTTTGCCTAGTGTAGCTATGATGTAGTGCGCCCTCATACTACCTTTCCTTTTTGTAAATAGTTTGTAATATATTTCTAAATTAATATGACTCTATTCAATTAAAAATTTAGATTTACAAAAGTTATTGATTTTAGGAGGATAAGAGTTGAAAGACACAACTAATACAAAAGGTTGACTAACCCTAATGCAAATATTCAACTCAAACCTTTATCCAATTTAGATTTGCATAAGTTATTGATTTCATGAGGAAAAGATTCGAGCTTGCAATCAATACAGAGGGAAACAAGAAACTAAAAATCTAAATGCTTATTATCGCTTTTAAGTGGTTGATTGAAGAGTCATTTAATCATTATTTATTATATGTTACATGTTTTTAATTAAAAACAAATATGTATATCTTTTAATAAAAATATTAGAGAAAATATAAGGATCATTTACAATAAAGGGCGTCCAATTGGTATTTATGAGTCAAAATATAATGAAAGTCGATAAAAATTCATAGCATATAACCATAGTTTAGAACACAACCAAACAAGACAAAATGAAATGAAATATAATTATACATAATCAATTATTTTGGAGGTAGGAAGAGGCGAGTATTGAGGGGTGGAACAACATATTAAGAGGACTCCTCATGTACAGGGATTTGATGTTGCCCAACCATTGTAAGATATACTGCGCCCACAACCGTAAGGCTCACAAACACTTCCCATCTTCATGGAAGGGGAACCAAATCCCAAGTTTATTGTTTTGTTTTAATATGGGAACCAACAATTTTACATAGATATTGACATCTTTGCTTCATGATGAATGGACTTAACATATAGTGACTAGAATTGCTAAGTAAGCATATATCTATACTTGACGCCTTTCTTTAATTACACAACAATGATGGGGGCATCAAACCGTTAAAGTCACACAACGAACGATTATAACCCTATTTGTTTAACTCGACGTGTCATACACGTTTAGAGGGATTTACATAGTGAATCCTCACTATTAGACCACAACCCTTTCGAAAAGTTTATTGTTGTTCATTTTTACTCGTAAAAGAATATAGGATAAGAAATGGTACAATAATGTAGGGTAAGAAACAAACCACCACCAATCGGTCACAATACTTTTTTAGGGACTGATTATTATTATTTTTTTGATTGAAATCTGGCAAGTCTTTAAAACCGCCATACCCCACGGTAAGGTTGATTCTTTTATTTATATATATATATATATATATATATATATATATATATAATGAAAGAAAGAAGTTGTACTTGCCGCTGAATATAATTTTTTCATCGAACAAAGCTTCAAATTCTACCCATTGGAATCATTCAAGATAAAGCACTCGATTATGAGGTTGCACGTGAAGTATTCGTGGGACTCACACAACAGTCTCTATTTGGTTTCCAAGGGTATGACTTATTATGATGGCCCGCCCTTAAAATTCGGTCCCTTCTTAAAGTCCATTCTATTCTCGATGTTTCTGACCGTTTGGATTTCACATTTACATTATTCAAATGACTAAAAAAACTTGTCATTGGGATAAGATCACCAAAAAAAGGGAGAACCTTCCACCAATACATGCATAGATTTATGGACACAGAAATCTAGGAAAGAATAGAATCCAATTAGTGTTATATGTAATGTATATGCATACATGATGATGTAATATATCATGGGTTTGTACATCAATCCTTTTGTCAGAAGCAGGTAATGGAAAGCATAGTGGGATCAAGCTCTTAAGTATGTCGCGCAGCATTTGTGATTTCTTTTGGTGTTGGAGAAGACGAGTGAGCAGTCACTCACCGTCTGCAATGAGAGGAAGAAGACAGATCTTTTCTGTCTGAATGGCAGAGCATTTTATGTCACTGTGACAGGTTTTGGATTCAGATTCAGAATTCTGACTGTAGAAGAGTGTTCATCAAGTTATTGAAATCCCAACATTTTTTTTATGGGTTTGATTGTTCTCTTTTCTTTTCTGGTAGGGCCTATGAGTAAGACCCATGACAAACAAACAAAGATATATGGTAAGTGATTTATATGGTCTGGTGCTATGATTGTTGCTAAGTTGAGAGAATTGGATGTACTTTATGTCGAGTGAAAGTGAACTGGTTGACAACTTGCAAAAGTGTTTGATCACAGTTGAGGAGAGTTTATTATATACATGATTAATGATACGTAGGTTATTGCTTTGGAACCAGTTTCAGCAAGGTGGAATTGGAGGAAAAGATCACGAGCGAAGCTTTCCTTGGTTTGACTTTGTATTAGATTAGACTGAAGCTTAGCTATAAAAAGGAAGTGGGTGATCAGAACACTTGCAATTATGAAGTCTGGTGTAAACAATTATGGGAAGATTGAAAAACAAGGGCAGGATGAGATCAAGCCAAAGCGATTTGGCAGAAAGCATTGCATGTTTTTGGGGTTATTGATCTTCTTCCTTGGAGTTGCCATGGTTTGTTTGGCAGTTGGATTGGAAAGAGTACTCTCCAAGAATGGAGGAGGATCTAGTGTGGAGTCTGGAGCAAAGATGATAGAGAAAATCTGCAGTAATACCCTTTATCCAGAGAAATGTGTTCATTCACTTTCTTCTTTTCCCGGGGCCATGAATGCAAGCGGCTTGAAACTGGTGGCCTTATCAATTAGAATAAGCATGGAAGGAATCAACTCTGCAATGCAAAGTGTGGAGAACTTTATTCAAGAGAAAGGGGATCACATTGTGTCCCTGGCTCTTAATGATTGTGTGGAGCTCCTTGAGTATTCCCTAGATGGGCTAGATTCATCTCTAACCAAACTGTTGCAATCGAATTCAGATGATATTTCTGATTTGCAGACATGGGTAAGCTCATCTCTCACATATCAGACTACATGCCTTGATGGACTTGGGTATATGGAAGGAAAATCGTTTAATTACATTATGGAGCAGGGCAAGAATGTGTCTATGGTGTTGAGTAATTCTTTGGCACTCATCAAGACTTTGCCAATGCTGGTAGGCGATTCGGAAATTCCATCCCATTCAAGGAGATTACTATCCGATGTGGATGAATCTTCCTGCTTCCAAGATGGGTTTCTGATATAGGAAAAAGATTTTTGGTTGAGGAGAAATCTCTAGTCCCAGATGTGGTTGTGGCCTTAGATGGAAGTGGCAATTATTCAAGAATACAGGATGCAGTTGATGTTGCTCCCCAAAGTAACAATCAGAGCTATGTGATCCATATCAAAGCTGGTGTTTATGAGGAGAATGTCATTATTTCAAAGAAAATGACCAACATTGTCTTCATTGGCGATGGTGCCAATAGCACAATCATCTCAGGAAGCAAGAATGTGCAAATTGGAATGTCTGTTTACAGATCAGCCACTGTAGGTATGTTTGTTCTTTCTTCGTATTTCCTAACTGATTGGAATTGGTGGCTGCTGTTGTTTTTCTTTCTTTGTAGACAATCTTTCACAGTGCAGAACTTACATACATGGTGTGTATGCAAGGATTTTTCGTAGTATGTTTGAAAATGTTCATTTGATTCGACTCTCAAATTTTAAAATTTGTTTCATACTTTTCATAAGAAAATTTAAGTTAAAAATATGAATGAGTTCATATTATCCCTCGTATTAAGCTCTCTCAAGTTTTCTGCTAGACCACAGCCTGTTTGACTGGCTTTAGAGGATATTAAAAACATTTAATACATAGAAATTTCTGATGATATTGTGGTTTTGTTTAGCTCTTTCAGAACCATTCAGACCTTGTTTATTGGAGTGTAAAATGGTGATGGGGTAGTGTAAATTGAAAGCACTGATGCTTGTAGGTTAACCATTAGGGCAAAGCTTGCAGAGCATGTAGATAAACATTGGGTGAGCTTTTGGGTCTTTAAACCCCTACCTCCAGGCGTCCTCACGACACAACATACTGGTGGATGGTAGTTTGATTTTAACTACCCATATCAATGGTGCATTAGAGAGGCTTAGTGCCCTTAATTTATTCCATTTTCAGTTGCTTTCTCAGTCAAAGGTGCAGGTGTAATGGGTTTGTATGTTCTCCTCCTAGCTTTTTGATGAATTAGATCAGTTTGCCTCCTATGATATGGTTTTGTCTTACAGATTGATAGGCAGATAATACAGTTGGCCTCTTTGACTTCCATTCCCTCTTTCCGAAACTCATTTTAACTATGTTGCATTAACAAACCTCTATCCATGGTTTTCATTCTTGAACACTGGTTTTGTTAAAAAGATCATGGTAGCCAGTCTTGGACTCTGTTCAGATGCTAAATGTCAATACACCAAGGTGACTCCTACTCCGCCAAAATATGGGAATACATGCGCCTACTCCAAAGAAGGTCTTTGGCCTGTAAATGAGGACCATTCCTCTGTTTAATACAGTCAAGTCTCATGCTCTAAACTCACAAAGTCTCTCCCAAACTTTGCCATACACATCAAGTCTTGGAGGAAGATATATTTGAGCTCGTTTGGTTAATCACTGCTCAGGATCACGCATAGACTTGGATACAACTATGATAGAGGCTAAATCAATCTACAGAAAGTAGCGGACAAAATTCCTATTTCTAGAACTGCATAGCCCTGTATCACACACTTGATATTTTTAAATTTTTACTGTTTTGTTATGAAGAATGGCAAACTCTAGCTTGAAATTGTTTTTCTGTCAATTAGATTTTACAGTCTATAAGGACTTCTACTATGTCCTTATAAGGAAGGGTTCCTGACAATATGCAGTTAGTGTTAGATACTTCCAAGTTCCTGGTAATGTCACATATATAGCCTGGTTGTATCATACCTAGTCACTTGCATTTTTGAGTCCTAGCTTTAATATATATGTCACAAATTTGACAATGGCGAGATCTTTAACTGCTGCATCTCTTTGTCTATCTGTAATTGTGCAACAAAGTATCAGATTGTAAGATTATTTTCCATAGAACTGACATAAGCTGTTGCAATGATGAAGCTATTGATGGCAATGGATTTATTGCCCGAGATTTGACAATAGATAACACCTCAGGCCCAAAGAGGATGCAAGTTGTAGCTCTTCGAGTAAGTGCAGATCAAACAACCTTCTACAATTGCACTTTCAAGGGAAATCAGGGAACTCTCTATTCCCACACTTACCGTCAATTCTATAGGGAATGCACAATATTTGGCACAGTGGATTTCATCTTTGGCAATTCTGCTGCAGTTTTTCAAAATTGCAGCCTTGTGGCCTTGAAACCCCTTCCAGGTCAAAATAATACTTGCACCGCACAGGCCAAATCTGATCCCAATCAGAACACTGGATTCTCATTTCAGAAATGCAAGGTTGATGGGACCCTGAACTTCTTTCAATACGAAACATTTCTACTTACTTGGGGACACCATTGAAGCAATACTCCTGCGCAATTTTCCTCCATTGTTATCTGACCAAAGTTGTAGATCCTGCTGGATGGCTTACACCCAATGAAGAGCTAGTCTTGGATAATGTATTGATGGGAGAGTTTGAGAATAAAGGCCCTGGAAGCAGAGCTTCAAAAAGAGTGGATTGGGCTACACATCTATCACAGAAACAGGCAAGATCATTCAATGTTAAGGATTTCCTATCTTCATCTAAATGGCTTCCAGCAACACATATCGAGTTTGATGAATTGCCATGAAAGAAATTTTTCGCCACCTGTGATCTTGACGCTTTTACAACATCCCTCATATCATATAGAAATAGTATGGAGTAGCAAGAATAGATTTTGCTGATATCCTTAGCAATATTTTTCTTATTATATATATCACCAATGTAAAAATAGTAGAGTTGTAATAATCATGAGAGCTGCGAAGTCACAATATTAGAGTGAAGATGAAGAGAATAAACATCAATTTTCGAGGATGAGATAAATCTTAAAGCGTGTGTATAATTTTTTAGTGCAGTTTGATGAATAAAGAATATAATCCTGTGAAATTCAAATGCAGGAAATACTATAGCCTAGACAATCATTGTGATTTTCTGTACACTAGTATTTGTACATTTAATGAGAAATTAATTTGGGTGTTCTTCGTTGTGCTCTCTAGTAGTGGAAAGTGGGTATAAGGAGCTGCACAAGAAAATTTAAGTGTCAAAATACATATGGGATTTTCTCCAAATCTCAAAGAAATGTTCAGTGTTGAATGCATATTTGATTTTCTCCAGAGATCATAATTGGAAGATTAACATTTAATTTTCATTATTCAATTGCTCGTCTCTTTCGTTCACCTAAATTCCAAGTGCAGATTAATTGAAAATCAAAGAATTATAAAACATTTAAAATGTAAGATGTTTTTGTCCAGCGTTGGAGATCCATCTTCAAGGGAGTGAGGTTTGAAACCACGTTTGAAACTTAAATCTAAAAATATTTTATTAAAAATGTTAAGCAAACAATTGAAAGCGCTATACAAATCCTTTTCTTGAAAGATGATACCTTCCATGGTGGCCATAAAGCAAGAGTTTCAAGACACATAAAACAAACCAAATCATAACAAGCAACCAAAACATGGCATCAACGAAAAAACTTTCAGAGCAGAACACATGTAGCAGCAACAGGGAGGAGAAGACAATCACACTAATGAAATCTTCTATACTGAGCAAGTCTTAAACTTCCATTTGAGGGAGGCTACAGTAATTAAAAATTGTGAATGCCTTACCAAGCACCCTGTTTGATGTTTTGGTGAGGATTTACATTTACAGAGTAATTGGATCCAAGATCTGAGATCAAAGGCATTCATTAAAAAATAGTATATAATAGAACCTATCATTTTTATAAATTTACAGAATAACACGCATGGACTTGGACTCTATCCAAATTTTGTCATCATTTGTATTTGAGGAGTTGAAAAAAATTGTATACAAACTTTGCTAAAAGATCTATTTGTATTGGCATATGAATATCATATGCCCTTTTCCATTTTTGATATGTAAACTTATATGTAATGTTAAAATAACGAAGCACGTATTGTAAACCAGTGATGCTTATGAAATACAATATGTCACAGGCACAAAATTTCCTTGAGGCAAAAGTGACAACGAAAAACTGTTCCTTCCTAGTTTTTCTTTGATGATTCTTGCTGCAGCCTGGACAGTCAAGTCCACAAGCAATTATATTTGGAGAAAATTCACTGCCTGCAATCGAACACACAGAAAACTCCTCACTTGATTGTTAAGCATAATTTAAGACATCCTTACTACAAAACTTAAGACTTTGATGTTATCCTCTATTTTATTGAAAGCCAAGGATTTTAATATAGTGTGGTGGTATAAACCATGTGCAATCATATAGGATGTAATTTGTATTTCCATATTAAGCTGTAATATTGTGACAGAAAATCTACCCTATAGTATACAGTCAAGGTAATTTTTTTATACTGCAGTGTGGTAGAAATTTTACACTCCAGTATACTGGTAACAATTTTTTTCTGTTCTGAAATATCTGAGTTACATTACATCTAAATCAGCCTCTCCTGCTGCTAAAATGCCATGACATCCATTTGGGATCAAACCTGGCCCTCACCATATACGACTATCTTGGAGGATTCGACCTTGTGGCACCACTTGGACTACAACCCATTTGATATGGTAACAAATTACCAGCATTCATTCAAAAAGTTTATGCTACAGTATAGTGGAAATTTAGAGAAGATTTTTAGAGGTGTTGTACAAAGTTTTATAATGCAGTAAACTTGTAAAAATAGGGGTAATAGAAACTAGTCTTTAGTCCAAATGGTCTGTATGGTGGTGCTATGGGAACTCACCTATCCAGAGATGAATTAGGTCAGTGGTGTTGGGGTCAGGTGTGAAACCTGGGTGAATTTGACAGAATAGTATCTTTCGTTCACAGAACTAGAGGTGAAAACTTCTGGTTAATATATCAATCACTCGTGTTGAATCCTGTGCTAGGTGGCACGTGCCTGCAGATTGAAGATCCTTCAAATGGAGCTGCCTACAGGACAAGCAGATAGTTGGAAATGGATATAGATGTCACTAAGGAAATTCCCAAAAGTTGGTTCTACAAGTACTGGAAAAACAAAATGGGGTAGTAGTATCAAAGAGGGCTTTGTAATCTGGCATGGATGATGGTTAAGTGTGATACCAAAAATAAATGAATTTGATAGAATAGATACCCCTCAGTCCTTAACACTAAGGTGAGCGTCTATTATTTATACCCAAATATCGACTAATGCAAAAGTAATCTGAAAGATTTGGTTGTTTCCAACCTTAAGTCAACAAGAAAGCAAAAAAGAAATGAATAAAACTGAAAAGGAAGCAATGATGAACTAATTACTAGGTGGCAGCCTATCACGCTTCTGACTGTTTCTTACAAAGTTCTTGTCAAGGCCCTTGCTCTTCGTTTGACCCGAGAAGACGGGGTTTGTCAAAGGACACTACATTCTGGATAATCTTATTGTGGTCTAGGAAGGAATGGAATGGGCTCGAATGTCTCTGCAATGGCCCTTATTTCTTAAAATTGACTTCGAGAAGGCGTATGATTGTATCGAGTGGCCTTTTATTCTGGCCATGCTCAAGGCGTTAGTTTTGGTGATTTTTTACCTCAGTTGTCCAAACGTTGTTTTCCAATGCGTCTACTTGCCTCACTATCAATGGCCAACAATCCTCTGTGATTGGCCTTTTCCACTCTATCGAGTGGGGGTGCCTTCTTGTGCCTTCTCTATTTGTCTTAGCATCCAATGCTCTCGGATATCTTATTGCTAAGCGTGTTGATCATAGTCGTATTCGGGGCATCTTTTTGTCGGATCATTCTACTCAGCTCATTAATGGTCACTTCACTGATGATTCTTTTCTCACTCTTGTGGAAAATGAGCAGAATTTTGTTGAAGTTTCTTAATGTCTTGGCATCTTTTTTCTTGCTAAAACCTTGGCTATCGGCAAAGTTGTTGGCCTATGCCTAATTGGTTAAAAGCTTACCCTTGGAAGTGGATTGGCCATGGAGAACAATTTAAATTTTTGGGCATTCCTTTTTCCTTTGATAGTGATTCTGCTACCCTATGGCAATATGTGATTGATAGAGTTGAGCATAAAGTCTCTTGGTGGGCGTCTAAATCTCTCTCTTTAGTTGGCAAATTTCAGGTGTGTACCAAGATTCTTGCGGCCACCCATGTGTATTATTTTGCTTGTTGGTGCCCCTCTTGGGATTCCTTTTCCAAACTTGCCAAGTTGCTCTAGGATTACCTTTGGTCTAAAAGTTCTGGTTTAGAGGGATTTCATTGGGTTGCTTAGGAGGTTTTTTGTCGACCCGCGATCAAGGTGGTATGGGAATTATTGACGTTTTCTAGCAAAGGGTTGCTTTGTGTTTTAAATGGGTGGTGTGCTTTGCCTTTCGGGTAATCAAGCTTCGAAAATTTGACTTCGCCATTGCATTGCTTTAGGTTCTCCTTATGGTAAAAAGGTTGGAATATATAGGGTTACATACCTTAATTATCACCAAGGCGCCTGTTAAGATTACTGGCATGTTCGTCACCAAGAGTATATGGAAGGCTTTTGAAGTGTGAAACCTTTGTTGTGATGGATTGGAGATGGCTTTCGCACTGGGCTTTCTTTCAACTCCCAAAATATCTGGTGGTCTCCCATTATCATGGAGGATAATATCCCACTTGCTGAAACTCGGGATAATATCAAAGCTCTTTGTTTATTTTGAAAAGGAATTCACACCATTCAAGATTTGGTTTCCCACAGAGACTGGATTCCTTGGCTCGAGCTCAAGATGAAATTCAATCTTGCCAATTCAGACCTTCTGTCTATCCACAAAATTCAAGAATTGATGCCGGATGTCATGCTTCATAAGTTGGGTCTTAAACCTCCGGATGCTTGGTGGCGGGATTGGTGGTGGAATCATAATATTGCTTTTTTCACTATAATGCAGGCATTATTTACTAGCTTTTGAGTCCTATTTTGCCTGCCATTTCCAAGCTCAATGCTCGTTGGGGCTTCAATCTACCTCGACTACTTGGCTTTGTGGCTTTCCCATGCCTGGAACCCTCTGTTGGAACCTAAAGTCAACCATTTTCTGTGGTGTCTTACTTACCAGGGTCTTCCTTTAGGCGAATGACTCAGCCACATTGGCATTCCTAATCCTAAATGCCCCTTCATTTGCAGCCCGACTCTTTTAAACATTTGTTTTGATCTTGCACCCATGCTCAAGTTGCTTGGTCTTGGATTCATACTTTGTTTCAACCCTACCACCCTGATTTCTTTCATTGGCGGATGGTGTTATTTGGAGATTTTAGTTCTTGGCCTTCCTATATTGACTCTCTGTGGCATTTTTTCAGAGTTTGTATTCTCTTTCAAATTTGGAAAGCTCATAATGTTGCTATCTTCTAGAATGATCAATTTGTTGCTTTATTTTCCACTAATGATAAAGTGGCTATTTTTTCTACTATGCGCATACAAATTCAAGCTCAAGCTGAAAAAGTTGCTTTGGAGTTTGCTCACCTGCAGGAACTGCTTGCTCACTAGGGGAGTGCTCCATGCACGATGAGTCGAGTCCCTCCTAACCCTTTGTTGCTGCCACCTCTTGTCATCACCGCCGCAACAACCACCTCCGCAAGGTCCATGTCACAGAAGCCACTCTTGCAACCATCGCTCCTCCTCTTCCGGGGTCGCCCTTCATCTCCATTATCTTCAAGGTTGGGCTAGAGTCCTCCTCCATGTGGGAAGGAAATGGCCAATTTTCCATGATCGACCACTCCTCCACATGGAGCTTAGGCATTTGTTGGCTCTCCCTTTGGTTAGGAAATTATGGTGCCTTGCAAATTCAAATGCCCAATCAGGATGGCTAGCAGGTTGATCCTCCTTCGGCTGAGCCATACAATGGGGTTTACATCCCTCCTTGGGATGATCCTCCTCCTCCTTCCGGATCGGTGGCATGTGCTTAATATTTTCTGGTTTGATGTTTTAAGGTGGTTCTAATGTTTCCTCGTGGCACTTTTTGTTTGCCCATTGGGCATTTCGTGTGCCTTCGTGACTTTTTTGTGGGACCACGAGTTGTCCGCTCATCCTGGTCTTGTAACTCTATTATATTTTTATTAATATAATGTGCAGTTCCAATAGTAAAGGGAAGCAGTGATTGCCAACATTAGTTCCTTGTGGTCTTCATGACTGACATTCTTCATGTAATTAAATTCCCATGTTTGGACCTCTTCATCTTCATGACTGACAATCATCCTGTAAGTTTTTCCTGTTAACCTCGTCATCTACGACTTGAGGATTCTCTGAACCAACTTTAAGTTCGTCTCGCACAACTGAACAAGCTTTGTCGATATCTTCATTGTATTCCATAAATTGACTTCATTCACAAAGAAACCGGCCGACTTTGTATTTCCCCAAATCAATGGGGGAACTTCATACTTCAATTGAGATTTAATACGCCCCTTAGTCAAAATAATGATGTCCCTATAAGAGTATCGTTTTTATAGTTCTAGTTTTCTAGTAAATTCTCCAAAATTACTTTGATTTATACCTATAGTTTTTAATAAATTCTTCATGTCTTTCTATATATATTACACAGAGAACAAGCTTATGATCCTTATACATCTGAGTCTGCGCAATTAGTGTAAAATGTTATTGTGTAATAATGTTATACGAATGCCAAAATAAAAATGAATGCTCTTTTAACTTTTAGTTAATTGAAATTCTCTTTTTGGACTTTTTTAATTCTCCAATTTAATTATGATCAAGTTGAATGTATTATCTAGACTGTTTTGGTACGGTATGGGTACGGATATGATATGCTAAAACGATAAATTAAAAAAAAAAAGCTCAAGTGCAGGTGCATACGCCGTGGGTATGTTCGTATTACAATATATTTTTAAAAGGTAAAAATATAAATATGTATAAAATTTAATGAAAACAAGCTTATAGTCTCAACAACCTATAAAATATTAGAAGCCAACAACAAGCTTATTATGAATTAGAAGCCATCTAAAGCAAGATTTCTTTGACTGAATACAAGAAGACCACAAAACATTAAATCTATGAGTCCATCTACTAATGGGCTCACAAACATTCCACTTATTGTTAAATCCCGGGGAAAGTTTTGGGGACAAGGCAATCTTTTCATAGAGTTCTTTGAGGTAGCTTCTTGGAGAGGGGGCCTTTGAGCCACCTTACAATATCCCAAAAGTCATTCTCATCCTCCATAATTAGTCCAATAGAGGGAGCTATAAAAGCATTTATGAGCATTGTATATATTCTAATTGAGATTGAGGAAGTTTATATAATGCTTTAAGGTATGTACTAGGAAGTTTATATAATGCTTTATGGGCTCACAAACATTCCACTTATTGTTAAATCCCGGGAAAGTTTTGGGGACAAGGCAATCTTTTCATCGAGTTGTTTGGAGGTAGCTTCTTGGAGAGGGGGGCCTTTGAGCCACCTCACAATATCCCAAAAGTCATTCTCATCCTCCATAATTAGTCCAAGAGAGGGAGTCAGAAAAGCATTTATGAGCATTGTATATATTCTCGAATTGAGATTGAGAAAGTTTATATAATGCTTTAAGGTCTCTCCATTCCATCCAATTCCCAAATTTGTACAAGTCATGAAATATTTTAATTCCTTTCTCAAACCAAAGGAGGGCAAAGAAACCTCTTGTCAAGGCACGGATCTTCTCATTATATTTTAGATTCGA
Organism: Taxus wallichiana var. yunnanensis; assembly: GCA_018340775.1. NCBI lineage: Eukaryota > Viridiplantae > Streptophyta > Pinopsida > Cupressales > Taxaceae > Taxus > Taxus wallichiana. The sequence goes on along the minus strand of CM031239.1, from coordinate 590,920,834 downwards.
TAAAATCAATTTATAGGCTTGACACCTAGTGTCAAAGGAAGAGAAGATAGGTTGCCAAACCACCAAGTGCTTCACTTGTCCCACGCCTTCCAAATTGACTGAAGAATAAAGGACCAATGAGGAGCAACAAGAAAGCCCCCAAATAGTAATTCAACCAAATGAAGTCATTTTCATCTCTCTTGACCTTTCGGAGCCTATTGGCAATATTGAATCGCACACAAACTTTCCAAGGTTCAATTCCAATCAAAGCTCTCAAGTTTTTATGTTTTGCACTTAAAAACACTATGAGGGTACATTTTGGGTACATCTCGGGTATGGATTTATGTACTTAAGACGTACCTGAGGCCTGCGGGTACATACCTGAACCATACTCGTACTTGTACTAGGTATGTATCATGCCTGGTAGGGGGCGTACTTGGCATTTCCAAGATATCTAGTGTTATATATATGGCCTCTTTCTTTGGAATAGTCAAAATTCATGTGTTTTGTTTAGTGTTATTGAATAAATGACATTTTGGAAATAATTTGCTATAGAATTTATGGAAACAAGCTCATTGTCATGTGGTGACTATAATATGGTTGAATTTACAAAAGATAAGAAAAATCATTTGTATGTATTATTCTTTGAGAGAGAAAGAAGCATTGATTTTTTCATAAACAAATGAGAGTTGAATTCGACTTCTTACACATTTATGTGTAGTAATAGTATGTTGTAAAGGATTAATGCTAGCCATAGTGAGTATCAAATGATCAACATAGTGGCATTAGATGGACTCAAAGGGATAGTAGAAACAACTGGGAGTGTAGTAGTATCAATAGTAAATGTCATGGTAGACTTAGTCGATAATGCCCAAGGCTATTAGAGACAAAAAGAGAATGAAACATATGCTCATCTTTTTTTATAGGATTCAAATTAAGCTTTAACATTTATCAATAAACTCAATAGAATCATCGTCATTATTAGAGTAATCATCAACAACATTGTAGTGTTGTGTCACATTAGCCAACAAATCAAGAGGAGTGATAGTAGTAGATGGAGGAGATATGATAATGTGAGATTAATTGACAAGGACCTCTATATGAGAGGAAGAAGATAGTCTTAGGGTTTGTTCAACCAACATGTAGCACAAAAGGCATAGTATTAGAGTTATTGAGTGTCTTACCAACCACATATGTAAGTAACTTATCCATAGTTGTAATGGAGGAGTGATAATAAGTGTTTGAGGATCGAAGGAGTCAATTTTGCAATATTTTAAAGGCTCAACATTAGTGACAATAATATATTCATAACCATCACATGTATGAATTTGACACATTGATGTACAAAGTGGATTAGAGAGCCTCCATAGCAAATATCCAAAGACATCATAAGAGGAGATTGTAATGAAGAGCAATGCCCATTATATGAAATGTATTAGGGAGTTTCTTAGAGCCAACTAAGAGATCCAAGGTGATATTACCTAATGTACATCATATGATATTATCAAATCCTTGCACAATAGTACTAGTTGTATCAATTGTGCAGTCATAGAGATAACTATTTTCTCAAGCAAAGAGATGGGGCATATATTCACACTAGCCCAAAGTGTCAATCAAAATATACCCGATGAAAACCCCACGGATATCGATAATAATAAGCAATGGTGGGCATGGGTAAACACCATGATTAGAAGGGGTCTTGGTAGGACTAAAATTATGTTAGGAACTTGTGTTCCTACCCTTCTATTTTCTTTATGGTAGATTAGTTACTTTGGACGCATATTGTATCCATGTATTAGTTAGCTAAGTAAAGAGAATTGAAACTAACACCTAATAGTTCCAAAACAAAGCTAAACTATACCTAGATCATCATGCTAAGAGCTTAAAGAGAGTAAATATCAACACTATGCATTAGAACTTTGAATGAAACTCAAACTAACATGCTAAACATTTATCCTCTACTCTTTGAAAGCTAAACAAGAGATGGACCTATGTAGATCCTTAGCTATCAAAATGTGATAGTTTGTTTGATCCCAAGGGTTTGAGAATGGATCTCAATCAAGACTTGGCTACAAGACCTCCTTGATCTTCTCCATATGACTCAAAATCTTGGATGGATGAATGCAAGATGAAGATACCTAGCTCAACACTAATGGAAGATGCTCAAAGATGAAAATGCCTATAGTTTATGTTATAAGCATGCAAAGGTGTAAGTAGAAAGGTAGGAGGAGGGTTCCTTTTATAACCCAATGGTTTGAAGAAGCTTTGCATCCTATTACATGTGGGATAATAGAAAAGCTAGGTTAGTTAGGATAAGCACACTTTAAGTTTTCTTTAGAAGAGATTAATATTTCATTAGTGATCCATGGGAGTTGAGGGGGTGTATTAATTAATCAAAAGTGATCAACTAATAGGTAGATGTAGCTTTTAGAAGCATTTGAGAAGAAAGTTAGTATGATTTATGCTATGAGAGGATTTTAATCAAATAAATGATGATTTATTGATTAAATAGAAGAGAGAATTAATTAATTAATCTAGATAGAAATGGGTATTAATTAACGAGCAGGCGTTAATCATTATTTTGAGCGATAGAAGGGCTAATTAATTATCGTAATGTAATTAATTAACAGTGATAGAGGAGAAATGGTGTGTTATTGACAATATGTTGTCAATTTGTAGGAAATGGTACAATTAGCACATTTGAAGTTTTTAAATTGCTCGACCCAAATTACAGGTGTCTAGATTTGCCCCTCTTTGGGGTGGCGTAAGCGACACCACTTCAAAGATAGTAGACAAGTAGAAACACGTGAATTTTGAAGAGATAGAAGAAAAATTAGTGGAGTGAAGGATGCCCCCTCGAGTGTCGATGGGGTGATGAAAGAGGGTGATCGATGACTCGAAAACATGAAGGAAATGGAAAGAGGAATGGGGAGCAGCAGGATGCCCCAGGTGAACTTGAAGAATAACGCTGACAGGAGAATGATATAGAAGAAGAATGAAGATGGAAAGAAAAGAGCAAGCTATCATCCAGTGTATTGAAACAACTTTAGTGTCATCATATTACCAAAGATCAATGGCATCGATCCTTATTAAAAATATACGTATACGAAAAAAGCGTAGAATGACATGAAAAGCCATAATACGAGTTAATTGTCCATTGCTGAAAACACCAACTCAATGCAACATACATAATGCAATGTAATACAAGAAGTAAACAAGCTCATCTAATAGAGAAACAAGTACACACACACATACTCAAACCAACAATGGTCAAGATTTGCACAAATGTTTTGTTATCAAGTTGAAGATCCCAAATGTTCGTGATTAATGAAAAGGGTTAAAAATGATGCCCCAAGCAAAGGGGGTTGATGAAGGACACAATATCCAAAGAGAAATATTTGTGTGCTATGAAACAATACTAGACAACTTGATGTGCCCCAAAGTACAGATGAAGCAAGTAGGCTAGCTTTGTAAATGGTTGTAGATCCAGTGATCCGAAGTTGTTTGTCCGAAAAACACACACAAAAATTTCAACAAGATATGGGATAAATACCATGCGTGTGACACAAATTTCAGCCGTGTACGAGCTTTTTACCAATTTTTGTAAATTTTGAATTTTTTTACAATTTTTAGGATTTTGTGATTAATTTTCTAATTCTTTAGATTTTTGTGATTTTTGCAATGTTTAGATTTCTACAATTTTTGACGTGTTTAGAAGAAATGAGAGGATGGAGGCTCGCCTGAAAGCAATAAAAATTCCCTAATGAGAATAAATAGGCACCAGTGATAAAATTATGCCCTCGCGCAACAAAAATGAGTCAAAAATAATTATTTAATAAAAATAATTATTATGATGTTAAAGAGAAGAAAAGCTAATGAGAAATATTGTTGGGAAGCAATAAAAATGCCCCAAGGAGAAGAAATGAGCACTAGGTGGAAAATAATGCCCCAACATAGTGGAAAATTAATTAAAAATAATTATTTAATAAAAATAATTATCACGGTGGGTAGAAGAAATGTTAGAGTGACCAAGGTGGTCAAAACGTGCCGGGAGCATCACAACGGGTTAAAATGACTTAATATACCTCCTCGGGAGGGTTAATCATTGGGGCGAGTTCATTTATTACCGAAGTGCTGCTGAGTTTTTACCGCGAGTGATTCGAGAGCGAGTGGTGAGTGACATGGCAAGACGATGGAAGTGAGCCAACAAGTTCGAGAGTACGGCCGAGAGTAGGTGACGCACCATTTGTGAGTGCCTAAACCCTTCTCATCAAATTTTGTATTTATTAACACTTATTAGCATTAATTAGGGTTAAATTAGGTGTCAAAATGTGTATGCGCACCCTAGGGGTGCGTAGGCACTCACGGGGACTCGTACACATTCAAATTATGTGTACGCACATGTGTACATATCCCGGTATGCGTACGCGCACACGCAAGCATTAAAACCCTAGCTTATACATCATATGTTAAAGCATATATACTTCTTAGTGTATCCACATAAGTACATGCATATGTGACATAAAGGTCACGTACACGTCGCTTAGCCAAATGAATAGAGGAATGCACGTACATACTTATATGAGTGTGTATGCATAGAGAAGAGTGTGTACGTGTTCTAGGTGCGTACACATGAGGATGAGCGCGTACATGCCCAAAAGGGCACGTAGGCACTGAAGAGAGAAAATGTTACACTTTTATAAGAAAAACATAGGAGTTTCTCAGAAGAATATGAACAGATGAGTAGGATAGTGTGGATGAAATTAGATGATTAGGGACCTCTTTAGAAGAAAATAGAAGAAGATAGAAGAATTGTGAGTTCTAACACATGTTATGTTATTTTTGTAGAGTCGATTGCCCATTCTACGAGACGAGAGAGCATCATGGCTGTCTTGCAGCCATAAAGGTGACCTTCTGGACACGACATAGGAAGATGATGGACATCCTCTTAGAGGTGACTAGGTTAGCCCACGTGGCAAGGATGCCCTCTATTTCTTTGGATCATGGTCTCTTGACAACCTTGGTGGAGCGGTGGCATAGCGAGAGTTAGTGCTTTTGACTCCCAATAGGGGAGATGATGTGACTCTCAAGGATGTTTGGTGCATTCTTCGTGTGTCGATACAGGGACAAATCATTGAGTACATCAGTAGGGAGGAGGACATACTAGACTTTCGATCGAAGTATTCGGACGTGTTGATATCTTGCGTAGAGGGTTGACAATGTACTGCACCATTGTATAGTAGATCCAAGTTTTCATCGCATGACAATTTATTTGATGGTTCTTGTCAGTGGCATTTTTGACAGGTGCCAAATTTCCTCTGGGCTTGATTAGCATGATATAAGGTATATTCCGAGGTGAGTGAAATCTGCTAGGCCGCAGTGTATTCTAGAACACTTATACTAGGATTTACATCTTATTACTTACCACACTCAAAAGACAAGTGGGTCCCGCCACACTATTACATATTTGGGGCTAGGACCACATAGTTGTTAGTCGCCCTATAGGTACTCTTTGAGTGCGGGATCCGTAAGAGCCATCGGTCATGGGATGGATCTCTGTGGTGATGACCTCCATGGGCACCAGGGTGATACGTACTATTATCACAGATTTTTCGATGATATTTAGTAGCATGACATAGTGTGGTGGCCCTAATGCCATTACCATTGGGTAGAGGATGCTCTCGAGCTCAAAGATAGCCATGGTTGAGCATTTTTGATCGAGAGTCGAGGTTACATCATGAAGTTTTATAGGGTAGACAGATGCTGAGAGCACTTTGGCATAACACAAGATATACCTCATGTTGATATTTTCTACACACTCGGGTGACCGAGAGATTTGATATGGGTCCACCCATTTAGCCAGAGAGATCCCAATGTAGTTTTTATGGGATGGTGCAATTGGTATGGGCACCCATGAGACAGGTCAATGATCCCAGGGTCATAACTGAGTATGGGCCTTGGTACTTGACAATTCTACCACGTCGGTTTACTATTCCACGAGATTTATGGGATGCTTTGAGTCAAGCCACCTTCGAGGAGGATAATGGTGACGATGATAAGGATGATGATGATGATGATGATGATGGGATTGATGGCGGTGGTGGACGGGGTCCTCCAATATTAGTGTGACAGAGACAAAGGAAGGTGCCCATTGTTAGACAGATACATATACCCCGAGTGGGCATACCAGTTGGTGTCCATGTTCCTCTACAACACGTGCCAACATAGAGAACACTATAGGGTCCTCCTCCATGGCAAGGTTTACAATATGGGCCTATGCCTAGCCCACCACATAGTCCATCGAGAGATGGATGGGGTGGAGATGTTGGTGATGATGGGAGCGATGGGGGACATGTAGCTGCATTACAAAAGAAATTACAAAAACCATAGCCATCCATCTTCGTGTCTCGGTTGAGAGGGACCAGGCTCGGGCTCGAGATGTGTTCTTACTATAGAGTGATATTAGGCCGAGTGTAGGCTAACCAGGGAGGTGGCTGAGATGGGGCCATTTGGTTCCAGTATATTCAACAACCGTTTATGTAGAGTGCACAAAGTATGATCCTTTTACATTAGTCCTGTGCACAGTGATGGACAATATTGCGAGAGGGACCGAATAACGGCTAAGAGGAAAATGGGCTAGGCCAAGCTAGCTAGATTACAGGAAGAGGTGGCATCTTTCTGGCAGACTGACGGGGTTACCATGACACCTAGGTTAGACATAGACTTGGCTACGACCAATGTTAGGGCCTCTTATTACAAGGACCATACTATGATATTGTTTAAGATGGGCAAAGACTACCCAAATTTAGTGAGTAGTCTATGGGAAGGTCACAGAGATCTTAGAGACCCGAGGCCTCTCGTAGATTAGTAGAGTAGTTACGAGATCATCGAGATAGAGCGATAAATAAGAGAGCTAAGCACATAGGCAATGCCCCCTACGAGATCGCATGCCTCCCAGTCCTCATGAGGGATCAAGTCGAGAATTGACTCGTGTTATATATATGTACTAATATATTCACCTTGGATGTATACCTCTTTATGAAGGCTTCCTTTTAATTCATGCCCTTGATGGAAGATTTTATATCGATGATGTATATCTTTTTGAGATAGACATTATATACACGTATATGGACATTTGATGTTATACTTACCATGCATTTATATGATTCATGATGATGATTATTGTTATGGATGATGATTATATCATGATGTTGTTTGATTTTATTTCTTATGTATGTATCACGATGCATATTGATGATGTATCACATGTGTTTGATTTTTTTATGATAGATCCGTAGATGATATCATTTGTATTGTACATGTAACGCTCTAGATTATCAGTATGGGATGATACAATGATATTGGTGCGGAGGTATATATATTTTGATATTTACAACCCCTCTTTCCCCATTGATGATACGATGTGTGATGATTAGCTTAGCATACATGTATGATGTAGACTTAGCATTTTATTGATATATGATGTATAGATGATGTTAGATGTGATGATATTGATGATAGATGATAAATGATAGATGATAGATGTGATAACAAAAAATGTACAAGTAACAAACAAACAAGCACAAAAAGCTAAATAAATATACTAAATAAACATACTAAACACAATGACAACACAAGGATATGCAATTAACTCAAGCAATACTTAACAACAAATTAAATAGACACTCAATATAAGCAATTGAATGAACCTTAATAAATGTATACAACAAACAATGAAAACACACTAATTTGTACAAACAAGAATGGATCTTGTGTGCATGTGTTTGTTTTCAAAATAATGCTAATATGAGTAAAGACTAACACCTAAATAGCCTTAACTTAGCAAGAATTGAACAACAAACTAAACACCATCAAGATAAGAATTAAACAAGGGTTAGATGCTAGCATTCATCAATACAAACTTTGAAACTAACAATGCTAAATATCTAAACTCCTCTATTCTCTAACAACAAATAAATGAATGGACCTAAGTAAGCTCCATGGCTATCAAAATAGTTGTCCTTAGTATGCCAAGTAACCTAGGAATGAGGGCATATCAAAGTTGGGCTACAAGACCCCTTTGACACCTCCCATATGACCTAAGCACTTAAGAAAGAGGCTTAACTCTTCAAGATGATGAACTCTCAAAAGGGCAAGGTGCAAGCTCTTAGTCTCTTTGCTATATGCTTTGCATTTGCTCTCTAAGGAGTTTAGGTGTAAGTAAAAAGGTAGGTGGAGGGCTCTTTATATAGCCCAAAGGATAAAGGATTCAACACATTCTCATGAATGTGGGATAAAGGTAAAACATGATTAGGAATGGATAAGGTTGCTTTATTAAAGGTAACCTTACTTTAGAAGGGTTTAATACATGTTTAGTAAGTCATGGGAGTTGGGGGTATTTTAATTAATCAAAGGTGATTAATTAATAGGTAGGTGTAAGCTTATAAAAGCCAATTAGAAGAATATTAGTGCAATTTAGGCTATTATAAGGGGATTAAATCAATTAAATATTGATTTATTGGTTAAATGGAAGGAAAGCTAATTAATTGATAATAATTAATTAGTCTAGGTAGAAAGGGTGATTTATTAACGAAGGTCGTTAATTAGGGTATTTGTTGGATAGGCAACTTAATTAATTAGCTTAGTGTAATTAATTAATGATGATATGAGGGAAAATGAGTGTTTTTGACGATATGTCATTGATTTGTGAGAAAGGGGATAATTAGCGCAATTTAAGTATTTAAATTGCTTGGGCGTAATTATAGGTGTCTACATTTTCCCCTCTTTGGGGTGGCGTAAGTGATGCCACTTCAAAGATAGTAGACATAAGAGATTTTGAAGGGATAGAAGAAAAATTAGTAGGAGGGAGAGATGCCCCTCGAGTGTCGATGGGGTGATGAAGGAAGCCGATCAAGAATCGAAAAGATGAGAAGTAGGCGAAGAATGGGGACGAGGCAGATGCCATGAGGAGAGGGAGAATTAGGGGTGAAAGGAAAGTGGTGTAGAAGAAATATCGATGAGGGGAGAGAAGAGCTTAACCTCTAGCCACTTATTTGTTTAGAACAAATTTGATGTCATCATATTGCCATAGGAACTACATCATCGGTCCTTATGAAAAATATAAGCATACGACAAAGGTAGAATGACATGAAAAGCCATACTACGAACAATTATCCATTGCTGAAAGTACCAACTCCACGCAACATACAATAATGCAATGCAATACGAGAAGGAAACAAGCTCATATAACAGGGAAAACAAGTACGAACGCACATATCCAACCCAACAACGGTCAAGACAATTGTACAAATGTTTTGTTATCAGTGTTGAAGAGATCCACAAGTTTGTGATTGATGACAAGGGTTAAAAATGATGCCCCAAGCAAGGATACATGCAAGGGGAAATGAAAATGGACACGGGTCCATGAAAAGCGTTTGTGCACAACGAAACAACACCAGGCAACCAAAAGTGCCCCAGAGTACAGACGAAGCAAGTAGCTAGCTTTTGTGAATGGTTGTGAATCTGGTGATCCATGAGTCATATTAATCGAGGAAGATGTGAGACAAAACAATAGGATATGGAGAAAATAACATGCGCAAGACACAATTTTCAGCCGTAAGAAGCAAGTTACCATTTTGTAGGGTGTTGTAATTTTAGGATTTTTTGGAAAAAATTTGCCTTGTTTTTGAATTTTTTGATATATATAAATGTTTGTATTGTTTTGGATTTTTAAACCGTGATAAAAAATAGAAGAAAGGAGAAGAAGAAAAAGAAGGGCCTAGGGGCAACAAAAATAGCCCTAGGTAGAAGAAAAGAGAAACAAACGACAAATAATGTCCTTGTTTAGTGGAAAAATTAAGAAAAAATAATTATTTACGAGGGTGTGAAGAAGAATAAAAATCGCCAGAAGCAATAAAATTTTCCGGGGAGAAGAAAGGGGTATTGGACAAAAAATGCCCCAATACAGTGAAAAATAAGAGAAAAATAATTATTTAATTAAAAATAATTATTCCACAGTGAACAGAGGAGAAAACGGTGAGCTAAACGGGTGTCCCAACTGTCCGATTGGTGAAAAACAGGTTAATATACCCCCAGGGGGGGTAAAAACATCGCAATTAGTTCATTTTAACTACTCAGTTTAGAAAACTTACCATGAGGCTCTGACACTCAGGAGAAATGGTGATCGCACGTGATCGTTTGAGGCATGATAGATTATAGATGATAGATTTGTAGACAATATCAAATGTTGTTTTCAAGTGTTATTTTGATGTATATGGATGGGATGATATGATGATATTGGTGCGGGGGGGATATATTTTTGATTATGCGCAACCCCTCTTGCCCCCATTGATGATATGATATGTGATGATTAGCTTAGCATACATGCATGATGTAAAACTTAGCATTTTTGTTTATATATGATGTATAGATGATGCTAGATGTGATGATAGTGATGGTAATGTGATGTGAATGATAACAAAATAGAGCACATGCAAGAAACACAACCAAATGCTACAAAGAACACCAGGAATTAATGTAATACACCATGAATCACCATGCCTTATTAACAAGTAACAAAACACAACCAAATGCATTAAGAAAGAAATAAAGAATTAACACACTAGCATGGTGAAACCCACTACAATATGCACAAGCAAGAATGAATCTATTCTAAGCAAGAAAAGATAAACTATGAAAAAGTACACCCAAGCAACAAACAACTCAAAAGCAAGCACGCAAAACACTATACAAGCAACAAGCAAAGCAAGAAAACAAGACAATGCAAGTAAATGTTTTTGTAAGATATGTTTTCATAAACCGATTTTCTATTGTTTAGGTTTTTGTGAAACAATTTTATATTGTTTTTGTGTTTTGTGAAACAATTTTCTATTGTTTTTGTGTTTTCTCAAAACAATGTTCTATTGTTTTTGTTTTTTCCTCGAAACAATTTTCTATTGTTTTTGTGTTTTCTCAAAACAATGTTCTATTGTTTTTGTTTTTTTCTTTGAAACAATTTTCTATTGTTTTTGTGTTTTTAACAGTTTTCCAAAGCTATGTGCAGGTAACCAAGAAAGCATGGATGCCCCTAGCATTAGGTGGGGAATATACAAGGGCAGAAGCCACGCGCTTATGAACAAGAAGGTGAAGTCGTTGAGTTGCCCCTAGCGTAAGATGGGAAATAACAAAAGACCACATCCCTTACAGATGAATAGAAGAAGGCAAAGCCGGATCAAGGCTGGACTAGATGGTGTGCACAAGGAAACTCAAAGGTAGAACCAGGTCCAGGAAAAAGACAACTACCCTTCTAATACAGAATGCTTGTGAACAACGAATCCTCCCGAGGCGCCGGAAACTGGTTTTCACCCAAGGACTTGTCCAAAGTGCCACAATTGTGTGGTTTTCACTAGTGGACGACCTATTTTCTCTTTTTATTTTTTGAATTGTTTTGATGTTTTTGTGCCATGTTCAAGCATATAACTTCTTAAGATGCATGGTGTTCATTGGCTCTCGGAGCTCATCACCATTGGGGTGAGCCAGTTTGTATGCCCCGGTGCCGTACTTGGCAACTATGACATAGGGTCCTAACCAGTGTGGTTCGAACTTCCCTTTCTTTTCTCGCTCTGCTCTGGTGTTGAACTGGTTCTCCTTCATAACTAAATCACCCACCTCAAACTAGCGAGGGATGATTCTCTTATTGTAGTTGCAGGATATTCTATGTTGATATACCTTCAGGTGATTAAGAGCACAAATGCACCTCTCATCCAGGAGCTCTAACTCAACCAATCTTGCCACTCGATAATCTTCATCCTTATCCAAATAGTCCCGAAGAGAAATTCACAGGGATGGGAGTTCAATCTCTAAAGGGATGATAGATTTTGTCCCGAACACTAGGGAATATGGCGTCGTACCCGTAGGAGTGTGAATTGATGTTTGGTAGGCCCAAAGGGCTGGGTGGATTTGTAGGTGCCAGTTTCGACCGGTTTTGCTAACCATCTTCTCCATTATCCTTACCAAATTCTTGTTTGTTGCCTCAGCTTGTCCATTACCCTGAGGGTAATATGGCGTGGACCATTTCAATTTGATTTGGAACCATTGGCAAAGACCTTTCACAGTTTTGTTCTTAAATGACTTCCCATTATCTATGACAATGGCTGTAGGGATACCATATCAGCAAATAATGTGATTCATGATGAATTTAGAAATCTGTGCTCCTGTGACATAGGTTAAAGGGACAGCCTCCACCCATTTTGTAAAGTATTCTGTAGCTATGATGATATGTGTATGACCATCAGATGAGGTAGGAGTAAGCTTCCTTATTAGATCAAGTCCCCACTTGGAGAATGGCCACGGGGTAGTGATTGGTTGCAATGGTTGTGATGGAGCATGGATGAAATTTCTATACTTTTGGCAAAGCACATTTTTCTAACATAATTACAACAATCAGTTTCCATGGTGGGCCAATAGTAACCTACTCTTAACAGTTTCTTAGCCAAGACCATTCCGTTTGTATGTGCTCCGCATACTCCTTCATGTACTTCTTTAATTGTCTGGATTGATTCCGTCACATCTAGAAAACGTAACAGATTCCTGTCGTAGCCATGACGATAAAGTGTACCTCCTAAAAGGGTGTAACAGGCTATCTAGCGAATCAGGCTTTGCTTTTCAAAATGGGAGATATTGGGAGGGAATGTGTCCTTAAGATAGGTGAAGATGGGTTCGTACCATGGGGAATGGGGACCAACAACCTCACAAGCCAGGCAAGATTCTGGCATGTCATATGCGGGATGGCATAGATTTTCTACAAAGAATGGCATATCATTGTTCCCTAGCAGAATACGAAGCATAGATCCCACTGTTTCCATGGCATCCGCCGATCTATTCTGTGCTCTTGGGATCTACTCAAAGGTGATGCACACAAAATACTCCTTTAGAGTTTCCACTAACTTTTTGTAAGGTATGATTTTTTCATCCTTAACTTTATACTCATCATTAACCTATTTGATGATTAGCTATGAATCACCTACAACCTTAACATGTTGAATATTCCACTTGATGGCTAGCTTCATCCCCTGTAATGAGTGCTTCATATTCCATGAATGTTGTTCATGCGAGGGGAAGGCCAGGCGGCTCCGTGGTATAGGATCACCCGAAGGAGTAATAAGGACCACTCTGTACTTAAACCATGAAACGTAAAAGATCCATCAAAATGTATCTGGCCATATGAAATATTCTTCAATGTAGAGCAAAGATGCATCTGGCAGATCCAGACTCAAAGGTTTTGTGCTTTGCAAAGGTGCTTTTACTAGCTGGTTGGCAAGTACTTGTTCTTTAACTGATTTTTGATGGACAAATTCTATATCAAACTCACTGAGTAGAATGATCCAATTAGCCATTCTACCTGTGAGGGCAGGTTTGGACAACAAATACTTGAGTGGGTCGACCTTGGATATGAGCTTGGTCTTAGTATTTAGTAGGTAATGGCGAAGTTTCTGAAAGGTAAAAACAACGGCCAAGAAAGCCTTTTCAATCTGAGGATAATTAAGTTCATAGGTAATGAGGGTGTGACTCAGATAGTACACCACTTTCTCTTTATGGCTAAGGTCATATTGGGCAAGCAATGCACCAATAGCGTATTGCGTAGCGAAATATAGAGCAAAAGTGGTTCTCCCGAGTAGGAGGCATGAGGACAGGTGGATTAGCCAGGTATTGTTTAAGAAAAGAAAAGGCTTGTTGTTGCTCGGGTCCCCAAAGGAAAGCGACATCCTTTTTAAGAAAATGGGTGAATGAGTAACATTTATCTGCAAGCTGAGAGATAAAGCAGTGAATGGCTTGACTTTTCCCTTGCAAGCTACACAGTTTCTTGATATTCTCAGGTGGAGGCATTTCAGTGATGGCAGACACTTTAGTGGGATCTACCTCAATACCTCGTCTCGACACAATGAAGCCCAATAGTTTCCTAGATAACACACCGAAGACACATTTCTTTGGATTCAATCTGACTTTGTATTCATGCAGTGTTCAAAGATATGCCGTAAAATGATAGGATGATCCTATCTTGTTTTGGACTTTCCTAGGATGTCATCTACGTAGTCTTCCATGATGTCATGAATCATATCGTGAAAGATTACTATCATGGCCCACTGATAAGTTGCTCCCGCATTCTTAAGGCCAAATGGCATCACTTGATAATAGAAGGTGCCCCAAGGAGTTGTGAAAGCTGTTTTGTGTTGGTCTTCCTCAGCGATCTTAATTTGATTATAACCCAAAAAGCCATCCATGAGTGATAGCATTTCGTACCCTGTGGTTGAGTCAACAATCATGTCAATGTTGGGCAATGGAAAGTCATCTTTGGTGCAAGCTTTATTGATGTCCCTAAAATCTATGTAGATTCGATACCAATAGGTTTCTTATGGACATGAACAATGTTCGATATCCATTTAGAATAATCAATTGGCTTGATGAATCCTACTGCAAGCAACCTTTCCAACTCTTCTTTAACTAATAAGGCCACTCTTGGGTGCATCTTTGGAGCTTTTGTTTGATAAGCTTAGCATCTGCATGCACAACTAGGTTGTGCACGACCAAAGTTGGATCTAAGCCGGGCATGTCTTTGTAAGACCATGTGAACACATCAATAAACTCTCGTAGTAGCATATTGAACGTCTTTTGTTCTCTGGCCAAGAGTGATGCTCCCAATTTTACTATCTTGGGATCTTCTTCGGTACCAATATTGACATCAATGGTTTCTTCAACTAACAATTTTGATAAATCCTCCATACGCATAGGATCGGGAGGTAGGTTGAGATCTTCATCCAAGGATGTCTCTATGAGATTTTCATCCTTGGCATGGTCACTTTGTTTGTCCTTTGATTTTCTTATTTGTTTTTCAGCCAGTGCCTCAAAGAGGTTTTCACTGTGTGACTTGGACTTCAATTTTTGCCAAGGCTTTTCTTTAGAACTCTTGCCCTCGCTTTTCTTTAAATTTTGCTGACCACGAAGTTCATCCTCCTCTCCGAAGTAGGCACAGGTGTTTAAGTCGATAAAGAAACCCTTCTTGTGATCTCCAATGGGAATTGTATCCCTTATGCCCATGAACTCTGCAATATCCTTGTCATTCTCGAATAAATCTAGTGGCACATGATGTTGTTGGTCCCATTCAACAAGGGAAGGGTACACAAGGTCAAGGGCTGGTTCGGTGGGGGTTATGGTCAGGAAAACATTATTCATGAAAAGGTTCGTGGAGGCCGATCCTCATATAGGCTCAATGGGAATCAGTATCGTTTGTCTGGTACTCGGAGCTATCCTCATGCTCACAACTTGTTACATCTTGATCATTGGGGTGTGCTCCATAAGGGCGAATCCTAATGCCATATATTTCATTTTGAAATGTGAAGAGGGACTGGTTCTCTTTGTCCTTGTTCATTCTTCCCACATCCCAGGCCTTTGTAGCCCATGGAGTACATCATTCTACTAGATTTTTCATATTCCGGGGTTTGATAACAAGATGGCTGAGTGTCCTCAGAGACCCAAGTAGTAGGTGGATCAAGCAATTTTTCCTCAGCTAACAAGCCTCCAAGTAGGAATGACCCAGGAGTGTGTTCCTCTCTAGGTATGTTATCTCCTTTTTGAGTTTACGCCCAAAAAAATCGATAACCCTAAGAATTTTTCGAGGTTTTCTAAAATTACCTTTCAAAGAGATAATCGGGTTTTCGTGTTTCACAAGTAGGAAAACATGTGTTTTGGGTGCTTCATGTCGTGTGTTCCCCGAAACCCGAAACCCGCATCAAGTAAGGTAAGTCGGGTTTGCGGACCTTCCGAGCATCGGAACATGCCTTCGTCAAAACATGCTCCATGTCGCCTGTCTTCCGATCCCCGAAGCCCGATTTACTCCTTTGTTTCGGGTTTTCGGGGCCATCAAGCATCATGCTTCATGTCGATTGTTTCCATGACCCGAAACTTGAATTACTCTAAAAACCTTTGTTTCGGGTTTCCGGATATCCTGAGCATGCTGACATGGCATTAATGCCGAGTTGTCGGGTGGTTGGCACGTGTCAACTGAAGTGTATTAAATGCAAATTTTCTTATATATATTCGGATTTCCACGTCATTTTTACCAGACGTACTTTTTACCTCGTGGATTTTCACGCATGCATCTTCGACCCCGAAACCCGAAACTCGCCTCTGTGCCCGATTGCATTGCTCGTTTTTGATCATTCCTTGTCCTAGTTGAAGGTATTTTTCTTCATTCTTTGTTTGTGGTTTTTGTGGATTAATTATGTGAGGAATTCTTCCAAGTTTCTTATCAGGGTTGTTTTGGGATTTTATCTTTTCCATTTTAGGGGTTGTTTTCTAAATCAGGTTTATGTTTTAGGGTTTACCCCTTTGGAATTATCACTTTGTGTTATTCCCGAATTTTGTTATAATTAAAAATATGTTTGGGATATAAATGGTGAAGGAAACCCACATGTTTCAACTCAACAATTACCCTATTCCCTCTTCTCGGGTTTCGTAGGGTGCTTTGCAGTGTTCAAAACCACAGTATATCGGAAAAGCTCAAAGTGACGGGTTTTCTAAACTCTCCGGCATCCTCTTCAGTGTGTCAGGTTTTCCAAACTCTCCGGTATATTTTTCAGTGTGTTGGGTTTTCCGAATTCCCCGACATCCTCCTCAGTGTGTCGGGTTTTTTGCAGTGTTCAACATCTCCTGATCTTCGACACTCACCTCCTTCGAAATTCCTCATGTCGGACCTGTTCCATCACAAGAAAAGACTGAAAAGTTAGGGAGGACAAAATACAAATTCGGGAAGGTGGAGTCTCCATCCTATATTGACTTGTTGGTCGTCAAATAGGACTTTACGAAGCAGCACAATCGGGGACAAGAAGTCCCTCCTCTTTAATGGGAGAGGTTCCCTTATTCAGAAACGAACCTATTTACAAATATACAAAACATGATTTTCTAGTTGAACTTGGATATAATGAAAGTGTTTTCTATAAGGATCATCAATTACAAAAGGACTGAGGAATGAGAATACGAGAATGAGCAGAAAGGCAACACATAATTATAGATAACAGAGTAATTCTTTATGTATGCGAAGTTACAGTGAATTGAAACAAGATCATTTGTATCATATAAATAAGATGGAATTTAAAGACACAAAGTTCTATAAATAACATCTGCAAGAACACAAAGTTTCTTGACATAACACAGACAAATAATCTTCACAAAATTAAATGAAAAGCTTGGGGATAAAAGAGATCAGATAGACAAAGAATGAAAAGCCCTTCTGTATTGATTTCTTTATGATCTATTTACACTTTCAGAAAATAAGCCAAGTTCTTCCTCCTCCTTGCAAAATGGCGTGGAAAGGCCATTATATAGCTTACAAATCAGTTACTCTTGGTAACCACTTCTTTTAACTAAAGATTAGTTAAGGATTGCCAATCGCAATACCTCAACTTATTACAATGAATCCGAGAAAAAGAATTGGAAGAGAAGAGAAGAATAAGGAGAAGAAGACAGGTGGTTATGACTGGGAGGGACCCACTGACTTCAAAATCCGCTACCTGAATCTCTTCAATGCCTCGGCTATGTCTCTGCCATGGGGGACTGACGTGTTGGCTATAGACTGGGTCCAAAATCCGAGGCACTTCTCCATTTCCTTATCAAACTCGACATGAGTATGATAGTCTTTATTTTCTTCTTCAATGGCAGATTGAAGAGAGCAGATCTCCTTCATTTTCTCTTTGGAAATGGAGCTTTCCTTGAATAGATTATCTTTGACAAAAGCTCTGAATTGAGCTTTGATTTCTTGCAAGGAAAAAGGCACACCAGAAGTTTCATCCTGAAGATGACAATGTATATCTTTGAAAGCAGATACAACCAGTGTCTTGAAAGCCTCACCCTTCTACCAGCTATTCTTCAGTTCTCCCAAAGCCTCCTCCAAGACTTTGATCTTCCACTCCACGCTGTAAACCCAGGACTTTGACAGATTATCCTTTGCATCATCAAAAACCTTATTCGCCAATAAAATGTTCTCATCTGTCTGTCCCATGAGGCGGAGGTCTACTATGCAACTGCTCCAAAGTTTGAGCTCTTTATCTATGATCCCGATAGTGGAGGAGAGCTTCTGTTGCAAGTTGTTCACCTTTCCATGGAGTTTGAAAGCTTCATCGATGAAGTTCAATCCTGCAACAAGCATATCTTCCACCATGGCCTCCATAGCTCTGCCATAGATGGAATACTTGTGCATGTCTTTGATACTCTGTACTTCATCTTGGCTCAAAATTACAGGTGGCGGAAGGGTAGTCAGTGGGGTAGGGTCCAAAACTTTGTCCTTAGACAAAAGAGATTTGATAAAACCTGTGAGAATCTGGGCTTGTTCCTCCAACTGTTCAATAGTTTGCTGCCCTTTCTCTACCCTCCCAATGACTCTTGTGACCATTTCCTGGAGGTTGTGGATCTCACCTTCAGGGGTAGACTCTCCCATAGGAATCCTTGAGAATTCTAGGTCAGATGCCTGTAAGTCCTGCTCTGATTTATCTACTGTAGGCTTAGCAATCTCCAGGAATTGCTGACCCTGAGCATCAGACACTATCCTGGAGGTGATTCTGGCTTTTTTGGCGCGAGAAGGAGGAGTAGTGCCTAACAAGGCTGCCACAGCATCAAAATTTGGCCCTGAGCTCCAAGAGGAAGATTTCCTCTTTCTACTGTCGACAAAAGGTTGCACCCATGCAAAAGAGGAGAAGGAAGCAAGCAGGAGGGGCAAGAGGACCAAGAGATAGAGAGCTCATGGCGCTCAAGGTTTGCATAGCTATTGTCTCAAGTTGAGACATGAGTGGGGTGCTTGAGACAATTGGTGTAGAAGAGACAATAGCACTTGGAAGGTCGGTGCTCTGGACCTCCTTGCCTTTATCCGTTGGAGCTTCAGGAGCGCTTGAAGGAGCTGGCACTTCACTCTCTTCACTTTCACTGAGAACAATAATGTTCTCTGATCCCAAAGGTAATTCTGCCTACTTTCTCTGAGGATCTTTTTCCACAAGCTCCTTCTTAACCTCTTTGAATTTCTTCTGGTATACTTGGGTGGATGAAGAAGGAGTAGAAACTGTAGGTCCTTGTGTTGATGAGGTAGGAGGGGTTTGCACACGTGTGTCTGATATTGGAGTCGATGCTTCCCTCCTTGGTGTTGAAACATCCTTAGAGGAGGATTCTCCTGAGTGCCTCCTAAGCTCTCGAACTTTCTTATCAAACCAGATCTTAGTCCTGACTAAGACTGGAGCCAGGATCTTGGCCAGATCATCTTTCTCTTTCTTGAACCAATCCAAGTCCTCCAAGGGAGTGTGCTTAACCACATTGTCATACTCATATGAGTATAGATCAGAGTTTTCATCCTGGAGTCCTTCAGGAACTTGGTACAAGCCGAGTTCTTGGATCAATTGTAGAGAGAACCTGCCATAATGCCTCCTTCTAGCCTCAAAATCATCGGCACAGTCAGCCCAATAGTCTTCTGTATCTACCCTATGATGATAGATTATCTTGATGTTCTTCTCAATGAACTTCTTCGAGTCGAAGCAAGTTCTTGGCTTGAAGAAATGGACAGTGATGGGAGCCAGGGCTCTTTCTATATTCTATGCATCCAGGGCTGTTTTACAAGTGTAGTTTCCCAAAGAGATGGGGAAGTGCAAACCGGTAATCTTCTTGTCTCTGCAGGTTCTGTGTAATTTGTCTAATTGCCTACATACTTCTATCAAAGCCATCTTATCACTGCAGAACATGGGAAGCCTCAGAGGGGTGCTCTCATAGCCAGCAAGCCTGATATAGGAGAATTTTCTGAACTGGATAAAATAGGCACCGTAGTGCAATATCAGGCTCATGGCTTCATCAGAAAATCTTCTAGCAGTGTCACCCTCGAGAAGCCTGACCACGTACATGGTGAAAGCATCATTTACCCTTCGAAATTGTGATTGCTAGTCTCTAGGGTGAACTGCGGGCAGTAGGCATATACAGGATCATCCTTGTGGGCATCGATGTAAGAAAAACCAAACCATTGCCTTGATGCCGCCAGAGTATACATCAGGTACGAAGTCATGTAGAATTTCTTCGTTTTTGTACATTGGACAGCTGCTCCGCTAAGTTCATGCTGATGATTTCTGCCCAGTTGATATTTTGAGTTCCCTCACACACCATGTTGATGAGCGGGCACATCCAGAAATGGAACTCATTAGTAGAGGGTAAGCCCATAACCTGAGCCAGTAGGATTATAAAATCTGACAATTCTTCATTGAAATCAGCCCGAAAAGAGTCTTGGATAGACGAGATGCTCCCTTCTTAGGGTTTTTAAGCCAAGACTTCGCCACCCGCGCCTTGTAGTTGTCACTGTCTTGACTGAACAGGGTCTGTGCTTGATTCTGGGAAACAACTATGGCATTATCCATTTCTGGAATCCTCAGTGTAGTGCCAATGGTGGTAGCGTCAAGTTTGGCGATGAGTTCCCCATGTATGTTGGTCAATTCACTCGAATCAGGGTCGAAATGAGCTCCGCATGAAAGCACTGTATCAGCACATTGCACCGAGATTGGGAAACCTCCAGCGAAAGCTAGACCACTGTCGTGAATCATCTGTGCCATTGGTGTAGGGTTTGCATCTGTCATCCTCGACCAAAAATCACCAAAGTCAAGATGGCGAGCTTCACTGTCCCCGATATTGGGAACGACAGACTCTAGTGGTGAGATTTGTTCCTGTCCCTGAATTTGATCTTCATGTTGATAGTAATTCGGAGGGCAGAGCTGCAAGCTAGACTCGGGAAGGAATTACAGAGGGAAATGGATACGCGTGTAAAAATTTAGATTGCAAGGGTTCGAGCAATAGATAGCATGGAAGCAGTGTGAAAAACGCATAGGGGGTTCACTCGTTATATAGCCGTTTAGGAGAGAGAAAGGTAATGAATGCGCATTTAATACATACCTACCAATTTGAATAAGCAAGATATTCGGGTAGAGCGGGAAAAATTAGCACGAATGGCACTTGGTTCATTTGGGACATGTGGGACGCGAAAGCGCGAAGCACGCGGCTCGGCCGATTTGGGCGAAGCGGGGAAAAGATGCGCAAATGCTTTTTTGGACATGCGGGACAAAAGTGCGCGAAATCACGTGACTCGGCGGATCGGACGAAAATGGAACAACTTGTCCGGTGAACTTGGGACATTTGGGACAAAAAGTTCTGAAGGGCCCGAAAAAGACAAACTTCAGGGAAACCGGCGAATCGGGGAACAGAGGGCCCAATTGAACTTGGGACACGTGGGAAAAGATGTCCGATAGGCCCAAAAACACACAAAATGACCCAAAATGTAGATTTCCTCAATTTCTCAACTTTTAACATTATCAAGTACAACAGAAAGACACTTAAACTCAAAATTTTGAATTTTTCACTTTCTTAAGAGCAGGGGAATTTTGAGTGGACAACATGATCTGTAATTTCGACATCCGAGATATCTGAGCTCGAAACGTAGACATGGAGGATTTCTGGAATAGGGTCAAGAGCCCTTCTCAAACTCCATGGATGAAATCAATAGTCGGTAGTGGCCTACCTCTTGCGGCAGGCTTCCCTATGTCCACTCAATGCCCCGAGTTCATCTTGGCCTGTGCTTCAAATTATGACTCTGCTTCTCGTTCTGTGAAAAACCAGGCGGGAGAAGTTGTAATCAAATTGGACGGAGGTTACTTTGATGACCTTCTCAAGCTACCTAATTTTGAGGAATATGGAGATATGGATCTCAAGTCAGCCCAAAAAGCTTGGGATAATGATCAGGAGGATTGCATCAAGCACGTGAATAAGAAGTTTCTAATCAAAGCCAAACCGGCTATTTCCAGGTTCCCAAGACTTGTTCCCAGAAGTGATTTCATTCAGGAAATCAACGATATCATTACTCTGTTGAGTCGGGTTTTTGGTTTCCCCGAATCAAATGTTTTCCAAGGATGGATGTACCAGTTCATGATCACTATTAAGAAGAATCAACAGGGAATTGATTGGGGTACTCTTATCAGTAATGAGATAGATTCTCAAATGACAACAGTCCTGTCTATGGGAAAGTTTTACATGTCCTCGTATGTCACCTATGCAGCGGTGGTATGAGGAATTATCCTGGGTTGGACACCAAGGGGAATAAGATAGTGGAACATGTTTATCAGTATTTCCCTCAGCTGACAAAAAAAGGGTCTGAAGACCAATTTAGAAGGGTAAACGATGCCTTCTTTTATGAGAACATTTGCAGGTTAAGTCCCGAACTGAGGAAAACGAGAGTATCTGATGAAGCATGGGCTGAAGTTTCAAAATGGGGTTGTGTCTTCTTGCAATTTAAGAAGTTCACATATCTTCGAGTAGTCATGTACACAGGGGATCCTTTCCATTTGCCCAGATATCCAGGGGACAAATTAATCTTGATGGAGTTGGTCAGGTAATTGTTGGATTTTCACAAATTCCAACAGAGTAAACACAAGGCCGCTGTATCTTTCCCAATTTCTATTGGAAGGTATACTTGTTCAATGGTGGTGAAAGCTAAGAACATTGTCCATGAGCTTCAAGATAAATTGAAGAAGCACATGAATCCCTGAGATGGGTTTGATATTCGAGGATTCCTCAGGGCGTATGGAACTCTCTACCCGCATGTGCCAAGCATAGAAGACGTTTGGATTGATTTACGTGATGAGGTTTCATCTCAAGAAAAGATCATAGTAGATTGACACTTGCTGAGATTCAAACACTTGAGCTCGCTAACTTACCAGAAGGTACTAGTGATAATGAAAGCGTTCTGGACTCTTCCTATGATGGACTGAATGAAGATCAATATGTTTTCCCACCTATTGATTGGTCTATCAGTGAAAAAGCCTCCATTATAGATAGGTCAGCCCTAATTCTTGTATGCACCAAAGCATGGCTTGCCTCTTGGGGAATGAGTTTTAAAGATGATAATTTTTCAAAGTTGGTTGCTTCAGAGGTGGGGCCCTCCAAAAAGGGAAAAGACAAAAGATCTTCTAAGGGGCCTATAAAGGTCATGTTGTATATATTTACCCCCGGGTAAATATAGATACACAAAAGAAAGCATGTCGGAGGGGTTAGAAAACCCGACACAAAAGAAAGCATGTCGGAGGGGTTAGAAACCCGACACAAAGGAAAATCGGGTTTCGGGTTTCGGGAAACATGAGACATGAAACATGCAGATCGCAAGGGATGACCCGATGCTTGAGAGTTCCACAAACCTGAAACACTTCCTAGGCAAATCGGGTCTTGGAGTCGGGAAAACATGTCGAAAGCATGGGGCGGAAACATGTCGAGCCACCCTCCAAACCCGATGCGCATGCAGGTCCATTTTTCGACCCCGAAACAAAGGAAATCTTGGAAATACTAGCGGAAGCGGGTTTCGGAAAACACAAACATCAAACACATGTCGAGGCATCCTCCAAACCTGATGCAAATGCAGAGGAGAACCCCGAACCCGACAGGCAGGAGACCCTGACGCGGGAAATATTCAGATCGCCATAACTTTTTACAGGGAGCTCGGATTCACACAAGGTTGGACTTTTCGGAAAGCTCTCGGTGTCCTCTACCCAACTACGACTGGATATATTTAATTGGGTGAGAACAAGTTCTTAAAAATGTAAAATACACTTTGCCACTAGTTGGGTGTTGAGATTCTCACCTACCGCCATAATATGATGGGTTAGGTGCAGTCTTGGAGGTGGTTGGGGCAGAATTCGAATCATTCTCTTCTCCCTCATTTTTTCCTCATATAAATTGTAAGGAGGGGATTTTTCTAATGGTTGGACATTCTTGTTCTTGCCCCTCCCTTCTTCTCTTTGGCAGGTGGATTTGTGGAGTTTCAAAACCTCCCATTTAAAACTGTAATGTAACCTTGCCTCTTGGCACTTTGCAGTGTGTTGTATCTTTGGAGCAAATTAATGCATGACTGTGGATGATTCTCAACCCTCTCTGTGTTCATTTGCATCCTCCTGATCTTTCACTGTGAATCTGGTTATCTGTGCATGATCTTGCATTGCATTTTAATGGCTTGTGTTTATTGGCAGGACAGTTGTTCTTCATTCCTCGGTGCATCACCTTTGTAGTTTAGGTTTTATTTTATGCATTTTCTTACCTTGTCTCCTTGGCAAGTTAGATTAGGTTTTTAGTAAAACCTCTGCATTTTATTTGTGCATCTGAACAGAGGGATAGGAACCGGCCTTCATCCGGAGAGCTTTTCGATTTCGCAAGGTCCCACACTTGGGAAAAGCTCCATGTTGTGCAATCGCACTGAGAGTCTCAACGAATCGTGTTGCAGGACATTCGAAGTGTGCTTTGCGATTCGGCACCAACAGTCAAGTTTGTCAAGAAGAGAAGAGAATGAGAAATCTCTTCAATTGTTTCTCGAGTTGAAACAGTGAATGCACCAGAATCACCAACACCACCAGAAATAGGAGAAATTTATTTGGAAGGAGAAGGAAGCCAACCTTTGGTTTCACCATTTGTTGACTGCCCAACTGAAGAGACCTTATCTCTTGCATCCCAGGCCTTGGAGTCTAGATCTGCGCTTCCTCCCTCACAACCACTTCTACCTCCTCATTCCCCATCGACTTCTTCAATCATGGCTAGAATTTTCTCTGGACTCTCACCCCTCTCTGCTGGTACCAAAGTAATCACCAACACGCCCCCTCTTGTGCCTCTTTTTATTGAATCTGCTGCCACATTGGTAACTGTCCCCACTTCGCCATTAGATCCCTCTCCTCTTGAAAGTATGATACCAACTTCTACAATAGTGGAAACTCCCTCTAACACACCTCAATGGCTACTCGAGAAAACTCCGAGGAAGAGGAAGGTGATTGTACCCATACCAGCCTTTGATTTTAGCTCACTCAAGGCTTCTACTGCTAAATCAACCAAGAAACCCAAAATAGTTTGAAGGATTTTGGTGGATGCTTCGGGGCATAAGTTTGCAGAGATCGCCACTCCTATGACTGACAAAACCAAAGAGGACATAACAACCTCTGACTATCGAGATAACCGTGAGTGGCTCTAGGAGAGGTGACACTAGAAGGAGCACAATAGGATACACGGGATGCCACAAATGTGTTTGTCTTTAGAAATTAAAGGAAACAAAAGACAACAGAGATGAGCTTAAAAGAAAGGTGGAGCAGTTGAATGAGGTATTGCTTAAGCTCTCAAAACCCCTTGAATCCATACCATCTTCCTCTATCCCTGTCGAGATTTGATTTCTCTTCAGTGCCTACAATTGAGAAGATTAATAAAAAAGGAAGTGTGGTCGATGAACGGATCCAAAGGCTGCTCCAGCAGGGGAAGGAAGTAATTCAAGATACCATGGAAGTCTATCAATATTTGGGGAATATTCAGAGTGATGGAGAAAAGATGGACGATGATTTCTCCCAAGAAATTGGACATCTTGATTTGACTTTCGAAGCTCTCCAGGTGTTAAAGCAAATGGTATCACGCCTCTTGGTATAAGAAGGCATCATCCCACATGCGAGATAAGCATTTCTAGCTGACCAAAGCCATCAGATTCAGGGTAAAGATTCTCAACGAAGCCTGTGGTAAATTGAGAGAATCAAGGGATCAATTGATTGATGGAAAAAGTGACCTGGAAGAAGAATTGCTGAAAATTTGTGCAAAAGTGTCAGTTGGAAATTCGGGCATCCTATCAGCTGACGATCTTTTCAAACAAGTCCAAGAGTCTGTTCAGCATGAACCAACTCATGGATTTGGTATTGAAATCATCGACAGGTTTGTGAAGATTGAACATTCTTTGGAGGCCTTGAGAAGACTCAGCAAAAGATTGAGGAAACTTCCCGGTAGTGCCAGTGACACTCATGAAACCTGCGAAGTTTTGAGTGATCATTCCACTAGCACTGACGAAAATGAAATGCAAGGCATAATCCGAAAGTTCCAAGAATTTCGGAACAAACAAGCTCAGTTGGAGGAAGGGAAAGATGAGGAAGAAAAAGATGACGATTCAGACTAAGTTTTGATGTTTCATGTCATTTCAATCTTGAAATTGACATGTCTTTTTCATTTTTGTTTCGTCACATAGGAAGCAAATTTTGACTTGGTCTCCTGCGTGAGAGTCAAGAAAAATAGGACTCTCGTTAAAAGACTATTTTCTAGGATTCATCCTATTTTCTCTCTACTCTTTTCTATTATAAATTAGGGATGTGTGTACACTCTAAAGGGTCGAGATTTTTGAAATATTGGGAGCTATTGGGAAGAAGAAAAACTTTGTGTTTTCTTTTAATCATTTTGAGGAATAGGAGTTGATACTATTTTGCAAACTTTGTGTTGTGAGATATATCTTTCTTAAGATATTGTTCTTATGTTCATAATCTTAAGCTATTCTTTGTTTAGCATCTTGGTGTTTCTAATCATTTCAGACATTATATTTATGATCTAAAGCTCGTATGATTATTTCGTGCTCTGTGTTTACTCGAAAGAAAATACATTTCTCTCATTTCCTTTCCATTGTGATTCTTCTATTGTAATAATTCCTGACCCTGTCCATTTAGAAAAACGACATCTTCCTAACATGTGGATATGGATTTCGGGATTCTATCCCAACCCCAATGGTTAGATTAGTGTGAATACTGTATATATCATTTCTGTTGTGTTTTAGATTAGTAATAAATAGGCAGCCTCACCTGTCTTTGAGGAGGGATTTAATCCCATGTACTGTGGTCGAACCTCATATTTTGGATTTAAAAATATCCAACCAACAGTTTTTGGTGACTCACTGGGGAATACGGATTTATAGTGTAAAGCTTATCCTCTTGGTGTTTGGTGACTCCGTATTTTCCTTATTTTCAACAAAATCTCTTTCCCGGTTCAAGCTGGCCGGAAAGATCTTCACTCGGTCCCACCGAGCCCGGGTGAAATTGATCCACTTTTTGAGTTACTACAAAGGCACAATTTCAGTCTTTCCCCCAACAATGTTATTTCCAACCGAACCAGAAGTTCTTCACCTGTTCGGAGAAATCGATCCCCGTAGAACGAGACGTGTCTACAACTTGTCACGCATTATTCTTGTCTGACACTCGGATCCCCATATGCACTCTTGTCAGAAGGATGGCAGCACAACCTGTGCCTTGGGGCGCAGCTATTGGTCCTCTTTCTTTAACTCCACCATTGCATGAGTTACCACATGGATCACATAAAAACATTCCCAAGTTCAATGGGGATGGGAAGCAACATCCTGATGAACACATTGCATCTTTCTTTGTAGCATGCGGCATCCTTGGAGTAGCTCATGAAGATGTTTCTGTTTGACTTTTCGTTGAAACATTGCATGGTGCAGCAGCTGAATGGTTTTACCACCTTCCGAATGCATGCATCACAAATTGGGCTACCATGAGGACCAAATTCGAAGCACATTTCAAACCAGCTGAAGATTCTCATGCTTTGTTAGCACAACTTACCCATATGAAGAAGGAATCGCATGAACCCATGCGGGACTTCGTGGCAAAGTTTAACAAGCTAATCCGAAAGATTTCGGAAATAGTGCATACTACTACCTGAAAACCGAAATGCTTCTTCATTAATGCTCAGCCTCCCGATGTGAGATTTTTATTAAGAAGGTTGGCTATCCCAGATTTGGCTATCGCTCAGTCAACAACTATTGAAATAGAGGATGATCTCATTTTGGCCGGAAGGATCAGAAAAGATGTACCCAAACCTAAAAATCTAGGATCTTCCCAAGGTAATACTGATCCTATGATTCAAAAAATGGCTAATGATTTGATTTCTTTAAAAAAGCAAATGTCTCAGCTAGGGAAGCAATGTTCCGTATCGGGATATCCCTTGACAGAATTTCAATAACAACAATGGTGTGCCTACAAGAGAGAGGCCACGGTTAACTCCTGCTCAACCGAGGCTAGTAATCAAAGCTCCTCCTATTAACGCAATAGTAGAAATAGTTGAAGAAGAGGACGAATCAGAAGAACAATATTCCCCCGAGGCTTTTGAAGCTTCAGGATATGTTGATGAGTCTTATGACGATTCGGCTGGTGACTCCTGCATTGGGTATTTGGAATACGAAGAAGATGAATGTACGTCGTATGGTCAGTCATTTGCTGTCTTCACTTGATCCCAATCTCAGAATCCAAGAAAACCTCTTGAAAACCCCAAGGAGAAGAATAAGGAACCTCCCATAGCCATAGTTAAGAGAGGTACTCCTATTTCGGCACAAACTGAAAGAGAAGTCACCAAAAGGCAACTTCTCCTCATTCTCTTTCTCCTAAGGTCGGTGCCCCACTCAAGCTCATGTGATTAGAACTGAGCCTACCATCACCCATTCTTATCTGCTTTTGACATTATCTATCATGCAAAGAGAACCAAAATCCAAATGTCGAAAGCGAGAATACCTTCGATCAAATCACGAACAGATTCAAAAAAACTTGCCAAATTCATTAGAAGTAAAGCCACTATTCCCCCATCTTCAAAAGGTCTCCTTCCAAATCCTACTCAACCCCACATCGAACAATCTAACCTCTGCTTCTTCTTCAGGAAAGATTGAACCATTTTATTTGTCTTTGCTTATAAATGGGTTTAAATTCAACAATTACATCATCGACTCGGGGCCTCCGACAATGTTATGCCCACAAAAGTAGCCCATGCCCTTGGGCTTACTCACTAAGTCATATGGACGGTGTTACTCCATGGAAACCAAATAAGTTCCCTTGATTGGTCAAATCAAAGATGCACAGTTTGCATTCGTTGCCTTCCCAGAGAAGAGAGTGAAAATGACCATTCTAGTTGTTGACATCCCTGCAGCTTACGGTATCCTCTTGGGTAGAGGTTTTTGTAAAGACATCGGAGGAGAGATTAATATGGATTGGACTAAGGCCAGGATTCCAGTGAATGGGGTTTATCATGTTCTCCATCCCGAACCTCAGGCGAGGTATTTGGTAACTAAATCAGATGACCCTAAAGCTCAAATTCTTTTCAAAGATGCTAGCTTCGGAAATTATTTCATGACCTCGGAGATACCGGGCCGTGTGGATGTCAAGGAAGAAAATCCTAATGCTATTTGGACCCTTGAATTCGATGATAGCTGCTCAACCACCGGATCGGGTGCTGGTGTAGTTCTTATATCTCCTAATTCTCGAGATTTTCCCATCGATTACAAATTACGGTTTGATAATACTAATAACACGATTTGAATATGAAGCTCAGTTACTAGGATTAGAAATGGCTAGACAGAAGGGAATTCAAAATCTCAAGGTTCAAGGGGATGCGGAGCTGATTGTCAACCGAGTTAAGGGAATCTATCGGGTAAAAATGATCGCTTGAGACATTACATGAACAAAGTTTGGGATAATATATAATGCTTTGATGCATTCTCCATTAAGGCAGTTTTGAGAGATTATAATGACAAGGCTGATTCTTTGGCCATGTCTGCATCCCTCCTTCTCCCTCATCCCCAGTTCAAACAAGATACGTACACCATTGAGATTGTGTACCGTCCCAGTATCCCAGATAATGCAACTCACTGGCAAGTGTTCAATGACGATCAACAGGTGTTGGCTTTTCTAGAAAAGGCTGACAATTTCAGTGAGCTATACTTTGAAGGTTCGGAATCAGCTTTCCATGAATCTATCTTAGATCCATATCAAGAGGTTGATGGTGAGTTTATTCATCTTAAAGGAAACAAGATACCCAAAGGTCTGGTTTCTCTGGAGGGTTTGTTTGACAAGCATGATCGTTTTATTCAAAACAAGAGACAAGTTGAAGGAGCTTCTTCTTCGGAAGTAGATCAAGTCAATCTAGGTTCATCTGATCAACCTCGGATGGTGAATATTGGGAAATGTTGTTCCCCTGAGGAGAAAGCAAAATTCACTTCACTCCTGAAGAGATACATGGATGTGTTAGCCTGGTCTTATGCAGATTTAAAATCCTTCAAGCCCAAAGACGTACAACACAGTATCCCTTTGAAGCCTGATGTGAAACCATACAGGTAGAAGCAAAGACATTACAACCCCAAGATCTCAGGGACTATCCTTGCGGAAATCTAGAAAATGTTAGATGCTAGAATTATTTTTCCAATCCATCACTCCACTTGGATTGCTAACATCGTCCCTGTCAGGAAGAAGAATGGCGAAATCTGAATTTGTGTTGACTTCCGGAACCTGAATTAGTCTTTGTTAAAGGACAACTATCCCTTGCCTATCATGGATCAGGTGTTACAGACCGTTACTGGATCAGAAATGCTATCCATGCTCGATGGATTTTCAGGATATAATCAAGTTGAGGTAACTACGGAGGATCAACACAAGATGGCCTTCACAACCCCATGGGGTAACTTTGCTTATAGGAGGATGCCTTTCGGCTTGATCAACGCTGGAGCAACTTTTCAGAGAGCTATGGACTTGGCATTTAGAGACCTGATGGGCAAATTCATAGTAGTATATTTGGATGACTTGACGATTTTCTCCAAAAAATGGAGTGATCATTATGATCATTTAGAGCAAGTACTTTTGAGATGCAGGTGTCACGGGATTTCATTAAATCCCAAGAAGTCCATGTTCGGAGTGACCGAAGGAAAGTTGCTGGGTCATATCATGACTAGAGAAGGAATCAAAATTGACCTAGAAAGGGTAAAGGCCATTCAGAGCTTTACCCTACCCATAAGTAAAACTAGAGTTCATTCCTTCTTCGAAAAGGTCAATTTCCTAAGAAGGTTCGTACCTGATTTTGCTGATAAAACCAAGGATATCCTTGGGATGATGAAAGGAAAAATTCCATTTCAATGGAGTACTAAAGGGAAGCTTGCGTTCGATGAAATCAAAAGGGCAGTTGCTTGCGCTCCTATCCTAGTATGTCCAGACTTCAAAAATATTTCATCATGTACAGCTACGCCTCTGCTCACACAGTGTCAGCCATCCTGATGCAGGAGAACGGGGAGGGCATTGAAGCTCCCATCACGTTTATGAGCTGTCCATTGAAGGAACATGAGTTAAAGATGTCACAAATTGAAAAGCATGCTTATGCAGTGGTACGAGCGGTGAAACATTTCAGGTACTATGTGCTGAACTCCCATACCCTCGTTCTCATTCCTGACACTACCGTTAAATCCATTTTGACTCAACAAGAGCTGGGTAGTCAACGAGGTAACTGGATAGCTAAAGTTTAGGAGTATGACTTGGACATTAGACCTACCAAGTTGGTATGAGGAAGGGGCATGTGCCAATTGATTGTGGAAAACCATGTGGAAGTAGAATGTGAAAAGACCGAAGACACCTCTTCTAAGTTGCCCATGGTGCTTTTCGTGAGTACAACTGATGAATGGTACACGAGATATTGCTTTCTTTCTAACTTATGGTGAATGCCCCCACATTTAAGCCAAATTGAGAAGAGGACGGTCAAGTTAAGATCTGCGAGATACCTCCTGTGGGATAATGGGATATATAAGAAAGGTATTGATGGTGTATTCTGCTACTTGTGTTGATAAATCACAACATTAAAGTTGTTATAATCCTTCCATAGTCTAACATGCGGAGGACATTTCTCATCCTCTGTAACAACTTATAAGATCATGCGGGCTGGTACTATTGGCCTACTCTTTTCGGGATTCAGCCGAGTGGGTGTCCAAGTGTGAAGCTTGTCAACATTTTTTTGGTCGTCCCAAGCTAGCATCTCTTCCCTTGAAGCCTGTAGTGATTGAAGAACCTTTTCTCCAGTGGGGAATTGACTTCATTGGAGCGTTGAGTCCTGCCTCTAGTGCTTAGGACATAATTGCGTCTTGGCTACTCTGAATATTTTACCAAGTGGGTGGAATCCACACCAATCAAGCAAGCAACCTCAGAAGCTGTGTGCAAGTTCCTTAAAGCAAATATAATTGTCAGATTCGGTGTGCCTCACAAGATTGTGGCTGACAATGCCTCCAATTTCTCATCACATGAGTTGTCAGAAATTTTCTATGGATTCGGCATCACTCTAGCTCACTCATCTAATTATTATCCCCAAGGCAATGGGCAAGCTGAATCCAGCAACAAGAATCTGGTTACCATAATTAGAAAGCTAGTAGATGAAAACCAGAGAAATGGCACAAAGCATTGTATGATGCGTTGTGGGCTGATCGGATTACCCCAAAGTGAGCTATAGGAATGTCTCCTTTCCAAGTGTTGTATGGGATTGATCTGAGATTCCTATCTCCGTAGAATTGCCACCTTCTGATTGGCCAAAGCGATCGAAGATGCGACTTTTCAAAATTCCATCAAGAAAAGGGTTATGTACCTAGATAGGCTAAAGGAGGAATGGAGCAAGGTGGTTGATCGCATTACAGACCATCAAAGCAAAGTAAAGAAATTTTTTGACAAGAAATCAAGGCAACGTCATTTCCAAATTAGAGACCTGGTGTTGCTTTGGGATAAGAGGAGAGAGCAGAAAGGAATGCACAGAAAGTTTGACTCTTTGTGGAAAGGACCTTTTAAGATTCATCAGCTGAGTGGTGAAAATAGTTTCCATCTATCATACCTTGATGGAGAGTTACTCCCTTGCCTTTTAGTGGTCAACATCTGAAGTTGTTCCATCATTAATGCAAGACGCTCTTTTGCATTGTACATACTTTATTTTATGTCGTGTGTTTGCTTTTAGTCTTCTTTCTTTCCTTGTTTTGTTTTTTCGTTTTCTTCGTTTCTGACTCCGTAGCCCAATGGATAAAGCCAAAGATTCTGAGTTCTCTTCCTTTGATATCACAAAGAAAGTCCCCAACTAGAGCCAGTTGTTATCTCCTTTTTGAGTTTACGCCAAACAAAAAAAATTAGACAACCCTAAGAAATTTTAAAGCTGGTTTTCTAAAATTACCTTTCAGAGAGATAATCAGGTTTTCAGGTTTCACAAGCAAGGACAACATGTGTTTTGGGTGCTTCATGTTGTGTGTTCCCTGAAACCCGAAACCCGCATCAAGTAAGGTAAGTTGGGTTTGCAGACCTTCGGAGCATCGGAACATGCCTTCGTCAAAACATTCTCCATGTCGCTTGTCTTCCGATCCCGAAACCCGATATACTCCTTAGTTTTGGGTTTCGGGGCCATCAAGCATCTGCTTCATGTCAATTGTTTCCTATGACCCGAAACCCGACTTACTCTAAAAACCTTTGTTTTGCGTTTCTGGATATCCTGAGCATGCTGACATGGCATTAATGTCGAGTTGTCGGGTGGTTGGCACGTGTCAACTGAAGTGTATTAAATGTAATTTTTCTTATAGATATTCATATTTCAATGTCATTTTTACCAGACGTACTTTTTACCTCGTGGATTTTCAGGCATGCATCTTCCACCCGAAACACGAAACTCGCCTCGTGCCCGATTGCATTGCTCGTTTTTGATCATTCCTTGTCTGGTTGAAGGTATTTTTCTTCATTCTTTGTTTGTGGTTTTGTGGATTAATTATGTGAGGAATTCTTCCAAGGGTTTCTTATCGGGGTTGTTTTGGGATTTTATCTTTTCCATTTTAGCGATTGTTTTCTAAATCAGGTTTATGTTTTAGGGTTTACCCCTTTGGAATGATCACTTTGTGTTATTCCTGGAATGTTGTTATAATTAAAAGTATGTTTGGGATATAAAGGGTGAAGGAAACCCACATGTTTCAACTCAACAATTACCTATTCCCTCTTCTCGGGTTTCGCGAGTACTTTGCGGTGTTCAAAACCGTAGTATATCGAAAAAGCTTAAAGTGATGGGTTTTTCGAACTCTCTAGCATCCTCTTCGGTGTGTCGGGTTTTCCAAACTCTCCGAGTATATTTTTAGTGTGTCATGTTTTCTGAATTCCCGACATCCTCCTCAGTGTGTCGGGTTTTTCGCAGTGTTCAACATCTCCTGATCTCCGACACTCTCCTCCTTTGAAATTCCTCATGTCGGACCCTGGTCCATCACAAGAAAAGACTGAAAAGTCAGGGAGGATGAAATACAAATTTAGGAAGGTGGAGTCTCCATCCTATATTGACTGTAATTTCGACATCCGAGATACAGAGCTCGGAAACGTAGACATGGAGGATTTTTTGAATAGGGTCAAGAGCCCTTCTCAAACTCCATGGATGAAATAAATAGTCGGTAGTGGCCTACCTCTTGTGGCAGGCTTCCCTATGTCCGCTCAATGCCCCGAGTTCATCTTGGCATGTGCTTCAAATTATGACTCTACTTCTCGTTCTGTGAAAAACCAGGCGGGAGAAGTTGTAATCAAATTGGACGGAGGTTACTTTGATGACCTTCTCAAGCTGCCTAATTTTGAGGAATATGGAGATATGGATCTCAAGTCAGCCCAAAAATCTTGGGATAATGATCAGGAGGATTGCATCAAGCACATGAATAAGAAGTTTCTAATCAAAGCCAAACCGGCTATTTCCAGGTTCCCAAGACTTGTTCCCAGAAGTGATTTCATTCAGGAAATCAATGATATCATTACTCTGTTGAGTCGGGTTTTTGGTTTCCCCGAATCAAATTTTTTCCAAGGATGGATGTACCAGTTCATGATCACTATTAAGAAGAATCAACAGGGAATTGATTGGGGTACTCTTATCAGTAATGAGATAGATTCTCAAATGACAACAGTCCTGTCTACGGGAAAGTTTTACATGTCCTCGTATGTCACCTATGCAGCGGCCGGTATGAGGAACTATCCCGGGTTGGACACCAAGGGGAACAAGACAGTGGAACATGTTTATCAGTATTTCCCTCAGCTGACAAAAAAAGGGTCTGAAGACCAATTCAGAAGGGTAAATGATGCCTTCTTTTATGAGAACATCTGCAGGTTAAGTCCCAAACTGAGGAAAACGAGAGTATCTGATGAAGCATGGGCTGAATTTTCAAAATGGGGTTGTGTCTTCTTGCAATTTAAGAAGTTCACATATCTTTGAGTAGTAATGTACCAGGGGATCATTTCCATTTTCCCAAATAGCCGGGGACAAATTAATCTTGATGGAGTTGGTCGAGCAATTGTTGGATTTTCACAAATTCCAATAGAGTAAACACAAGGCATTGTATCTTTCCCAATTTCTATTAGAAGGTATACTTGTTCAATTGTGGTGAAAGCCAAGAATGTTGTCCATGAGCTTCAAGATAAATTGAAGAAGCACATGAAGCCCCGAGACGGGTTTGATATTCTAGGAGTCCTCAGGGCATATGGAACTCTCTACCCGCATGTGCCAAGTGTAGAAGACGTTTGGATTGATTTACATGATGAGGTTGTTGTCATGCAGAAGAAAACATCATAGTAGATGGACAGTTGCTGATATTCAAACACTATAGCTCGCTAACTTACCAGAAGGTACTAGTGATAATGAAAGTGTTATGGACCCTTCCTATGATGGACTGAATGAAGATCAATATGTTTTCCCACCTATTGATTGGTCTATCAGTGAAAAATCCTCCATTACAGATAGGTCAGCCCTAATTCTTGCACGCACCAAAGCATGGCTCGCCTCTTGGGGAATGAGTTTTAAAGATGATAATTTTTCAAATTTGGTTGCTTTAGAGGTGGGGCCCTCTAAAAAATGAAAAGACAAAAGACCTTCTAAGGGGCCTATAAAGGTCAAGTTTTTCAAGAAGAGAAGAGAACGAGAAATCTATTCAATTATTTCTCCAGTTGAAATGGTGAATGTGCCAGAATCACCAACACCACCAGAAATAGGAGAAATTTCTTTGGAAGGAGAAGGAAGCCAGCCTCTGGTTTCACCATTTGTTGACTGCCCAACTGAAGAGACCTTATCTCTTGCATCCCAGGCCTTGGAGTCTGGATCTGTGCTTCCTCCCTCACAACCACTTCTACCTCCTCATTCCCCATCGACTTCTTCAATCATGGCCAGCATTTTCTCTGGACTCTCACCCCTCTCTGCTGGTACCAAAGTAATCACCAACACACCCCCTCCTGTGCCTCTTTTTATTGAATCTGCTACCACATTGGTAACTATCCCCACTTCGCCATTAGATCCCTCTCCTCCTAAAAGTATGATACCAACTTCTACAATAGTGGAAAATCCCTCTGATACGCCTCAATGGCTACTCGAGAAAACTCCGAGGAAGAGGAAGGTGATTGTACCCATACCAGCCTTTGATTTTAGCTCACTCAAGGCTTCTACTGCTAAATCAGCCAAGAAACCCAAAATAGTTTCAAGGGTTTTGGTGGATGCTTCGGGGCATAAGTCTCAAGAGATCGCCACTCCTGTGACTGAAAAAACCAAAGAGGACATAACAGCCTCTGACTATTAGATAACAAGAGTGGCTCTAGGAGAGGTGACAATGAAGGAGCACAACAGGGATGCACGGGATGCCACAAACGTCTTGTGCTGAGAAATTGAAGGAAAAAAAGATAGAAGAGATGAGCTTAAAAGAAAGGTGGAGCGATTGGTGAGGTATTTCTTAATCTCTCAAAACCCCTTGAATCCATACCATCTTCCTCTGTCCCTGTCGGATTCAATTTCTCATCAGTTCCTATAATTGAGAAGATTAATAAAAAAGGAAGAGTGGTCAATGAATGGATCCAAAGGCTGCTCCAGCAGGGGAAGGTAGTAATTCAAGATACCGTGGAAGTCTATCAATCTTTGGGGAATATTCAAAGTGATGGAGAAAAGATGGATGATGATTTATCCCAAGAAATTAGACATCTTAATTTGACTTTCGAAGCTCTCTAGGTGTTAAAGCAAATGCCATCATGCCTCTTGGTAGAAGAAGGCATCATCCCACATGCGGATAAGCATTTCCAACTGACCAAAGCCATCAGATTCAGGGTAAAGATTCTCAACAAAGCCTGTGGTAAATTGAGAGAATCAAGGGATCAATTGATTGATGGAAAAAGCGACCTGGAAGAAGAATTGCTGAATTTTTGCAAAAGTGTCATTTGGAAATTCAGCCATCTTATCAGCTGACGATCTTTTCAAACAAGTCCAAGAGTCTGTTCAGCATGAACCAACTCACGGATTTGGTATTGAAATCATCGACAGGTTTGTGAAGATTGAACATTCTTTGGAGGCCTTGAGAAGACTCAGCAAAAGATTGAGGAAACTTCCCGGTAGTGCCAGTGACACTCATGAAACCTGCGAAGTTTTGAGTGATCATTCCACTGCACCTGATGAAAATGAAATGCAAGGCATAATCCGAAAGTTCCAAGAATTTTAGAACAAACAAGCTCAGTTGGAGGAAGGGAAAGATGAGGAAGAAAAAGATGACGATTCAGACTAAGTTTTGATGTTTCATGTCATTTCAGTCTTGAAATTGACATTGCTTTTTCATTTTTGTTTCGTCACATAGGAAGCAAATTTTGACTTGGTCTCCTGCGTGAGAGTCAAGAAAAATAGGACTCTCATTAAAAGACTATTTTCTAGGATTCATCCTATTTTCTCTCTACTCTTTTCTATTATAAATTAGGGATGTGTGTACACTCTAAAGGGAGAGATTTTTGAAATATTGGGAGCTATTGGGAAGAAGAAAAACTTTGTGTTTTCTTTTAATAATTTTGAGGAATAGGAGTTGATACTATTTTGCAAACTTTGTGTTGTGAGATATATCTTTCTTAAGATATTGTTCCTATGTTCATAATCTTAAGCAATTCTTTGTTTAACATCTTGGTGTTTCTAATCATTTCAGACATTATATTTATGATCTAAAGCTCGTATGATTATTTTGTGCTCTGTGTTTACTTGAAAGAAAATACATTTCTCTCATTTCCTTTCCATTGTGATTCTTCTATTGTAATAATTCCTGACCCTGTCCATTTAGAAAAACGACATCTTCCCAACGTGTGGATATGGATTTCGGGATTCTATCCCAACCCCAATGGTTAGATTAGTGTGAATACTTTGTATATATCGTTTCTGTTGTGTTTTAGATTAGTAATAAATAGGCAGCCTCACCTGTCTTTGAGGAGGGATTTAATCCCATGTACTGTGGTTGAACCTCATATTTTGGATTGACAAAATATCCAACCAACAAGATCTCCTGAAGTGGTAGTTAGGTCGACCTCTAGTCTTGGGAGACAAGGAGAGGTTAGAAACCAAGAGTGCTTGTTGTACATTATACTCCCCACAGCCATATTCCAGAATTTTCATCTCCCATGAATCAAATGGAGATGTGGAAGTGGACGCCCCATGAGCGCAAGACCTAAGAGAATCTGAATCCAGCCAGGATTCCATAGCCTCAGACTGAAAAGGAATGGCCATATCCATGGAGGGACATGCGTATGTACCATTTCATGTAAAGCTATTGAGAGCTCTACAATGAGCAAAGGGCTCTGAGTCTCCTGGTATTGTTACCATATGTCCCTCATGCTTCAGCTTGATGCATTGATGAAATGTTGATGGCACGGCCTGCATGGCATGGATCCATGGTCGGCCTAGAAGCATATTATATGGAAGTTCCAAATCTAGGATGTGAAAATTCATCTGATGGCAAGTGGGACCCACCTCCATGGGCAGCGTAATGGTGCTGCTTGACTTTCTTTCCGTGTTGTCGTATGCGGTGATAGTGATGATATGGGACTCAAGATCTGCCTCCGTATGTCCCAATTGTTTAACTAATTTAAGCATGCAGATGTTCAATCTAGATCCGTTATCCATAAGCACCCGTTTGATTTTCCTGCGGGTGACAACTACCTCAATGTATAAGGGAATATTATGTTTAGGATTCTCGGTAGGGACCTCCCTATGGTTAAAAGTTAGATGCTCACTTGGTGCAATATTTGCCACCACGGCTTGAAGGTACGCATGATCGACTTCTAAAGGCACTCCCAACCCCTGAAGAGTTTGATACAAAATGTCCTTATGCACATTGGATATCTTGAGAATATCTAAGATCGAGATCTTAGTAGGTGTCCTCTCAAGATGTTCTAAAAGGTTATATTTACCAGTTTGCGGGGTCAATAGAGAGGGTTCCATAATCATGAGGTGGGCACGCCTTGTTACTGCAGTAGTAATCCTTTCCCTTGATCTAGATGGTATTGACACGGTCAGCAGGGGAGTGAATACATCCGATAAGTGAATCGTAATGATTGTTATCTCTTTTAGTATATAAGTAATTCATGGATTTATAGGTTTGGGATGACTCTCCCCGATCCGGATTTGTCTTTTCCGACTTATCATGCTTGGGGAATGGTTCCTTATAAATCCCCATTTTCTCGTTAGGTGTTTGCATGTGGCCAGGGTTATCCACCTCTATCTCCCCGTTGTCAATGAGGTCTTGAATATAGTGGTGAAGTCGTAAACATTTGTTTGTTTTATGACCTTTAATGCGATGCATTTCGCAATATTCATGCTCCTTATACCATGAAGGTTTAGGAGCGTTGTCATCAAACGGTTGCGTTGTAGGATAGGTCATCATGTGGGCCACATCCAACTATTTTAGTATGACAGACAACGGTTCATTGAGGGAGGTGAATGTTTGTCACTTTGGTGATGGTTGAATTAGGCCCTTGAGTGGTCAGTTTAAAAGGTTGACTAGTTTGGACCATTTGAACACGTTTGGAATCGGTGATTTCATCTCCCACCATGTTTTTGTTTTTGTTAAAGATCTTCAGATTTTTAGTGGGTTTGACACTTTTTTGTCTTTAGATTGGGTTTTGAGGGCGCCTTTGGAATGAGAGACTTTTCCATTTGAATCCATTTCTTGATAACCTCCTCAAAGGTGCGGACATAATGCATTTGGAGGTGGAAAGCTATATCTAGGTTGAGATCGGGGATGACAATCTTGACCACCGCTTCTCGGGGAAAGTGCAAGGGAAGTGACTAGCTATCCCTCTCCATCGTTGGAGGAAGCTGGCGAAGGTATCATTTGGGTGTTGTTTTACGCCACACAAGTTTGCCATGGTGACGTCACTCTCTATGTTATGCGAGAAATGACGCACGAATCTTTACGCCACCTCGCCAAGTGAAAATTTATCCTCGTGGTAAGCGCGTAAACCATTCTAATGCTTGACCTCTGAGACTCTTAGGAAAAATTATGATGAGGTAATTATCACTATAAGACACCTCTTGACATGCCATGTAGAAATCTTTAACATGATCCCTTGGGTCTCCCTTTCCTTTGTATTTTTCAAAATTTGGCATATCAAATTTCTTTGGAAATGGTTGAAGGGTCATTGTCTTTTCAAAAGGATAGGGGCATACTTCTTCATATTGGTATTTCCTAATACTCCCTATATTACTTTCTTGTATGCTCGCAAGCGTTGCTTTCATAGATTGCACTTCTTGTGTGAGAAATTGTTCTCTAGTGGGAGAAGTGGGGACGTGTACATGATGATACCCCGTGTCTTCTTCTCCTTGGTTTTCTCGATGGAGTTCGTGGATCCTAAACTTAGGCCTTGACTTTTGAACGTTCTTGTTTGTGTCTTTCTATACCTGGAAAGTAAGAAAAGCTAGTTATCGGCTTAGGTTACTGAGTTGTTGTTGGATTGTGACTTGGTTTGTGTCTTCTTCTTCTAAAGGTTCTTCCTCTTCGTATTGTGGAGGTTCTTCCCCTGTCTCATGTTCTATCTTGTTTCTTCATGGAACTTTGATGAGGGGTATTCTATGCCCTACCACTTTATCATTTTCTACCTAAGAAGTGGAAGCATGCCCGCCTGTGAAAATATCTTCCATATTGATAACAGGCGTTCTTCCTTAGTAGTGTCATTTGTAGGTAATATTGGTTCATTCTCGGTGGGAAATTTGGCCCCTAATTCCATGACCCGTGCCAAAACTCTATCTTTGTTTCTAAGGAGAAACTCATCTAGTAGAGCAGGGTCAAAATCAAAGTCCACGCGTGGTGACTCTAATTCATTTCCACTATGGTTGACCATTTCTTCTGTTTCCTTTTCTACAGAAAATAGTGGTCCTAGATTGTGTCCGATAAATGGGTTTGACCCTTGTCTATTAGAGGTTTCCCAAGCTTGCGCCTATTGTTCCTCATATGTTTGTTTCTTTAAACCTAGATGCATCTTGGGAGCCATGTTTTCGTGATAAGTTTCACTAAGGTAAGTTGTAGATTTGTTCAAAATTCAATGACTACCCCTAAGTGAAACACAAGATGTACGTGTTAAGAGTAAATTAACAGTGTGAGAATACCAATGTGATAGAATGATAAAGTCACCAATGAAACAATCGTTTGGTACCAAAACTTAATCAAATGAAGTACTTCCTAGACTACGTTTCAAAGTAATTTGCGATGCCAGATGATTAACAAGATGTCTCCACTTATGCCAAGTTTAAAGGAATGAACAAGACGTAAGTAAATACACGAAGTTAAATGCGATCTCCCAATCAAGATATACGATGAGCAAGCTCAAGTCTAATTAAGACCTATATCTCAAAAAGTGCCAATTACGATTTGTGAATGACACAACAATATCACCAAGATATGTTAACCCACTTTGCAAGAAAGTGAAGTATTGATATCGAGGTGTTATTGATATAACACACACAAATGGTAGTGCCTAGCACCTTTTGAAATCGAGGTAATAATAAAACAAAAAAAAAAGCTCAAAGTATAGCTAGGAATAGTTAAGAATGTGTGCAGCATAACCGTATAATATAGGTATTTATGTCGAGTTTACAAGAAACAAGATGTAAATATCAAAATTGTAATGATACGAGACAAACAAGATAACTCCTCTATGGAAGTCTGCGGTGATGAACCATGCCTAACTACGATGATGATCTTGACGTGGGTATCAAGATCACAATGGCTACCAAATGACATGAAAATGCCTCCGCTCACTTTAGATGTTTAACTAACCCAACCGCAAACATGGATGGGCGTAAACGGACATAAAAGTGAGAG
The DNA here is from genome assembly GCA_018340775.1 of Taxus wallichiana var. yunnanensis. Taxonomy (NCBI): domain Eukaryota; kingdom Viridiplantae; phylum Streptophyta; class Pinopsida; order Cupressales; family Taxaceae; genus Taxus; species Taxus wallichiana. Next base: position 590,879,067 of record CM031239.1, on the reverse strand, counting down.
AAACAGTCGAATGGAAACACAAAGGTAATCACACCTCTTTTGATCAACAAAGTGTCAAAAGAATATGAAGGAAATAAATTAAGAAAAATGACGAAAAATGCTAGCCTCACTTCGGTAGAGTTTCGCCTCGCCCTAAGGAAAGTAAAAACTAGGCGAAAGTAATACGTCACACGTTTCTCAAAAAGAAGGTTCACAACTCAACACTATTTTAAAATGGTCAAAGTGGGTTCCTGGCCAAAGTATATTCTCCTAGGTGGTTCTTTCACCCTAGGTGTTACAAAGTTGCCACGAGTGAGCGCGATTTACCCAAAAAGTTACACTGACTAGTTTGGGAGTATCTCGGATTTACTTTACCCCCTTCAAGAACATTAGGCAACGAGTGCATCTACGTGTACTATCACTGGGGTCGCCATAATGGACATCCTATAATGCTATCTCACAAAGGAATCACTAGTCAAGTAGGTAGTGCGGAGCACTTCTGTTTTGTCCACAAGGTTCCCTCTTGCGTGGACTACTTTGGGGTTCCTGGAACCACCCCATTGTTGTAGCTTAAGGCATTATGCCAAAGGGGTTATGTTCTAGTTGAGCGGAGAGGGACGTACCCTTTTCTAAAACCTGCAATACAGTGCTTTGAATATGTTGTTCTTTTTATCTTGTTTAATTAGGTGTGGTTTGCTTGAACACCTTTTGGCAACCTGTATAACAACTGTATTAGTAGTTTTTGATTTTTTTTTGGTTCCTCCTTTCTTTGACAAGCGTTTTTAGGTCTTGCACTCAAGCATTAGTAGTTCTCCAAGAAAATCACATTATTTAAAAGAGGATTAAGAGTTGCTTTTGATTCTCAAGATCATCCAAGGATGCAAGAGAAGAGCATACACAACAAATAATCCAACTAAAAAGTAAATAAAATCTTTTCAATCAATGAACCATACAAAATTCTTGATAAATGTTCATTCCCTTAAACCAAAAGTGAAAGATGAAGTTTCCAATTTACCAAATGTTATAAAATGAAGACTAAAGTTGTTTTTGATTCTCAAGATCACCCTAAGGTGCAAGAGAAGAGCATACACAAACTTTATCCCAACTATAGAGAAATGAAAAACTTCAAATCAAAGGACCATTGAAAAATGCTTTGTAAAGGTTCATTCCCTTAAGCAAAATGAATAATCAAATTTCCAAGTTTAATCCCAATGTTAAAAAGATATAGATCAAAGTTGTTTTTGATTCTCAAGATCACAAAAAGGTGCAAGAGAATAGCATACACACGCTTTGGTCTAAATCGAGTAAGCATGGAAATACAACATTCATCAAAACATTAGACATGTTAGAAAATGACTAGTTTTAAAATAATAGAAAAACCTATAATTTTTGTAAGTATAAATCCCAAATTTATGTTTTCATTGCATATTTAACTTCAATACCTTTCCAACGCAAAAAAATGGAGTCATTTCAAGTTTGGGAGCAAAAGTTATGGCCTTCGGAAGATGGGTTACACATATGCTCTTATGCTCACGGGTATGCACTTGACATGCACTCAAAAATGTCCAAAAAAGTCCCTTAATCTACAAAAATAGGTAAATTTTTGCAACCAAGATTTAATTTTGACAACAACCCATCACATTAATATATGAATAGAAGACTCAACGCTATCAAACATTAACATACATGCTCAAGAATTTAAAATTTTTAAGAAATTGACAAAACTAGCATGTAGAATGATGAAAAAGTAAGCTCTAAAAATGAAAACATGATGAAATCTTGAAATTTTCTCACCAATATTAAATTTTGACAGCAACCCACCACATTAATATGTAAATAGAAGACTCAACACTATCAAACACTAACCTACATGCTCAAGAATTTAAAATTTTCAAGAAATTGACAAAACTAGCATGTAGAATGTTGAAAAAGTAAGCTCTAAAAATGAAAACATGGAGAAATCTTGAAATTTTCCCATTAATTCTAATTTTGACAGCACTTCACCTCCTTCATACCTACAAGGAAGACCCAACATATGTAAACTTAACAAAACAATTTAAAAAAATAAGTTAGATCAACATGTGTAAAAGAGGGTTAGTAACCAAAAATGAAACTTAACTACAAAAACTTGAAATTAAGTGCAAAGGACAATGGAGTATGTCCCACCAGGTGTGCCAAATGTGTGCATGTGTTTGTTTTCAAAATAATGCTAATATGAGTAAAGACTAACACCTAAATAGCCTTAACTTAGCAAGAATTGAACAACAAACTAAACACCATCAAGATAAGAATTAAACAAGGGTTAGATGCTAGCATTCATTAATACAAACTTTGAAACTAACAATGCTAAATATCTAAACTCCTCTATTCTCTAACAAAAAATAAATGAATGGACCTAAGTAAGCTCCATGGCTATCAAAATAGTTGTCCTTAGTATGCCAAGTAACCTAGGAATGAGGGCCTATCAAAGTTGGGCTCTGAAGACCCCTTTGACACCTCCCATATGACCTAAGCACTTAAGAAAGAGGCTTAACTCTTCAAGATGATGAACTCTCAAAAGGGCAAGGTGCAAGCTCTTAGTCTCTTTGCTATATGGTTTGCATTTGCTCTTTAAGGAGTTTAGGTGTAAGTAAAAAGGTAGGTGGAGGGATCTTTATATAGCCCAAAAGGATAAAGGATTCAACACATTCTCATGAATGTGAGATAAAGGTAAAACATGATTAGGAGTGGATAAGGTTGCTTTATTAAAGGTAACCTTACTTTAGAAGGGTTTAATACATGTTTAGCAAGTCATGTGAGTTGGGGTATTTTAATTAATCAAATGTGATTAATTAATAGGTAGGTGTAAGCTTATAGAAGCCAATTAGAAGAATATTAGTGAAATTTAGGCTATTATAAGGGGATTAAATCAATTAAATATTGATTTATTGGTTTAATGGAAGGAAATCTAATTAATTAATAATAATTAATTAGTCTAGGTAGAAGGGGTGATTTATTAACGGAAGGTTGTTAATTAGGGTATTTGTTGGATATGCAACTTAATTAATTAGCTTAGTGTAATTAATTAATGATGATATGAGGGAAAATGAGTGCTTTTGATGATATGTCGTTGATTTTTGAGAAAGGGGATAGTTAGCGCAATTTAAGTATTTAAATTGCTTGGGCGTAATTATAGGTGTCTACGAGATCCGATCTAAGCAATAAAAGACTAATCTAAAACACACTATACAAATGAACAAGTGAGAAAAAATATACAAACAAAGTTTAAGAAAACAAATCGGGAAACAAAGAAAAAAAAAAAGCAAACTACCCCTATGTTTGTGTAAGACTATTTTTGATGCACTTTTGTGTTGTTTTTGAGAGTTTTGTGAAACAATGTTATATTGTTTTTGTATTTTTTATTTTCTAATGTTTTGGGTTTTTCAATCCTATTTGAATGTTTTTGTGTTTGTTGAACATATTTGAATGTTTTTTTGTTTTCCAAATATTTCCAAAGCCATGTATAGGAAAACAAGAAACGTCGATGCCCCTAGTGTTAGATGGGAATATACAAGGGCAGATTCCATGTGATATAAACAAGAAGGTGAAGTCGTGAAGATGCCCCCAACATGAGATGGGAATATACAAAGGCAATCCCTTCATATAAAAATAAGAGGAGAATCAGCCATATCAAGGCTTTGATAAGATAGGCTCACAAAGAATCTCAGATGTAGGTGTGGAACTAGCTAAAAGCTAAGTAGAAGTACCCCTCAATGTAAGATTCTTGTGAACAACGAATCCTCCTAAGGCACTAAAACTGGTTTTCACCAAGGGACCTACCCATAGTACCACAATTGTTTTGTTTTCACATTTGACGAGCTATTTTTTTTTTTTTTGATTTTTTTGTATCTTTCATAGTTTTTAAATTTTTTTTTTGTTTTTTTATTTTTCATATTTTTTCAAAAAAATCAGTTCTTTTCTAAATTTTATGCCATGTTCAAGCATAGAACCGCTTGAGGTGTATGACATTCATGGGCTCTCATAGCTCATCTCCATTGGGATGGGCATGTTTATATGCTCTTGACCCAAATTTGGCCATAATAACATAGGGTTCTAACCAATGAGGTTCGAACTTTCCTTTCTTTCTTTTGCCCTTGTGTTAAAATGATTTTCTTCCATCACCAAATCTCTAACCTCGAATTAACGAGGTATAATTATCTTGTTGTAACTATGTGACACTCTTTGCTGATATACTTGAAGATGGTTGAGTGCGCGGATGCACCTTTCATCTAGGAGTTCTAATTCTGCCAATCTAGCCACTTTGTAATCCTCATCTTTATCCAAATAGTCCCTAAGAGATATTCTCAAGGAGGGAAGCTATATTTCTAGGGGGATGATGGACTCACTTCCAAATACTAGGGAATAAGGTGTTGCACTAGTAAGGGTGCGAATGGATTTCATATAAGCCTAAAGGTTAGGGTGAATTTACAAATGCCAATTGCACCTTGTTTTACTCACCATATTCTCCATGATTCAAACAAGTGTTTTATTAGTAGCCTTTTCTTGCCCATTACCTTGAGGGTAATATGGCATGGACCACTTTAACCTTATTTAAAAACGCCGACATAGAGCTTTGTGAGTCTTGTTCTTGAAAGATTTACCAATGTCAGTAACAATGGCAGTTGGAATGCCATAATGGCAGATGAGGTGATTCATGATGAACTTTGATATTTGGCCTCCATTAACATACATTAATGGAACAACCTCCACCCACTTGGTGAAGTATTTAGTGGTCATTATGATGTGAGTATGACCATCAAATGATGTAGGGGTAAGATTCCCTATTAGGTCAAATCCCCATTTATAGAATGGACATGGTGATGTGATTGGATGCAATGGTTGCGAAGACGCATGTATGAAGTCTCCATATTTCTGACACAACACACATTTTCTCACATAGTTGCAATAATTTGTCTCCATGGTAGGCCAGTAATAACCTACCCGTAAAATTTTCTTTGCAAAAACCATCCCATTTGTGTGGGCTCTACATACTCCTTCATGTACCTCTTTGATTGCTTTGACTGACTCTGCTACATCTAAACAACGCAAAAATTTCCATCATAGCCTCAATGATAGAGAGTTCCTCCTAGGAGGGTGTAATGAGCTATTTTACGAATAAGGATTTGTTTTTTAGAATGGGTGATGTTGGGAGGAAAGGTACCACTGTTGAGATAGTTAAAGATGGGCTCATACCATGGGGATAAGGGACCAACAAATTCACATGCCAGACATAATTCTAACATGTCATATGCAGGTTGACACAAATTCTCAACAAAAAATGGCATATCATTGTTCTCTGGTAGAATCGCAACATAGAAACCCTTTATTTCCATGACATTTGCGAGATCGATTTTGTGCCCTTGGAATTTGTTCAAAGGTGATGCACACAAAATATTCTTTTAGAGTTTTCACCAAATTTTTATATGGGATGAGCTTGTCATCCTTGACTTTATACTCATCATTGAATTGCTTGATAATCAATTGTGAGTCACCAATGAATTTAAGATGGTGGATATTCCATTTTATAGCCAACTTCATCCCAATGATGAGCACTTCATATTCTGCAATGTTATTTGTGCATGGAAACCCAAGACGGAAATCTTGAGGTATGGGGTCTCTTGTAGGAGTGATTAGCACTACGCTTGCCCTTGAACCATGAAAAGTAAACAATCCATCGAAATGCACTCGCCACATGATAGATTCTTTGATGTACATCTATGATGCATCTGACAAGTCCAAACACACCGGATCCGTTCCGAGGAAAGGGTGCTTCTACTAGATGATATGTGAGAACTTGTCCTTTTACTAACTTCGGTGCACGTACTCAATGTAAAATTCACTGAGTAGGATGATTCAATTAGCCATCTTACCGGTAAGAACGGGTTTTGATAATAGATATTTGAGTGGGTCAACTTTGGGTATAGGCTTGGTTTTAGTATTCAAAAGATAATGGCAAAGCTTTTGGAAGGTAAAAACAATAGCCAAACAAGATTTTTCAATTTGGCGATAGTTGAGATGATAGGTGATTAGAGTACGGATGAGGTAGTACACTACTTTTTCTTTTTGAATTAGGTCATATTGAGCAAGTAAAGCACCAATAAAAAATTGGGTTGTGGATATGTATAACAAAAGCGTCTCATCCGGGATTGGTGGCATGACTACTAACAGATTTTCCAAGTATTGATTAAGCAAGGCAAAGGCCTACTATTGCTCTAGTCCCCAAATGAAGTCAACATCCTTTTTGAGAAGATGGGTGAAGGAGTGACATTTTTCAACAAGTTATGAGATGAAGTGGCAAATGGCTTGTATTTTCCCTTGTAAGTTATGCAACTACTTAATGTTCTTGGGTGGAGGCATTTTGGTAATGACTGTGACTTTGGTAGGATCTACCTCAACCCCCATATTGATACAATGAAGCATAGTAGCTTCCTAGATAACACCCCAAAAACACACTTATTTGGATTCAATCTTACCTTATACTCCTAGAGATGCTCAAAAATGCACCTCAAGACCTCAGGATGGTCTTCTCTTATCTTTGACTTTCCTAGGATATCATCCACATAGTCCTCCATGATGTCATTAAGCATATCATGGAATATAATGGTCATGGCCCTTTGATAAGTTGCACCGATATTTTTAAGGCCGAAGGGCATTACCTGATAATAGAATGTTCCCCAAGGGGTTGTAAAGGTAGTCTTGTGCTGATCTTCCTCTACTATTTTAATCTGGTTCTAATCTAAAAATCCATCCATAAGAGACATTATTTCGTAACCTGTAGTTGAATTGATGATCATGTCGATGTTGAATAGGACACGCCTTATTAATTTCTTGAAAGTCAATATAAATTCTGATTCCAATCGGTTTTTCTTACATTGGAACTATGTTTGATATCCACTCAGAGTAGTCAATGGGTCTAATAAAATTTGTTGCTAATAATCTCTCTAATTCTTCTTCAACTAGAAGGGCCACCCATGGATGTATATTTCATAGCTTCTGCTTAATTGGATTTGTGTCTAGATGTACAACCAAGTTGTGTACCACTAATGATGGATCTAAGTCCGAAATAACTACATAAGACCATGTGAATATGTCTACAAATTCCCTTAGAAGCATGGTGAACATTTTGTATTCTTGCACTAAATGTGAAGCTCCCAAATTTACTATCTTTGGTTCTTCTTTTGTTATAATGTTTACATTAATGGTCTCTTTCACCATATTTTTGACATATCTTCTATACTCATAGGATCGGGAGGGAGGTTGATATCTTCTTCTAAATGTGTTGTAACAAGATTTTCACCTTTAACATGGTCACTTCTTTTGTCCATTGATTTTTGTATTTTTTGTTAGCCATCGCCTCAAAGAGGTTTTTATTGTGTGACTTAGACTTATATTTTTCCGAGGCTTTGTAGAAGTAAGCTTTCCCTCACTTTTTCTTAAATTTTGCTTACCACGATGCTTATCCTCCTCTCTAAAGTATGCGTAGGAATCCATGTCAATGAACAATCCTTTCTTGTGATCTCCAATAGGAATAGTATCCCATATGCCCATAAATTTTGCAATAGCCTCATCATTCTCAAAGAGATCTAGAGGCACATGACGTTGTTGGTCCTAATCGACAAGGGTAGGGTATACAACATCAACAGTTGGGTTGGTGGGGGTTATGGTAAGCACATCGGTATCCGTAAGGATGTTGGTTGAGGTAAGATCCTTGTATTGGTTGTGATGGGAATCATGTCACTATCCAAATAAGCGAGATATCCTCATGTTCGAGTAGGTAGTGTCTTGATCCATGAGGTGTGATCCATATGATTGAATGTGGGATCCATAGGGTCAAATGCAAACACCATATCTCTCTGTTTTGAAATGTGGAAGTGGGACTGGTTCCCTTATCCCTTGTTCAAATTTTCCACATCCAAGGCCTTTATAACCCATGGAGTACATCATTCTACTAGAATTTGTATATTTTGGTGTTTCATAACAAATAGGTATAGTATCTTCAAAGAGCTAAGTTGTCGATGGGTCTAGTAGTTTTCTTCCGCAAAAATCACCAAGTAAGAACATCTCAATTGTGTCTTCATGTCAAGGTTACTTGAAGTGATAGTTGGGTTTTCCTCTTGTTTTAGGTGACAAGGACAAATCCGAGACTAGGAGAGCCTATTGGATATTGTATTCTCCACAACCATATTCAAGAACTTTCATCTCCCATGAATCAAAGGGAGAGGTAGAATTAGTAGCACCGCAAGCACAAGAACTCGAGATTCTCGAATCTATCTATGACTCAAAATCCTCATAAAGAGGGGGAAAACTATATCCATAGAGGAAAATTTGTAAGAACCCCTATGTGTAAAGTTATTGAGAGATCTAGTGGGGCAAAGGGTGTCCCTTGTGCTTCAAATTTTACATCGGTGAAATGTTGATGGTATGGCCTACATGGCATGAATCCATGGGCATCCCAGAAGCATATTGTATGGAAGTTCCAAGTCCAAGACATGAAACTTCGTGTTGTGACAAGTGGGCCCTACCTCCATTGGTAATGTTATTATACTCGTTGATTCCCTCCCCACATTTTCGTATGCATTTATGGTGATGATGTGGGACTCAAGATATTCTTCAATGTGTCCCAACTATTTAATGATTTTCAATGTGTATATGTTTAAACCTAACTGTTGTCCACAAGCACCCTCTTTATTTTTCTATGAGTAACAAAGACTTCTATATAAAGAGGAAGGTTATGTGTATAGTCTTCATTAGGGATCTCTTTGTGGTTAAAAGAAATGTGTTCACTTGGTGCAATATTTTCCACCATAGCATGTAAATGTGAAGGATCTATTTTTGTTGACACTCCTAACCCCTAGAGAGTTTTGTAAAGGATGTCCTTATGTGTGTTTGATATCTTAAGAAGGTATAAGATTGAAATCTTAGTAGATGTCTTCTCAAGTTGGTCTATAATATTGTATTGACTATCCTGAGGGGTAGACAAAAGAGGTTTTGGAATCTGAGATGGGCGCACCTTGTTACCATAGCAAAATCTCTACCCTTGATCCTAATGGTATTAATACACTCATTAGAAGAGAAAACACATCCAATTAATGAGTCATATTGATTGTTATCTTTTTTGGTATAAACATAATTCACATATTTATAACTTTGGGAAGACTCTCCCGATATGGATTTTTCTTGCTTGGTTTTCCATGTTTAGGGAAGGGCGCCTTGAATATGCCCATTTTTTTATTGGGCATTTGGTTTGATTCCAGGGAATCGACTTCTATCTCCCCACTATCAATGAGATATTGGATAAAGTGGCACACTACTAAGAATTTGTTAGTTTTATGTTCCTTTACACGATGAAAATTGTAATATTCCTACTCCTTATACCATGAAGGTTTAGGTGAATTATCATCAAAAGGAATCGTTGTGGGATATGCCACTAAGTTGACTGCATCTAACTATTTTGATATCGTGGACAATGATTCCATCGAGGGAGTAAATGTCCTTGGTTTAACCGGAGGTTGGATGGGTCTTTTTGTTAGTTTAAAAGGTGGACCAACTTGGACCGCTTATATAAATTTGGAATCTGTGATTCCATTGCCTATGACGTTCTTGTTTTTGTTAAAGATCTTGGGCTTGTCTATGGGTTTGGAAGATTGATTTTCTTTTGAATATGGTTTGAGTGTTCCTTTTACATTTAGGGCCTTTTATATTTATGTTCCCTTCTTAATGACCTATTAAAAGTTCCAAAACAAATTAATTTGTAAATGAAAAGCAATGTATGGATCGAGGTTCGGTATGAAGATGCTAACATGTTATTTTTCGAGAGATCGAGTAAGGGAAGTGACTATTTAGGCCCTACCATCTCTATAGGAAACTTGCAAATTTTTCATTCTATTTCTATTTGGAATTACATAAGTCTTCTATGGTTACGTCACTTTCCACATTAAATGAAAAGGGTTTCAAAAAAATTTCTGCTAGTTCGGGCCATGTGAAGATAGATTCCCTTGGAAAATGAATGAACCATTCTAGTGCTTGTCCTCCTAGAATTTTTGGGAATAGTCGTATGAGGTAGTTTTCGCTGTATGCCACTTCTTGACATGTAAAAATCTTTCACATGATCTCGTGGATCTCCCTTTCCTTTATATTTGTCAAACTTTGGGATGTCAAATTTCTTAGGAAAGGGTTGGAGCAACATAGCCTTATCAAATGGATAAGGACATAGCTCAATATATTGATACCTTTTATATGTCCTATGTTACTTTCTTGATGGCTTGTAAGCGTTGCTTTCATAGATTGTATCTCTTGTGTAAGAAGTTGCTCCTTCTTGGAAACCGATATATACACACGACTATTTTTCTACATTTCTCCTTCTTGATATTTTATGTGAAACTCATTATTTATAACCTTAGGTTTTTCTTGATGTGCATTTTTGTTTTCTCTTTTACACATGGGACACTAGGAAAGCTAACTACCGAATATGGTGCTGAATTTGTTGTTGTAGATTTATTTCTTCATTGTGAGGTTCCTCTTCATTTTCATGGAGAGGGGGTTGTTCTTCATTGTCATGTTCCACTTTTGGCCCATGTAACACTCTAATGAGGGCATTTTGAATCCACTCGTGTTATCATTTATAGTATGTGATGTGGAATCATGTAAATGACCTAAAATGTTGTGCATGTTAATGAGGGGCGTTCTTCCTCATTATCATTATTTGTAGGTGGAATAGTTTTCATGTTCTATTGGTAGTCTAGCTCCCGATTCCACTAGTCTTACTAAAAGAAATGATAACCGGATCATACCAATCCAATAACATAGATGCTAATCAAACACCACGATCAATAAGATGAAAGCAATTTTCCGAATAACTTTACATTAACCTTTGCAAACAAATGAGAAAACATATCATATATTATTATGGAACTCAATGAAATACAATGAGAATGTGCCTTGCTTATATAGGTGAGGAATAACAATCTAAGAACCAGTTAAGGTCATAGGTCAAGCCATAAATCAAAGAAAGAAATATTCATCAAATAACTAGTCAAGACCATAGATTTATGAGAGAACTAGACATCAAGGATCTAGTCAATACCATAGATCAAAGAAAGAACTATTTAATACCATAGATCAAGGAAATGACTATACCTAACAACTAAATAATATCCCCCTAATATCTAAATAAATAAATAAAAATATATACACACATAAGTGGGTGAGGATAAATAAAATAAAGGTAAATAAAGTATCTAGGTGAACATAAGATAAGGTAAATACCTACTCTAACACCCCCTCAAGTGAAGCTACGGGCCAAAATAGAATTTCCATGTCCACAGTATGAGTCTTGGAAACTAGGCTTGATGAGGTACTCATGTACAATATATCCATGAAGAAATATCAAACCAAAGAAGGAAATAATCCTGCTAGAAGGAAAGAGAAAGAAGAATAACAAGAAGGAAAATGTTCTCACGAACACCCCCAAGAACAAATTTTGAAACCCCAAGCATTCCACACAACTCAAGGTATTGAGGTGATGCAAAAGGTTTTCTATTGATGTCCGCAACCTTCCGATGAGTCGAATGTACTCCAAGAAAAGAACTCCATCCTGAATGTGTTGAAATGAAGTGGATGTGTATCTCGATATGCTTGGTCCGTTGGTGCTCAACTAGGTTGTGAGAAATGTGAATTGCACTTTGGTTATCAAATAAAAGTACATCGAATGAATCCTGTGGGAATCTAAACTCTGTCAATAATTGTCAAAGCTAAATAATCAGTAGACTCGCTATAATTTCTACCATGTAATTTGCCTATGAAGATGAAAGTGCAACAACTGTTGCTCTTTACACGCCAAAACAATTGGAGAAGAACCAAGACAAAAAATATAGCTAGAAGTGAAATTCCTATCATCAATAGAACCCGCCTAATATAAATCAGTATACCCAACCAACTGAGTAGAACCCTTAGTGTAGTGTAGGTCAAAGTGGGAAGTGCCCTGTAAATAGTGCAAAATCCTTTTACCAAATGGTCTGTCAGTGACTACTTTGAGGAGAATGTGCAAACTAAGATACAAGTCCTACTGCAAATGAAATATCAGGGAAAGTATGGATCAAATACATGAGACTCCCAACCAACTACCTATACAATGTAGGATCATAAAGTGGTGTGGTACATGTGGAAGTAAGAGTAACCCCAGACTGAAAAGGAGATGGACTTGGCTTGCAATCAGCCATATCAAAGCGCCGAAGAAGATCATGGGTGTACTATTGCTGACTTAAATGAATCCCTGAATATGTCTGAGAAATCTGCAAACCAAGGAAATAATGCAATAACCCAAGATTTTTCATGTCAAACTATGTAGAAAAATCCCTTTGAATACTCTGAATGTGGGAAGAAAAGCTATTAGTAAGTAACAAATCATCAACATACAAGAAAAGTATCACAATATCGGCACCAACATGTTGGAGATACACTATATGATTGGAGTGGCAATGAACAAAACCAATAGATAGAAGAAAAGAATCCATCTTCTCATACAAAGTCCGAAGGACTTGTTTGAGACCGTAGAAAAAGATTAACTGCATATTTGGTTCAATATACCAACTTACACCTAGCCATCTTTCTTCCTTTAGGAAGAGAGACCAAATCCCAAGTATGATTCTTCATCAAAGAAGAATACTCAGCTGTCATCGCATCATCCCACTCGTGTATCCCATGAACCTTTGAATAAGACTGTGGATCCTTAGAAATTTCCTGACACAAAATTCTAGAGCATGTAGAATGTGTGATGATGCTTAGTGGGTGGAAGATCATGTATGAAAGGTGTTTCCTTAGAAATTGTAGTACAAGCTCACTTAGGCATAGTGACAACATCAGTGGGAATAGGATCCTTAATGGCATCTATAACCTCCTCATCAACCTCCTTAAATAAAGGATCCTCAAGATGAGATGAAGAAGATTAAGGAGTCATGGAAGAAGAGGAAGAAGTAGGAGGAGTGAAACACTCATCAAACTTAACATGTGTTCGAAAAATAACATAATGAGTATCACAATCTAGATGTTGATAAACTCTCATGTCCTCACAATACCCTACAAAGATCAAGGGTTTTCTCTTCTTATCCAAAGCTTTCCTTTTCTTATTTTGCATAAAGGCCCAAGCATGGCTCCCAAAGAATAAAAAAATGAGACATTTGGTTTAATGTTGGACCAAGCTTCATCTAGAGTCAAATTCTCAAGTGCTCTGTGCTCTGTGTGATATTGAATGTAGTTAGCATAATTAACTTCTTCTCGCCCATTAGATAGGAGGTAAATCTATAGAATACATCATACAATTAGCCATTTCCTTCAAAGTTCAATTCTTCCATTATTCTAAGTCATTTAGTTGTGGAGTATAAGGAACAAAATGCTTTGGTGAACAATGCCTTGAGTTTCCAAAAATCGGAAAAATCATTCATTGAAGTACTCCCCCATTATCAGTGCGAAGGTTCTTTATGTAACTCAAAGATTGTTTCTTGACCAAAGCCTTGAAGACTTTGAAGTGTGAAAAATATCACTTTTGTACTTGAGAAAATAAACCCAAGTATGCCTCAAGAAATTATCAATAAAGGTAAGTGCATACTTAGCTCCATTGAAAGAGGGGGTAGGAAAAACCATCAAGTCACTATGCATAAGCTCAAGTGGTGAAGAAGCTCTCTTAGAAAAATTCTTAGGAAATGGATCTTGGTGTTGTTTCCCTAATGCACTTCTAGAGTGAAATCCCTCAAGACAAGAAACACTAGGAAGACCATCTACCATACCACGAGTACTCAACTCCTTTAAATATTTGTAATTGAGATGCCTAAACATCTCATGCCAAAGCTTACTCTTTGAATTTGCATGAGAAACCAATCTTGTCCCTATAGAGGAAGTGTCATCAAAACCCTCAAAGTGATATAGTCTAGAACTATGATCAACAATACCCCGAGTAACAGATTGAGGTTCCAAAAAGTTCATAATTTTACCCTATGTGATGTAAAAGTGATTGTTTTCCTTGACTATAATGAAAAATTTAATATACTGAAAAAGCAAATTTGTAGTGATTTTAGGGACATATAGTGCATCTTGGATACTACCACCATCAAGTTGTATATCACCTTTTCCTTTAACAGAAAGAAATGAAGAATCTCTAACCTCAATTTTGGAAGTAGAACTCAAACCTAGAGAAACAAAAGACTCCTTGGAAGAAGTCATGTGATGAGAAGCACCATAATCTATAACCCAACTATTTGTAAGTGGTGACTGATATCTCCCAACAACATTAAGTTCTTTGCCATGCTAATTAGAAGGAGGTGGAGTGGAGATAGAAATTTTGTGTTTCTTGACTACATCCTCTAAGGCTTGCATTTGCTTATAACACCTATGTTCTTCATGATTACTACCCCCACAAAAAGAGCATGAAAGTCTAGACTTGTTCTTGGATTTAGAAGACTCCTTGGGTTTAGAGTTCTTTTCTTTGGGTTTAGGAGCACTTTGAGATGGAGAAGGGGTGGATTTGGTTTTACTTTTACTTTTCCCTTGCCCTTAGGATTTGATGCAACTAATGCCTTTTGAGAGGTAAAAGACTCAAGGTGAGACAATTTGGATTCTTCCCTAGTAATTCTTTCACAAAATGTTTCTAAGTCAGGAATTTTGAATGTATCACCTAAGGAATCCATGCTAGAGAAAAAGGTAGAAGAGAAGATTTGAAATGGTCCTCTCAACTTGGATAGAATCAAGTAAACACACTCTTCATCTTTCTTACCATTTCCACTCCCCTTCAATTGTGTCAACAAATGCTTGAACTTGGTTAGATAGTCTATAATTTTTGGAAAATCTTTAGGATTAAGAGAGGTGATCTCAATTTCAAGTTTCATGGCTCTCATATGATCCACCTTACAAAATAAATCCTCCAATTTCTCCCATATTTTGAAAGGAGAGTCACATTTTTCCAAATGAAACAAAATACATCACTTACATAAGTTCCTATCAAACCCATACACTCATCAAATTTACACTGGTACTGAAATTTCTCATATTCTCTAGTGAACACTAGTTGTTCTAGAATAATTTAAAGCCCATAATCCTTTCCTCTTAATTATTATTTCCATTCTTGGTTTCCATGTGTGGTAATTATGTGTTGTTAATGGCTTAACATGATCTAATGCGAAGTAGATAAATATGTCATCCTAAAAAATCACTGAAAGAAATGCAAGACCCAAGTAATGCAACAAGACCCCCAAACAATGTAATAAGAGCCCCCATATTTTGGCACTTTATAATGAGTTTGTGTTACACTATGACACTTTATAATTATAGTTAAAATCTAAAAATAAATATTTCCAATGGAAAGAGCATTAAAAAATAAGCACTTTTGCAAAAAAACACTCAAAAGGCGAGTTATTGATTAAAAGATACAAGCTTTTCAATATTATGCTCTACTATTTATTTTAGTTTCCACTAAAATAGAATAAAACACTTTTTCCTTCACCACACAAATAAAATGAAAAGGGGTTGGAGTTAAGCACCTACTTGTAGGAATCACAAGCTTAAGCCCTCATACGACCATACCATATGACCAAGGGCTAAGGATTTTAATGGGTGTTTGCACAACTTATTATTCTGGGAGTGCCATTTGTTTTCAAGAAAGTCACATCCAACTGCTTCTTCTGGTAAAAACTACTATTTCTAGACTGTGTCAAAAATGAACTTCCCGCCCAAAAATAGATGTCTACGGATTTTCCAAAAATAGTAAATCGTGTGCAAAGAATCTGTAGACCCTTGCCATAAAAGGAAATAATCTGAATGCTTCTCCCATGAAAACCAAAAATGTTGTACTCGCAATAGAAAAAAACCCATAATAGATCTTGATAAACTCAACAAAACCCAAAAATTACTTTCCTGCGTTTCTTTCTTGCTTGCAAAAATCCCAAGGAAAAACAATGTGTTTTTCTACATCAAACAAAAACCAAAAAAATGACTTCCTCAAGAAATGGTTGATCTTAGGGTTTTTTTACCTTCCAGATCCAATGAAATCTTCCTTTTTCATAAAAATGCACGCAACAACACAATACATACAAATTAAATACATGAATAAATAAAGAATTTATTTGTGAAATAAAACTTACAGACATATATGTCAACAAAAATCTCCTGTTATGATACCAAGAAGTTAAGCGTGCTCGACCTAGAGTAGTATTGGGATGGGTGACCTCTCAGAAGTCCCAGTGTCATTGCCTCCTAATGTCGTTGGGCCTAATTTGGTGAATACATGGTGAGCTCAAGGCTCATGTGGTTGCATCTAGCTCCATCGTGTGGGGTGTGTTGGCGTAGTAGTTGGTTAACATGATGAGATCCCTCTCCATTACTAGTTCGAGCTTCTGGTGTGACGAAAAGTTGTGCAAATTTGATACCATAAAAGGAATGATAACCAGATCGTACTAAGCTAAGAACACATGCTAATCAAACAACATGATCAATAAGATGAAAGTAATTTGCTAGAATAAATTTACATAAATCTTTGCAAACAAATGAGTAACAACATCATCTATTATTATGGAACTCAATGAAATACAATGAGAATGATCCTTACTTAGATAGGTAAGGAATAAAAATCTAAGAACCAGTGAAATTCATATATCAAGCCATAAATCAAGTAAAGAACTAGTCAATACCATAGATCAAGGAAATAACTATACATGATAACTAGATAATATCCCCTAATATCTAAATAAATATAAAGAAATATCCACACACATAAGTGGGTGAGGATAAATACAATAAAGGTAAGCAAAGTACCTAGGTGAACATGAGATAAGGTAAATACCTACTCTAACACTTACAAGTACCCAATCTTTTTCTAAAAATAGGAATTCATCTAATTGGGCAGGGAGGTCAAATTCAAACTCCACGTGTGGTGACCACATGTTTTCACCACTATGGTCAACCATTTCCTCTTCTAATTTCTCCATGGAGAATAGAGGTCCTAAATCATTTCCAATAAAGGGATTTGACCCTTGTTTGGTCAATGTTTCCCATGCTTGTCTTTTGGATCCCAATCTTGTCATGGGGGCCATGGCTAATGAGAGTTTCACTAAGGTGTTTTTTTTTGAATATGTCTGAAAGTACAATCAAACCTAAGTGAAGATATAGAATGCCAATTATAAAAAGAATAATGAATGTAAATAAATCAAGAGACTCAAAGTGATTGTCCTAAATGAATAAGTCAAAGTGAAGAATAATTGTAAGAAACAATCACCCAAGGTTTGTTTTTAAACCAATCAATCAACTAAGTACTTCCTAAGTGTTTCCAAATGGTAGTTTGGTGTTTAAGATGATTAACGAATTGTCACCACTTATATTGAGTTCAAAATGAACAAGGAATAAGTAATAACAAGAAGTTTAAGTGATTCCTAAACAAAGTATACAAAAAGTGATTTTAAGTCCAAACAAGACCTATATCTCAAAAAGTGGGGCTTACGAATATGAACAACCTAACAATACCACTAAGATACATTAACCAAACTTTGTGGAAAAGTAAGGTGTTAGTATTGAAGAAAGATTAGTATGACTCGCACAAAGTAACAACACATTTCAAAATTGATGTAATGTTTAAAATCAAACCAAGACTTAAGTCTACCAAGAAGTTAAGATGTGCACAACATAACTTTACAATCTAAACACTTAGGTAAAGCTTATGAGAAACAAGACGTGAGGATTGAAATTGTTGTGATATGATATAAGCAACATAACACTTAAAAGGATAATCACGTGAAGAAAAAATCCTAGCTACAATGACGATCTTGAATTTGCTATTAAGATCAAATGACTATCAATGATATAAAAATGTTCCCACACGCTTTAGATGTTTAAATACTCAAATGCAATCATGGACAAGTGTAAAAAACATAAAAGTGTTGAACAAAACCTATTAATAACACACATAAAATTGTTCTTCTTTTGATCAACAAAGTGTTAAAAGAAAACAAAGGAAGTAGATCAAGTGGGGTTGAAAAATGTTTGGCCTCACTTTAACGAAGTTTCACCCCACCTTATGGTGAGTGAAAAACTAAGTAAAAGTAATGTCTCACAAATTTCATGATGAATAACGTGTAGTTTGAACTTTAGTGGACTCTCCTTTTGTCAGGTAAACAAAGTTTTGACTATGAAAAATTCTCCAAATAAGTTGGCTCCAAGTCAAGATAACTTCCTAGGTGGTTCACTCAACTAGGTGTCACAAGTTATCTAATGCGAGCTTGATTTACCAAGAAAGTTACACTGACTAATCTTGGGTTATCTCGGCTTTACTTTACCCCATTCAAGTACGGTGAGCAATTACCACCCTTGATAAAATTAAAAATGTCTCAAATTACTCCGGATGTGTTTGAAAAAATTCACTTTGAGAGATCTGAAATTTCTTCTTGTTTGCATGTTCAATGTAATTAAATGGAGTGAAGCGAGTAGACTTGATGTCTTGGGGACAAGTGGAAGTATTACATTGTAAAGGAAATCCTACCTTGGGAGATTGAGTGCTTTTAGTGGATGAGGTAGCGGGCTTAAAAGGAGTGGTTGACTTCGGTTGAGAATTAAGAGATTTTTAAAGATTAGCTTTAGGTGAAGGATTAGATTTAGAGGTATATTTTAAGCTAGGGGAAACACCAAAGGACTTACTTGGCATGAAATTTATATTCTTGCTCACTATTGGGTCTCGTTTCTCCTTTGTTGACTCCATTGATGGCGGAAGTGGATATCCTCTATTGATTATCTTATTATATAGTACTACCACCAGAGGATCCTCCTTTTTCTTCTTTGTAGTAGTTTCTAAGGAGGAAGCTCCCTTTTGAGACTCATAGTGGGTAAGCAATGATGCAGCCTAGAATTTACAAGTAAAATCCCAGGTGCATTAGCACATCACTCAGGCTAGACTGAGCTCTCACCTAAAGTGCGCAAAGGTACCAGGCCCCTTTTTGGGTTGTTGTAGGAAGTTAGCATGATGAAGACTTATGAATTCAGATCCATACTTACTAGATCATTCTACAGTACATGTTTAGATCTATATCTAAAGAATAACATATTTAAATGATAACCAAGATGAGATCAAGCATGTAAGATCCAATTGTACTCAGAATTAACAATTTGTTTCAGCCAATACACTCCACTATATTAAATATGATAAACACACAGAAGCTCATTACATTAGATAATACCATAGTTTATGTGCGCATAAAATTTGGTAGCATAACGTCACAATGAATCAGTTCTTACATAATATCTCTATTCTACGTAGGTCACTACATATTTATATGGGTTGGGAATTCCCCTTCACCACTTATCTAATCTCAAAAATAGGTCTCATGCTGAAAATAGTCATGTGCCTTTACAATTACATGTACACATGCAAGTGCGCTAACAATAGATTTCTCCTAGTTAACTATCAGTCACAATTCTATCTTTATCCCGTATCCATAAAAATTGATCCATAGTCATTCTTCCAAAAATATCCCATGAGTGTCATGCAAGTCTTCATCCCGTTTATGTTCTTTGCACGCCATCTTCCAAAAATAGATCATAATCATGAAAACGGCTAAGCCTCGAATCTGTCTCTATCCTCCTCGCGTGATTCCCTTCCAATCCTTTTGCACCTTTGAACACACTCTTCTCTTCCACACGAATATTTTGTATGTCTTCTACTAAGTGTTATACATTATTTGTTCAACACTCAAGTTGTTCCATAGACTTTCACCGAAGTGGCCTTTACTTTTTCCGGAATATCTACCCCAATAGACTCTAACTCATCTTGGGAAATGTCCCCCTTTTAATTCTACAAAACTAGAACAATGTTGGACATTGAAAACATTGTACCCTTTAGTAGATCCATCTTTTGCGCTATAACCTTCCCTAGCTCATCTAACCTTTCCTTATGGGGTTCCTATGCTACTGCAAGGGCCTCACGCTTTTTTTTTACCAATGCCAAGCTCTCTGCGTGACCCAGTGTGTCATCCTTCATCACTTTTAGGAATTCATTTTCCTCTACCATGGTCCTTATCCTGATGACCACCTTCGGAGCTATGAAAATGTTCAATGCCAGTCTGCTTTTCTCAGCTCCTCCTGCAAGCTTTGGAGCAGTGCCTCATAAGATGCAATCTTCCTCATCACCGAAGCCTTTTCTCACTCTACTTCCTACTCAAGATTATTTGGTGTTGGCATGCACATAGGTCCATCCTCAAGCACCAAATCCACCAAGGTTTGTACATAATGCATTTTCGAAGGGAATTTTTCTGGTACCTTGGACTCCAAATGTGGTCTTGCTTTCAGGACATTGTCTCCAATCTCCTCTGCCATGCTGATAAAAATAGTGTTCTTCTTCTGCGCCAAGTCCTTCTCTTGTCATAGGTGCACTATCTCTGCATCTTTGGCCTTAATATCCTCTTTCAACACCCTAATAGTTGCATCCTTATCTACATTCCTCCTTGCCACCTTTGTTGATACCTTCACCAAGGAATTAATTACTTGTTCATCCGACATAGTAGTAGGCTTTCTTATGTATGTATATGGCACGGGGTTCCTTTTTCAATCTCCTCGATACAAAGGAATCTTCACATATGTCAAAATATGGTTCATCCATATGTGTCTACTTCCTTGTGTACACGGTGGCCATATCCTCATCCATCAGCTCCCATCCATACAATTCTTTAAGGCCCACCATTCTTTGGAAATGGGTATGGATAATTTTACTTGTGTCCTTATAATAGCCCATGACTAGTGCAGTATACTCCCCACTTGTCCTCTTTGATCTTGGCCCTTAGGAACTTTAGCGTCAAGATTTGGAGCTTGTTCTGCTATGCCCTGAGTAGTCTCTTGTGCTGTCTCATCTACCTCCTTTTCTCCTTCTTCTCCATCCTTCATTTCTTCTTCCTTTGTCTCTTCCATGTCCTCTAGAGGTGTAGGAGATTCGAGCATGCTCTCCTCAGACTCTTCCGCCTCCTCGTTCAGCTTCAACTTCCTTCTTCTCTTCTAAGCCGGCTCCTTCTCGTGGAGAGAGTCGTGGTGATCTATGCATTGATTGTGGAGTAGAACCTTGGGTTTTTATTCTCTTGAATACCCTTAAAAAGCAAGTGCTCTCCTTGTACTATATCTAGGTCCTAATCATCTCCTTCTTTCCCTTGAGGTGGTGTAGTCGCGTGCTCAATTCCTACCTTATATGTAGGTGTATTCTTCCTCTATGATCCAAGACACCACTATCTTCTTGTTCCTCTTCCTCTTCATCTATCACTATGGTCTCTGTAGGCTATGGGGTTGGCACATTTTATATTGTATGCTTGCCCTTAGGCAGACTTGGAAGTGCAAATTCATTTTCCACATATTTGTTGTTCTCCAGCTTGGGCTTAAGTTGAATATACACAAGTGCTGCTCCAACCTCTCCAATGGCCAAGCTTACCAGCTTCATGCTTATTATATTTGAGATAAGCCTCTCAATGTAGGCAATCTATCCTGGATATACATATGATTTTCTCAGAGTGTGATAATCACAATCTACCTTGTCTGTGATGAAGCTTAGGTGGCGTGCATCATGAACCGGTGAAATGATGCCTGGAAGTAGCGTGTTGTGAAGGCATATGGTAGTTTTCACCAAGGGCTCAAAGCTCATGTCCTTCATTGAAAATTACATGATGCAAAAATCCTAGTAGACTCAAATTGTACTACCTTACCCACCATCGAAGGTAACTCCTTGGGTATGCGCCACTCCTCTTCAAACGCCATGCGGAGCCTGTCATACCACATCTTCACCCTCTACTTAAATGTTCCACTCATGGTCCCTTCACCTAAATATTTATTAAATCTTTCTACCAGAGATTTATTTTCCATGGGGTACTCCCAAATCTTCTCCTTTGGCCCATCAGGCACTCCAATCTCCATAAACACCAAAGACAATAAAATAGCACCAAAAATAATTATGTGACATATACATGATTCTTCAATGATTGTCTTTGCTATGTGATCCACGAGATTGTAGATCACTCCTTGAGACATCTTCCTTGTAATGTGTAGCCACATTGTATTCACCTGCAACCACCTTTCTTGGTCATTCAACTTTGTTACAAGATGGGAAACTTCCTATACTACTAGGTACTTCTTCAATTTTTCGATGTCCATACTACAAAAACCCTTGGTATATCCTATTTCCTTCCTTTTCTCAAAGATTTCTGCCTTATCTCTTAATTCGCTCTCCATATTTGCTCCCGAGGCCCTTAGTCCTGTCACTATTGAAATCAAGGCGGCTGTGATTCTAACCCTCCATCCGACAAAGTAGAAGAAGTCCTCATGGAATTTTCTCATCAACCATCGATACAATGATTCATACTTTCCAAACTATGGAAGCTCATACAACTGGCAGACTCCAATTTGCTTTAGGAACTTCTCACTAGCGTCATCATACACTGACATGTCTTCTGCTATGCATTTGTTCATTTTTGTGCTCAACAACGCATCTAGCTCCTTCTTATTATCCGATGTATGATGGTTGTAATCACTTATTTTACATTTATGGATGTGGGAATCCCATTCTTGTCCCACAATCATGCCCTCTAGATACTGCATTTCTAAGAAATTACTCTCGAGAGTAATTTCTTCTTCCACTTTGACCTTCTTCTTCCCTTTTACTCCTGCTGCAGGTGCTTTCTTTGGTGCCATTTGAAAATTTCTCCTTTCTACCCTCTGTAATGAGCAAGTTAAAATCCTAGTTCGATTCTTTGTGCCTTAGTGGAAATCACATGCCCTAGCTCCTTTGTAACATATCTTCTTTGCTCAAACCCTTCACCTATGGGAACACAAGCTTCTCATGTGCACAAATCTTCTCTCCACATCTAGTTTCACACTCTTTGCACCTTAACACGATTTATAGGCTCATTTGCACTTAGCTATTTTCAAATTATCTCAATTTCAATGGTAAAAATGAACTCACATTCCGTCCTTATATAGATTTTCAAAAATTTAGTACATTTATTACTCCTCCACCTATTAACAATCCTCTCATTAATCAACCATTTTTGTTCTTTCTATGCAAAGCACATCTTCGCACCCAAACTCTAACCTTCTTACACGCCTTCCTATCATCTAGCCATGGAATTATCTTTAGCGGGCCTTCATGTGCTTGAGTACCTCGCCACTACACCTTTCCTTGGTATTTCCCATGGCCTCTTATAACCTCATGTTATACTTTTTTCTTCACTCATCTCCACCTATAGTCCTCGTTCCCGCTCCTCTCTCTCTCTTACCAATCCTCCAACTTTTAATAACACTGTAGCAGTTTGTTCCTTTCATGTGTAATTATTTTCAATAGTCCTATACCTGGATATCAATAATCACCCCACACTAATGGTATGTGCAGTCCTCTGCGCATATAAATTCTTTAAATAGTAATTAGCTTCTGGCGCGCAAACACGTTTTTACACAAAATCACCAACTAAATTGACAAAGCATAGTGACAAAGAAGGAAATACATTAAGGAAAATATAGAATTGAAAACCTAATCTAAATGGAAAAATCACCTTATTAAAAACACCAAGAAGACTTATTTATAGTAGGGCTTCAACCTACTCTTGTTAAAGTACCTAGGTAATAGTTTTCCATCAAGTGCCTCTAATTGGCAAGCACTTGTTTCAAGTATGTGAGTGACAAGATACGGTCCCAACTAATGTACTTTGAGTTTTCCTAGATGGTGTAAAAACTTAGAATGAAGCTTTTATCCCCGATGTGCCTATCATGCCATGGTTTCTACCTAGCCTTCTCTTGTTTTTGACTCCAACTTTCTATTGCTCATCACTCATCTAGCTTGATTAAATTTTCAACCCATTCTTCTAATGCTTTCTCATCAGCTAAACCTCCAACGCACGTATTATGAAAAGAAGGTAGCATGATTTCTATAGGAATAACTACTTCCACACCAAACACTAACTAAAATGGTGTGGCTTTGTTTATCCTTCTATATGTTGTGCAATATGCCCAAATCACGACATATACTTTATCATCCCAATCCTTTCTCCCAACATCACAAATTTTTGTCAATGTTTGGCTCAAAATCTTGTTGAAAGCCTCAGCAATTCCATTTTCTTGAGGATGATATGGTGTAGTCTTATGGTGTGCAATCATGAATTCATCCAATAAAATTCTGATTGTCTCATTCAGAAAATGTGTACCCCTATCACTAGTCAAACTCAAAGGACATCCATACCTTGTAATAATATTTTCCTATAGAAACATGGCTGTTGTAGCCACTGTAAAATCCTTTATAGGCACCGCTTTTACCCACCTTGTCGATTGTGCATGCAAGTAATGATATAGCGTGATCCATTCATGCACATAGCTAGAGAAATAGGACTCACAAAATCAATAGCCCATTTCTCGAATGGTTCTGCACTAGTAATAGGTCTTAGAGACATTTCATCTCATTGACCTAGTTTCCCAAGGTGCTGATAGTGATCACAAGCCTTACAATATGCTTTACAATCTTTATACAAGGTCTCCCACCATAATCCAACGAGTAGAATCTTGCACGTAGTGGTGTCACCTATATAGTGGCCACCTGCAATACCACCATGAGCTTCCTCCATGATGTTCATGTGTTCATGTTCTAGTACATAGTGGTGCAATACTTCATCCTAACCTAACTTGTACAGGTCACTGCTAATCAACATATAGGGTGCCGCACGTATAACAAGTTGTTTCTTTTCTAAGGATTTCATTCCTTTTGGTGCCATACCTTTTCGTAGAAATATAACAATGTTCTCTAATTCTGATGGTGTGCGTTGTAACCTGTATAACTATGCATCGGGCATGGTGTCTTTAATGGTTTGTGCCTCTTCTCCCATCAGTATTATGGATAAATGGTTTGGTCCAGAGTTACTTTTCCCTGGTTTTACCACAACTGTAAAATCAAACTCTTGAAATAAGAGTACCCATCTGCATATGCACCCCTGTAAAATGAGATTTTTACCAAATACTTCAATGCCATGTGATCTGTATAAAAGACAAATGGTGTAGCTAGTAGGTACTGTCTGAATTTATGTAGCACATAGATCATTGATAAAGCTTCACGCTCTGTAGTTGTGTAATTATTTTTTCTCAGGAGTCAAATTTTTACTAGCAAAACATATAGGATGATCTATAATACCTTCTCCCGGCTGAGCCAACACCACACCAATGGTCGTGCCAGAGGCGTCCACATGTACATGAAATGGTTGGTCCCACAAAGGAAAGCACAAAATAGGTATGGTAGTAAGTTTCTCCTTTAATGTCTTGAATGTGCACTTTGCTGTGGTTCTCCCCAGTAGAACGTACCTTTCCCTTTCAATAAATCCTCTAAAGGTGCGGTAACCTTGGCATACCCCTTTATGAATTTTCTATAATACCTGTGTGACCCAAGAATCCACACACCTCACTCTGACTGGTAGGATCTTTTAGGCCGATAATGACTACAACCTTAGTTGGATCAACCAACAAACCTTCCTTGCAGATTATGTGTCCTAACAATATTCCAAATGGTGTAAAAATATGCATTTCTTGATGTTCAAATAGATACTCAACTATCTACATATTTCAAACATTAAGCACAGATTGTCACAATGGTCTTTGACCAGTCCATACACCATCCAATCATCTAAATAAACATGTAAGAAGTTGTGAATAAACTCTTTAAACACCTAAACAAATATGCACGGAAACACAACAGCAAATTTTTTAGACCAAAAGGCATCATAGTATAGGAAAATCTACCCCATATAGTATTAAAAGTAGTTTTTTCCTGATCCTCTTGGGCAATCCTAACTTTGATGATACCAAGAGAACCCATCTCGTAAATAAATATATTTCATGCCCTTAAATTCCTTCTAGGATTTCCTTAGTAAATGACATAGGAAGGGATCGAGTCACACATGCATTCACTCCCTATAGTCTAGATAGATCCTAATTTGACCATCCTTCTTGATCTGATCACCATTGGACTAACCCATTCTCAATCATCTAGGGGCTTGATAATTCTAGACTTTAACATTTTTTCAATATCTTCTTTGAACTTTTCATGCAAGTCTAGGTTCATCCTATAGGGTCTCTTTCTAACTCGGGTGCACACCCTCTCTAAGATTTATCTTCATCTCCCCAACGATTCATGCATGCCTTTAAGCTCATGGTACCCCAGGGAATAAATCTTGATAATCCCGTAATAACTCTATGTTTTTTTCCACTTCAGATTCTGACTAATAGTCCCCAATTATGGCCTCCTTAGGCTCAACATCTGATCCAATATTCACTTTATTTTTCTTCATAGGTTCATGATAGGTGTGCTTGGTGTTGTCTACACTTTCCAACACCTCACGCCTATCTAATGAATGGTTTACATCCATATTATCTACTTCTTCATCATCCACTAAGTAGACCATTTTTCCTTTTTATTTGTTAAGGCAAGCGCACTTTGAAGTAGTGTGGCATTGGCCTCTGTTTCCTCAACAAAATGAGCTCCCGAGTTTCCTTCATAAAATAACTCCTGAATGAGTTCTTCAGCCTTATTACTATCTCCCATAGTTAAGCACTTAATGACCTTTAATGCTTCTTCCATTGAAGGCTTGACAGAGAAGAATTCAAATGTCCTGGTAATTCCTATAATTAAATCCTACCAATTTCTAGTCTCTTTATGGATTTATGCATATACATACCAAGCACACATGTAACCATGTAGAGTGGAATAAAACTTGTGCACCTAAAGTGAAGGTGGTAAAGATTCCTGCCCCTCTGTCCATAGTATCTCACACTTTGCTAAACGTGGTACTAAACAGGGTGATTACCATGATAAGTGTAGATTTGAGTAGGTTCATTTCTCCTAAAGAACCTAGTGGCAAGATAAATCCTAATCTAATTCCATCATATAAAATTATCCTTGTGGACTTTCGACATTAAAATTTTCCTCCGTAATTTCTATTTTATTATGTATGTATTAGGAATAGGATGTTGTTAAGTATGATTAGTAGTGGTGTCTGATAGAAGATAATGACACATTAGTATGGTGCTGCTAATAAAGTAGAGTACAATAACAATCAAATTACAATAGGAATGTTGTGGTAAAAAGTAAATATTTGTCGTAAGTGGTCCGGTAATGTTAAAATGTCAAAGTTGGGGTAAGTAGAGAAGTAGGGTCTACATGATTAGGAATTAGAAATATTATATTTGTAATAAGGACAAAGAGTGATGTCATAAATATTTTATGTATTTTATTTGTGGAAAATTCTAAAAAGGTGGAACCCATGTGAGATGATAATGTTTATCTTATCTTAGAAGATAAGCCTACATGTAAAGGCAAGAGTTTAGGCATGGAATATGATTGGCTGGAAGAGATTTCCTATCCTATCTTAGAGATAGGGTGGATAAGTTTTAATTTCTATAAATAAAGAGGCCACCCCCTCATTTAGCATAGAAGGAAGTAGTGAGAAATATTATATGAGTATGTAAAGGAAGCCATCATTTAGAAGGTGTGTTAAAGAAGCCATTGTGAAGTTTCTCCCATAGTTATTGTTGGAAGGAAAGTGAAGTTAGTAACACTTGAAGTACCTCATGGGTGAGATTGTAACAATTTCATGTTGATATTATAATTTACACTATATTTCAGATTTTTCATCATTCCTTCGTATCATAGTCTATGGTATTCTTGTGTTATGTTTGTTGTTGTGTTTCTAGATTACATCCACCAAACTAAAGGCTGTACATTAGTAAATAATCATAACATGAGGAGTTCCCGGTGAGAATTATCATAGTGGCGGATTGGTGATGACATTTTGGTTCCGTTCTTGCCGGACCATTCCTCGTTGGTGGATTTTCTGGAGAGATATTTCTACTTAGTTAGAAATCATTTGGAGAGTAACCTTGTTGTTCTACTGTGCATAGTAGTTACCATGGTAAAGTCACTTTTACCGTGAATATTATTTACCACAATAACTTTACTTTTTATTGTGAATAGTATTTACCATAGTAACTTCACTTTTTACCGTGAATAGTGTTTACCACAGTAAAGTCAGTTTTACTGCAGTAAGTCAAGTTTTACCATAGTTTACCATGGTCATTCCTATTTTACTGTAGAAAGGTGTAAAGTCACTTTCTATTATAGTGATTCCAATTATTTGTGCACATAAGTCTTGTTGATTGTACTTGTGGGTTGGTATTTCACTGTGGTTACTTTTGAAAATGGGGAAGATTCCTATTTTTTCAGCCCAATCTAATGAAGATGCTTCCTCTTTCATTCAAGAGTTTAAACGATCTTGTATTTGTAATGGCCTCATAAGAAGGGAACAATGGACTGAATTTTTTCCTACCTTTTTGGATGGTTCAGCCCTTAGGTGGTTTGAAACATAGGTGATAATGTAAAAAAATCATGGGATTTATTAACCTGAAAGTTTTCTTAAAGAGTTTGGTGAACAACATAAATATGTAGATCTCATGATCGATATCACAAAGCTATCCTAAGGAGAGAAGGAAAAGATAAGGGATTATCATGCTCGTGTTCTAGAGCTAAGGAGGAAGCTCGATGCCCGATCTCGAAAGGAAGGATTAGCGGATGGGTTGATGAATGGCATGGATAATCTCTTATGTAAGCACTTCATTCTTGAGATGAAGCCGGACATCGACAATGAGTGAAGTATGACCAACCAACAAAGCTCAAAAAAGCAAAGGAGATTGCAAGAAGGCAAGAAGAAAGCATGGAAGAAGAGCCCAAAGAAATTGTTGCTAAAGTAGAGCCTACACCAACACCTTTGGTCCAAAATCCACAACCACTCTTAGTGAGCACAAATATTTCTCCTAGTACATCTACTGAGTATGAAGATCTTCTCAAGAAAATGGGCCAGTTAACTATTAATCTTATTCAAGGAAAAAAATTTAGTTCTTAGGGAGGAGATAGAGGTCTAAAAAGAAATATTTCTGAAGTTGTATGTTATGGTTGTCATAAAAAGGGTCATTATAAGTATAATTTTCTAGATAGAGCTTCTACATCTGGTACAAGAGATAATGATAAAGGAAAAGCACATGTGAATTCTTTTGATGTAGTAGATAGGAGCATAAATAATGAAGCAGATGTGTTTGTAACAAAAAAAAGAAAGAAAAAGATAACCAAGATGGAAATGATCCTAAGAAGATGAAAGGAGAAACTAGTAAGAAACATAGGAGAAGAAAGTTGGGTGTGTAGGATTTTCTAATTTCACAGGGACAAGGACCATACTCCATCTTAGAAGATCTATCCAAAAGGCCTACAAATATTACATATGGTCAACTCTTGGCTATGTCTTCTGAGAAGAGGTAGGAGCTGTGAAGTGGAATCAATGCTCGACGAAGGAAGGAGGTTGAGGTCCTTGTTTTGGAGGCAGAGGCGGATCCCTACACTCCAAAAGCTGAGGTATTATGTAATGGTATTTCAATTCATGATGTCTTAGTTGATGGAGGTACTACAGTTAATGTAATGACCGAGTCTATAATGAATATGTTGGGTTTAAAAATTGATCACCCCTCAACACTTATGTTAAGGTCATTAAATAAGGGAAAACTAAACCAAACGGTGTTGTTTCAAATGTGGCAATATCTCATGGGTGTTGTATGTGTGGTATATTTTTAGGTGATGAAAAATGGTACTTTTGTGTACCCAATGTTGTTGGGAAGACCATGGCTAAGGAGAGTTCATGCAAGAAACTATTGGAATGAAGACTTTATGACACTTAGACGTGGCGAGAGAGGGTGAAGATAAATGTGATCCTCGGCATCATAAGGCAGAGCCTATGGATTTAAGTGATGAAATTGATGATTGAACATCCTATGATTACTCTAGTACCAATGAAGTGGACACAAAATATGAAGAAAGTGAGGTTGATGTTTCGGTCATGGACATCCTTCTAGTCACATCGACTCATGAACCCATAAAATTATCTGAAGAAGAAATTTATGATTTTCTCCAACAAATAAATATTGGTGATGATGTGATGGAGAGTGAGAAGGAATCCTACCTCCACTCTTTCAAAGGTACATACATCTATTCACTTTTGATTCCAAGGAACTCACAAGTAAGTTGGGTAGAACATTTTATTGAGTTGGTAGATGGTGCTAAGCCCATAAAGCAAATTCCATATAGAATGAATCCTAATTTTTCCAAGACTATAAAAGAAGAAATAGATAATTTGCTTGATGCAGATTCATATTTTCTCGTGGAGAATTCAGAATGGGTTTCTCCCATTGTGATCTCAATAAAAAAAATGGAAAGCTACGCATTTGTGTTGATTATAGGAAGCTCAACAAGGCAACAAAGAAGGATCATTACCCTCTTCCATTCTCAGATCAGATCTTGGAGAAAGTAGGCGGCTAGGAGTGATATAGTTTTGCTTTGATGGATATAACAGATACAACCAAGTTCATATAGCATAGAAATATTAGCTAAAGACCACGTTCACCACTCCTTGGGGAATGTTTGCTTATAGAGTTATGCCTTTTGGGTTGTGTAATGCTCCGGAAACGTTCCAGCATTTGATGAATAGGGTGTTTGAACCCTACATTGGGAACTTCATCAGAGTATTTCTGGATGATTTTTGCATCTATGGGAGCAAGATGGACCACCTACACCAGATGGAGATAACATTTCAAAGGTTAGATGAAGCACAAGCCTCACTAAACCCTACAAAGTGTGTCTTTGGATGTTCTAAAGGTGTTTTGTTAGGGCATGTTGTATCCAAAGATGGTATTGGTATTGATCCTGATAAAGTTTCAAAAATCAAAGAGTTACCATTTCCTATGAATAGAAGTAAGTTGAGATCATTTTTAGGCCATGTGGGTTACTATAGAAGGTTCACCAAGAATTTCTCAAAGATTGCACAGCCACTAACCCAGTTCTTAAAGAAGGATGTTACTTATGAACCAGGAAATAAGGTGCATGAAGCTTTTGAACAACTGAAGGAAGCTTTGGTGTCTTCACCTATTTTAAAGAATCCAGATTGGAGCAAGCCATTCATTGTGTATATTGATGCCTCAGATGTAGCACTAGGAAGTACTTCGATCCAAAAGGATGAAAATGGGAATGATCATCTAGTTTACTTTGGGAGCAGACACATGAGTAGTGCTGAGGTAAATTATATTGTAACTAAAAAAGAGGCTCTAGCTATCATTTTTGCTATAAAAAAGTTTAGAAATTACTTTCTAGGGTAGAAGTTTATAGTTGTAATGAATAGATCCATCAGGCTCTAAAATATATTATAATAAGCCTAACCCATTAGGGAGGATAACAATATGGATAATTTTGCTACAATAATTTGAATTTAATATTATAGATAGGCCAACAAAGAAGCATGTTAATGAAAATACACTCTCTCGAGCCTATGGTGGTTTAGGTTCATCTTGTGATGATGATGATTTCCCGATGCAACATTGTTATCCCTTGACACAATCCCTAGTGAATACATAAATATTTGGAATTATCTGAATGAATTCAAGTTTCCTAATGGTGCCAATGCAAAGACTAAGAGGAAGATTACTCAATCCAGTCATCCATATTCTATTATGCATGGAGTATTATTTTGAATAGGACCTGATGGAAAGTACAAGAGGGCAGTTGGACGTGATCAAGGGAAGGAGATGATAGAAGAATTCCACAATGGTACATATGGAGGACACTTCTCTAGAAAACTTACAGCAAGAAGGATCTTGGATGCAGGTTATCACTGGCCCACTCTTTTTAGAGATTTTTATAATTATTGTAAGACATGTGATATTTGTGAAACACATGGTAACTGTAAGAATTCATCAGATCCATTATGCACTATTCTTCCACTTGGTCCCTTTGAAAAGTGGGGAATAGATATTGTAGGTCCACTTCCAACTACCCCATGCCAAAATAAGTATATTGTAGTTGTCACAGATTATTTAACCAAGTGGGTTGAAGCTAGGCCATTGAAAACAACTTCCATGGATGAAGTGGCAAGGTTCATATATGAAGTCACTGTCACTAGATTTGGTTGTCCATTAGAAATTGTAATAGATCAAGGAAGCCACTTCATTAATGAGGTGGTAGAAGCCCTAGTCAACAAGTTTTCTATTAAGCACAGGAAGGCAACAACATACAAGCCAAGCACAAATGGACAGGTGGAACAAACAAATTTTGTGTTGTGTCAAATTCTAGCAAAAGATGCAACCTTGCAGGTACATAAGTGGGATAAAAGGATTCATGCAACATTGTGGGCATATAGGGCAACATCAAAGTCAACAACATGATACTCCCCATTTTAATTGGCTTATGGCATTGATCCGGTTCTTCCTATTGAGTTTGATATTCCCACTGTGAGATTTATGAAAAATGAAAGGATGGATGAAAGTGATTCAATAAAAGAAAGGTTGGTGCATCTTCATTTGCTAGAGGAAATGAGGGAAATAGTGAAGGATACAAGCTATAAGAAGAAAATGAAGCAGAAGGAATACTTTGATCAAAAGATCCATTGGTCTCCATTTCATGTGAATGACTTGGTTCTAGTATATGATTCCAGATATAAAAAAAGAAGACAAAAAAATTTCTTCCCAAATGGATGGGGCCCTACAAAATAGCAGTTGTGCATGAAAATGGTACATATCAACTAGAGGAATTAGATGGCACTCCCATTATGAAATGGGTCAACCATGACAAGTTAAAGATTTTCCAAGCACTAGAATAGTCTACTCCGAGGACAGAGTAGAAGCTAGGAAGGGGGAAAATGTCGACATTAAAATTTTCCTCCGTAATTTCTATTTTATTATGCATGTATTAGGAATAAGATATTGTTAAGTATGATTAGTAGTGATGTCTGATAGAAGATAACAACACCGTTAGTATGGTACCACCAATAAAGTAGAGTACGGTAATAAATCAAAGTACAATAGGAAGGAATGTTGTGGTAAAAGTAAATATTTGTCATAAGTGGTCCGTAATGTTAAAATGTCAAAGTTGGGGTAAGTAGAGAAGTAGGTTCTACATGATTAGGAATTAGAAATATTATATTTGTAATAAGGACAAAGAGTGATGTCATAAATATTTTGTGTATTTTATTCGTGGAAAAGTCTAAAAAGGTGGAACCCATGTGAGATGATAAGGTTTATCTTATCTTAGAAGATAAGCCTACATGTAAAGGAAAGAGTTTAGGCATGGAATATGATTGGCTAGAAGAGATTTCCTATCCTATCTTAGAGATAGGGTGGATAAGCTTGAATTCCTATAAATAAAGAGGCCACCCCCCTCATTTAGCATAGAAGGAAGTAGTGAGAAATATTGTATGAGTAATTGTGTAAAGGAAGCCATCATTTAGAAGGTGTGTTAAAGAAGCCATTGTGAAGTTTCTCCTATAGTTATTGTTGGAAGGCAAGTGAAGTTAGTAACACTTGAAGTAAATAATCATAGTATGAGGAATTCCCGGTGGAGAATTATCATAGTGCTAGATTGGTGAAGACAAGACCACCCACCAAGTGCGCTACTATCATGCATAGGGTATATGCTAGCATATTCCTTCTCTCTAGCGGGTCTATCCACTGTTCTTCCATGGCACATAGGAACACCATAGGGTCTCCTTATCTAGTGTAACAAGGTACTTGAGTTGTTACCTATTCTCCTGATATAACACGGTTTGATATCCTTAGGAAATATGCTCTTTACTTCACGCCCTACCAACTCATAAGTGCTATGAGCCCAATTATCACAAGCAACACTTGTAGTATCGCTAATAGAATTTTCATCCTCCCATAAAATAATTCCTTCTTTACATGGCTCAAGCACCTTTGGATCCCAGTTGGACATACATAAATCCTATTTAGGTCTTCCTCACTCAAGGGCTCAACATAGGGCGTAGAGTTTCCATCTGTTAAAGGGATAATAACTATTTCCTTTTGGTTTTCAAAGCTAATACAACCTTTGTTGAACTCAAGATCAACATTATTTTCATAGAACCAAGGACGTCCCAATAGAGTTGGGAATCTATCTAACTCTATTAGCGCTAAAACCTCAAAATATATAGTGAACTTGGTTCCTTGTATGGTAATGGATGCATCTTTTAAAACTCTGATGGGAGTGGCCTTAGTTCGATTAGCCATGAAAAAAACATTAGAGGATGGCTGCAATGGAGGTCTCCCCATTTGTACCCATGCATCTAAAGTAAGAACATTGAATTCCACACCTGTATCAATTAGTATATTACTCAATAGCCACCCATCCAAAACAACATTCAGAGTTATTTTCTTGTCATAATTGATTCTATGAGGAGGAATATTTGCATGTAGGATTATCCATCCAGTCCTCAATAATTTTGTGTGGGGTGTTTCCTTTAACCAATTCCCCAATAGTGGAATGATATTATCCTAGAGAAATAATTTGCACACTTCTCTAAAGTCATCCATATTAGTTTGGATCATCTCTGATAATTTCTTTTGCTCCATCTTTCGTGAATTCTCCTTTAAATATTGTATTTCACCCTAAAGATGCCTGAGTACCTCCATGGTTTCCTGGTAAACCTCCTTCTAACGGGTGGGATCTGGGTTCCATGCATGTAGAACCTCCTCCTTAGTGATGGTAGGCTTCTTCTGCGATGCTTATTTGGCGTGCGCTACTTTAACGTGGGTTGTGATATTTACCTGTAATGTTGTTGGTGAGAAAATTTGTCTTGTGGACAAATTTGTGGATTTCAGGAAAATGCTATGGGAATAAAAGTCCCTCTACATTTTAATGGTGTAGCTACCATTGTTTAACATGTAAAACCAAAGTGGATTTATGGTGGTTTTTTAACCAGAGATCCATAGGAACACTCCACTATCCCTATGGCAATAATAACAACTCCTTGCTATAGCAGAAATCAATCTGAGAAAGGGGAGGGAGTGAGAATGAAGGAGGGGGAAATCAATGTTGTGGGTAGAGTGTCAGATGCCCACACACATCAACTGGAAGTTTCATTACATGCATTAATTAATAGAAGAAA
The DNA here is from genome assembly GCA_018340775.1 of Taxus wallichiana var. yunnanensis. Taxonomy (NCBI): domain Eukaryota; kingdom Viridiplantae; phylum Streptophyta; class Pinopsida; order Cupressales; family Taxaceae; genus Taxus; species Taxus wallichiana. The sequence goes on along the minus strand of CM031239.1, from coordinate 590,844,052 downwards.
GACAAATTTGCAATTTCTGAGCACAAGACAAAATAAAACACGTTGGTCACAAAGCACCAATCGATTTTTCCATTAGGGGACATAAAATTCCTTCCTTTTTTATTGATCTCAGAGTTGAAACTTGTACAATGAGTGGGAATAGAAGAAAAATGTAGAGGAGGAGAATAAAAGAAGACTAACAATCATTTTTTTCCTCTGTTTGCAAAAACGTGCTTCCAATTTCCAAATTTGATTGCTAGCCCTTCAAAAAGACTTCAAAAACCATTAAATTGTTTGACCCAAATCCATTACAAACAAATTTGATCATTTCCCCTCTTCCAGATTCCTCTACCGCAAAGAAAATGCTTCTGACGAGCCCAAAAAGAGTTTCTGTGTGCAAAAATGCATTTTATATTTCAATTTTCCAATTCGCATATGAACAGCTTCAATCCTTTTCCCTAATTTCTTTGAAATTGGGCCATCCATGTGGCAAGAGAACATTAGAGCGAAGTCGGGGAAACATTTTTGCATTTTTTTGCATGCTAGAGACGTTTTCTCAATTTTCTCCCACAAAACTCCATAAAAATTTAAAATTGAAGTGTCCATCATGTGGATAATTTCACCATATTTCCATTGATACCAAAAATGTGAAAATCCAAGCTCTAGATCAAAAGATATGGCCTCTTGAAGATTTAGGGCAAAACTAGTAAAAACAGAGTCAAAATTAGGTCAAACTTTAAATTTTTCCCTTTTGGAAAAATTTCCTAAAAATCTCCATGGCCCTACCACTTTGAGACATGTGGCACCTTTTGATTCATCCACAGGCCGAAGACCTACCTTTTTTCTTTCTGATTTCATATTGGGAAAAATTTCCCAAAAATGTCACGCCCGCTCCGAGACACGTGGCACTCTCTGACTGGTCATGGATATGTGGCTCCATTTTTTCCTTTTAAATTTTAAATTGGGAAAATTTCCCAATTTATCTCCATGCCCCACCACTCCACCTTGACATGTGGCACATCCTGATTAGTTGCGGGCCTCAAACCATTTATTTTCCTCTACGGGCTTTTGGGCGAATGTTTCCTTTGAGTTTTTTTCCCAAAAGGGCTAAGTGCCAAGTTTTCCTCCATGCCTCTGCCAATGCACTTCCTTCCCCTCTACATGCCGAGGGATGCTTTGTGACTTTTTCACTTTTTAGCCAAAAGGGCTAAGTGTCAAATTTCTCTCTCGTGGGCCCACCTAGGGAAAATTTCCCCTCCAAACTCCATCGAGCCATAACTTGCAAAATACAAGGAGTTAGGAGGACTTCCTTACCTTTCTGGAAAGGGGAAAGAATTATCTATCTGATGAAGGTGTTTCTAAGAATCCTTGATCTCGGAAGTGCTAGATTTCAAAATACTCAGACTGGACCATTTTCAAAGGGTAACAACTCAAAAATTTCTAAGTCCAGACTTGGAAAAAGAAGGAAAATTTTGAGGGGACAATAGTTTCTACTTCTAAATTGGGCATCCACTAATTTTCCACACTGCGCTATATCCTAACCATATTTGTGCCTTTATTTTCCTTTTTTGCTGCCGCTTTTAATAAGATGCTCATACAAGTGTAGAATTCCTCATAACTATGATTCTTTCCGCAGAAAGAATATGTAATATTCTAAGGACATTCTCTCCTATAGTGGTCAGGAGATCTGCATGTATAACATGTTCCATGAGGTAAATATCCTTGTCTATGATCACAACCTTATCCTAAAAACCCATCACGGTATCCTTGATCTTTGCCATGACCGCCTTCAAAATTCCCTTCACTCCAATCATAACACGCCTAATTGTGATCCCGATCCTGATGCTTGTTCTTGCCTTTAGAGTTATCTCAAACTCCTATCTCTTATACACTCGATGTCTATAGCATCATGGATCTAAGAAATCGGCTAGTAGTCTTCCATCTCATGAGTTGTGGACCTGCAGATTTTGTAGTAGCATGAAACATTCTTCCTTATCGCGCGTTATAGTAATGGGTAATGAATAACATCATGGTTTAAATGACATATCTCACACCCAACAAAAATGAGTGCAATGATCTACAGGAAAAATATCCTTTGTGTGACCTTCTACTTCACAATCTATTCACCAAATCCTGTGCACGCTCATGTGCTTTGAATTTGCCGATAACTTCTCGAATCGCTTCGCCATAGCTGCGATCTCGTGCTTCTAAAAATGGGATCACCCGAGTGTCTATAATTCTAACTACCTCAACATGTAAAGTTGCTTCAAGTGCTTCACATGGATCGGTTTATGTCGTATGTGATAGCACCCTTCTAAAAGGTGTTATTAGGCCCCCAACGAACCATTGCACATGCTTGCTTGCATGAATAACATAAGAAATTTTAGATAACAACGTTTTGAAATGATCATCATACTCTTTGACACTTTCAGTAGTGCCTTACTTAATATCCTTGAGTGCACTTGTACTCTTTTGTTCAAACTCAGGGATATAAAATTATTTGAGGAAGGAATCTTTTAAAGCTGCATAGTCTATGTAAGTATCATCGTGGTCAAAAATTTTGTACTGCTGCTCACAAGTGCGTGCCCTTATAAAATAGTAGCACATTGAATTTCCCTACACTAAAAATCCATGATTCATTTTATGTGCCATAGTATTTCACACATGTGTATGTGTTTAACAACATATAATATGTTGTGCTTTTTATATGAATCACTCCTACTCTCCCACTGCCTAAATTAGCTTGTTGACTATTTCTTATACTAGATACTAGGTAAAACCAAGTGCAAGGGTAAGGTTTCTAGGTGGATTCAGATGCACACCCATGGCCTAGGTCATCTCTGCTAGCGTGCTTCTATGTGAGGCCGAGGAGGGTTACCTATCATGCTTTCCCAAATGGGGGAGTTCCTGATGCTCGGGTTCTACGTCTTCTACGTAAAATTCAAACCCCTCCCGATATATCTCTCTCCACAATTCCATTTTCTCTACAACATCCTGCTAATTCTCTATCTCCCTCTCAAGTGCCTCATTATACTTAATAAACCTTTCCTCTCTTTGACTTTCTATCGCTAGTTCTACAATCTTTCACCAAACTGCTTCCTACCCCCGTACGTGGTGGGGTTTAATTAGCCATCGGTTTTCTCTCCAAGTTCAGGGTTACCATCAAAATTTTGATCGCAGTGGAATGCCTTACAAGGAAGTTCCCCGGGATATCATAAAAGTGGAATTCAGCTATTTATGGACATGAATAAGTGGAAATTGAGTACTCCAAGATATAGCTATTCAAAACACCATATAACCATGTATCCACTTCGAGAGTCCAAATTAGACTAGCATCATAAAGGGTCTGAAATTCTTCCTGCGTCCAGACAAGTGTGTGATACCTCCAATTCTGTTTAGACACATAAGCAACCAACCACTCTAAAAATTCTACTGGAAAGATAGTGAAGAAGCTCTCGTAAAAATAGTCATACGAGAATCTTCTCCACCCACGTGCATGTGTCAAACTCAGATCCAGTGCTGAACCTCCGTGCATATTCTTCTTTTAGATCGTGTATCCACTCCTCAACACTTGCTAGGGTCAACTGGTATGTCTTCATCATGAGCCATCCTGAAAAATAATGAAAAAGAGGTCCCGACAATGGAACCAATGATGCACCTAGAACTTACTAAGTAATAACTCAACTATATATCCTTTCCAGATATCTTAGTTGCTCATATAGATAGAGGGATCTCCCTACTTTATTAGAAATCCCAAGTGCACTAACACATCACTCAGCCTAGACTGAGCACTCACCCAAAGCATGCAAAGGTACCAGGCCCCTCTTTAGGGTTGTTGTTGCAGGAAGTTAGCATGATGAAGACTTATGCATTCAGATCCATACTTACTAGATCATTCTATAATACATGTTCGATCTATATCTAAATAATAACATATTTAAATGATAACCAAGATGAGATCAAGCATGCAAGATCCAATTATACTCAGAATTAACACTCTGTTTCAGCCAATACACTCCACTATATTAAACATGATAAATACACAGAAGCTCATTACATTAGATAATACCATAGTTTATGCGCGCATCGGATTTGGCAACATAACCTCATAATGACTCAATTCTTACATACTATCTCTATGCTACGTAGTTCACTACATATTTATAAGGGTGGGGACTTTCCCTTCACCACTTATCTAATCCCAAAAATAGGTTGCATGCTAAAAATAGCCATGTGCCTTTACAATTACAACCACACATGCAAGTGCACTAACAATAGATTTCTCCTAGTTAACTATCAGTCACAATTCTATCTTTAGCCCGTATCCATGCAAAGCGCTCCGTAGTCATTCTTCCAAAATATCCTATGCATGTCACGCAAGTCTTCATCCCGTTTGTGTGCTCCACATGCCATCTTCCAAAAATAGATCATAATCATGAAAACAACTAAGTCCCAAATCTATCTCTATCCTCCTCATGTGATTCCCTTCTGATCCTCCCGCACCTTTGAACATGCTCGATCTTCCATGTGAATCTTTTGTATGCCTTCTGCTAAGTGTTATACATTGTCTGCTCAACAAGCATGTAACAGAGAAAATCGCATCTTCTTCATCATCTTCATCACTTCTTGAGATTACTTAAGGAAAATAACTTGAGCATCATCTTAAAATTCTTAAATTGTAGGACATTACCCTATTCATTTTATTATTCTAGCTCCTCCACTTCTTCTTTCACATCACAAGTTGCATTGATTGGTGGTGTCTCATGAGCAAAGCCTCAGTGGATAGGTGGAGAAACCCTTTACATGTTCGAAAGATTTATCTTCTTTGGAAAATTTCTCATGGTTCTTTGAGTGAGTTTATTCTTGAGAGAAATTATATCATTTGTGACATTTTGGATCATAGTGCCTATGGGAATGGAGCTATAACTTTGACCACCGTTGCTTGCCACTTGGATTTTTTTACCTTGTTGGATAAAATTAGACCATCCTCCATTTTGATGGAATAGTTATGTGCTTCCTTCATATTTCTAGGCGGAGAAATTATAAGAATGAACCAAAATTGAGGTAGTTGGGAACTTATGAAAAATATTTTGATATTTTTTTTTCCGAGGGAATAACTTCAATAAGTATCCCCTTGATCAATTTATTGTATCTAGCTGAAAAATCTCTCACACCTTCATTGGATTATTTCTTTATATGCACCAGCTTATACTAAAAGTTCATGGTTTTCTTTAGTATACTTGAATCTATCTTTAAAACAAATATTGATATCTTCTCAACATGTGATTATCAGTAGCAGGTTGGAAGTAGAACCATTCTGCTACTTTGTCTTGCAAGGACTCCAAAACAATATGATAGATACATCTTCATGTTCAACTCCTAACACACCACAGTGGTGATGAAGGCTTCCACATGTACTTTTAGGAGTCATGAGCCATCTCATTTGAACTTATGAAAGAGTTTTCTTGAACCTTGTAGAAAATCATGAAGAGGTTGTGGGAGTGCAAGTGGGCACGTGTTCCTGCCCCATGGCACAATAGGTTGAGGTCTCTCTTCATCACCCATTATGGTTTCATCTTCTGCTTCATCCCTTTCTCTTTCTTTTGATCTCGGCCGTAGATCTCACCTCTTCTCTTTCTCTATCTCTTGTTTTTACTTCAATTTCTACTATTGCTTCTACTTGAGATATTTATTCATCTTCTTATCTTACTTCATCTTTTACCTCGGTCTCTACGCGGAAATTTTTCTGAATCTTCACCGAGATTTGGAAACTCTATGTCTAATGGGTTGACACCACTTGGACCACTAGTGAGAGAAATTTTGGGATGAAGGGAGTGCCTTGATTTTCTTATTATTTCTTGCCATCTTTGGAGATCCTCAAAGATGGGGTAAATATATCCTCCTTGTCTTGGTGACTTGGTATATCTCGACTAACCAACTTATAGACTTGAGGTTAACTAATCTCTCCTTTGTTGCACTTGGTTTTATCTCGCTCTATCCAATTATTTAGCATGTCACTCTTCATTATCTAACAATCAAGTAGCTATGAAGTAGTGTGAAAATTTTTATCTGATTATATCAAACAACTTCCTTTAAGTTGGATACAATGTCTTCTTAAATGAAAAAAATTAATTCAGTCTCTCCTGACGGAGGGTTACCAAGAATATCCATACGTATGAGACATAAGGCTATGCAAATATTCGAATTATAATTTTTTATTTTTGGGATATTTGATTTTTTTGGTCCTTTTTGTGATTCATATAAGGGTGTAAAATTTTCCAAGATTGCCCCATGGTGGGTGCCAAGAATTGTTGGTAAGAAAAATTTTTAGGTGGAAAAATTGGCGGGTATCCACTAACGCTTTAAGACTCTAGGCCCCTCTACTTGAATAATGAATATCCATTTATTATGTGTGAATGGCCATGAAATCTGTGGTGGCCTAGAGGTTAGGGATCTAATAGGAACACAACACTATACTTGCGGAAAAATCTTGCAATTTCTTGTAAGGGAGGAATTTTTTGAGAAGCTAGGAAAAGGAAGTGGGAAAAAAAAAGGGGGATTAATATTTTAGGTATAAAATCATATATTTGCAAACACTAATCAAAACATATCATCACAAAAATTTGGAAAGAAAACAACTTTGTTACTAACATAAAAACAAGGTAGAATTAAGAACAAACATTTTTAATAATTCTATTATCAAGAAAAATAAGAAACTCCTTTCTTCTTTATTGATATCTTGAAACGCTTGTACACAAAGGTAGAAAAAACATCATGCACATATTACTATTTTACTATACCACCAAGTATGTTGTTACATGTATGGATCTTACGTAAGAAAAAAAATTCACTAGTGACACACTTCCTAGTTCATCCACTTTGATTATTTTTATTGTCTTTCTCTCTCACTTATGTCACTTCTATACACAATAATGGTCAAGTCACATAAATCCTTGTCTATTTGTCTTTTCACATTTGTTATCAATTATCCCTAGACATCAGTGCCCAAGCGCTCTTGTCCACCTGGGCGCTCCTGTCCACCTGGGCACTCATGTCCACCCTGGGTGCTCCTGTCCTCTTTGTTATTGTTCACATTTTTGAATTTACGGTTGGCATTTTTGGTTTTCTTACTCATACCCCAAGGTCATAATCAGCATGTCGTGTCACTAGTGTAAAAATCCAAGCAAGAGACCCCTATATATACACAACATACATACCTTTACAATGAAGGGAAATCTATCAAGGGATATTTATGTACATACTATCGAAGGGACCAAATTTTAGGATTATTACACTATTTAGACAAAAATATTATGCATTAGATAATATTTAGCCTAGTCATATACTACTATTTAGAAGGTTCTCAAGTGTAAAAAGTACTAATTAATCCCACCTTTTGGACATCTTCTTATTATATTTTATCTTGTCTTTCCCACGTCATTTACAATAATTATCACCCCATTTGCTAAAATCCCTGAGTTTTTAGCCCTAAATCAGGGCGGCTTAGGTTATACTGGGGTGCTCCGAGGTGCCCTAGTCCCAGCCAGGGTGCCTCGGTCTATGCACAACCTATTTCACTCCTTTTTGGGTCACTTCTAGCTATTGGTCATCCTTATCTTCTTCTCATTCGGCCTTGTTGGGATTAATTATGAAATTAAACTTGAGATCCCTATAAATATAAAGCTTATAAGACCATAATGAGGGTCTTAGGTCATTACATCTTATCACTACTATCACTCCATCTAGAGTATCCATTGCATCACTTGCATCCACATAGTTCCATGCATTCAAGCTAGGATATCTATGTTACACACACTTCATAGGGGAAGGACACATGTTACTTACATTTCATAATTACTATTTCTCATCATTTCACAAAGTGCGACTCGTACGAGAGCACCTAGGGCACAACACTTACTAGAACTACATCAGGGTCCATAATGTAGTGCAATGCTTAGTTATAAGTCCACTAGCTTGAAAATTGAAGTCAGTTTGACCTATTCATATGTATCTTTCATTTTTATAGTGTTTATTACTTCTACTTGTATTACAGGTCATTCTCCAATTCATCTGATGAATCTAGCATGATAGACATGAAGTATTCAGAGGCACCTAAATGACCATACCGAATTCAGGTTATGAGCATCTATATTGTCCAGAGTGCCTAGATTGCAGACTAGGGTGCCTCTGGGTGACCCAATACCCTCCCAAGCACACATGTCATCTCAAATAGGCTAGATCCACCCTTCGCAAGGTTCCCGAGTGCTTGTCTCAATTACCGAGTTCCACTTCCGGATCTTCAACACTGTGCGATAGTCTGCCACAATCAGCTAAGTCATTTCCGTTTTTCTTCTTACATATTAGGGTTTGATTTCACTTAGAATAGTTTGTTTACATTTATTTCATATTGCTTTAGTTCATTTACAAAGTTTTAGTCCTCCCCGGTTAGATTAAAATTAATACCTTACATAGCTATGTAACTTCATATTTTTGTTAATCATCTTGGTGAACCCAACGCCTCTTTCTACCACCTTCTAGGGGATTTTTCATTCCACCATCATGAATATATCTATAACCAAATACCTGCTCACCCACCCTAATTTTCTTCATTGTGTTCAAACCATCTTTGCTACTATCGATGTTTCTACCAACATGCACCGAGATTCCTTGTATGATAAATTTAACGAATCCTTTTCTCAACATATTACATTCCGAGTAATCCTCCTAGTGACATTCACCCTTTTGACAATGACCCACCACTTTACATCATGTCTCACATCTACAATGTTCCTGTCAAACGTACTCTTATCGATAATGGATCTAAGCTTAATCTATGCCCTATGTCGTTTCTCAAAGATATAGTATTTTCTACTCATGACATTAACCCTTCTTCCATTTCACTCCATGATTATGATGGTTCTGTTCATCCATGTCTAGGTCATGTTACCTTACCTTTAATTGTAGGTCCTAAGACCCTCACTACTATTTTCTTCGTCATTGATTTCCCTATCTCATATAATTGGTTGTAGGGTATACCATACCTCCACACCATATAAGTTGTTGCTTCTACCATTGTGTCAAATTATTACATGAGCATGTTGAGTATACCATCTTCTGAGATCATGATCCATTCCAATATTATGTCCTTGAACCTCATACTAGTATCCCTATTCCTCACATTGACACCACCAATGAACCTTACCTTCCGCACAATCAACCACATTTACCACCACTTGAGGGAGATATTTGTTTACTAGATGCAATTCCCCCTCCATCACCCATTCCTACCACCATAGTTCCATATCAGCCACCCCCTCCTTCCATGAACACTATCATCCCATGTTCACCATTATCACCTACTCACCTACCCTTGACATGTACACTCTTTATCCATGACTCATTTTGGGACCATGTTCCATTTTATCCCACCTATGATGAAACAATATGTTCCCTCGCACGACCTAACTTGTGTTGGTTTTAATTTTGAGGACCTTCAGCTTTCCACTCATGTTCCACATTTATACTATGGCTTTAACACTCATATTCTGCTTGTTTATGCTTACGTGTCTTCCATCTCCTCATCTACTTACCATGTACAACTTGTTCCATTCAAATCACATTAATGTACTCCTGGCTCACTTATATTGGCAATACATTAGACCCTAGTAACACTAACATCTCATTCCCCATGCCCTTATGCCGCATTTTAATTTGCAATTGTTCCTTTCTTAGGCATTCAACCATCCTCACTCGATGGTAAGCATTCGATTTTCAACATCCTCCATTTATTTATGAAGAATACGCTATGGGCATGTACCGTTTGTCTCTCATTAGCTCACTACATGATCAACCTCATATTATAGCCTATCAAGTTTCCAATTCTGATCCATTTGAATTTGACCCAGAGGATGATGATCTCCTTGATGAGTTCACATAGCCTCTTCTCACACTACTACTAGGGGGCATATCACATGACATACTCCTCCCCCTTTCTTTTCATCTCTATCACTTATCAACATCACCTTTCCACCTATCCCATCACATATTATCACACCCTCATTACCCGATGACGCACCCTAGTGCTTTGGTTCACACTAGTTTGTCAAGTGATTACCATTACACTGGACCCTACACATTGTACTATAGGACCTATAAATTTACATTCTAGCATTCTACATAGCATACCCCGCACTAGCCATGATCACATATGAGCCTAGTTTTACATCACATCCTCTCATTCTACATTTACACTAGGTCATGTTTTATATGAGTCTAGCTTTACCTTTTACCATCACACATTCTATCTACACATATCATCATATCTTCTACACTACATATACATAATACACCCCATGTTACATTCATACACCCCGCTTATCTTACACACTACACTAGATTACATCACACATGGGTCTAGTTCTACCTATCATCATTCCATCCGCCATTCTTATACATTACTATCATTACATTTTACCTACTCTACATTTTACACTAGGTTTCCTTATGCTTGGGTCTAATTTTATCTATCATCATTCACACATTCTACTTCTACCTATGCATCTATTACATTACCTACAAAACACATTCACACACCTTGGTTGTCTTTACTAAATATTTCTATGCTACTTGTACTCACCACCCACTCTAGCTCCTTGGTCCATAATCAACTCGCCGAGGGTTTACCAATCTAATGGACCTTCCTCATATGTGACATGTCATCATACCAAATTCATCAAACTAATGACCAAAACTCTAGGCTACGTCATCACCCACACCTATCATCACATAGTGGTATAAACCTTAGGTTAAATCCCTAGCCCTTCCATCAATTCTAAATCATTTTATTACATTCTATCATCTCCTATCATATCACCCTATACTTTTCTCAATTCTAAAATTACTCTATTACACTCTGTCAGTGCCTTCAATCATCATGTAGTGGTATAAACATTAGGTTACATCACCACTCTTTTCATCACTTATACATCATCCTACTACATGTTATCATTACATCTTATACCATCCTATTACATTATACTTCTTCTCAAATTCCAAGTTATTTCATTATATTATTACACCTTCCATCACCCTGTAGTGGTATACACCTTAGGTTACATCACCACTCCCTTCATCAATTCTACTTTATCGCCTTACATCCTATCATCGTGTATTCTATTATCCTAATCTACGCTATTATATTACATCATCATTTATCCTACTCATCACTTAGTGTTATACGCTTAAGGCTAAATCATCACCTTCACCTTATTCATCACTTTGTGGTATATGCTTTATGCTAAATCACCACCTTTGACTTATTCATCACATAGTGGTCCACACTTAGTGGTAAACCACAACCTTCCGCTATTCACCACATACTCATATCCACTTCATACACCATCATCACCCATTTCATAGTGACATACACTATAGGTTAGATCCTCATCATCTTCTTCCATCATGTAGTGATATACGCTTAGGGATAAATCATCACTCATCCAATCAAAAAGTCATGGTATACACTTAGGCTATAGGGTCCACGCAAATATTTCCATACATCTCATCCTCCTCCACTCATTCTATAGTGATATACGCTTAGGGATAAATCATCACTCACACATCCTATGAGTCATGGTATACACTTAGGCTATAGGGTCCACACACACCTTTCTATATGACACATTTCCATCCATTCATTTTATAGTGATATATGCTTAGGGATAAATCATCACTCCTCTGATCAACAAATTCATGATATACACTTTGTCTATAGGGTTCACACACATCTTCTCCCCATGTTGTATTCCATCACCATCCTTGACACATACTCATCACAACATGGTAGACACAACCTATACTACTCGACCATTTCTCGATAACATACTCTCATTTACTATTCATTCTTGAATTCTAAGGGGGTTAATGAAATGAAACTCACCGCATACACTTCCATACACTCGAGGGGAACATTGTTCCTATCGATCCATTTTACATTCCATTCCATCCATCCATAACATATTGCATTGTCTTGGTAGCATTTAATTTTTCTTACTAGTGTTTTGCATGCTCATTCTACTATACATGTTAGCTTTATTTCCTATATTTCATTATCATACACACATATGCGTTCATGCCTTTGTTTAGTGTGATCACAAATATATCAAATTTACACATTGCATGGATGCTCGATTTCTACCCTTACTACAATGGTCACTCGGGAATCCGCATTCATCTCATACAAGTGTTATTATTTCATTTAGTACTTAGCATATTTTAATACTTGCTTCTACACACTTTGACATATTGGTTATTAGTCTAACATGTTAACGGATGTTCAATGTGTAGAAATTATTTTGTAGGACTACATGTTTCCATGACTACTACTATATTTATACTTATCTTATTTGTTTTCTATTGTACGCTGGATTTTCCCTTCACTTATGTGCACACTTGTCTATTGTTTTTGGCCATGATGGCCTTGCGTGTCTTACGATATCATGAGTGATGTCCCATGTCTAAAACCCTCTTTGTGTAATCTGCTTGTTTTCTTACATTTTTATACTACTGTGTTTGGTAAATTTTCTACACCGTTTGCATTTTTACACTTATTTTCATGCACATGTTTGGAATAACAATTTTATTGGCTATCCATCCCCTTTTGTGCATGCCTTGGTATCTACCAAGCACTTTCCCTTCCCCCCTACATGGCTGAGATGGTTACAAGGTTAGAGTATGGATGGTCTTCTTTTGGGGATGCATTCTCTTTCTAGGGTCATCACATGCACCCCTAAAGAGGAGGGCATCATTAAGGGTTTATAATAACACAACACATCTACACCAGTTCACACATAGTGAGTGAGTTTAGACCATTTTATGAAATCCATACAAAATAACCATAATAGGACATGGTGTCCTTTGGTAATTCTGCTGAGTGGTTACAGGCTTAGGGGTTACAGTGGGTGGCCTCTCTACACTTCTCTATCTAGTGGCGTAGGCTCTCCCAAACAACCAACGCAGTAAAAATATATCTTCAAATTTTTTTAGTAGAAGCGCTAGAGGTTGAGGACATAGATTATTTACTCCCTACACTTCTTCAGCCAAGGTGGTGTGAGATCACTTGAAAAAATCATGACACTACATGATATCCTTCTACACCCTTTTTCTTGACATGGAACTGGTGTACATGTTCCATATTTCCATTTACATTTTTTATTCTAACGTACTTTACATATGTGTCTTTTACACAACATTTTTACATACATACATATTTGACTACTTGATCATTTTCTCCTTACAGGTTCGTTGTATGAGAAACAAGAAGTCAAATTGGGGGTTAAAAAAACAAACAACAAAAAATGATAGTGACAAAGACATCACACCGCAACATGTACTTTCCATACTAACCATGCAGGTACATTACACACAATAGAAAACTACACACATGTTTAGACCTAGATTCACTCTCTTCACTTTTTCACATTTTTCATCATTAGAATCCACACTCCTCCATCTTTTTCTTTTTGGTCATTCCACGGTTGAGTCTAGTCCACTCGACACACTTTCTTCTACACTCTACATGGTTATTAGGTACACATATCTATTTAATTTATGGTACCGATCTTTCTTCTCACCAACATAAAGTGGGAGAAAATGTAGGCACAAATATTGCACATTAGGAAATATTTAGCCCAGTCTTATACTACTATTTAGAAAGAATTTCAAGTGTACAAAGTGCTAATTAATCCCACATTTTGGTCATTTTCATCTTATATTTTTTTTCATCTTTCCCACATCATTTCCAATACTTATCACCCCATTTTTGAACATCCCCAAGATTATAGCCCTAAATAAGGGTGCCCTAGGCTATACTAGGGTGCCCTGAGGTACCCTGGTCCCACCCAGGATGCCTCGGACTATATTGTTGTCATGAAAATGTGCAATAGAGAAATTGATAATTTACGAGCATGATAACTATACCCATGTGCCAAAATTTTTCATGTTTTATCATTCCTAGGCACCCTAGGTCAAATCTGCCAGTTTGGTCACCCCCTATTTGATGTCAAATTGTTCCCTAGGTGATTTAGGAAAGTCAATTTAATCCCCCAGGTAATTTTAGGAAGTTCTGAAAAGATGATATCTCTTGGCAGTATTGGGAAGGGCTATCGCCGGACTTCCTAAGACTAGATCAACCCCCCAGGAGAAAAAGGGAAGGGAAAATTCAACATGGAGGTGAATTAAAGTCCTTAGAACATCATGGAAATTATTTTGGAAGGTTTGGGGAAGTTTTGAAAGACTTGGATAAGTCTGAATGAAAAATAGGGTTCACAATCCTAGTAGTACACATGCTTATAATAACTATTGAGATTTAAAAGAAGATTCCAGGAGCTCCGAATGGAGTTAGGAGTAAACAATAACATCACCAAAAAGAAATTTCATGCCCTAAATGATGGTGAAATCATATTTTTCACAATAATTTAGCACATCAGTCCAAGGTGGTTTTTCTCAGTGCACAGGTGGAGTACCAAATCACAATTCTGAATTTTCATGAATCAAATGGATTAAAAATACATGATACCCCTAAATTAGATTCAAAAGTCCATTTCAGTCATGATAATATTAAATTTTTCCAAAAAGGTCGATCGAGCTCAAGTTATCATCGTTCCAAGTTACCCTCTTGGAGTCAGTTTAGGGGTTAGTCAATTTTCGGGAGGACATGTGTCAGCACCAGGAGCTTGGTAGGATTTTATGTCCCCAATGTCCCTAAGTTAAGGTAAAAACCCTAGAAAAATGGACTCACCTCATGTGACCTTCGACTTGACAGCTTCAACCCCTAGGTGCATTTTTGGAGCTCAAATTCCCTGTTGTCGGATCGAGGACACGTGTCAGATCCAGGACCACCATGGAATTTGATTTCCCTCACATCCGTAAGGTCAGGAAAAAAAGACATTTAAAAATGCACCCAACCCCTATGGGGAGTTTTTTGGTCATCCACGTGACCGACTTTCAGCCCAAATGATTTTTCAAGCAATTCCCCGTCGTTAGATCAAGGACACATGTCATCCTCTTGCTCATCATGGAATTTTATGTCCCTCACATCCATGATGTCAGAACATCAGACATGAAAAAATTTCCCCACCCTTTCATGATCATTTTTTGAATATTCAAATCCGTAACTTAGCCATTTCTTCCCCTTCATTTCTCCTTCACAGCTTCTCACCATGTCATGGCCTTGTTCTTGCTTGTCCAAACACCCGGTCTACCATTACTGATCTAAACCAGCTCCACCATGGCCACATAAACACCTGGTCCATGAAAATAAACAATTTTTAGGGGAAGGTATGATCAAAAGCGCCAAGAAATGAAGAATGGGAAGAAAATGAAGGTTTTTTTCCAAATAACCATGAAGTCACCCGATCGAGAAATATTCATATCTCACAAGATACAAGTCGATCAAGGTGTTGTCAACAAACCAGAGGTCAAATGGTGCCTAGAATTATTTGTTCTAACAAAATCCTCACTTCATGCATCGGCTCACATTCATTGGATTTCCCATCATTCTAGCAATGGAAACAAGCTAAAAACTTGTACACGAGATCCAAATGAAAAACCTATCACAATGGAGTTTTTTTCATCACAAGAAGAGAAAAAAAAGACCTCAGAAATTTCTATCTCCATTAATGGCTGCCATGGTAGCTCCGTGCTCGAAGCCACTGCTAGGTGAAAATTTTAAATTTTATTTCCCGAATTCTAGTGGGAAAAATTATGTGAAATTCGAGGATGTGGTTGTGATGATGAGACAGTCTAAAAAATATGTTCTATCACAAACCAAGCACTGAAACACACTTTCTAAAAATATTAAGTTTTCCTATACAGACTTGTTATGTTTGGAAAGTCATCATCAAAAGCAGTTGTGGCAAAAGCAGTGTGTATACCCAAGGTCACCAGGAAGCCAGAATGATTGTCCAAAGTAGAAAATAGTTAAAATGACCAGTTACTAAAAATAGTAAGTTTCCTATATGGGTTCTTACTAAAAGTAGTAGGTCAACCCAAAAGGTAGCCAAGGTAAGGGTAGTGTGCATAAGATCAAATGAGGGAGTTCATCACATCATGATGGTCGAGAAGAGGCAAAATCCACCTCTCACTAAAAATAGTAAGCCTTCCATCTGGACACTTACTATTAATAACAAGTTGTTCTCAAAGGGAAAGTTTGGCACAATGAGATATAGAGGGGTGATCATCTCAAGGAACTGGACAATGTTTTTCAACACTCACTACATAGTTCGGGTCACAAGTATATCATACATAGGCTAGGAGTTGCGGTCATTAGTGGAATAGTTCACTCAACTTGGTGAACGTTTATGAGCTAATTTGAAGGAGTTTCACATTGTGCAAGGATTTTAAAGGTTCAAAATTTCATTACATTTGGATCTTTCCATCAACAAGGACCAATGAACTTCATCATGAATGACATCTCCTCTTATTCTTCTCTCTCTCTCTTTCTCTCTCCTCTTCCTCCCAACTTTCTCTCACTTTCCAATATTCTAATTTTGTGTTGGGGTTGCACTTTTTCATATGTCCTAATGTTCCTAATGTAATAAGTCACCTTTATGTTATAAAAAGGGAGTTAATATTCTCATAGGAAGTCAAAATTTTTTAAGTTGCACAAGGACATATGAAAATCCATTGGGGGGTAGATGATAAGTCACCTCTCATTCTATAAATTCTAACACCGTTCCTATTTCAAGGGTTTGGTAATTAATTTTGTAAACTCAAGAGTGCATTCTACCTTGAGAAGACAAAGGAGATAGCAAAATTCTTCCTTTCCCCCTCTCTATTTTTCCTCCATTCTCATATTATGTACAAATTGGTTTAAGTAATCAATACAATAAGAGGGAGTTTCGATCCTTTTTTGAATAAGGGTTTTATTGATACTTTGTAATAATAAATTCCATTTGGTCTTGTTTCTACACATAGAGTTGTTTCCTCCTAATTTTAATGCATGTGATAAAAATTCTAATTGATGTATGCAGGAATCTGATTTTCTACCTACAATATTAGTTCTCCTATCTAATTTCTCACTCCCCTTTCCCTCTCTATAGACAAAGTCCTCTCTTGAAGGTATCTACAAGATTTTAAATAGGGTTAGTGGAGTGTCCCTATTGATCCCCGATTGAAAGGCCACCACATAAATCCACCTTTTCATGCACATGCATATACGGTAGATGCACCGGTTAAGTAGAGGGACTTATATTCCCAGAGCATTGGTAAGAAATCCACAAGTTTGTCACTTGAAATTTTTCTCTCTAACTATTTTTGCACCCACCATGGGATAAATTTAGCATCATTTGCACCTAAAATACGACAACAAGGTGCAAAAATTAAAAAAAATATTGAAAAAACAAAAAAAGAGTTCATGAAAATCCATTGCTTTGAAGGATACACTATCAATTTATTGCATGAGTGACCCCTCATATTCTACGCTTTACTTTCGTGTTCCCACTTAAAGAATTTCTAAAAGTTGGTCAAGGAAGATACACCAGGTTGAATAAGTCAAGAGGAGGTATTCTTTTCAATTTTGAGTCTTTGCAAAATCAGCAAGAATGAATTAGAGATAATCCATACTTCTTCTCTCAAGCCTCCTCTCCATTTGGCACTTCAAGCAGCTTTACTCCGTGTTAGGAAATAAGGGATAAAATATGCAGAATAATCCCTCACACAATCACGAGTAGTAGAGACTAATATGTAGAAAATATTATTGATCATAAATAAAATGTTAGAATAAAATAACACAACACAAAGAGACAATATTTAATGTGATTCACCTAAATTGGGCTACGTCCACCAAGAATCACTTTCTTAGATTTTATTACAAGACACCACTCTCTCAATACAATACCCAGATCTCGTTTGGAGCTATGCTCAACAAACTCTACTGAATTCACACCCAAATTCAAAACGCATTTGCAATGTTACAAATATCTACCATATGCATAAAACCATATAAGTAGAAAACTACTTAAGTAATTTTACAAAAACATGGGTGTTATTCACCATGGGCCAAAATCGTCCCATAAACCTATGGGTCAAAATCCCACCCATATAAGAAAAGCATGTTTTAAGACCAAAAACATTTTTCTCGTGGGTTGCACCCCAAACCTCTCTACTAAGGGCTGCCGCCCCGTATCCCCGCTTGGGGCCTGACCCGACCCTAAACCTTGGCGAGAAAACTATGGAAAGTTTACTATACTCTTAGTGTACAATCTTCAACACTTTCTCACATGAAAACAGGATCCACAACCTAACACCTGGAAATACTATCAAAACTCCTGTTGATACTCCCCCTTCAAATTCTCCCATTTTTCCATCACCATTAAGCATCGAGTCCCCAAAATAAGAAGAGTTTGAAGAATAATTTGTAGAAGAAATGATTGAATTAGAAGCAGAAAAAATGATGGTTGACAAAGTAGAAAGACCTCAACTCATTGTTCCATGGGGAAGGAAAATAGTCTCGCTTGCTCTTGAACCACCTCTCCATGATCTACCAAAGAGGTTCCCGCAAGAACTTACCAAAGTTAAAAGGTGACAAAATACAACATCCTAAAAACACATCACTGCCTTCACGACATCATGTGGAATTCTTGGTGTCCAACATGAAGATTTTGCTATAAGATTGTTTCTAGAGTCTCTCCAAGAAAATGAAGCGGAATGGTTCTACCTCCTTCCTGTCCAATCCATCACTGGTTAGAATGACATCAAGACTACCTTCGAGGAAAGATTTAAATCAACTGAAGACTATCAAGACCTCTTGGTGCAGTTGGCTCAAATGAAGAAAGGAGAAAGTGAAACCATGAGAGACTTCATGGCTCACTTCGAATGGTTTCTTCGCAGGATACCGAAAGAATATTTTCCATCTAAAAACAATATCAAGAGATTCTTCATCAATGCTCAATCATCAAAAGTAGTATTTTTGCTACAAAGATCCCAACTAAGGAACATTGTAGAAGCACAAAGGATGGCCATTGAACTTGATGATGATCTCATCCTCTCTAGAAATATCAAGAATCCATCAAAGGGAAAGGCCCAACATCCTGGAGATGAGAGAACCAATCCATTACTGCAAAAGTTGGTGAATGAGATGACATATTTAAAGAGGGAATTATTTGAATGAGTATCTTCTCAAAGAAGCAACAAAAATCAGATTGTAGGAGCACCCCAAAGGCTCACCTTGGAGGCCCCACCCGTGAATGTAAATTGTAGATTTCAAGAAAGTGAAGAAGAGATTGAACAAGAAAGTGAAGGCAAAACTTCCTAGAGATCAATGAACTTGAGAACGATAGACAAATCATATTTTGTGAGTAGTCCGAAGGTGATGAAGAAGATGAAGAGGATGTGCCCAGTTTATCATGTGTGGTATTCACTTGTTCTCAATCCAAGAAAAGAGCATCTCCCTCCACTGCTGCAAAGGAAAAGAAGGTTGATGATCCTCCTGTGGTGACTGTTAGGAAATAAAGGATAAAATATGTGGAATAGTCCCATGAGCAGAATTACAACAATAGAAACCAATATGCAGAAAATATTACAGATCTCAAATAAAAGTGTAGAATAAAAAATAACACAACAAAAAGAGACAATATTTAACGTGGTTCACCCAATTTGGGCTACGTCCACCAAGAATCACTTAATCATATTTTATTATAAGTGACCACTCTCTCAAGACAATATCCAGATCTCGTTTAGAGCTATGCTCAACAAACTTTACAGAATTCACACCTAAATTCATACACATATGCAATGTTACATTATTCCTACCATATGCACAAAACCACATAAGTAGACCACTACTTAAGTAGTTTTACAAAACCATGGGTATCAAAACCATGGGTCAAAAACCCTACCCATATGAGAAAAAACACATTTCTCAAGATATCGGGTACATTTTGTTTCGAGGACAATTTTTTTTTCGGGGGTTTTTCCCCAAACCCTTGCTACGAGGGGGTGTCAACCCGGCCCCGAACTCCTGGTGAGATAACTGTGGAAAGTGTATAGTACTCTCGGTGTATAGTCTTAAATGCTTTTACACATGAAAACAAGCTCCACAACCTAACAAAGTGACTCTGCAAAACAAAATAATCAGTTGAGGATCCCCACTTCCATCTTCCATGAAGTCTGCATTGTTGGAGCCAATCCCATAGTAAGTAAGAAGGCTCCCACAATCCCAAGTAAGTCTTCCAATGTCTCTTCCAAGTCTAAATCTAAATTTGATCCTGTAAAATCTAGTACTTTGAAAGCTCCTAGTGTACCTTTCAAAATACCCTCCATTCCCCAAAAATAAAATCCTACTCCCAAGCCTATCCAGACTCCAAAATCAGTCCCTTCACCCCCTTGTCCGCATCTACTCCCTTTGACTTCATAGAATATGAAAACAAAGACAAAGTGCATATTACCGAAACTGAATATTTACGGACTCATCCTGAACAATTTGAGAGGTTCGTCTGATATATAAGGAGTGGTAGTCTAACACCCAATGTTGTAAATTCTAGTTCCAAAGGCATGTTTCCAAACCCACCTACACCTCCCTCACAAAACATGATTTCTTTGAGTGCATCAAAGACTGATAAGGTTGAACCTTTTTATGTCTCCCTTCTTGTTGGAGAATATGTATTGAACAATTACATAATAGATTTGGGTGCCTCGGATAATGTCATGCCCGTGAAGGTTTCCAAAGCTCTCAAACTTACCATGACTCCACCCAATGGCTCTTATTACTCCCTGGAGTCAAAATATTTCCTACTTTTAGGAAAGTTTAAAGATGCACAGGTGGCTCTCGCCAAATTTCCATATAAGAAAATTTCAGCAAGGATTTTGGTAGTAGATGTCTTGACTTTGTTCGAAATGTTCTTTGAGTAGAAGTTTCGCTAGGAATTGATAGGGAAAATTCAGATGAATTGGTCATCCAAAACCATATAAGTGAAGGGAGACATGGAGAAATTGCTTCTCGAGAAGAAGATGAGGTACACAGATAAAATTCTAGAAGCCCAAAAGCTAACATTTTGTACCAAGATAGAAGGAAGATGAATCAATTTGTGAAAACCAAGGAGGAAGAGGATATTCCCATCTTGATAGGTTCATACATGCCTTCCTGGAGAGATTTGGACTTTGAAGAAGCATTGAGGAGATTCAAGTTACAAGAGGGCAACCCCAAATTTCCGGATGATGTAAACCATGAAGAAGAGGAAATGGTTCTTGATGATTTTCAAATAGAAAAATCAGCTTATGTGCTTATCCGTGATGAAGAAATTTTCTCATTCCCCTTTGAAGATGAGGAATCCCTTGATCATGTCACCCAGGAAGAGACCAAGCTAGTCGAAATGAACCCTCAAATAGTGGGGAAGAACCACTGTGCAAGAACTCATGAGAGAGCTATGGAAGAAACAAAGGACCCCGAGCTCGGTCTTGAACTCTTGATGCAAGCCATGAATATGCAAGACAAGTGTGAAGCTGATTTGGAAGTCTTAACCAATGCGAAGGTTGGCCATATTGAGATAAGGAAAGATGAAAAATATGATGCCACTCTTGAGCTAATGGTTGATGGATGCAATGATGAAATGGAGATATTTTCTTTCCCATTTGTAGAAGAATATTTCCATGATGAAGAAATAAAAGAAATAAGTTTCAAGGCCTCTGAAGATGAATCTATTTTTGATGAAGGATCGGTAGAGTGCAACGATTCCCAAGATGATGAGGTAATCCCTCTAGATAGTTTCCTTGATCTGGTATTCTTCAAAGGTGTACAAAGAGGAGATATAAGAAATGAAAAATCATAACTCTGTGTAATAAATCTTGGATGTAGTAGAAGTTTCAGAATATCCTGAGTTGATTCTTGATCTCTTCACTCGTGCCATGGACATATAAGAAAAGTATGATTTTACCTCCAATCCCCCCGTCAGTACTCAAATGCCTCATAGTGGAATAGAGATAAAGGATGAATCTAATGTTTCTCATAGAGAAGATGTCAATAAGCATAGACCCAAGAAAGAAAGTAACTCGAATATTCAAGGAATTGGAATGAAAATAAGATTTGTGGCAAAAATGAGATCCTCGATGGAAAATTAGCTATATGGATAAACATGGAAGGCAATTGGCACTATGAAACCAATTTCAACAAACATGAAGGTAGTGGAATTTCCAAGCAAGGACCTCAGCATCAAGAAGCTCACATGGAATCACTCCTACCAAGTACAAAGACAACTATGAAAGCACCTATATTTCATAAGAAGATGAGGAGGGGAGGCTACTTGTTGGAACCCGTCAACAGTTTTGTAGAACATCATCATTTAGTGTTGCCTCTTCAGGGGTAACTTTTGAGAAATGAAAAGTGCTTCAGTGCAAGTGGGTTTTCCCCCACCATGTACCATAGGTGATTTTAAGGTGTGTTCCTCTTTCTGTTGTGTGTGTTTCCCTTCCTGTTGTGTGTGTTGTTTCCTTTTCATGTGTGTGTGTGTTTCCTTCTTCTCTCTTTCTCTCTTGTTGTAACTTGTACATGACTCCAAAGGCTCAATGGATAAGGCACTGGTCAATGAACTATATGGTCTAAAATTGAGATTATGGGTTCCTTTTTCATGTATTCACTATGCTCAGTCAATACCATGTCCCCAAGCTAAAGCCGATTGTTGTCGTGCAAATGTGCTACAGAGAATTTGACAATTTATGAGCACGACAATGATACCCCTGTGTCAATTTTTTTATGTTTTAACATTCTTAAGCACCCCAGGTCAAATCCGTTAGTTTGGTCACACCCTATTTGATGTCAAATTAGTCCCATAGGTGATTTAGGAAATTCAATTTAATCCCTTAGGTGATTTTAGGAAGTTCTGAAAAGATGTTATCTTCTGGCAGTATTGGGAAGGGCTATTGTTGGCCTTCCTGTGACTAGATCAACCTCCATGGAGTGGGTGGAATGGAAGGGAAAAATTACACATGGAGGTGAGTAGAAGTCCTTAGAACATCATGGAAATTATTTTGGAAGGTTTGGGGAAGTTTTGAAATACTTTGAGTAATCAATGAAAAGAAGGGTTCATAAACCTAAACAAGACACATGCCTAAAACAATTGTTGAGCTTCAGAAGACGATTCCATGAGTTCCTGATGGATTTAGGAGTTAATTTTTTTAGGAAAGATAATTCCATACCCCAAATGATGGTGAAATCATATTTTTCATAATAATTTGGCGCATCAGTCCAAGGTAATTTTTCTCATGCACAGGTGGAGTACCAAATCACAATTCTAATTTTTCTTAAATCAAATGGATGAACCTATACATAATACCCCCACCATTAGATTCAAAATTCCATTTACATTTATGATCATATAAATTTTTTCCAAAAACATCCATTGGGAGCTCAAGTTATCATCGTTCCAAGTTACCCTCTTGGAGATAGTTCAGACTTAGTCAATTTTTGGGAGGACAAGTGTCAGCACTAGGAGCTTGGCAAGATTTTATGTCCCCGATGTCCCTAAGGTAAGGTAAACCAACCTTGGAAAAATTCACCCAGCTCTCATGTGACCTCTGGGACCCTCATGTGACCTTCAAACTTGATAATTCAACCCCCAGGTGCATTTTTGAGCTCAAATTCCTTGTCATCGGATCGAGGACACATGTCAGCTCCAGGACCACCATGGAATTTTATGTCCCTCACATCCCTGAGGTTAGGGATAGAATACATGGAAAAATGCACCCAACCCCTATGGGGATTTTTTTGGTCATCCATGTGACCGACTTTTAGCCCTTAGTGCTTTTAGTGTTTTTTCAAGAAAATCCCCTACTGTCGGATCAAGGACACATGTCGTCCTCTTTCTCACCATGGAATTCGATGTTCCTCACGTTCCTAAGGTAAGGGAAATTAGACATGAAAAAATTTTCCCCACCCTTGCATGAGCATTTTTTGAATATTCAAATCTGGAACTTAGCCATTTCTCCCCCTCATTTCTCCTTCACAACTTCTCACCATGTCATGGCCTTGTTCTTGCTTGTCCAGACACCCGGTCTACCATTACTGATCAAAACCAGATTTTCCATGGCCACATAAACACCCAGTCCATGAAAATACATAGGTTTTAGGGGAAGGAATGATCAAAAGTTCAAGAAACAAAGAATGGGAAGAAAATGAAGGTTTTTTTAGATAACTATGAAGTCACTTGATTGAGAAATATTCATATCTCACAAGATACAAGTCGGATCAAGGTTCCATCTTCTATAGACTTAAAAAATTTCAAGACGATCAGGATGCAAAAAATCAGAGGTCAAATGGTGGCTCGAATTATTTGTTCCAACAAAATCCTCACTTCGTGCACCGACTCACATTCGTTGGATTTCCCATCATTCTGGCAATGAAAATGAGCTAAAAACTTGCACATGAGCTCCAAATGAAAAAAATATCACAATGGAGTTGTTTTCATGACAAACGGAGACAAAAACTAGACATGTAAATTTTGAGCTTCATTAATGGCCACCATGGCAACTCCATTCTCAAAGCCATTGCTAGGTGAAAATTTTAAATTTTATTTCTTAACATTCTAGTGGGAAAAATTATGTGAAATTAGGAATATGTGGTCATGAAGATGAGACGGATATAAAAAAACATGTTCCATCGTAGACCAAACACGAAACACACTTTCTAAAATTAGTAAGTTTTCCTATACATAGTTGCTTTATGTTTGGAAAGTCATCATAAAAAGCACTTATGGTGAAAGCAATGCCGCACCCAAGGTCACCAAGAAGCCGCAATGATTGTCCTGAGTAGAAAATAGTTGAAATGATGACTTACTAAAAATAATAAGCTCCATATATGGGTACTTACTAAAAATAGTAGGTCAACCTAAAAGGCGGGCAAGGGAAGGGTAGTGTGCAAAAGATCGAATGAGGGAGTTCATCACATCATGATGGTCGAGAAGAGGCAAAAATCACCTCTCGTAAAAATAGTAAGCCTTCCATTTGGACACTTACTATTAATAGCGAGTTGTTCTCAAAGGGAAAGTTTGGCATAAAGAGACATAGAGAGGTGATCATCTCAGGGAACTGCACAATGTTTTTCAACACTCACTACATAGTTTAGGTCACAGGTATATCATACGGAGGCTATGAGTTGCGGTAATCAGCAGAACAATTCACTCAACTTAGCGAGCATTTGTGAGATGATTTTAAGGAGTTTCATAGTGTGTAATGAGTTCAATGTTTCGAGTTTCACCGCATTTAGAGATTTCCATCAATGAAGACCAACAAACTTCATTAGGAATGACATCTCCTTTTCCCCCAACTTTCTCTTACTTTCCAATATTCTAATTTCATGTTGTGGTTGCGGTTTTCATATGTCCTAATGTTCCTAATGTAATAAGTCACCTTTATGTTGTAAAAAGGGACTTAATATTCTCCTAGGAATATAAAAAGTTTTAAGTTGTACAAGGACATATGAAAATACATTGGGGGTAGATAATAAGTCACCTCTCGTTCTATAAATTGTAACATTATTCCCATTTCAAGGGGTTGAACATTAATTTTGTAAGCTCAAGAGTGCATTCTACCTTGAGAGAACAAAGGAGATAGCCAAATTATTCCTTTCCCCCACTCTATATTTTCCTCCATTCTCATACTATGTACAACTTGGTTTAAGAAATCAATACAAGAAGAAGGATTTTCGATCCTTTTTTTGACTAAGGGGTTTATTGATACTTTGTAATCATAAATTCCATTTGGTCTTGTTGCTACGCATAGAGTTGTTTCCTCCTAATTTTAATGCATGTGATAAAACTTCTAATTGATGTATGCAAGAATCTGATTTTCTACCTACAACATTAGTTCTCCTATCTAATTTCTCACTCCCCTTTCCCTCTCTATAGACAAAGTCCTCTCTTGTAGGTATCTGCAAGCTTTTCCACAGGGTCAGTGGAGTGTCCTGTTGGATCCCCAGTCGAAAGGCCACCACATAAATCCACCTTTTCATGTGCATGCATATATGGTAGTTGCACCGGTTAAGTAGAGGGACTTAGATTCCCAGAGCGTTGGCAAGAAATCCACAAGTTTTTCCACCCAAAAAATTTCTCGCCAACATGTGCACAACCTCCTTCACTCCTTTTTGGGTCACTTCTAGTTGTTGGTCATCCTTATATTCTTATCATCGGCCTTATCGGGATTAATTATGAAATTAAACTTGAGATCCCTATAAATATAAAGCTTATAAGACCATAATGAGGGTCCTAGGTCATTGCATCTTATCACCACTATCACTCCATCTTGGGGTACATCCATTACATTAGTTGCATCTATATAGTGCCATGAATTCAAGCTAGGTTATCTACATCACACACACTTCATATGGGGAGGGATTCATTCTATTCTACACACACATGATACTTACATTTATATATCTACTATTGCTCACTATTTCACAAAGTGTGATTGGCATGAGAGCACCAAGGGCACAACACACACATACACACATACACCAGAACTACATCAAGGTCTATAATGTAGTGCAGTGCTCAGTTATAAGTCCACTAGCTTGGTGGCCGAGGTCAGTCCAACCCATTCACATGAATATTTCATGTTTCTAGGGTTTATTACTTCTACTTGCATTATAGGTCATTCTCCGGTTCATCGACAAATCTAGCGTGATAGAAAGGAATTATTCATAGGTGTCTAGTGATCATACTAGATTGAGGTTCGAGCATCTAAAGTGTCTAGAGTTCCCAAATTATAGACCAGAGCACTACAGGGTGCCCAAGTACCCTCCCAAGTGCATGTGTCATCTCGGACATGCCGATCCACCCTTCGCAAGGTTCCCGAGTGATCATCTCGCACTTCGAGTTCCACTTCAAGATTTGTAATATTGTGGGATAGTCGATGCAATAAACTAAGTCATTTCCATTTCCCTCATACATATTAGGGTTTGATTTCAATTAGAATAGTTTTTACATTTATGTCATATTGCGTTAGTTCATTACAGGTGTTTAATTCCACCTGTTTAGATTAACATTAATACCCTAGATAGCTAGGTAACTTTATATTTTTATTAATCAATTTGCATAAACTACTTTGGAAGGGTAAGATCTAAATTCCATCCCACACTTTTACATTATATCTATCTACAACCCACTATCTTGGTGTTATTGGTGCAAGGGAAACCTAAGGAAATGATTCCACACACACGCACATGTAGAACTACATGGAGTCTAAGATGTAGTGCAGCACTTGGTTGTAAGTTCACTTTGTTAGGTGACCATTGGGGTCAGTTCAAATCCCCATTTGCATATTTCTTTTTAGGATTTGATTTAGTTTGGGGGTTTTGTAATTTACTCGATGAATTTAGAGATCATCCAATGGTATATAGGTGACCAAAAGTGAAGGATAACGAAACCCTAGTGACATAGGAAAAATCAGGTCTTGACCCTCTATGTACTCATAAGATCCTACAGAGGTCTCTAGCACCCAAGAGGCCTCACCATTACCTAGGCACTGTGTTCGGCTAATTTGTAAATTCCACAATTTTTATCCAACATTTATGACAATATTTCAACCTGTTCATTAGTTTTTCTAGTTTGGGTATACTTTGGGTTAAGAGAAAATCAGCTAAGTGCCCTATCTCTCTCATTTTCTTACACGGTTGCATCTTTAGAGTTCTTAGCATTTTTATTTTGTTGTATATCATTGTAGTGACTTTGAAATTATATTTAATAATCATATTTTATTAAATCATTTGGTGAACCCATCTCTTATAACTCCTTTCCCTAGGATCCACAAAACCCTAATGGCTAAAAGTAGATCTTCCTCTCCTAGAAATCTATGCATCATGAGAGTGTCAATCCTATCCTTGATGATGGTGTTGAGGTTGAACTTCTTGATCTTTATCACAATGCTCAATTTGATGAAAATTTTCAAAGATTGCTTGATGCTAATGAACACAAAGTTCCTACTAGTTTCTCCAACTCTACTTTAAGCATTGTTTCTAAGGACCAAAACTTTTCTAGATGTAATCCTTGTTCTTCCATAGTAAAAGGGATACTCCACCTTACCCTATTTTTGTTGTAGCTCACAAAGATGCTATTATTTATTATATTCTTGGACTTGATTATGCTAATATA
The DNA here is from genome assembly GCA_018340775.1 of Taxus wallichiana var. yunnanensis. Taxonomy (NCBI): domain Eukaryota; kingdom Viridiplantae; phylum Streptophyta; class Pinopsida; order Cupressales; family Taxaceae; genus Taxus; species Taxus wallichiana. The sequence continues at coordinate 590,815,940 of CM031239.1, read as the reverse complement.
CATAAAAATAATGTTACGTCTAATGATGAAAATGTACATGTACATGATGATATTTATCATAATATTCTAGATGAATGTAGAGTTGTATTGCATTCTTCTTTTATTTCTGAAAATGTTTTTACTAATTTTAAAGATATATATTATGATAGTTCTTCTCCTACTTCTTTATATGTTGAGGACTCAATGAAATAATTTCATGTGAAAATTTGTCGATGCTGATTATATTTTTGATCATGAACATGTTAGTGAAGATTTTACTTCTCTTAAGACCATTGAATGTGAATTTTCCACTCCGTTTTCTTATACTTGTGAGGTTATTTCTAATTTCATTCATGACAATTCTTCCATTCCTATTATCTCACCTCTTATGGTTTCTTCGATACTAATGCTAGCATTTCTGTTATTATCCCATATTATTCTCTACTTCTTTCCTCGTCATCATCTCTAGATGATAATCATGTTGCTTCTTCTATTCCTCCTAGTATACCTCCTCTTATTTCTTTTGCATCTACATGTAGTGTTCCCATTACATCTTCCTCTTCCACTTATTCTTCTCATATTACCATGATCACTTATAACCGTAAGTTTCAACCTCTCAATGTGCCTCTTAAATCTTCTACAATTCCTTCACATGATATTTTCTACCTCATGCATGTTGATGGATAGTTTAAATATCAGGTTCAATCTCTCACTCTTGAAAGCAAATCTTATTATTCTTATATTGATAATAACTCTCTTCATGGAAATCCTATTCTAAATAAATTCAAAATTCATAATTTCTAGGGATTTCATCATGCCTACATTTTCATGTTTCAATGGCACTGGAAATCCATATCTACATCTTAATAATTATCGTTTAGCTGTGGATTATTATTCAAATGATCGACTATTACTAAAATCCTTCCATCATAATCTTATTGATGATGCTCTTTAGTGGTATACTCATTCTCCTTTTAGATCTATTAGTACATATTGTGAAATGGAAGATGCCTTTATTAGACATTTCATGCTTAAATATGGTCCTAGAGTTACTAATGATCTCTTACCTAACTTGCATAAGGGAAATAAAGAACCTATTCTAGATTATATTTTACGCTTCAATTATTATATACATAAGTTATTATTTCATCCCGTTGATCTAGAAAAGTAATTTATCTTTTGTTGTGGCTTAGTTCTTTCATTAAAAGAGAGCTTGAAATATGATATGTGAATCATTTAAACTTTTATGCTATAAGGTCATTGATATAGAAAAATATTTACTTGCTCCACATATTATAGATCCTCCTTCTACTTCTACTTGTTGTGTTGTCTTCTACTTCTTCACCTCTTCTATCTATTAAGCATCCAACCAAGTTATCCATATCCTCCACCTCGCAAGTGTGTCCCATCCCATTCACTTTGCACAAGTGTCCTCCACCTCCATCACCGAGTCACTCTAAACTTAAATCTTCTCCATCTCGTACTCGGGATCCATTGCATTTCTTGCATGCTACTAAGCCTCATGATGTTTTGCGTTCCTTACATGATAGGTGCTTTACAAGAAAAATTACAACAATTAGAAGATACGTGTTTCATTTCCTTTTTCTCTCACTCTTGGGAGTGGTCTCTTTCTCCAATTCCGCATAGTTTTACTTCCACTTCTGTTCACTTGTCTCCTCCACTGACTCCTAAGGTCATGATTCGTCCATATCCTAAGATCATTATTCATTCACATCTTCCACCTCGATCATCCAATTCTACATCATCTCATCCTCCTTGCGGTGCTACTACAACCCATTTGATTCCTAAGTCATCAAAATTTGTGCTTCCTACCACAACATATCCCATCATTAGCACAACTTCATCCAAAATTCAGTTTGGCTCTTACACTCATGCTACCACCACTTCACATTCTTCCAACACTCCTCACAGACATCTTCATCTTTGAAAGCTGATTTTTCTCACCTCATTACTTGATTAAAAACTCATGTTCTTGCGGTTATTACATGACTGTTGAGGGATCTGTTACAATAAGAACCTCATTCCATATTTTCTCTCTACACTTTATTGATATATATATCTAGCACACACTCTCAAACCATTTCTTGATGACACACTCTTGGTTTATGTTTCATTCTTTATTGTCGAGGGGTCTTATAATAATGAGCCTCATATTTTCTACACATACACTAGGGGCATCACTCTTCTTCCCCCTCTTCATCATACTTACATGGGATTAGATGTATCATTATTATCATTTTAATCACATTGTTATCTCATATTATTCATTTTACATATATATTACTATCACATTTTATTTATCCTCATTCATACATACAATCCAATTTTCAAGAATTCCTCATCTATTTCCTATCTACATCATCATCTATTTAAAATCAACATAATCATTCACACAATGTAAATCAATCATCACAACACAAACATATGAACAAAAATCATCACATATCAATAAAACATCAAACCAACAAGCTAATACCAATAATCCATATATATATAATCATAGTTACAAAAATACAATCACTGGGAGAAAGCCCTACATGCATACATCATATCTCATCATAACTATCATTATATACAACTATGGGATATCTAGAACTAGATGATTCACTTATTAATATACACCATTGGTCACGATCCCTATATTTCTCCACCTACCTCCGTAGTAATGCCACCTAGAAAGACTTCTTCGAGAATCACCCCTACAACTCCACATACTTCCTGAACACATCCTATGTTAGGGCTCCTCCTACTACAACCTCCCTAGACCAATGAGTCTTATTCCATGCCTCATCACACTCACTCAATAGTGGTAAATATAGTTGCAACTATCGTCACTAGATCAAACAAATGTACATGCTCACCCGTAATAGCATCTACTCTCTCTATCATCTCACCTCCCATGAGAACATATAGAGGTACATTCAACATCAACATATAGATCAATGAATCAATGATCAAGGAAAAATAAGAATAAAATACAATCATACAAGCACCGTATTAGTTACTATATATTGTAAAAAAATACAACTAAGGGAAAATCAACAAATATCAACAAAAATAATTATGCGGTGATAGTGCCCTTGTTATGCCATCTCCATCGGGGAAGGATCATTTTCCTCTTCTCCTCCAATAAGTGGTGCATCTATTGCATATACAAAAACTAGAAACAATAGCATGCATCAATCTGCTACCCACCACTCAATATAAGCCGGGTACATCTTACATTGTCCACCTGTATTAGCTTTATGGCCACATCCACTTCATTTGGTCCAGGAGGAACTAGTTGTGCTCCTCTTGATCTTGGCCTCACTTTTGACCACCTCAACACCATAATGGCCCTCACCCATACATATGGGTATAGGGGCACATCCTAGTCCATACCGGACTACCTAGACACTCGGTATGCCCGAAAAACTCAGCCACCCCTTAGAATCGATACTTTAACCACATTGTGTGTCAAATGCACCGCAACGTGACTCCATCCTTTATCGATCCACCATAAGCTTGATATAGCCTCTATATGATGGCTCTAGGCCAGTGCAATCAAGCACATATTTGTAAGTGGTGGTATCTAACCTCCTTCTCTATGTACCTAACCATCTTGCAACGAATATATCGGGCATCACTCACTCCAAACATGGCCCAACAAGTGGCCTCAATATATAAATGTGCTCATAAGCCCAAACATGTAACAATGTGGTGGCTCCAAGTCCACCACCATGGTCTTCTTGTGTAAACCTATATATTTCTTTGTACAAATGTGCCAATACACATCATACCCATGCAAACATCATCCCGTGCTCCTCTATACACTAAAAATTTCATGCATCTTATACAATATGCCCACGCCACCACCCCCTACTTTCACTGATGAAGCAATAATCATTGTAATGAACTTCCACAATTGCAAAATTCTTGATCTCAATATGACATCTAGAATAATATGGGTCTCTGTCTATACCCATGGATCTCAGTAAAGTATCATCTATCTACCCTAATCTACCTCTCGAGTGTCCACTATGGCAATCATATGGACCCTCTCGCCCACAAATGGTAGTCGCAATATATGATATACATCCTCTAGGGTCATAATCATTTCCCTAGTAAGAAACCAAAAAGTACATATATCTCGATTAAGCATGGTATAAATGAAGTTACTACTCATTTTTTAACATTACTCGTATATCGAATTTCAATTTTCCATTTCACTATAGTTATCATTTGTGCATGTTCTTCCAATTGATACACGACACACAATTTTGACCATATCTTGAGCTGCACTACTCCATTTTCCTCCTCGTTAGAGCCATTTGGTTCATAATTTCTCCTACCATCGTGTTGTACATGTTCTACACCACTATTTTCCAATTTGGCACATTTTTAACTCCACATAAATGATCTTGCAATATCATCTATACCACATTATATTCACTATTACATGATCTCACCTCTACTTTAGGCTCAATTCTTGTTGTTTTCATTCCTCCCCTTTCACTGAAAGGGGGCATATAATTGGGATCACCCTATAATACCTCTCACCACTATACGATCATTTTAAACTCCTAATACATCATTGTCAATTACAAATATGGCCCTTTTTAAGTGGAGTAACATGTCGATCAATATATTTAATCTATTCCCGTAATGACCTAATTTAGGGGAAAAAACAAAATATCACGATGAGTAATCTATTATATACATTATATTTTAAATCAATCAAAGGAAATTGATTGGTATAACATAACATCACTTCATTATCTCTCACGAAGACCTAACTTGGGAGGTGCATCACCACTTTCCCGGATGACTTAACATTGGAATCATTTTTACATCACTTTCATATGACCTAACATGGAAGCCATTTAGCACTTTACAAATCATGACATGCATGGGAGTGTGGGAAATGAGACATAATTACCTTTCCTATGGGTAAGTGTATGAAGTTGGGGGCCAAAAAGTGGACAAAAACCTGAAAACAGACAAAAATGTGATGTTAATTTTTTTAGCTTGGTAATTACCAAACCTATAATGCGTACGCTTGTAATAAAGGAAAATGCGTATGCATTTTATAGAATTCAAAATGCATACATATTTTGAATAGTATGAACCATATATATGTTTTTGGGTGTCTTATACTTACAAAAATAAATGTTAAATTATAAGATTTCTTTTATTATTTTTCATACTTTTATTATTTCTTATTCTTTAAATTTATTTTAGTAGATATAAGAAATTAGGGCCACTCACCTAATTGAAGTGGTCCCGTAGCTCCAACAATTATAATATAGATGATAGTTTTTCAAAATCTAATGCAGTCAGGTACTTACTCATTTTCAAGATTTCAAAAACGGCCTAAAACTTTCGGGGGCATATATATTGTATTCGGTCTTTGTTTTGGGAAAGCATATAGTCATTTTTAGGTTTTTGACATTCTAAAATGGATTTTGGCCCTACCACTGCTTGAATTGGTACAATTTTTTTAATTTGGTCCATAATTCACTTTAGTGACCATGAATCAACTCTATGATGCTTGTCTACTTCTTACTAAAAAAAGATCCTCACTTTGTAGATAGAGGATTGTTCCCAAAATGGGATTCCTATCCTATGGCCAAAATAAGGTGATTGTAATGTGCCTCCTCTTTAAGGTGTGATAACACTACTAGGCGTTGAATGATTTGTTACAAATAGTACCAAATTAATTGCATCAAGTGAACTCGAGATGATTTCTCATTCATAGAAACATGGTGCTATAAAAATCATCCTCTCACCTTTCCTAGCTCTAAAAGCATCGTTTCATGTAATCAAATTCATGAGTCTCATAACTTTTTTTTTTTCTCATATGTCTCCTACCGAGACAAACGATGCCTTAATACATCACTAATAATGGTCCTTAATAGCTTAGTGACATGACTAGCTCATTTTAGCTTGTTCTGCAGGGTGTTCAATTAACTACAAAATGGCCAAAAATGCCTTTTTAGGCCTTGAAAGGAAGTAGTCTCTCATCAAAAATAAATGAGTTGATCGATCACCTTAAACACTATTTACTACACACTAAAACACACCGAATGATATTTTTAGGACTTTCCTTTGGGTGAAGGTTTATGATTTAGAGTTCGGGGTTTAGGGCTTGTTGGGGTGTGGAGCCTATTTTTGGTCTTCTTGAATCAGTGTTGAAGTGTTGGAGCTCGAATGGTTAAGTTTGGAGACTTTAGGAGCATTCTGCAATCATTTTCTTTGCGGTGCTATGCCATTCTTTGTGGCGTTCGTTGTTAACATGTTGTTAACATCGGGACTATTTTTCCAGCCATGGGAAGTTGAAAGATCACAAATTTCAAACTTCTAGGGTCAGATTTAGGGATTCTTAGAAGGATTGTAATCCTATAAATAGAGGTGTTAGGGTATCTTAAATATATCTTGAGTGTTTAAGAGGTCTTGAGTCTTAGAGATCAAGAGGTGATCAAGAGTGATCAAGGTTATGCAATTGGTGTCAATTGTGGTTTAGATGTGGTTTAACATCTTTGGAATTTTTTGTGAGTTCATAACTAAGAAGCGAGAATGAGATATTTTTACTCTTGTTGATAATAAAATATGAACAAGTTCTTCGTGGACGTAGCCCACATTGGGTGAACCACGTTAAATCTTGTCTTGTCTTCCTTTGTGCATTATTCATTTATCTTTGTTTTATTTACTGTAAGTATAATTCTCGCTATATAGTTTCCTACTACTTGTGGTTTGAGGAGTTGTTTCCACATATTTATTCTCTAATTCCTAACAATTGGTATTAGAGATTTGGTGGTTTTTTCGAGCTATAAATCACGGGAAAGTTTATCTTGAGTTGGAGCTATGACAGATGAGGATAGATCGAGGGTTGAGAAGTTCAATGGGAAGAACTTTAGTTTGTGGAAGATGCAAATGGAGGATTACTTATATCAGAAGGACCTCCATGTTCCTTTGGCTGGAAAAGCAAAGAAACCTATAGCCATGTCGGATGAGGATTGGGAGTTGTTGGATAGAAAGGTGCTCGGGGAAATTTGTTTATGCCTTGCATCTTCGGTTGCTTTCAACATATCGCAGGAGAAGACCACGAAAGGTCTCATGAGTGCGTTGGGGAAGTTATATGAAAAACCCTCTACCTCTAATAAAATATTTTTGATGAAAAAGTTATTTAATATGAAGATGTCTAAGAATGGTTCTGTTGCTGATCATTTGAATGAATTTAATACGGTTGTGAGTATGTTAAACTTAGTAAAAATTGACTTTGATGATGAGGTCAGGGCTTTGTTGATTTTGTGCTCCTTACCAGATAGCTAGGATAGCTTGGTTATGGCTATAAGTAATTCAGTCTCTAATAACTCAAAGCTGAAGTTTGAGGATGTAATAGGCATGATCCTAAGTGAGGAAATGTGAAGGAAGAGCACCGAAGATTCTTCTACTTATGGAAACACTTTGACGGTGGAGAGCAGAGGGAGACAAAATAATAGAGGGAAAGGTAACCATGGGAAGTCGAATGATCATGGAAGGTCAAAGTCCAAGAGTAAGTTAGAATGTTGGCACTGTGGGAAGGTTGGTCATGCTAAGAAATATTGCTGGGCTCTTCGGGATAAGAAGAACAAGGAGGAAACTAAAGAGGTAAATTTGGTAGTAGGTGATGTTTGTCAAGATGCCTTAATTATTTCTTTAGATAATATTGCTGAATCTTGGGTGTTAGATTCGGGGGTTCTTTCCATGCCACCCCACATAGACATTACTTTACTGGTTTTTTTCAAGGTGATTTTGGACATGTATATCTTGGTGATGATGAACCATGCAGCATAGTAGGGAAAGGTTGTGTTTGGGTGAAAATGTAGAATGGGAGCACATGGCTACTTAAGGACATCAGGAATGTGCCTAAGTTGAGGAAGAACTTGATATCAGTGGGACAACTGGGTAGTGATGGTTGTATGGTCAATTTTATAGTGGATTCTTGGAAGGTTACTAAGGGAGCTCTTGTGGTTGCAAGAGGTAAGAAAACTGGTACTTTGTATTTAACCAGTGGTGCTGATTATTGCAATTTAGTTACTGCAGATGGATATGTAACTTTGTGGCACCAGAGACTCGGTCATATGAGTCATAAGGGCATGTAGATTATAAAGGATAGGCTACCTAGATTAAAGGAGTTAGATTTGGACTTCTGTGAGGACTGTGTTTATGGGAAACAGAAGCGGGTGAGATTCCTCAAGGTTGGACCTACCAGGAAGGAGGGTAAGTTAGAGTTAGTGCATATAGATGTATGGGGGCCAGCTAAGGTAAACTCTATTGGTGGTTCATGTTATTATGTCACTTTCATTGATGATGCAACTAGAAAAGTTTGGGTATATTGCATTAGAAAGAAATATAATGTGTTTGAAACTTTCAAAAGATGGAAAGCCTTGGTTGAGAATGAAAATTATCAAGTTGAAATTTCTAGGTCGGATAATGGAGGGAATATTCCAACAATGAATTTATTGATTACTATTCGGTAAATGGGATCTGCGCACAAAGAATGGTTTCAAATACTCCATAGGAAAATGGAGTGTCAGAGAGAATGACAAGGACAATCATGGAGCGTGCTAGGTGCATGAGGTTACATGCGGGGCTGCCACTCATGTTTTGGGTTGAAGCAAAGATGCACGGATGTTTATCTGATTAACAAAGGACCCTCTATGGCTTTGGATGGAGGTATACCTAAGGAGGCTTGGTCTGGTAAGAAAATTGATTACTCATTTCTTGGAGTATTTGGATGTGAGGTATTTGTTCACATTGATAAAGATGATAGGAGCAAGTTAGAGGCTAAGTCTAAGAAATGCACCTTTGTTAGATATGGTGAAGATGATTTTGGTTTCCGTGTTTGGAGTCTTAAAGACAAGAAAGTATTTTGGTCTAAAGATATTTTCTTTAATGAAAAAATCATGTATAAAGATCAGTTGCAGGAATGCAGAAGAGGAATCAAAGAAAGAATACACAAGTGTTAGAAGACATTGCGAGACAAAAAAGTGTCCAAGGGGCTGGTTCGGAGTTCGGCATGTTACGACACGGCCGGTTCAGTACTACTCATCAGGGAACCCCAAACTCCTAAGGTGAGAAGGTCTTCTAGGGTAAACAATTTACTCCATCTTTGAATTATTTATTGCTCATTAACAGTGGAGAGCTAGAGTGCTTTGAGGAAGTAGTGTAGGTGGATGCCAAGAAGAAGTGGGAGCAGACCATGGATGAAGAGCATAGATCTCTTATGGAAAACCAAACTTGGGATTTGGTGGAGCTACTCGAGGGAAAGAAATCATTTCAGAACAAGTGGGTGTATAGAATCAAAGAGGAAGATGGAGGTAGGAAACGATACAAGGCCCGGTTGGTGGTTATAGGATTTGCACAAAAGAAAGGTATATATTTTAATGAATTTTTTTCTCTGGTTGTTAAAATGACTTCTATTAGGACTGTTCTTGGTTTAGTTGTAGCAGAAGACCTACACTTAGAACAGTTGGATGTGAAGACTGCATTCCTTCATAATGAGTTGGAGGAGGAATTATACATGTAGCAGCCATAGGGTTATGAGGTCAAAGGGAAGGAGAGGTTAATGTGCAAATTAAAGAAGAGCTTGTATGGCCTGAAACAAGCTCCACGACATGGTACATGAATTTTAAGAGTTTTATGCGGTAGGGTTACTCTAGGTGTCACTCAAACCATTACATGTACATCAAGAAGTTTCTTGATGGTAGTTATATTATTTTGTGCCTGTATGTAGATGATATGCTTGTTGTAGGGAAGAACATGCAGGAAATAAAGGTACTCAAGAAGTAGCTAGGTGACTCCTTTGTTATGAAGGATTTGGGGGCAATAAAACAAATCCTTGGTATGAGAATAACTCAGAACAGGAAGGAGAGGAAGATGGTATTATCTCAATAAGAGTACATAAAGAAGGTCATGGAGAGGTTTAGTATGTAGGATGCTAAACCGGTTGGTTATCCTTTGGCGAGATCACTTTAAATTATCAAAGGAGTAGAGTCCCAAGACTAAGGAGGATAGAATCCAGATGTCCAGGGTACCGTACTCATTAGTAGTTGGTAGCTTGATGTATGCTATGGTATGCACTAGGCTGGACATTGCCCATGCAATGGGAGCGGTGAGCAAGTTAACGAGTGATCCAGGTAGAGAGCACTAACAAGTAGTAAAGTGGATCCTTCAATATTTGAGAGGGACCATGGGAGCAACATTATGTTTTGGTGGATCAAACACTACATTACGTGGATATGTAGATTCAGACATGGCAGGAGATTTCAAAAACAGGAGGAGCACTATAGGTTATGTATTTACAGTTGGTGATACAACAGTGAGTTGGATTTCATGGTTACAAAAGGTTATGGCTTTGTCAACCACAGAGGTTGAGTATGTTGCTGCCACAAAGGCAAGCAAAGAGATGATTTGGCTACACTAGTTTCTTGATGAGTTGGGTCATAAGCAGGAAGTTGGGAGACTACACAGGGATAGTAAGAGTGCTATTCATTTGGTGAATAACTCTGCTTTCCGCTCTAGGATGAAGCACATTCAGCTGAGATATCATTTCATCAGGAAAACTTTGGAAGAAGATAAGTTAAAGCTAGAAAAGATTCATACCAGTCAGAATCCTGCAGAAATGTTGACCAAGGTGGTAATAAGGGAGAAGTTGAAGTTGTGTTCAACTTTGATTGGCCTTCATGGTTAATAATGAAGGGTTAAGAACTTTTCTTAGTGGAAATAATCTCCAAGTGGGAGATTGTTGGGGTGTGGATCCTATTTTTTGGTCTTCTTGAATCAGTGTTGAAGAGTTGGAGCTTAAAAATTTAAGTTTGGAGACTTCAGGAGCATTCTGTAGTCATTTCCTATGACGTGGCTGTGCAGTCACTATGCCATTGCTGCGATGTTTCTATTAACATGCTATTAATGTCGGGACTATTTTTCTAGCCATGGGAAGTTGAAAGATCATGAATTTCAAACTTCTAGGGTTAGCTTTAGGGATTCTTAGAAGTATTGTAATCCTATAAATAGAGATGTTAGGGTATCTTGAAGATATCTTGAGTGTTCAAGAGGTATTGAGTCTTAATGATCAAGAGGTGATCGGGAGTAATCAAGGTTATGCAATTGGGTGTCAATTATTGTTTAGATGTGGTTTAACATCTTTGGAATTTTGTTGTGAGTTCATAACTGAGAGAAGACTGTGAGAGTTGTTTTACTCTTGTTGATAATAAAATCTAAGAAAGTTCTTAGTGGACATAGCCCACATTGGGTGAACCACGTTAAATCTTGTCTTGTCTTCTTTTGTGCATTATTCATTTATGTTGTTTTATTTACTGTAAGTATAATTCTGCTATATAGTTTCCTCTGCTTTGTGGTTTGAGGAAAATTTTCCACATATTTATTCTCTAATTCCTAACGAGCTCGGGGTTTAGGACTCAAGGTTTAGAGTTTAGGGTTTAAGGTTTAGTGTTTAAGGCTCATAGTTCAAATTTTAGGGTTTAGGGTTTAGGGCTCAGGGCTTAGGGTTCATGGTTTAGGGTTTATGGTTTATGGTTTAGAGTTTAGGGTTTATGGTTCAGGGTTAAGGGTTGAGGGTTTAGGGTTTAGGGCTCAAGGTTCAGGGTTTAGGGTTTAGGGGTCAAGGTTGAGGATTTAGGATTTAGGGGTCAATGTTGAGGGTTTAGGGTTTATGGTTTAGGGATCAGGGTTGAGGGTTTAGGGATCAAGGTTAAGGGTTTAGGTTTTAGGGTTGAGAGTTGAGGGTTCAAGGTTTAGGGTTCAAGGTTTAGTTTTTAGGGTTTAGGGTTGAGGGTTTATGTTTGAGGTTCAAGGTTTAGGGTTTTAGCTTAGGGCTTATGGCTTAGGGCCTAGGGTTCAAGGCTTAGGGTTTAGGTTTTAGGGTTTAGGTTTATGGTTTAGGGTTTAAGATTTAGGGCTTAGAGTTTAGAGGCTAGGGCTTATGGTTTACGGTATAGGGTTTAGGGATCATGGTTTAAGGTTTAGGGTTGAGGATTTAGGGTTTAGGGTTGAGGATTTAGGGTTTAGGGTTTAGGAGTTTAGGTTTAAGGTTTAAAGTTTGGGGTTAAGGGCTTAAGATTTAGGAGTTAGGGTTTAAGGTTTAAAGGTCGGGTAAATGGTTTGAGCTTTAGGAGTTAGGGTTTAAGGTTTAAAGGTCGGGATCTAGTGTTTAGGTAAAAGGGTTCAATGTTTAGGGTTTAAGGCTCAAGGTTTAAGGTTTAGGGTTCAATATTTAAGGCTCATGGATTAGGATCACCCATTCAGTCATAATAATGTTCTATGTCTTACCCATTATTATAAGTATTGACAAATAGTATTCAACTAAAAGGGTTCATCTACTTCATAGGTAGCACATTCAAGGAGTAATCAAAATTTGATGCCTTTCATCTACTAATATTTTAAAGGAGGAAATTCCCATTTCATGCAAACTATTTCACTCACTAGAATGTTTTGTGTCTTACCCATTCTTATTAGTATTGACAGAGAGTATTCAATGAAAAAGGGTTCATCAACTTCATAAGCACAAAATTCAAAGAGATACATCAAAATTTTATGTCTTTCATCTATTTATATTTTGGAGGAAATTCCCACCTCTCATAAACAAGGTAGTTGTAAAATTTGAATTAATGAACTCACTCATGAGACCTACTAGAAATATATGAGTTTTAGGGGTTAGAGCTTAGGGTTTTGGATTTAGTGTTTAGGGTTTATGGCTTAGGGATCAGGGCTCGGGGTTCAAGGTTTAGGGTTTAAGGTTAAGGGTTTAGGGTTTAGATTTTAGTGTTTAGATTTTAAGGTTTATTATTTTTGTTTTAGGGTTTAGGGTTTATAATTTAGGTTTTAGGTCTTAGGGTTAAGGGTTGAGGGTTAAGGGTTTAGGGTTTAGTGTTTAGTTCTTAGGGTTTAGGGTTTAGGGTTTAGGGCTTAGGGTTTAGGATTTAGTGTTTAGGGTTTAGAGTTTAGGGTTTAGGGGTCAGGGTTTAGGGTTTATGATTTAGTTTTTAGGGTTTAGGGTTTGGTTTAGGGACCTTTAGGATTTTACATTTAGGGCTTAAGGTTTAGAGCTCGGTGATTAGAGATTAGGGGTTAGGGTTTAGGGGTTAGGGTGCATGGTTTATGGATTATGACTTCGGGTTTGAGGTTTAGAGTTACGAGTTTAAGGTTTAGTGGTTAGAGCTCATGTCTCTAGATTTAGGGTTTAGGGCTCAAGGTTTAAGATTTAGGGTTTAGGGCTCAGGATTGGGGTATAGGGTTCAAGGCTTAAGGTTTAGGGTTTATGGTGTATGCATTAGGGTTTAGGGTTTATGGTACATGGTTTATGGATTAAGGTTCGTGTTTCAAAATTATTGGATTAAGGTTCGGGGTTAGAGCTCAAGGCTCGGATTTAGTATTTAGGGTTTAGGGATTAGGGCTCAGGGTTCAGGGTCTAGGGTCAAGGGTCTAGGGTTAAGGGTTTATGATTTATTACTTTAGTTTTAGGGTTTAGGGTTTAGAGTTTAGGGTTTGGGTCTCATAGTTGAGGGTTAAGGGTTTAGGTCAAAAATTTTAGGGTTTAGGGTTTAGTGGTTAGGATTTAGGGCTTATGGGTCAGGGTTTAGGGTTTAGGATTTATTTTTCAGGGTTTATGGTTTAGGGTTTAACATTTAAGGCTCATGGTTCATGGTTTAGGGTTTAGGGCTTAAGGCTCAAGGTTTAGGGTTTAGGGATCATGGGTAAGGGCTGAATATTTAAGGATTAGGGCTTAGGGCTTAAGATTTATGGTTTAAGGTTTATGGTTTAGGTTTTAGGGTTTAGGGATCATGGTTTAGGGTTTAGGGTTTAGGTTTAGGGCCTTGAGTTTAGGGTTTAGGTTTAGGTTTAGGTTTAGGGTTTTGATTTTAGAATTTAAATGCTAAAATATTTAGGTTGAATCTTGAAAGCCTAAAAATTACCTATGTACTAACCAAATTATACTATAAAAACTATCTCCTAAACTATGACTAATGGAGTTGTGAGACTAGTTCCATAAGGTGCAGAGTGACCCTAATTTCTTATATTTACATAAATAAATTTAAATTATATTATTTATTATTTCTTATACTTAAACATTTATTTTTGTAAATAGAAGCATGTTAAAAGCATATACAATGTTCATACTATATAGAGCACGTATGCGTTTTGTGTTTTCTCTTTTTCCAAGCCATGCCTCAAGGCTTGGGATCCGATTTGGATCCCCAACCCTGAGGCATGGACCTACACAAACACAACAAACAACATGTTTTTGTAGGAAAATGTAAAAATGTCACTTCCTCTATAATAAATCAAAATAGAAAAATTGATCCATTTAAAACAAATTATTCCACGACGTAGAGAAGAGTTTTTTCTTTCTAAAAATATAATTTTGTAAATTTTCTAACTAATATAAGGTTTCCATATTATTTATTTTCTAACTATGCATTTTTATAGCTATGTTTGAAGTCTAAATGTGTCTAACTTTCATCATGTATCTTTCGTTTGGGTCATCGAAATTGAAAAAAATTATACTAGCACAAATTAGGCATAATTCTATACATATTCAAAAAAAAATCTAATTTTCGATATATTTTGAGGTAATAAGGGGGTGGGGGACACGATCGGAGCTCTGTTATTTTTTCAAAACATTAAATTTATGTACTAGAAAAATCATAAATAAAAAAATACTCATTAAAAAAATCTATAAAAATTCTAACACAAACTAGATGCTCCTAGCTATCTTTCTACCAAAGGGTTTTCAAAAATACTCAATGGTGCTCAAAAAATGGTGGGGGCAAGAAAGTCACTCTATTATGTTTTTTAACAAAAATAGGAGCACTTTTTGGTATTTTAGTTGTTTGACCCACTTAAAATTATCCGTTTTCAATAAAATTTAGTAGCTTAGAAACTAGACTCAAAATGATACGATTCATATTTCTACAACATCTTCCAATTTTGAGTGTAACTATTTCGAAAAACTTGTACAATTTGAAGTTTTTATTTTTCAAAAAAATGCATCCACTTTAGGCCCCCTTTTTCCCCCAAACTTGGTGCACTTACCCTATACTGATCCTAGTTGGGTTATTCAACACAAAACTAAACATGAATTGAAATGGAACAAAATTTGGTCTTTAACCTGTCTACAACAGGTTGGTCATTTTGAGGATGTAGTCATAGATGGACAATAAAACTAGATCTATCTCTCACTAACACTCTTCCTATGGTGGTAAGATACCCAAATCCTCTAGTTTTTCAAACATATGAAATCGGGTCGGGAATTGATCTCTCCCTCCCCTTCAAGTCTATATTTGCAATAATTTGAAATCTCCAAATCCTCCAAATCAAATCATTAGTTTCTCCAAGTTATTGTTATAATGGTTCATTGTCTCTATTTACACCACATAGATTGACATGCTAATCCATGATTTTCCACACTATATGTTCTTATATTCTGAGCATATTTCTCTGATAGGGCTTCTTCGGACTTTTTATTGGTATTTTCCTTTCTTGCATTGCACTACTTGGATTTAATTCAAATAGCATAAAGTGGGGAAATGTAGACAAGAAATCACACACATATTATTATTTTACTATACCACTAAGTATGTTGTTATATCTATAGAACTTGTGTAAGAAATGTATTAACTAGTGACACAATTCCTAATTCATCCACTAGCTTTGATTTTTTCTATCATCTTTCTCTCTCACTTTTGTGACTTATGTACCCAGTTTTGGTCAGTCACAAGGATTCTTGTCTATCAATATCTTCACATTTTTCATCAATTATCCCTAGACACCAGTGCCCAATCTAGACACTAGCACCCAAGTGCACTTATCCACCCTAAGCAATCCTGTCCTCTTTGTTCTTGTTCACATATTTGAAATTTGTGATCGGTCTTTAAGATTTTATTACTCCTATCCTGATGTAATAGTTGGAAATTTTTGTCACTAGTGTCAAAAGTTAAGCAAGATATCCCTATATATAAAAAACATACATATCATTACAATGGTGGAAAATTTATTGAGGGCTATCTATTTACATACTATCAAAGGGATTACATTTTGGGCTTATTACTCTGCATAAACTAAATAGGAAGGGTAGTTTATGAATTCCAACCCACACATTTGAATCCTATCTAGCTACAACCCACTATCTTGGCATCATTGGTGCAAGGGAAACCCAAGGACATGATTCTACATAACTCACATAGAAATACATGGAGTCGACATGTAGTGAAATGATTGGTCATAAGTTCACTCTATTGGGTGACCATCGAGGTTAGTCTAACTCCCCATTTAGATCTTTCATTTTTAGAATTTGACGTAGTTTGGGGATTTTGTAGGATATCATCTATTTTTGAGGTTACCAATGAATTTGGTAATCATCTAGCTGCATACAAGTGACAAAAAAAACAAATGATAGTGAAACCCTAGTGACACAAGAAAAATAAGATCTCGACCTCTGTGCGGTCATAGGGGCCTACAAGGTCTCACGGTGCCTAAGCACCCTCACCCTTATCCAAGTTCCCATGTTCCAACTAATCTATAATCCAAGATATGTATCAAGAATTTATGACACTCTTCCCAACTTGTTCATTAGTTGTTCTTGTTCGGATATACTTTGGGCTAAGTGAAATCAAGATAAGAACCCAATGTCTCTCATTTGATTACATGCTTACATCTTTAGAGTTCTTAGAATTTTTATTCTATTGTATATCATCGTAGTAACTTTAAAATTAGATTTAAAATCACATTTTATCAAATCACATAGTGAGGAATGGAAGAACATATGAGAGGAAGAATAGTGGAAATTTTCTATTCTTTTACTTTTACTCCAAGTAGTAATCTCTCTTTGAGCATACAAAATTTAAGACCCTTAAGAATGAGGGTGCAATTATAATTTATCGAATTGAGAAGGAATATTCACCTACCCTCGACATGAAATTTCATTTTTCCCTTACAACATGTGACTTTTCATATTCATAGGAATAAAATTAAGCCCCCTTTTATTAATTAAGAGTGGCTTATTACATTACAAACTAAATTCCCATATGAATAAGATGAAATATGAATAGGATAAAATGAAAAAGTGAAATCCCTAAAGAAGAAATAGAACATGAAGGAGGAGGGGGAAGGGGAAGGGGAGAGAATAGATAGATATCGAGGAGAGATAACTAGGCTAATGAAGATGTTTCCTCCGTTGATTCTGCATCACCGCTTGATTGATCCTTTCCGAGATCCACAGAAAATTTTCCACTCCCTTGAACTCGTTACTATATTGGGCCACTTTGCAAGTGTAAATTGTTTTGCTTGAGGGATTCATACACAACTCAGGGACTCTAGCCAACCATCCAAGACATCATTTATGTTCTTGCTTTTAACGAACCATGATTGATGTTTCTCTACCATGTGTGAAATTATGGCTCGATCTCGGATAGGGAATATAGTGTATCTTCATAAAAGGCATCCTTGACCTTTTTCTTGACATACTCCTCAAATGGTCTCAACAACTCATCTACATAAGTGTTCTCATCAATATAAGGCACTCCAAGCTTCTAAATTATGATGTTGACATTGTCTTACATTTTGAAGGAATGCTCCTCATTTGAGTCTAACTCATCGATAACTTGATTCAACATTTCATATTGAGAGGTAAGAGTCCTTTCCCACACACGTGACAAGTCTTTAGATGGAGCATTGAACACTTTCCTTGCTTACCAATACTTGAGAATGAGCATCTCCCATCTCCATCACTAGTAGATGAACTTGGTCCCAATTTTATTTTTCTTTTCCAATCCTTCCCTTATTATATGGGATTTGTTGGCGATTACCAAAATTTACTTATATAGTGAGATTACCTCTAGAAGCAATACTTTCCCTTTCTCTATGATCATGCTTGTCCATTTGTCATTTTCTCATCCTTACATAGTGAATCCTGTGTCTTTATGATGGAATTTAGGTTGAAGCTACTAATTATAGTAACCTTTTTGATTGGGAGTGATTATGAAGAATTCAGATCCATGAAATGTTGCACATACAAGGTGATTTTTTACACTTGGTCTTCCAACCAATAAATCTTCTCCTTGTATTATTTTTTCCTAATGAGGAGGAGAGTGGAAGAGTCCTAGAACATATGTGAATCTCCCTCATGGGTGGTTGGGTCCAAGGGAATGGTGCTCATTTCATATTTAGCTAGTGTCATTTCTTCAATAGGCTTGATTGCCTTTGGCCTGACCACTTCTACATAGTGATTTCCTATGGAACCATAGAAAAAGTGATAATCCGGTTGAGAGAAATTTTTCTTCTTCCCTTTGACCAATGATGATATCACTAAAAATTTAGGGACTAATTTAAAAGCCCATTTTATGATCATTATTTCATCTAGGGAAACATCTCTTCTATCTTGGGATGCAAAACTCCGCATGTTTGTTATTTCCTTCTCCGGGGGAGTGTGATGCATCTTGTATAAGATGAGGGGTGGTGGAAGGTGGAAAAATATAGGGCTACTCAGGAACTAGGATATGGAAAAAATCATTCTTCTCAAGTTCTGCCTCCTCTACGAGATCCTTTGATGTTCGAATTTCTTATGCAATCTCTCGTAGTAAGGGGATTTTAGCTCTATTTCTTTGTGGTTCAAACTCTCCCTAGAATGGAATGATCCTGGATTCTTCTCCATGACCTTTGATGAAGAGTGTTAGGATTCTTACCTCTAATTATTGAGAAAAATCCTTGATGCAAGCGTGGAAAACTTCTTCTTTGTGTCCCATTCCTTTGATCTTCTGATTACAACCTTAGTCTAGTCACTTATGTCTCTTGACTGGAAGACACTACATATTACCTATGGCAGGGGTGAAGTCCCTACTTTATGTCCTTTATCGTGCTAATTATCTATTGCTTAAACTATGGAATGTGAAATTTAGCCAAGACTACAGTGCACAACACATCATAATCCACCTTAGTCTTATGTGGATCATAATATTTATACCAACTGTGTGCGCACCCTTAAAGTGTGGTGGAAAATTGAATTTCCTTTCTATTAGGATCTAGTATACCCTTAACTCTCCATAACAATTCACACTTGTGCACATACTCTTCCACATCCTCCACACCTCGATACTCTATAAAATAAAGAGACATCTTGAATAAAATTTGAGCTTTTGTGTTGTGGTTGTTTAGGTTATGGTTGCAGAGAGGTGGTATTTGTGGTCATTTCCTTAGAGTGGGGCCAGATCTTGAATACTAACCTCCACCAATATTTCCTCCACACAATGGTTGACCTGATCCTCCCGAGCCTCTTGTACCTCCTATCATGACCTGTGGTCCTATAGATGAACTTCCTCGTGTCCACGTTATTATGCTTGAACAAACTGGACTCCAACTATCTATATTATAAAGCAGAACCTATAAGATTACTTCCAATAGTCTATGTGCCAAAACGTTTTCCTAATGACACACTTGTAAAAGTACCTCTAAAATTACTTTCTCTAAAGCACCTTTGGAACTTACTTCCCGCCATTTGCACATCCCTAATCTATTCCACCTCTTGAGTAGTAACTAGAATATACCTACTTGTATCTCCCTCCCAATGTAGATATCCTCCTTGCTCACCTTCACTATGATGTTATTCAATAACTACCTCTTGATTTGGAACACCTTGCGCAAGGCCTTGGTAGACAAGTGGAGTCGATGCACACCCATGGTTATCTCTCTATCTCATCAAAGATTGATGATGTATCTCTTCCATGATTTCCCAGCTTTAGGAGGACATAACACTACAATCCCTCACCTTCTATGGGGTTCTCATCACTTTTTCAAATCATCATTACTTTCAAATGAAACGCGTCATCAACTACCCTCTTTCATGGCTTGTTATACATGAGTCATGTTTTCTCTCTCTATCTTTATTCCACCAGTGGTTCCATCCTTCCCAAACCTGATCCCACGCTTGTGCAGCGGGGTATCATTTTAGCTTGCCATAGGTAATTTCTCCATTCCCAATTCTACCATCAAGATCTTGATAACTAAGGGTATTGCGTGAAAATAATATCCCATTGGTTCATGCAAAACCAAAACTCTTCTTCCTCTAGGAAAGAGTAGGTCAAAATTATGTAATCCAAAGTATATTTGTGTAGTACATATTCCCACCAAGGATCCACAACTTTAGTCCATGGATATCCTAAATCAAAGAGTGTTTGATAGTCTTCCTATGTCCAAGCCTTCTTTCCTAACTAGACACCTCTGCTTGTCTTTGTGTAATCTTCTAACCACCGATAAAACTATACCGGAAGAAATCTGAAGAAAATTTGATACAAATAGTCATATAGATAATCTTCTACCCACTTTCATGCGTTAAATTCTGGTCAAGTGCTATATATTTGTGTAAAAGCATCTTAGAAGTCTACTATCCAACTTTCAATGTTCTCCACAAACATTCTAAATGCCATCTGCATGCAAAATCCTAGTAGAAATATTGAAAATAGGTCCTGGAAATGGAACTAAAATGGAGTATTTTTATCAACAACATTAGTTATACATGTTGACACTTCATCTAGACAATTCTGGAAGCTCACTCAAAGTGTGCATAGCCACCAGGTCCCTTCTTTGTTATTCATGTTAGAATGTTAGCATCCATGTTTACCATATTCATAATCATTCATGTACAGAGAAGCACCATACTCATGACAATCCAGAAACACATACAATAAGGAAATTATTCATACGAGATAATAATCATAATCTGAATACTCATGATCAAATACAAAAATCTCTACAACCCACAAGAATTTATTTATTAAAAACATCTTTGGTTACATAACACAAAATCTGATCACCATAACATTAAGTACATACACTTACTTAACCATGCGTACTCTCATAAAGTCTCAATAACTAGTTATATCTTGATATGTATAATAAGATTCCAACTCAAAACCTTTAGAACTCAAGAAATATCCACTCCCTATTCACACTCTCACTAGTCACAATAAGGATGCATCATGTATATTTATACTCAAAGCAAGGACTTGTCATTCACCACTTTCTTACAAATTCCTAATAATAGGTGTGCTTACAATAGCTTGCATGATTTTTATATCTTTTTCTCATAATAGATCACACTAAATATACCTCATGCTTTAATCCTATTATTAGACTTAGTTGTCATGGTAATTGTTTTTAATTTTTCATGTTAGACATTTAGCATGAAAATAGGTCTCGTGGTTGGTTCTACCCTTTGGGTCTTTTTTAGGGCTCCTAATTACCAAATCACCTTTCATTGCATATCTCAAGCATAATGACTCCATTTTAAAAATATTTTGAGGTTAGCGTTAATTTTTTTTTTAACTAAAATCTCTGTTTATTTTCCTAAGTTTTAGCACACTTTTCAAAATTCAATACACTTTTGGAAATATTCTCTTTGATGTTTCTCTGCCATATAATCAATTTCAAAAATACCTCTTTTTGTTTCATTAAATTTATTTTCTATTTTCATATATGGTCATTTTATTAATTTGATGATGATCACTTTTTCTCAACATCACTTTTGGGCCTTATGATCTCTTCATTTTCATCCCTTCATGGGTTAATTATTATTTATTACCTGATTGGATTTTCTTCTATTATTTTTTCTTTCATCATATCCCACGCTATAATTTCAGAAGTCTCTTTTTATTATTTACTTCAATGTTAAGAAGCATGTAGAACTACTCTCACAATACTAGTGCATGAAAAATGCTTACCGATAATATGAAACCTTCACATATCAATTTAATTTTGATTCATATTTCATATCCTTCTATTAGTAATGATGAAACCTTTCATAAGGCTATCTTAGAATCTCTTCAAGATTTACATCATGCTTTTCAAGATCAATTTCAAGCTATGAATATTGAGATCACATCACTCAAGTGTGAGATAACACATATAAAGGATTCTTCCAATGCCCATATCCATCATGTCTCTACACATCATGATAAATATAGTTTTGAACCCACATAAAATCCATGTGATATACACATCCTACATGATACATGTTCCCATACAAGTGAAGTCAAATTTATATAATAAAAGAACATCTCTTCAGTTTGAAAATAATGCTAGACAACATGATATTATATCTGAGCTACTCAATAATCGGTTAATCACTATTTCAACTACTCATTACTACCCCTACTATTATATTAAAAATCAAAGGTCATTCATTTTTGAATTCTCATGAAATTAAGAGACATCGCGATAACGATTTTTTCCCCTACAATAATGAATTCAACAACTTGAGTATAAGATATTTATATCCTTTGATATACAACATTCTCCTATGCCATCATCTCAAGTTCAAAAACCTAAATGGGTACTAAAAGTTATCACACCTATACTTGATACTACGATACTACATGATACACCTTTGGACATACAACAAGATTCATCTAATCACAAAGAGGATACAAATGAAATATAATATTTTTACGATATAAATGTTGATGAACAAATTGATATACCAAGTGAGCCTTCTATAGATATCTCTACTACTCCACCACAAGCTCAATGATATAAGTAGAAATACAAATATAAATGATCCTATTCTTGAGCCAATTATTAGTAAGGTGATGCCTATTATGTATGCGTGAAATTATCCATAAAAATACCAATGATTATGATATGTTTATCTCTAAAGGAATGGGAATATAAAAGCTAAATCCTATGTTTGTTTCTATTAAAATTTTCTGCTACCACAAATCCTAACCCTATTGGGGAAAACAAACAAAATAATCTCATGGATAACATTGATTCATCACTACTACTCAATTTTGATGACATATATGAATTTGATCCTACTTACTCTTGTGATGACTATAAACACCCTAATGAGAATTTGCAAAGTCTTGAGCCTATTGATGAAGAAGAGGACACTATTTCACTAGAAGCATTATATATTTTTAACTTCTATATGATGAGCATGAATCTTCACAAATGGAAAAATATAGCACCCCAATGAATCCACCTCCTCATTCTCTTAACAAGTTCTTATGTTAAAACTCGTGTGTCACTATTCTACAAATTTAACATAGCAACCATTCATGCATCTAACATTACATTCTCACTCATAACATACTATTTCTAGTGGGCCTATCAATTGTCACCTCAATGTCTCATTTATTTTTAATTACCTATGGGTATATGTGGATCTCCCTTCCTTATTTTATAAGAATTGTTTTACTTGTAGTATATATTCCCCTGTGCACTTTGATAAGGGTTATGTAAATACACAATTTTTCATACTTGTTACTAACAAATAGTTTTTGTAGATAAAGATCATGAATGCATCTATTTCTTGAGTAGGATCCTTAAGGGGCATGCCAAGAATGGGGTATGACTATACACATGGTCATTATGGATGATATACAATACACAGAGAGACATACCTCTATGTGGTCCTATCTTTCGTTACCCTTTCCTCCATAAATACTTTTATGTTGCACACACTAGAACTCTTGACAATTGCTTGCATCTAACTTCATCATTGACACCTTTTTCAGTTTCTTTCCCTTGATACATGGCATATTTTCACTCCACTTGAAATTGTGTTCCCCTTGGCTAACACCATCACCCTCAATTGATGGTTCCAAAGATTATGTTTTCCCTTA
This sequence comes from Taxus wallichiana var. yunnanensis, assembly GCA_018340775.1. NCBI lineage: Eukaryota > Viridiplantae > Streptophyta > Pinopsida > Cupressales > Taxaceae > Taxus > Taxus wallichiana. Next base: position 590,792,283 of record CM031239.1, on the reverse strand, counting down.
GCTAACACCATCGCTCATGGGTGATAACATCGGGTATATATGCACACCAAACAAAAACATTAAGGAATGACATGAAAAATCCACCGCTCTGTTATTTTGTGTCATATTAAAATTTTCTCGCTCCACTCTTGGTCTATCTTGCACTTTATTTGGATTGGAAACTCTTTTTGGTCGTTGGATTGCTTGCATGATTGAGTAATCTATAGCGAGTCTAGTACACAAATGGCATTCCCTTATCTACATATAGAAATTATCTCTTAGCATAATATTTCTTTAGAGAGATAGATGCATTAATGACCACCCTACGGTAGGTTCTTTAAATATCTTTTATATTTTTCCTACATTAGTTCACTTCCCTTCCCATTTCTCTATGTTAGCTTAGTATTGTATATACATTGGTTCTAGTTAGCATATTTCTCTTATATGATCATCTCTTTAGATTTCCTTTACTTGTATTTCATTACATTACAAAGAGTATATAATTTTCATGATTGTATTATCTATATTTCAATCTACATTCTCCTCATTAAATGATATCCTAAAAGGATATTCTCCTCTATCTTGACTATGGGGTTTGGAAACCCTAGGTTAACCTAGTGTAGGGATTAGTTCCCTTTAGATATGCAACTTTATTACTAGTTTTATACCCTTTTAAATCAATCAACTGTGTGTTGGTCCATATGTGTGTCCTCTTTGTTGCCTCATACCATTATAGAATGGAATACTTAGAAGTGCAATTTGTTAGGTTGTGGAGCTCTGTTTTCATGTGTGAAAGTGTTGATGACTCTACACTAAGAGTACTATACACTTTCCACAGCTTGTCTTGCTCTCGAAACAAAAAATGCCTCGATATACCAGAATTTTGATTTTTCTCATATGGGTGGGACTTTTGACCCATAGGTTTATGGGACATTTTTGGCCCATGGTTTTGATACCCACCGGTTCTTCTTAAGAATTTGTATACTTATGTGGTTTATTGCATATGGTAGGGATAATGTAACATTGCAGATGTGTATGAATTTGGGTGTGAATTCTGTAGATTTTGTTGAGCATAGCTCCAAATAGATCTGGGTATTGTATTGAGAGAGTAGTGGCTTGTAATAAAATCTGAGCAAGTGATTCTTGGTGGACGTAGCCCAAATTGGGTGAACTATGTTAAATACTATCTCTTTGTGTTATGTTATTATTATTCACTTTTATTTTAGATCTCAGTAATACTTTTTACATATTAGTTTCTCTTGTTGTGATTCTGTGAGGGACTCATCCATATATTTTATCACTTATTTCCTAACACAATCCATCGAGACACATTCTTGGCCTACCATACATTTTGGTGAACCCTACGTGAATTCTACACACCTCTTGACCAGGAAAAATTGTTAAAACCATCCATCTCTGATTTTATCTTCATTTCAAATCAACAAAATTTAGAAAACCTAAGAAAAAAGTCTACAAAGATGTCATCACCTAGGGGTGATATTGTATGTTCTTGCAAACTTGTCTCCTGGAACCATAGGCCCCTATGTAAAATTTCTTGTATAGTCGATTATGTCTCCTAGAAAACCTTACACCATCAGCCCCTATGAAAATAGATGACATGGCCCCTAGTATCGAAGAATGGTTTTCCATAACCTTGTTTTTGGATTTCAAGCTACAAAAATTCACTTACGAGGATATTTTTGCATGGTTGAACCCCCTAAATTTATCCATGGGATATTCCTTTGTGCCTACATATCCTCTTCATGCTCTTAAATGTTCTAGTTCTCATCCTACAAACACTAACCTTCCTACTTGCCCTAACCTTACTTGTGAGACTCTACTGTCCTAACCCTATCCCTTTGATTAGTCGAGTAGGGTAACTCAGTAGAATGTAACATGGTTGAGATTGAGCAGATAGATCCCAAGATCCATCATTATGAATCTTAACAACAATGAATAATTTACTATTGAAAAGGATGGAGGTTTCCAAGGATACCTAAAAATGCCATGGAGATGGCTATACATCGTCCTAATTAGGAAATACCCTATCACGATCAAAATCCTCCCTGTAATACTCGATCAAGGTAGGTCTCATAAATCCCCCAATAATGTACATAATAATTACAAACAAACACCCACCTCTAAAGGTCATTCTTTTTTATATGGACCATAACATGGTGATATTAAAACTCTTAGATTAGATGGCCTTATCCCAAGATACCACCACAAATAGCATAATTGAAATGAAAAATTAGATGTTGCAAATAGCATATCAAAATGTGGTGCTTACTATGCCTTCTTACACACTTCCTTCATTGGTGGATGTACATGGGAATATTATTCCTCTTATGTAAATCTTGAATAAGATATTACAAATTATCCAAAATGATCCTTTGGATCCCTACATTGTGGACATGTACTTGAGGATACTATGGCTACCATCTCTTATGATGGCTCTATGGATCCGTCCTCTACCTTAAAACTTTTGGAAACCTTTGCAAAGAATGGATTCAAACAAAACTTATGAAACCACTACAATTATAGAAAAACTTTCATACATGAGGAAATATAATGGTATAATAATCTTCCTCCAAATTTGAGTTGATTTATAAGGTTTAGTCAAGGCTATCATCTATGAATTTTAGGAGGAAGACCTTTCTAAAAACACCTTACAAAGATTCATCAACCTTAAACAAGGTATGCATGAATCTACCGACGAATTTGTTAAGGAATGGAAAACACTTTCCATACAAGCCAACCATAATCTTGATAATCAAATCTTATGTCAAATATTTCTTAAGGCCCTTACGCTTACCCTTTAATACAAGGTCAGGTCCTTCTCTCCCAATATATTGGAAGAATCCCTCGAACAAGCCAAAATACAAGATCACCTCATGTGTGAATTCATATGTACTTCCAATTCATCTCCTAAACTAAAAATCACAACACATGCAATCATTCCTTAGAGTAATCTAAGAGAAAAAGGAATGGGGAATGTTAGGAAATTATTCACCACCCCCTCACACTCCTTTATCTTATACCAAGATTCTCGCATTGCTTCCCAATGTTTGAATTTTCCATCCTTCAAAACAAGCCTTAAATTTTTTTAAAGGTGATCTATTTTGTTGGTGATATGCCACTATAGGACACTTTCATAGTGATTATAAGGACCTTAGGAAGGAAGTCCTTGATTTTTCACTTGGATTCCTTTAATTACTCTACCACTATAAAAGAACATAATGAGTAATATCAATCTTTATAAAGATCTCACTCTAACCTTCAAAATAAGCATCATAAAACCCCATGAACAATATCATCGGAACCATAGAGCCTTCCTATGGTCATAACCTCTTAGATTAACAATATGTTAGTGCGGCCAATGTAAACTATAGATGTAAACCTACCCATAAAGATCCCATTACTAAACAAAATAAGTCCTTTGATAACTCACCATTGCTTGATACTTTCTAAGACCCTCAAATGGGAGAACCCACTCCCACAATTGATCTTCCACCCGTGGTGTCACATGAAACACCCAAGAAGGATCCTATCTATCATTATTCAAATAATATAGCTCACACTAATGTAAAAACACCATTAAGCATATATACATATTCTATTGCACCACCACCACAATATTGTTTTGGAAGCTATTCCAAAGCTCATTGGAACTTTTTAGATGAGATAAACTCCCTTACATGTAAGATAACCTTTATGGAACTCATGCATACCTTGGCTTCACATCAAAAATTCATTCTCTAATAGTTGTAGTGATATGATAACCCTCATAGTGAGGATCCTAAGGCTCCTATTGCATCCTCAACCCAAAAATTTCATCACATAGAGACTACAGGATCACCCTAACAAAATGCATGTTTGGGTTGTCTAGCCTTAGAGTTTGTGGATTATGAAATTATGACTAAAAAGGTATTATTTTGTGTAGATGACGTTCCACTACTCATTAGTGTTATCATCCATTATGAAAAGTGTGTATTGTCCTCATGGACGAAGGATCAAGTATATACTTAGCTTCATTATCCATCATGAAGAATTTTAGATACTCTATAGATGACCTCAATCCCACCCACTTGACTTGTCATGACTTCCTCAAAACCAAAAAAAAATCCATAGGATGCATCTAGTTACCCATCACAGTTGGACTGAAACAATCGGTACCAGCTCATCATTCTAGATCATCTTCTATCATACAACCTCTTATTGGGATGATGATGGACACATCACATGCACATAGTCTCCTCTTATAGGCACCAATGTATTAAGTTCATTCATGTAAACCAACCCTTTAGGCACAATTTTGATCCCAATCCTTAGGATATCCTAGTACCATTTCCCAATGATCCCTTCCTAATTCCTATTACCATGAGATCCAAAGCATCCCATACATGGAATTATTTGATCTTAGAGATGAAATAAAAGTTACATTAGTAGATTTAGATGATGATGAAATTTACGACCTTCAAAACACAATCAATAAAAAAAATTCTTGATGAAATAATGCAACAGATTACCTTAGGTTCTACTACCTCAAGATAAATTTCCCCCTTAACCCAAGATGAAGGAGCCAACAAGTGATTCCTCTACCTCCAACCACTTAGAATGAAAAAAATTAGGAATTTTACGTGTCTTTTGTAATCACCTTCCCTTTTAACCTAGATCTTTTACCAATATTGGCATCTTGGCTAAGGTAGAGGTGCTTTATCCTAAAGGAAAGGGGATTGATTTTACCCCCAATCTTGATGAAGATTACATCATTTCACAAGATGAGTCCATGCACTTGAATGTCTTGCACTACTAATGTTCCTTGGCTCGAATATGTTATTCTCGTCTTGAAAATAATGCCATTGAAATTTATTATGAGTCCCTTATTTATATTAATAATGACAATGAGGATGAGGAAAAAACACTTCCTTATGCCCCACTTGCTAATCCATTACTCCTAAACACTTCTTGTATCATATAACAAGTCTCGGAATATTATTTTCATCACTCTCCTGCAAAAATCCACCACCTATACTAACCTCGAGAAAACCTCTGCACCCACCACTGGCCTCGATGCTCTTAAAGCACGAACACTATTGATTCCAAACTTTGAGAGGTCACCTTGGATGCTAGTCTATGAGATGTATGACTAGCTATAGGTAGCATAGAGATGGTAGGTGATATGTGGGCCTAGAAATCAATGTAGAATACCATGGGCCTCTCCCTACCTTATAAAATGATGAGGATATTCTAAAATCCTATATGCACTAGAGGATAAACTCCTCAACATCATTACAAGTTAGGAAAATTATCCAAAACACCTATGTGCTTTGATGATTATGTCACTACCATTAATCCTATTCATGATGAAATAGCTAAGTTACCTGAGGTTCCATTGTTGAACAATGTTTTAACTTGGGGTTTTTCTTAATGTGTCAAGGGAATAAAATTTAGCTTAACCTTAGTATGGTGGGGTTTTCAAGATACCCACGAGATGTGATGGATGTTTTGCGCTCCGTGAAGAATGCACTAGAATTATTTTACCTACAAGTCAGCCTATAAATCAAAAAACCTACACAAAATGGTGTTAGACAACTATATGGCGGATTTCCTAGCAAAGGTTAGTCCTGAAAGTCAATGGAATTACTTGAAAGGATGTCAATCTGTATTTAATAAATAATCATCAATGATAAAATAAATGATAAACAGATGAATAAAAAGGAATGATTTAAGCTATTAAATGATGAATTATTAAGACAATGATGTGAATGAAAGGCACTTACCTGATTCCAACTGACTAATAAGACTGAAAATATGATATTACCAGATATGAGAAGGTTGTGGATGATGGTTTGGTTGATGGTGAAGCTCTAGATCTGATGAAAAACTAACCTCTAATGTTTTGATGATAACTTTCGAACCGTAGCTCCATTTTACAAACTGATTTTTTTTTTTGAAAGATGAATTAAAGATATTTACTTTGATTTAGATAATAACAAGCAATATTTTATGAATTACTAGAAATTAAGACAGTCTTTGGATATTTTGGCAATCATCGTAGTTACTTAAAAAATATAGAGGTCGATAATGGATGAGTATGGGACTTGAAATAAATGTTATAAAGGTTGATTTAATCTTATAAATGATGCATAATAATGTAATGAAGAAAGGGAAACCACTTACCTTGTATAATTTGAGAAAAGAGGAACAAAATGTGATATTACCTCGAGAGAGAAAGATTGTTGATGCAAGAAGATTGTTGATGTGATTCTGGACATATGAATGGCGTTCAAAGAAGCTTTGGATGTTGTTTGATGATCTCTAGCTCTGTGAGAGGTATATGATGTAAGAAGAATACAATATGAAGTCTTAGAGTCACTTACAACTGCCATATTTTTTCTCAAATGGAGGCCTATAGTTTGTATTTATGGTGTTAATAGGAGAGAATCACCGACGATTGTAGGCAGTTCGAGTTTGGGAGGATACAACTTCTATTTTGATCTTAGGTGGTTCAAGATTTAGGGGAATCATAGCTAGATAAGTTATAGATGTTAAGAGGGAGATTTAGAGGTGGTGGGGTAGTTAGGATAGAGTAGGGATAAATTAGAAGGTTTCCCAAATTAATCTAGTCCTAACTAGTGAGAAGTGAGAAGTGGTTATAGGGATAAATTAGAGGTGGTTAAAATATATTTAGAAGGTTTAGTTAAACTAGTCGTAACTAGTGAGTTAGGATGAGTGAGGTGTAGGGATAAAATTAATTAACTAATTAATTAATTATTTAGCCATGGGAGGGGTAATATGACCTAGAAATGAGGTGTCAAGTTTAATTAATATATGGAGGGTTAGGTATAATTAATGATGGATGTGGATTTATGCGAGGTAAGTATGACAATGATGTTGATGTTGATGTTTTAATAAATATGAGGGGTGTAATGATGATAATGAAGGGGGCCTAGCAGAAACTGGAATTACCAAGTGTTAATTTAAGGTGTCTACATCCATATCATTTCTAGGATGGAAATGTTATAATATAAAAGCCAACCATTAGTATATAACATGATGAAGATTCCACACACATAGTCATGCTTGGTGACTACTTTCCCCATTTACGTAAGCCTCACATAGAGTTCTTACAAAAACATAAAGAAGTATTCACATGGGAATATACTGATATGCCTCACATTAATCCTAAGATCATTTCTCATAACATCATTACCTACAGGTGTTGCTCCCGTTTGAAAAATGATTAAGGAATTTCCCGTCCAAGATCAATGATTTGTGTCATATGGATCTCATCATATTATTAAACACAAATTTCATTCATTTAATGGACTACTCTGAATGGGTATCCAATATCATCCTGGTTTGAAAAATTTCCATGCTAGCTATCTCGTATTTTCATCTACTTTAGAAACCTTACCCTTGTTTGTCCTAATGATAACTTTCCTTTACCCTCCATTGATGTCATTATCGATGTCATGACAGGATAAATTTTTATCCCTAATGGATGAGTTCTTGGGATACAACCACATTCTTATTTCCCCTGAAGATCAACACAAGCCTACCTTTATGACAAAATGGGGAACCTATTATTAATACAAAAATCTTATTGGACTCAATATTTTTGGCACAACGTATTAACACAACATGACACATATCTTTCATGAACTCATACATAAAACATTTGAATTCTACGTCACTAATCTAATTATCAAATATTATTGCATCAACGATCATGCTCATGACTTAGACATTTCCTTAGGATGCCTTTGTAAATATGAGTTTTACATCAACTGTGAAAATGCATAATCGGGGGTAACATGGATAAAAATCCTAGGCTTATTAATAACTAAATGTGGCATTGATGTCAACCTAAAATAATTAAATCCATCCTTGACATGCCATGACCATCCTCTATAGTTTACCTACACACTTTCCTTGTTGAAATTGGAGTAATATGAATATTTTCCCCTAATTTTACCTATCATACTCATGCCATAAATAGACTACTTTAGAAGGATACTAAATTAGAATGGACCAAATACTGTCAACAATATTTTGACAATATGAAACACTCTTTGTCCTCATTACCAACTCTGCAACCTCCTTCGATAGATTGACCTTTCTACTATATGCCTCTTCTAGTATGGTGTCCATAGGGAAATATTAGCACAGGAAGATGAAAAGGATAAGGAACATGTCATCTATTATGTTATTTGAGCCCTATTATACTATGAAACATGATATACTTTCATTGAATGATGTTGCCTAGCTATATATTATGCAACTATGAAGTTGTTTCACTACATGTTGTATCAGACCACCTACATCATTATCCATACAAATCCCTTAAGTTAAATCTTCTTGTATGTTATATTCTCGAAGGATCGCATTGGGAAGTTAATGGCCCTCCTTATGGACTTTGATTGTTGTATCATCACACAAAAGTGGGTAAAAGGAAAACTCATAATAAACCAGTTGGATGTCACCCCCATCTCTTCTCCTTAGCCCATTCATGATGCATTACCTGATGAATACATCCTCTTCATTGAGGGAATGGACAACACCATTACCAGAAAATATTACTACTATAGCTTTATGGTTAGTCTTGAGGCATATTCCTCTGATGCCATTAATGAAGCATCCTCCCCACCTAAAACCAAATGGACATATACAATCATTGAGGAGGAGGTCACCATTGATCTCCATTAGAATACATGGATGTTATGATTCAATGGAAAAAATACCTCCAAAGAGTTTGGGCGGGTTTGTACCACCGACCCCTATGGTTAGGATTACTTGAGTTTGAAGCCACCAATAACATAGATGAGTATGAGGCTCTATCTTAGGTATACAAGCCACCTTAGCTAAGGACATATCCTATCTCAATGCCATGGGGGATTATTAGTTTGTGTGTCGACATGTTAGTGACACATATCAGTGCTTTTAACTGCAATGAAAAAATTATCACTTATTATTACTAATTCTAGGAGTTAACACCACGCTTCTCCTCATTTACCATCGAATTGATCCCACATGACCAGAATGCCTTGGCCGATTCTTTGGCAACATATGCTACCCATTTTTAGTCGCATTATGATTCTCATGATGACACCCTTATAATATAAACTCATCAAGACATAAAGAACATTTCTTCCTCAAGACATTCAATATGTTTTTCAAATTGAGCCACACATCCCTATGCATGATCTTTAGTATGTATATATATCCTCTAATTCATACAATACCAATCTTACCTAGATGGTACCAGAGCATAACGAACACGATTTTGAATACGTAAAAGGATCTCAAATATGTACTTAAAGATGACATATTATACTATCGTAAATTCGAAGGCATCCTACTATGATGCATTAACAAATATGATGCCCTTTTTGTATTAAAGGAGGTACACGAGGGAACTTACGGTGGCGGCAATTATAGAGGTCATGTTGCTGTACAAAAAAACCTACGTATGGGTTACAATTGGCCTATACTCAAGTATGATGCTCATGTCTTTGCTAAAAGTGTGGACCTTACCAATATCACTATGACATAATTCATTCCCCTCCAGTTGAGCTACAATGTATTACAACTCCCTGGATCTTTAGTATATGTGGATTGGATTACGTGGGAAACCGCCTTGGCCTCAAGATGGTCATGTCTTCATCATTACAACCACAAAATACTTTACTAAGTGGGTTTAAGCCATGCCTCTCACTAATGTGTTGGGCCTTACTATATCTAAATTATTTATTAATCAAATCATATTTTTCTCTAGAATTCCCCATACCATCATATCTAATAATGGTGTGAGCTTAAAATGAAAATAAATGAATCAACTCTGTGTTATGTTTAAAATCAAACATCGATTCTCAACACCATATAATCCATGGTGCATCTACCTCATGATTATTTGCATTGTTTAGCATTGTAATATTCCCTTTGGGATAATCATCCATCTTCTCTTTATTTACACCTTTAGGTTTATAACAGATTTATATTTGTAGCTTATACCACATGTTTTTTTCTTTCGGATTTCTACTCACCCTTGGAGCTAGATATGACGTTATGACACCACACCACTATGACATGACATTCGTCCCATGGGCCCCTAACTAGGTGATTTATATCTTATTTTATTGATGATTCTCTAGTGTTTATTTTCAGTTTTTCTCCTTCGATTATTACAGCTTTGATTATGCCCACACATGGAAAAAAAGTGACACTATCGTATGTATTGGTGGGTATATTTCATCACAAATAGTCCTTTATTACTTTCAATATTCCTTTTATGCACTTACTTTCAGTATTTACTTTCAATTATGGTGTTATGTATTCTTTCACTCCATTGACCACCCCATGTTTCACTGCTGTTGCGATATGTGGTGATCAACGATTGGGGAATATGTATACACCAAATTTTTCATACATGTTACTAACTAATCATGTTGTGTAGATAATGGTCACGAATGCATATTTTTCTTGAGTGGGTGCCTTAATGGTCTTGCCAAGAATGAGGCATGACTATACATATGGTCATTATGGGTTCCTTAATGGTAACTAAGTGGTCTTACCAAGATGGGTGCCTTAATGTACTATGACATACCACTATGTGGTCCTACCTTTAGTTACCCTTTTCTTTTTCAGTCCTTTTATGTTACACATACTAGCACTCCCGAGCCTTTCTTACATCTGACTTCATCATCGACACCTTTTTCACTTTCTTTCCCTTGATCTATGTCACATTTTCACTCCACTTGACATTGGGTTCCCCTTGGTTGATGCCATCGATCGTGAGTGATGTTGTCATATTAGGTTTTTCCTTGGCGATGTCATCATTTTGGGTGACGGCATTGGGTATATATACACACCACACCCAAAAATTCATAGGAAGAAAGGAATGACATGAACAAGCCATATTCTCTACTCTTTTGCACCATCTTCACATCTATTCGCTCTAATCTTGGTATATCTTACACTTGATTTGGATTGGACACTCTTCTTGGTTATTGGATTGCTTGCATGATTAGGTCATCTATAGTGAGTCTAGGACAAGAACGATGTTCCCCTTCTCCACCCATAGCGATTCTCTCTTAGTGTATTATTTCTATAGAGATAGATGCATTAATAACCACCCCATAGGTAAGTTATCTAACTCTCTTTTCACTTTACATATATTAGTTCATTTCCTTTCCCATTTCTTTATGTTATCTTAGTATTATATGTACATCGGTGCTAGTTATCATAGTGCTCTTATATGATCAGCTCCTTAGCTTTCCTTTACCTGTGTTTCAATTACAACGTAGTAGTATATAATGTGTAATTTTGTCTTATATTTCTATTGATATACATCTCTCCCCCATTAAAAAATATCTTAGTAGGGTACTCTCCTCTATCTTGACTATGGGCCTTATAAACCCTAGGTTGACCTAGTGTATGGATCACTACCCTCTAGATATGTGACCTTAGTGCTCGTTGTAGCCCCTTTTAAATCAATCAACTATGTGTTGGTCCATGTGTGTCTCCTCTTCATTTCCTCATACCCTTGTAGAATGGAATACTTAGGAGTGCAAGTCATCAAGACACATTTTTGGCCTCCATACATGTCACATTTACAATATGTTTTCTAATCTTGCTAATCATATCCATAGTCATCACATGATATGTCACTTATCACCTATCACAATGGGTTTCATCGTAAAATAAAAATCAAAATAAATTGATTACAACCTCTTCAAGACATGATATTATAATCACAAGTATCAATGGGTAAGTGCGGTAAGTTGGTGGACCAAAAATGGTCATAAGTGGACATCATATTACAAAAATAATGAAATATCAACTTGTAGGGATTATTAGTAATATGCGCACTAAAATTATAAAAATTTATATGAATATGAATCATAGCATTCGGAATCTAGTTTCTAAACTATTAAATGTTTTTAAAAATGAACAACTTTAGCTATATTAAACACTCAAAAATTATATGACTTGGTTTTTTTTTTGAAAAACCTATAAGATCAGAATCTGTTTTCCTGCGATTTGGATGGCCAATTATTATTATTTTTTCCTTTGGTGAAAAGTTAGATGTCACTTTGTCTATCTCTCGGGATGGATTTTATTTTATATTTTTTGAGAAATGATTTTTTTATATTTTTTTCGTGAAAGTGGTTTGAAAAAATTTAGAAAACAGGGCATTTTTCGTTTTCCCTATAACTATATCAAAAATATCAAAATCAAATATATTTTTTTAACGTGTATAGAATTTTTCCATGCTTGGGATGGTATAGGTTTTATCACATTTTGATAAGCGAAACAAAAGTTGTAGTCTTAAATGTAGACATGAACATTCGTAGGAAAAAATGTCTTAAAGACCTACTATTAGTAAAAAATTATAAAATGATATTTATCTTATTTTATTCACTTTAAAATCAATATTTCTACGAAGCTAACAGTCTTTCCTATGCGATGGTACCATTTTTGTGATATGTTTTCAAATTTTCAGCATGGTTCAAGCCCACGGAAGAGAAAATTTGAAGTTTTTGACCTTTTACACACCATAATGACCTCCCATAGCTCTCGTTGGAGAAAAAAAGATTTCCCCGAGCCTTGAGGGTCATATTTGATGATACAGATAGAACGTCTAGTGCACTTTATAAAGAAAAATCATGGTGTTTAATATTAGAACCATGATCACACTTTATAAACTGTGATCACACTTTATAAACCGTGATCACACTTTATAAACCGTGATAGCACTTTATAAAGTGTGATCACGATTATTAAATCATATTTACATGTATCCCAACATTCAAATTAACACGTGATTTTTACTCTTTGGCCTTACTTGTACTAATTACTACGAATTTTTGTTACTTTTCGCATGTTTTTCTTATCATCGGGGAAAACATCATGGGAGATAAGAAAAAAAGTCACAAAAGGAAGTCAATAAGTAAAAAAACACCATATGAATTAGAGGTAAAAATATTTCAAAATGTTGAACGAATGCGGAATCTTCGTGAATCAAGAAGAGGTTCATCTTCAACCCCTACTATTGCAAGCAATAATGAACTAGGTAATGTTTCTATTGTCAATGTTGAAGATGAATTAAGTACTTGTGATGAAGATGTTTTTACTGTAAATGTTGAATAAGAATTAAATATTCATGATGTAGCTGATGTTGAAATTGAAGGAGACAATGAAAATGTGAATTAGGAAGTTCAACTTGAAATTGTAGACAAGAAAAATTTGACAAAAAAATTCCTAGGATTTTACGTAAGAAACGTAATTATTTTATTGAAATTGATGAGAACATTTTGAAACCAATGTCTGACAAACTTCCTAAACCGTAAATCAAAATAAAAGCCACTAAAATTTGGGATAATCATTTTGAAATTTTAAATGATTCCTAAAGATGTCAATTGCTGGTTAGTTTGATGAAATTGATTAATATGAGACCTACATTAAATACCTTAGGATTGAAACATCTAATATATGTGATCAAACCTCTACAATTCTTGAAAACCTTCATGATGCATATCACACTATTGGTGTTAAGATGCACAAGGGATAATAATATTGTGTGTCATGTACTTGCTAATAGTGTTGTAAGTGAATCAACAAAAATAACGTTTGATTATGCAAACAAGTCGAATGATGAAAGTTAATAAAAAAATCTAGTGAAAGAAATTGAAAGACATAATATCCTTCAATCACTCAATAAAATTGATTTTTAGGCATTTTTTGCTAGAACACCACGTAAGGATAAAGATATATTTGATGTTATAAGAGAAGTTGTTATTCAAATTTGCAATGATAACACTAGAGTTTCACCTAATACAAGAGATGTTATAAAATGCAGAGAGTTGGTTTTATTAATCATGAACCACATCCAAAGCATTTCTTAGATATGATTGAAACTCATTTTTTCATAAGTTTGAACAAGAGCATCTAGAAATTAAAATTAGTCAACGTTTTTTTGAAATGTTGAAACCATTCTATGTGACAATCAACCACACTCGCACCACTTGTTGTTTTAGGCAACATGTTGAATTTGTGATGCATTATGCTAAATTTTTAATTATTCATTCTAATTTTCATTCTAAAACTATGTTGTTGAAATGTGGTGTTCAAGTTCCGCTCATATCTTCCAAGGATTTCATTTATACGATATTTTGTGAAAGAGAAGTTGGACAATTTTTTTATAGTCAGGATTGTTTAGATGGAAGTTGTGGTACATGTGGCGAATTACCTAAATTGGAAATTTGCATCCATGAGAAAATTGGAGGTGCAATAGGACATAATTTAGTTGAGTTTGATAAATATAAATTAGTACCATACCAATTGAAAGATGGAAAGGAGTCTAAATGGTGTGAGCTAGTTACAGAACATATGCATATTTTTCAATTTATGAGAAAATTTAAGGATGAAATTGTTTATGAGTATGTTAGGCATACACAGAGCTTGATGGTTGGATGAATAATTAAACATATGCGATGACACATTTCTTACTTTGGTATTATTTTTTTATTGGTTGGTTTTGTAGAGAATTACACATTGTAACCACAAATAGAGGTTCAATCGCAATATTACAACTCAAGACAAGTTGCCATTTTTGTGCATATAACATTTATACATTCTCTGATAAAGATAAAGAATGATCAATTTTTAAAAAAGAGTAACACTTTTATATTAGTGATGATCATACTCATTCTACTGAATTTGTACAAGGGTTTTTCTGTTATTTTATGGAAACTTGTCGATAGGGACATCCAATTCAATCAATATTATATAGTCGATAATTGCACGTATTAGTTTAACAATGTAGGAATGTTTTATTGGATAAGCATGATACATGTCAAGATGGGTGTGTAACATATTTGAAGTTTCACCGAGGCTTTGGACATGGAAAAGGAGAGCTTGACGGTGCACAAGCATGTGTGAAAAGAGCTCTTGTAAGAGAAGAGTTGAAGTAAAAATATGGTGCTAAATTGAAAGATGCAAAAATCATAGTGAAAATGGTGTCACAAAACATGGCCCAAGGATCTCAAGAAAATTCCACGGTTCATAGATATTTTTGGTTGATAGAGAAAAAAGAAATTTAACTGCGAGGATTGTATGACACTCACGGGGTCCATGATATGCACTCATTTTGTAGATTAGACGCTACTTTGTGGGCCACATGGATAAGAAATTTGGCATGTTTTGTCCATCTTGTATCAAATTTGTCACTTCGAGTGCGATTCAAAAGAATGGGTAGATGGATGGATTTGTAGGACTCTAACTCCACTTCCCGGGTTAACAACCTCCATAGGAATTATGATTTGTTTCTTTAGATGAAGTTACAACATCCAAGGACTTTGACGAAATTTCAATTTTGTTGCGACAAGGTAAATGGTTGTTTACATTTGTGTATCGAGTTATGTCCATTGAAATTAATATGTAATTTAAATGTGAGTTGAAACCTTTATTTTTTTAATGGGACATGTGTTTGCAGCTTATTGCAAAAAGAATTCAATGAATAAGGAACAAACTATTTCTTATGTTTTTACATCAAGGAAAGAAAGAAGTTGAATTCTCCCGTTATAGATGGCGAAGATATTGAGTACCCTATAGGGTCAGTGGTAGTTACTTTGGAACTTGGTTTAGATGGTGTCCATTTAGAAATTCCTCTATTTGAGGGTTTGAAGACTTTGAGACACACATGAAAAATACTCTTATATTCACATATAGTTACACCGAAAAATATTTAGCTGTATAGATATCAAGGAAGGCCTAATAACAAGATTATTTAAAAGGTTCATGAAGCAATCATGTCCACTATTCATTAGATTAGATTCACCACGATGGTTCATTTGAATGAATTTACATGCTCACATCTAGTATATATAATTTCTTTCAATTGTTTAAATTTTTCAACCAAATCATTCAAGTTCATATATTTTATTTAATTTGTGTATTTTGTATATATCTAGTATATGGTTTTGATTCAACTTAAATTTATTTGACTAACACTTTTATAAAGGTTAGTGGTGCTGAAAAGCTTCCACTTTCACATCCTAACATGGTGAACATTGGAATGAATTTACATGATCTCATCTAGTATATATAATATATTCAAGAGTTGTTTAAATTTTTCAGTTCTAGTTTCAAGTTCATATATTTTATTAAATTTGTGTATTTTTATATATTTAGTATGTTTTGATTCAACTTAAATTTCTTTGACTAACACTTTTATGGAGGTTAGTGGGGCCGAGAAAATATTCCACCTTCATGTGGTTGCTTTTGATTAGTAGAGAATTTTATATTCTCAAAGCTAAGAGAAACTTTCATTATTTTAGAAGAAAAGAGAAGCAAACAACAATAATTTATGTACACATAGAGGGGGTTATTGGCTCTGAGGAGGCATCCTAGAAGCACTAAGAGCATAGGGAACAAAAACAAAACCTCCTAAGTGTTTAAAATGCCATCCCTATGTGTGTGTATAGTTGGTTTAGTGTCATGACCCACTTGTTTGTAAAATATAGCATTTGTGACCTTTACACCGGCTCAAACTAAACTATTTCACACGTTTGGAAACAATAGGGCGTGATAGCGATTGGAGACAGAAAAAAATGAGATAGGGTATGGTAGATGGTCCCTACACCAAGGTGTAGGATATAACGAGATGTCTTTAGGTTCCACAGTCCGAGTAATCACTCATCAAAGTTGAATTAGTTTTTGGTCTAAGGGATCTTAAACGACTGTGCCTGAACGAATTATCCAGGAAGAAATGAAATTTTTGTACACCAAAAAAAAACCATCCTCTATCATTCAATTTTCCACCTAGATGTTTTGGCACAAATTGATCGGTTCGGTGCCATGACCCACCGTTTGTAAAATATAGTGTTTTCCAGCCTTACACTAGCTCAAACTGCACTATTTCACATGTTTATAAACAATAGGGAAGCAAGAGCACCGATTGGAGACAAAAAATTTTGAGATAGGGTATGGTAGAGGGTCCCTACATCAAGATCTAGGATCTAATGAGATGTTATTAGGTGCCGAGTCTGAGTAATCACCCATTGAAGTTGAATCAGTTTTTGGTCTCAGGGCTCTTAAAGGACTATGCCTAAATGAAGTAGCCTGGAAGCAAAAAAATTGTTGCACATCTGAAACAACAACTCATCTGGCATTCACTTGTCCACCTAGATGTGTTGGCATAGTCGGTTCGGTGCCATGACCCACCATTTGCAAATACATGTTTGACAGCCTTACACTGGCTCAAACTGCATTATTTCACATGTTTGCAAACAATAGGGCAGCGAGAGCACTAATTGGAGAAGGAAAAAAATAATATAGGCTATTGTATAGGGTCCCTATGCTGAGTTTTAGGATCCAACAAGATATCTCTAGGTGCCACGGAGTCCGAGTAATCACCCGTCGAAGTTGAATGGTTTTTTGGTCTTAGGGCTCTTAAGGGACTATGCCCGAATGAAGTATCCTGAAAGCAACGACCTTGTCACGCACCAAAATGACACCTCCTCTAGCATTCACCTAGCCACCCAGACATATTGACATAGTTTTTTTGGTGCCATGACCCACCATTTGCAAAATATAGTGTTTGACAGCTTTACACTAGCTCAAACTGCACTATTTTGTGCGTTTACAAATAACAAGGCAACGAGAACACCGATTCGAGATGTAGAAAAAATTGAGAAAATATATTGTAGAGGATCCCTACACCGAGGTGTAGGATCGGACGAGTTGTCTCTAGGTGCCATAGATTCGAGTAATCACCCGTCAAAGTTGAATGGTTTTTTTGGTCTCAGGGCTCTTAAGGGACTACGCCCAAACGAAGTAGCCAAAAATTAAAGACCTTGTCACGCAATGAAATGACACATCATATAGCATTCAATTGGCTATCCAGATGTGTTGGCATAGTCATTTGGTGCCATGATGTCCCGAGGCATGACTTGTCACTACTCACCTCCATTCATTTCCTAGGACTGCCTAGAAAAGGTAGTTTGTAAACAATTATGCCATGAAGGCTCAAGGAATGCCACAACCCTAAATTATTGGGTGCGACTAGAGAAATCCTTCACTCAATTTTTTTCTTAGATGGTTCTTGGTTTAGATTACCGAGCTCTAAGTTGTGATCATCATAAGTTTCTTCCAAAACATCAATAGATATTAATATGGAAGGGGTTCTTGGCTCCAGATCAAGTGGTTTGACTCCAAACCGGGTCTCCCTAGAGCTCGCCATAGCACCCAAAGGAATATTCCCCCAATTGGATACATTGGTAGTGATAGTTAGCTCCCATGATGTCTTGCGGCAAGAATTCTCATTACTTGACTCACATCAATAAGATTGTAACAAGGTTAACACATTACCATGTAAATACTCTAATGATTGTTTGATCTCTTTTTAAAGCATGCTAATACACAATAGAGTGTTAAGAATATTTTTGCATATCTTTTGCCAACTAAACTAAAATGTTTCCATATTTTTTTAAACAAGTGAATTCAAATTAGGAACTTATTGTTACACACATCAATAACACTTAATTTGGACTAATACTTAAAAATAAATTGTAAGTACACTAAAAACATATAAAATGACTTGTAATAAATCCCTCAAGACCATTTTTAATTGTGTACATTTTTTCCCACTTTGGAGTGTGTTAATCATGTGCGTAAAATAAGACAATTGATATAAGTCCACACTTGAATCTCTTGAAAAAAATGATCTTACACCCAAGAACCTTCAAAACCATTATATAACATAATATTATATATCATTTAACAATAACATAACATCATATATCAGATATATCATATGGATAATGGTCACATAATCAAGGCTATCAAATCAAATCAAACATAGAACAAATATAGTTATGAAAACATACATAGAAGGATATCGTGTGCAATGAAATCAAATCAAACATAAAAATAATATCGTTATGAAAACCAACATGGATATAACATGTATCAAACTAAGTGTGCACAGAGCGGATGATGACCCACTAGGATCCTGCGTATAAAAGACAAACATATTAATATGTACATGTACATGTGAAACATTATACACAAACATTAAAAAGAGTATTTAATAATAAAAGTGAAATCAAATGAAATTTAAATGCAAGTAGATTGAAACTTACGTTTGCAACATACCCAGGCTACAAATGAGCTAGCATGTTAACGCTTATTGGATGTGTCATTCATACTCTTCTTTGTTTAAATTAAAAAATATTAGTTTTTACATGTATTTACACATGCGTAATCAAATAAATATTTATTAAAATATAAAATGAATTAAACTATTGTATATATATATAATTTTTATTTATTATTTACATGTGAAAGACCAAGATCATTTGCACTAGTTCCAAAAACATCTGCCATCATCTATTCTAGACAAAGAAATCATGTGATCTAGCAAATGATGTCTCGCCCACAAGTCATACGACACCACATGATCCACGGTGGTGTGCACGTTAGAACCGACACCTCCACTAACATCACTAGATGAAATTTGGTCATTGATAACGACAAAATATGTCTCATTAATGCACAATAAATTATCTTATTTTACTCTCCTTTTTATCAAGTTTGACTACATTTTGTGACTTTTGTTTGATCTAATGTAAGTTAGGATGTAATTTTCCATATTTTTTTGAATTTATTTCTAACATTTAAAATCTCTGTAATTCCTAACAAAGTGTGTGGAAATTCAGTTTTTGTAATAAAACAGGTCATAATCAGTCAGAAGAATGAAGTATGAAGCGATCAACATGTTTTTGGGAGCCTTGGCTTTAATCTGATTAGTTCGGAACTTCCGGACTTAGTTCCATAACTACATCAAAAATTTATGAGATCTATCACTTAGTTCTAGAAATTTTAGACTTATTTTCGAACTCCAACACTTAGTTCCGAACTCCCCGCATTTAGCTCTAAAAATTTCACAATTAGAAATAAAATGCAGTCCCCTTTAGTTCCAAAAATTCTCCAAAGTTCCAAAATTAATGGGAATCTATTTATTTTGACGACATCTAATGATAAAGCAATCAATGAGCCTTTCAACTAGGAGCATAATAGATGATTTCCGATTCTTCATACTCGAAGATTCGGGATAACTTATCAAACAATTATACATCCAACAAGTTTCCAAATTCAACATCTATTTTGGGCGGTTCGGTTCCATCTGAATCGGTAGAACAACTATGAATGTAAATGCATCTTTAAATTATATATATATATATATATATATAAAAGAATTGTAGATATATTTAGGAAAAAAAAGATATACGTATAAATACATAGAGATAGAGATATAGAAAGATACAATATGTTTTTGTAAGATAGAACATTTCAACAATAAAATAGCCACTTTGTTTTAAGAGAATATTACTTTTTCAAATCCTGATTCAAGGTGGAGCAAGGGCCCACTCCTCCAAGAACCAAGATCCTCATTTTATTGGTATTTATATTTCTAAAGAAAATAGTGTAGATCTGATTAATTCTGTAAATGCTTTTGATTCTTTAAGTTGAACTCTGTTGTATACTTGTCCCTGCAGGTGTTATAGACTAGATTTTCATTTCCTTGCAAGATTTTCATAGCATTTTCAACCGTGTGTTTATTTCCAATAAAAGTGTGTTTATTTTTGGATCATGTGTTTATTCTCAACAATTTATTTACTTCTATATGTGTGTTTATTTCTAGCAATTTATTTCAACAATGAGTTTTTATTTTAGCAATTTTCTTACAGCATAGAGATAATAAGGCTTTGGCCATGGAATCCTAAGGACACTGCAAAAAACCCTAGAAAATAAAATAATAAATACCTACACTCAATTACAAGATCATTAATATTTTCTTGTTGTATATAGCTTCAGACACAACCCTAGTTTGAATATGACATGAACAAAGAGTTGATTAAATGAAGGGAATAATGACACCCATCAATTTTGGTGTCGTTGTTGAGAACCAAGAGTTAGAATTGTATAATTAGGTGTCAAAAAGAGAAAAATTATACATCTAGTAATTAAAGAATATTCCCTACACCATCATAAAATTTATGAGTATACCAAGAGAATCCAAGGGTATATTCCTCCCAAAATATCCGAACAAGAATCATCAGCATCTTCTCGATCAAATAAGGAAGTCGACCAAGAATTAGAATCACCATTGTCCCATGTTAGACAAGAAGCGGAATTGCCACCTTTAGAATTCTTCGGTCGATCCATGAAGGAAGTGGAACCTTTAGAAAGAGGATTATATCCCAAGACCCGTTTAGAGCAATTTTTGATTCACAATTGAGTAGTCAACCTCCTACTCTTGACTTTTCACCTTCCCCAAAGCAGATCACATACCACATTGATTGGGAGAAAAGTCTAGAAGGTACTATAGAAATGGCACGAGAAGCTAAAAGAGAACCTGATAGGACCTTTACTTATCCAATTTAGTTGGATGATGATACACCTATGAAGAATATTTCACTTGCACATTTACCCACATTTAGAGGAATGTCATCTGAAGATCTTGACCAATTTCTGTTTGAATTTAAAGTAATGTGTCAGACTTATGATTACAAAATAGATAATCAGAAGCTCAAGTTGTTTCCATCTACCTTGAAGGATGTAACAATGAGGTGGTTTATGGGATTAACATCTAATTCTATTACCACTTGGGCACAAATGAAAATTCCTTCCTAGACAAGTATCAAGACTACTGTAGACAGAGGAAAATGAAGGAAGAACTTTTCAAAATCAAGTAGGAGGAGGATGAGAATATGAAATATTATTTATACAGATTCCTCTTTGTAAGTAAAAGATGTGGATTTGTACTACAAGAAGAGTTAAGAAAAACCATTTTTCTTAAAGGTCTAGATGATGAATCTAGGGAAGCCCTTGATTTGATGGGAGGTGGAAACATTGATCAATTAAGAATGAATGATATCAAATACATTTGTAGAAGCTATTCAAGAACAAGGGGTGGACCTAGGAAAGGAAAAATAGTTAAAATTCTGAACCCAAATATGAACAAACTGATGGATGAACTAGAAAAATTTAAAATAGACATTTTAGTTCAATTAACCTCCACCATGGATGGATTACAAGCTAAAGAAAATGCTAAAACTGAACCATTAGCTATGTATTGTCCTAGATGTAAGAAAAAGCATGCAATAAGAGATTGTCCTATGGATAAAATAGAAATGTGTCTTATCTGTGAATCTAGGGACCATGAGAGTAATGCATGTTCTCTTCTTCCATTTATTAAAAATCAACTTAAACAAACCAACACTCCATCCACATCAGAAGAAGTAAATTTTGTCCAGAGACAACCTAGCTAGGGTAGTTCATTCCTAGGTCAGTTCCTAACCCCTAGATGATGATGGTACCACAAATTTGGGGACAACCACCTTGGGTCCCTCAACCAACATGGAATCCTCAGGATTGGTCAGGATAATCTTGGTATGCCCAAGGACACCAACAGCCATGGTCTAGTCAAGGTAACCCGAATGCTTGGTCAAAAACTAGGTGGAGCCGTAATAATTATGCTCAAGGGAGGACATATCCCAATCAGAATCAACAAGCCATAATGGGTTACCTAGCTCAAAATTCAAAAATAAAAAAATGTGGTTTAAACACAAATACCAAAGCCACAGATTGTTAATCCCGAAATGAACAAACAACTCTTGTCTATGGGGAAGAACAAGAAAAAGTAGTGGATCTAAATGCCATGGATTGTAATAATATTAAAACTAGATCTCAAAATTAATTACCATTCCAACTGTTATAATTATTGAAATGATAGAAGAAACTAAAACCCCTAGTGTGGTTGTTCCCAAGAAAGATGAAAAAGAAAAAGATAAGGAGTCAAATAGCAACTCTACTGAAACTCCATTTCCAGAGAGATTTAAAGAAGTTATAGGGACCAAGGAATCTAAGTTGGTGCAGGAGTTGAGGAAATTAAATATTGAAATACCATTGTTACAAGTAATCAAGGACATTCCTGGAGTTGAACAAGTTAATCAAAATTCTATGTTTAAGAAGACCTGGAAGGAAGAAGCAGTACCCAAGACTATTAAGGTAGATGGGAAACTTGTTGATTTATTAGTAGGAAAACTCTTACTTCCCAAATATGGAGATCCTGGTAGCCTTGTTATTTCTATCTCTATAGGGAATAAAGATATACATAATGTTTTGGTTGATTTGGGAGAAACTATAAATGTGATGACAGTGGACACTTTGAAAACATTACCATTAACAAGTATCCAACCTACTAACACCATATTGCAGATGGCATACCAATCTATAGCAAAACCAGAAGGAGTTATTGAAGATGTGGTAGTTATGGTGGAGTCATGGGAATATCTAGTGGACTTCCTTATATTGCAGCCAAAAGGTAAAACACTTGGTTATCCCATTATTTTGGGCAAACCATGGTTAGCTATAGTTGTTTCCTTAATTGATTACAGATCAGGTGATATGACTATCTCAAATGGTAAGAATTCTAAGCAAATTTCCTTATACCCCTCTGCATGACCTTTTATCGATAATCAAGAACAATTATGGGTTAATGATCTTGGAACTAATAAAAAAATGATAACATTACAAAATCACATATGGGAAATGGAGGATATGATTAATCAATCGTTGAATAAACACCAACTATCCTTGGATCAATCAGGGATAGTTCTAGAACCTACAGACTTAGTTTTGGAACCATCATATTTAGTTCCCAGAACCATCACATTTAGTTCCGGAACCATTAGACTTATCTCCGGAACCAAAACAACAAGAATCCCATGTAAATGTAAATAATTTCTCTCTAGAGGAATGAGATTTATCTTAGGGAGGAGAAGAAATAGCTACATAATTAGTAGTTTTAGTTTCAAAGATATCAAGAAATGGTGAGGAATTTATGGAAAACAGCAATGATGAGGAGTTTGACTGACAACAAGATAAGTATCATAACTCTTCCTACTGTCCTTTGTCCAATATTCTTTCTCAAGGGAATTTTGGAGATGTTGTTGCATATCATATGTTATTACCACATCCATGTCCACTAAACACCTTAATGGAACCCTTTCAACAAATTATTTCATCACACATTAGAACCAAACATGTTGAGATTCAACTGGGTAAAATTTTGAACATTAATAGTGGTGAAGAATGATGAAGAAGCTAAATTGTTTGATGTTTTGAAATATCATACTAGAGCTTTTTCTTGGGACTATAAAGACATGAAAGGAATCCATCCAAGTATTTTCACCCATCACATCTATACTGAAAAAATTAAACTAGTTAGGAAACCTCAAAGAAGGATTAATCCAGCCTTAAGGGACATAGTCAAACAAGAAATTGAAAAACTATTACAAATAGGTTTTATCTACCCTATCTTAGATAGTCAATGGGTGTCTCCTCTTGTAATTGTGCCTGAAAAGAATGAAAAATGGAAAATTTGTGTTGATGATAGGGATCTGAAAAAATCCACACTAAGATATTATTTTACCTTACCATTCATAGATCAAGTTTTGGACAACCTTACGGGTAAAAAATACTTTCCTTCTTGGATGGCTTTAGTGGATATAGTGAAATCAAAGTTCTTTGTTGAAGATCAAGATAAAACTACCTTTACTTTTCCATAGGGTATTTTTGCCTATAGGGTATTTCCATTTGGAATACTTAATGCTCTAGCAACCTTCCAAAGAGCTATATTAGCAATTTTTTCAGACCTAACGAATGATTGTGTAGAGGTATACATGGATGAATTTATTGTACATGGAGAGCATTTGATGATGATTTAAAGAATTTGGACGAGAATACTAACAAGATGTGAGGAAAACCATTTGTATCTTAGTCATGATAAATTTTTAATGATGGTTGATGAGGGGATTATATTAGGACACCACATTTCAAAAGAGGAATTCAGGTTGACCAAGACAATCGGGATTATTTCGGACTTACTTGTTCCTCAAACCCCCATAGATATCAAGTCATTTTTATGGCATCTTGGATACTATAGGTGTTTTATTAAGGATTTTAGTAAAAAAATTGCCCCCATGTTTAGTTTACTTACCAAGGATTGTGAATTTTGTTGGGATGAAAAGTGTCAACATGATTTTGAGGAAATTAAAGAAAAATTAATCACTACCCCAATATTGAGAGGACCTAATTGGGAGAAACCTTTTCACATCCAAACAGATGCCTCAAATAACTCAATAGGTGTAGTTTTGGGATAGAAAGATGAAGAAGGGAAAATGTATGCTATTTACTACCTTAGTAAAAATATTACTCCCACTGAAAGAAATTACACTACCACTGAAAAATAATTTCTTGTTGTGATCTATGCAATTAATAAGTTTAGACATTATATTACAGGGTATAAAATATTTGTACATACAGATCACTCAAGTAATTAGATACTTAATGAACAAACTAGTGGTTAGAGGTAGGATAATTAGATGGTTATTACTTTTACAAGAATTTGATATTACCATAGTAGATAATCCAGGAAAATCTAATGTGGTAGCTTATTTCTTGTCAAGATTGACCACTCTGAGGATCAAGATCCAATTAAGGACAACTTTCCGGATGAACAATTGTTTGCTATTTCGGTTGATACACCATGGTTTACTTGATATGACAAATTATCTTGCACAGGGAAGTTTCCTCCTCCTTTCACTAAGAAATAAATGAATAATTTGATCAAAACTAGTGCACAATTTAAATGGTTAAATGGAATGTGTTAGCATATGGATTTGCACGCATGCAAATGACATGCAACAAACCTTTATTGAAAGCCAAAATTGTATTTACATCTGTACATTCAAAATTGTATGTGGGGGGTGTTTTGGAACATCAATGGAAGAAAAGTGAATGAAGGAAATGGAATAGAAAGAAGGAAAGGAGTGGAATGGAATGAACTGAAAGAACATGCAAGAGTTAGGTAAAAAAGAGCCTAATATTGCATGAAGAGGAAAGATGAATAACCAACACAAATAAAACGGAGTTTGAGTTAGCCAAACAGAACATGCAAAGGGAACACACATGAGCAAGTAGATAGTCGAGCTTGATCACTTTGTGAACTAGAACAACTGATTACTAATGTTGACAATAAGATCAAAGATAATATTTGCATGCAAGATTCAAACACCTAACATCTAATGAACATAAGAACACCAAATGTTACAAAGACAATGAATGAGACACAAAGTTCTTATTCCATTAACTCCAAAATGTTTTCACAAAAGAACACAAAGTTTCTTCTTGAAACAAAGCTTGCACAAAAGTATTCTCTTCTCCTCTCTCAAAGTCACCCTTCTACAAATGAGCCCCTCACTTCCTTTTATAACCCAAAAGTTGGTTACAAAGTAGTTAGGGTTTTAATGCACATTAAATAGGGCACTTAAGTGACTTTGACTTTTTCAACCAACTTTTAAAAAGTGACTAAAAATAGAAACCACTTAAGTTAAAAGGGTCATTTAAGGAAAAATACATAAATAAAAGAAATGGGTACATGTGGACCCCACTTAAATGACTTGTATGCACACGTAGACATCCTAGTCAAGCAATGTGCCACCTAGATCAAGACACCTAGGATCAGTGCCTTATCCATTGGGCCAAGAGTCCACCTATCCCGATCATACGGGAATGAACTCATTGACTTTGCTCTGCAATCCTCCAAATGACAAGAGTGATTGAGCTTGAAACTTGAGCAATTCATCCACCCCTCTATCTTGAGCAATATCCGGTGTGAGAAAATTTGTCTTCATTCGTATTCACATTCACAATTCTCCACATGCTCAGTACCTTTCCATGGTGAATTATTCATTTGTCACGATGAGACCGTAGTCGTTACACCACCTTGGTTTATCAAATCCAACTTCGGTCTTTCGCCATTGAGAAGATCTCCAAGAGCCAAAATTGCAATTCACTTCACAGTTATGTCCTTTGTCTTTGTCACCATCCCAAAGTGTTGATCTCTCGAGAAGAATTTGTGAGACTTGAGTCTTGGAAATCCATCTCCTTTGCCCCATTGTGAATGAGTGGTGTTGAAAAATCATCGAAGTGATTTATGAATTTGTTAACACACACCTTAGCGTAGTATTTGGTCTTTTTGGAGTGATGGATTCTAACATTTACGCAATCGCTTCCAAGTTTATCACTATTGGCTTGATGACCCTCTTTCAATTCTTCGAGGATATCATGTAGCCGGTGGGAACCTCTCCAGTACCTCATTGTACATGGTTCTCGGTTCATTGGGAATTGATCTTCATCACGCAAATTGAAGGGGATCACTTCGGGTGTTGCTGAAATGGATCTTCTTGTTGTGAGAAAGATGTTGTCGCCATTTTCTCCATTTGTGATGATTCTTCAAATGTAGGCAGGGAAAGAACCGGATCATCAACTTTTGGTTGAGAAGTTGTGACTACTTCCACAAGTTGGGCTGGTATATTTTGAGGTACTTCATCAACGAGTTCCACCTCTAGAAATTGTGTGATATAGATTACAGGTGCTTGTACATGAACCAATGCTTTGAATTATAGTGTTGAGTTGTTGATTAGGCCTGAAGAATTAGGGCAATCATGCAAAGACAAATGATGACTGGAATGAGAAATTCTCGAGATGTGCTCCTTCTTCACTTAGGTGTTTAGACGACTCAACTCACGAATGAGCCCTCAATCGTATCGCTCCTAGCTTGATTGTGAGCTCATGCATTTTCAACTTGAATTCGAACTCCCATGGCGATCCATGCCCTTCGTGTCGTCTTACCTTCTTTCCAGAACCGAACTCCCTGAGTTCTTCTCTGGCTCAACTCACTTGAATACCGAGCTTAACCCAACATTTTTGAAAAGAATGGTTTTACCACAATGCTCATGGTTCTTCCTTATTATATAACACTTGTAGTAAGAATGTTTTGGCTTTGCCATAATAAGCACAATTGTACCTTCCAAACGATGAGAAAATACCTTTACCGATAAAGACCTAATGCTGCCATGATTATGACCCGTTGAAGATGCTCATATAATTGCAAAAAGCAAATTGTGCTTCATGAATATTCGATATGAAATAGATCCACCTCTATGAGATTCTCTTCCATGAGTTACATCCTAAAACAAGTAAGGTCTCAATAGAGAATCTTTGTAATAAACTTCATCGAGTCTCTTATGGTAACACTCTCACTTTGTCACTTAATTCATTTTGATAAAAATATCTTGAAGGAAAAACCCGAATTTGAGGATGCATTTGATTACGAATGAATAACAACATAGTTGGACCTACTTTGTTGGAAGCACTCAAAAAGCTTTTACTATCTTGCAACATGCTGCTTTTGGCTTATTATCATTTGTTGTTTGGGCGATTCTTTGTGGATCCCGAAAAGAACACACTTGCGGCACCCAATGAAAGTGGAGGTAACATGCCTACTTCACTAGCTCATAACCACTTCATCTATAACCACCATATCAAACCCATGGGCTAATGCTGGAATAACTTATCGATCCTACTAGAAATAGTAGTGAACACAGTCTTCCTCTTTGTAAAACTTGCCTCAAGATTTGATCTAGCTTCTTCCATGGAAGTGACTTTCCAAAATGAAAAGGAGAGCAACTCAACTAGAACTTTATCTCGTTCTTCATACTTTGAGAATCCACCCTCACAACATCAAGGTGATAGACCTTCATTTCACCATCAATGAATCCACGATCCGAAACACCTTGTAGCATTCATCATTGTTGTATTTGATGGAGCGCAAACAAGCAACAAGCATTCATGGTTTAGGGAAAAGTTTAGGAAGCATACGGAATAGTGTGCGATCCATACTCGAAGAACATCATTGATTGATCCTGTGCCAATACTTATCAATCTTGTTTGCATTATTATAGGATTGCCTATAGCTTTTGAGCATGTTTCTTAAGCGATTTCACCATAATAGTGCTTGATATTGAACAAGATGAATAACATTCAACATTCCCTACTTGGTGTGTGTGTCCTGTCACTGGTGGACCTTGCACCAAAGTGAAGGGCAGGGTTTTACTTTATCTTCTAGACTCCAACTCCATTTGTACCGGTGTGCTATGCATGTGAGCCCCCGATTGAATTTGCAGCTAGCTTTGGACCATTGAAAATCCTATGAAGATGGTCGATAAAATTTGGTGTGAAACATTCAGGCATTGCTGGAGGTTGCTCCTCATTATTTGGAAAGTGCTCTGGCCTGGGATTTAAAATTGTTTTCTGCGTTCTCCTCCTTTGCATGCATGGAAAACTGTTCTTGCTTTGTTGTCTTGTCTATTCACATTCGTGGATTTTGGTCTTTTCTCTGTGTTTAATCTTTTCCCTGGCGTGGAAATCTTCCTCTGTCAATTTGCTGGCTTTTCATTCTCCACGCGTGGAAAATTTCTGTTTTCTTCCTTCGTGTTTATACTAACTTTCTTTCTCACGTGTGCAATTTTTTTCTTTTTTCTTGTTGATGCTTTTCTTTCTTCCTCAGCGTGGAAATCTATTCTTTCTTTTCTTTCCTTCTTTTTCCTTTCTCCAACGTGTGGTATTTTAATCTCCTCCAGGCATGGAGATCTTCTTGAATGGGTTGTGCGCCTCCTTTGTTTTAAACTCACAATTCTTCTTTTTGCCTGAGCGCAGTGTGTGGACAGGATTTTTTTATTATTTGTTTTAAAAACTTTTCCTTTCTCTTTCCCAGGCGCATGAAAGTCTTTTGTTTTATGGAAACTTCTCCCTCCTACCTTAGGCGTGGCTTCTTCCTTCTCAAATTGAAACCCTTCTCCCATGGTGTTCTGTGTGAAATTCAACTTTAGATTTTGATAAAACCTTTTTGATGAATGTGTGGAGCTTGAAAACAAAACCAAAAACCTTCTTGTATTTCTTCTTCTGATGGCGTTAGTTTCTCTTGCATAAGGCTGACAAAATATTATGTCTTCTTGAAGAAAAAAAAAAGCTTCTGAATTTTTCCAACGGGTTTGATGGAGGAAGTTACGAGGATTAATTCAACTTCCTCTCATCTCGGGTAGTGGCTTAAGTGCCAGGGGGAAATGGGAAAAGTAATGGGCAATTGCCAACGGGAATGGAAAAATGGGTTGGCAATCCCCATCCAATTTCCCCATGTGGGAAATTGGGGAATTTTATGCCCGTTTTCCAATCCATGATTTGGCAATTGGCAGAGGAAAACCCACGTGCGGGAAATTTGAAGGAAATTGCCAGGAAAGTGGAAATCCGGGTTCGGGAAGCCAACCCGGCAGTTGGAAACAAAAGCTTACTTCCCCGGCACTAAAACTTGTCGAATGAACTTTAATTTATATTTATTTAATTAAATACTCCTTAAGTGATTTTTTAAAAATTAATTTAATCAAACAAGGAGCAATTAATTAATTAAATATTAATTAATTATTTTAATGTATTTTAACGCGTTTTAAAGCCTGGCGGGAAGAGTTCTCTTGAAAATCACGAAATGAAGACCGAAACGATCACAAAAATAAGACGATCATAATGAGTCCAATGAACCACGCAAAGTAACACTTTTCAAAATTTTCTAATTTTTAATTTTTAATTATTTTTTAACAATTTTGCGAAGTCAAAATTGGCTGATAACAGCTGGCTCTGATTGGGGACAAGGACTTCATGGACGCAGCAACGGACCCAGACCAAAATAGTCATGAACATGATCACAGAATGATGGGGCACAAAAATGGGGTGACACAGAGAGAGAGACCAAAAAAAACAGGAAACAAACAAACCAAAATCCTAATTACCTATGTACATACGGGAACAACCCGTTTTCAATT
Source organism: Taxus wallichiana var. yunnanensis (assembly GCA_018340775.1). Lineage (NCBI taxonomy): Eukaryota > Viridiplantae > Streptophyta > Pinopsida > Cupressales > Taxaceae > Taxus > Taxus wallichiana. The sequence continues at coordinate 590,761,513 of CM031239.1, read as the reverse complement.
ACTTAGTAATACTTGAGATATTGCCCTTGTAGGGCAAAGGCAAATGAGTTCCATCAGGATATGCCAAGTAGTAGGTACTATCTCCACAGAAGTGTCTTATTTTGAATGGTCCCAACCACAGTGAGTCAAACTTCCCATGCTTTCCCTTCGGCTCATCTTTTATCCCGAGAGAAGAACTAAGTCATTGATTTGAAAGCTGTCTCTCTCTAGTTTTCCTGTCAAACAACTTCTTTACCTTGGATTGATGTTCCTCGATCCTGTTGGCCACTTGACTTCTTTGTTCCTCGAGCTTGCTTAGGAACATGACCCTTTTATCTAATGCATTGGTGAAGCATTCATCATCAATTGCCTGAGCTAATTTTAACGTTGGTAGCTCCAATGTGACGGGAATTTGAGCATCAGTTCCATACAAAAGTTGAAATGGAGACATCCCAATTTCCCTTTTGGGAGTTATGCGGTCAGCCCACAATGCATCGTATAACTTTTTGTGCCAAGTTCTTTGATTTTCTTCGACTAACTTGCGCACAATGGTAATGAGGTTTTTGTTGCTGGATTCAGCCTGACCATTTCCCTGCGGGTAGTAATCTGATGAATGAGACAAAGATATCCCATATCCATAACAAAAACCTATCATCTCTGCAGAAGAAAAATTTGAGGCATTGTCAGTCACGATCTTGTGAGGAATTCCATAACGAACCAATATGTTTTCTTTGATGAAATCACAGATTACTGCAGTAGATGTTTGTTTCACCGGTATAGCTTCTACCCACTTAGTAAAGTAATCAGTGGCGGTGAGCACGTGGGTATGACCAGCGCTAGAATTAGGATTCAAGACCCCGATGAAATCTAAACCCCATTGTTGAAAGGGTTCTTCAATGACAATTGCTTGAAAGGCGATCTTTGCCAACTTTGGTCTTCCAACAAATTGTTGACAGGCTTCACATTTGGTCACCCATTTCTGAGCATCAGAAAACATAGTGGGCCAGTAATAATGTGCTCTCAGAATTTTATGGGCTGTTACTAGGCCAGAAAAATGACCGCCGCAAGCATGATTGTGGAAGGCTTCCAACAACCTAGGTTGTTGTTCTTTATCAACACATCTGAGGAACATGCCGTCAATTCCTTTCTTGAACAACGTGTTATCCCAAATGATGTATCTGGCAGCTCTTAGTTTGATAGCTCATTTCTCTTTAGCTGTAAGATTCTCTGGACACTCGCCGTATGTGAGGAAGTAGGCAATATCAGAATACCATTCATCTGTGGTACTGACAAAAACTACCATTGGTAAATTTTCTTCAACTAGTTCTTCTTCAGAGTTATCTCGTGGTTCATTCTCTGCAATGAGTTGGCAGAGTCCTCTCCCTCGAACCAACTTGGTAGGCTTGATGTCCAGATCATATTCTTGGATCTTGGAGACCCAATTACCTCTTTTAGATCCTGGTTCCTGTTGTGTCAACATTGATTTCACCGCGGTGTCTGGAACTAAGACTTTGGTGTGAGAATTCAACACGTAATACCTGAAGTGTTTCAGGGCTCTTACCACCACGTACGCATGTCTCTCAAGAGGAGTGTAATTAAGTTCATGTTTCTTGAATCCCGAACTCATGAATGCGATAGGAGATTCAATCCCCTCTTGATTGTGTTGAGTCAAAATGGCGGAGATTGTGTGTGGTGAAGCATAGCAATAAATTATAAAATCCTTCTTAAAATCGGGACACACCAATGTAGGAGCTTTTGCAATAGCACCCTTGATTTGCTCAAATGCCTCTCTACCTTCTTTTGACCATTTGAAAGATTCTTTTCCTTTCATCATATCAGCGATTTCTTTAGTCAGCTCGGAAATCTGGCACGAACCTTCTCAAAAAGTTCACCTTTCCAAAGAAGGAGTGGACTCCAGGTTTACTTGTAGGCAAGGAAAGATTCTTTATAGCTTGAACGTGTTTAGGATCGATCTTAGTTCCTTCCTTAGAAACAATATGACCTAGGAGTTTACCTTCTGTAACTCCAAACACATTTTTTTTGGATTCGGAGAAATCTTATGAAGTTTACACCTTTGCAAAATTTTCTCTAAATCTCTTAAGTGATCTTCTCGCTTCTTTGAGAACACTGTCAAGTCATCTAGGTATATCACAATGATCTTGTCTTTATAATATGCAAATGCCATATCCATGGCCCTTTGAAAAGTTGCGCACCGGCATTGATCAAACCGAAGGGCATTCTTCTATATGTGAACGTACCCCAGGGGGTAGTGAATGCGTTTTATGTTGATCTTCTCTAGCCACTTCAATCTGATTATAGCCGGAGAAACCATCTAACACAGATAGCATTTCCGATCCGATTCTGCCTGCGAAATATGGTCCATGGTAGCGGTGGGTAGTTATCCTTGAGGAAGCTTTGATTAAGATTGCGAAAATCCACACAAATCCTAATTTCTCCATTTTCTTATGAACCGGTACAATATTAGCTATCCAGGTCGAATGTCGAATAGGAAAAACTATTCGTGCATCTAGCATCTTTTGAACTTCATGAAATATTGTCCCTGCAATCTTGGGATTATATTGTCTTTGCTTCTTCTAAATGGAACTACTCCGGGCTTGAGGGTATGGCATGCTCCATTTCCTGGGTTGGAAAGACTTCAGTCTTCGTATGAATATGCCAAGATGTCAGAGTATTTGGTAAGGAGATTTATGAATTTCCTGCGCTCCTCGGGTGAGCAACATTTACCAATATTGATCAGGCGAGGTTTATCCTTGGTGCCGATATTAATTTGCTCATAGTCGGTAGAATTTGTAGGTCCTGCCTGCTCTTTCTCTTTAATAAACCTATCATGTTTGTCAAAAATTTCTTCAAGTGAAACCAATCCTTTGGGAATTTTATTTCCTTTGAGTTGAATGATGCCATCACCAGGATCTTCATTCTCAACTCCTTCCTGAATGGGTGAGGTAGTTGATTCACGAAATGCCGAATCACTTCCTTCAAAGTACAACTGTTCAAAATTTTCTCTCTTTTCCAAGAAGGCAATAATTTGTTGATCATCATTAAATACTTGCCAATTTTCTGCATTGTCAGGAACACTTGGCCTAAAAACCATTTCAATGGTGTATTTGTCTTGATCAAATTCTGAATGAGGAATCATTAATGATGCTGAGACTACTAGAGAATCCGCTTTGTCATTCTTTTCATGAGGGACAGATTTAATGGAAAAAGCATCGAAAACTTCTATTGCGTCCCAAACTTTATTTCTGTAGTGTCTCAGACGATCATTCTTTACTTGGAACTGATTTCTTACTTGTTTCACGATCAATTCCGCATCTCCAAGACTTCCAGATTTTTGATCCCTTTCTCTTCTGTAACTTGGAGGCCAAGGATTAATGCCTCATACTCTGCAGTGTTATTAGTATTTGAAAATTCAAGTTTATAGGAAAAAGGAAAATTTTTACCATTTGGAGATATGAGCACCACTCTGCACGAGCCCCATTGAGCAACAACTTCCATCGAACTCAAGAGTCTAGATCTCATTGGAATCTTGGCAAAATGATCTCAGGGGTATGAACTTTTGTAGTCATCATATAATTACCCATACTTGAGCCTTGGAAAAGGATCTGTGCGCGAGGATCTTCAGTTTTAGTTACCGTGAACTTTTCTTGAGCTTCCGGCATAAGTTTCTTCATTTCTCCATTGATAGGAATCATGGCATGAGACCAGTCCATTTGAATCTCACCACCCAAATCCCTACAAAATTTCCTGCTCAACAACATTCCATACGAGGCGGGGATATCAACAACTAAAATAGTTACCTTAACTCGCTTTTGAGGGAATTGGGCTAAAACCATTTGGGCGTCCTTAATCTACCCGATCAGAGGAACTTGCTTGGTTTCCATAGAGTAACATGATCCGAATGTTCTCGTACAAGTCAAACCAAGAGCATGTGCTACTTTTTTTTCAACATCACATTATCCGAGGCTCCGAGTCTATAATGTAATTACTTAACTTGCATCCGTTGATCAGAAAAGACACAAAGAAAGGTTCGATCTTTTCATTTGAAGGTGTAGTGGCCGCCACAATATTTTGAGTTTTCCCATCTTTGGGAGTTTTTAGAATTCCTTTAGAGGAATGAATAGTAGAGTCACCTTTGATAAACTGGACCAACTTCTCAAGCTGATCCTTGTTGGACTTCAAGTACTCTGCCTGTGACATGGAAATTTTTGTTTTATTGATATGATCAATGATATCAAATTTAGGCAAGGTAATTACACTTGAAGTCTCAGATATGAGTTCTTTCGAACTTGATGATGGCACACTTTTGACCTTGGTCTCGGGCTTGGTTGATATGGATGTGGAAGAAGAAGTTTTCTTCGTAATTGGTTTACTAACTGATTGATCTAACAAAGGCTCTCCTTTCTTTAAGATAGTCTTGACCTTTGAAACCTCAGTTTCTCTAGACTCTTTAGGAGCCTCCTTTATCTTGGATCCTTTGAGAGTTTCCTTGGAAACCTCTCTATCTCCCGCCTTGGTGGTATCTTGGTCCTTTTTCTGAGAGCGTGTGAAGACAGCGAAGGATTGACTATTCATATCTTCTATAATTTCTTCATATCCGTCTTCCTCATCGGAACGGTACTCAAAGAAATGATTATTACTTTCTTCCTCAGGATCTTCAACTGCAGGTTCAGATGTCTCAGAATCAGGCTCTTCCTCATCAACTTCGATGACTTCAATCTCATCATCACTTTCTTCAATGACATCACATTTGGAATTAGTTGTGGAGCTGCTTGATAGCAAGCCTCGTTGGAGCACTGCTGAATCTTGGCTTTGTTGGGAACGTATCCTTTTCACGGGATGTCTTTGTAAGGAGCGGGTTTACTACTTTGAGCAACTTGCTTCTTGAAGCTAGCACATCATTAGCCAACTTAGTGAGTATAGTTTACGAAGCGTTGGGAGTTTCTTGACTCTTTCCTTTGAGGGAATTTTTCTTGAATTTTCTGCCATGATTAAGTCATCTTCGATTTCTATGGCCAAAGATTGAGCAAGTTCCAAATAGCCACCTTGGCCCTTCTTAGCTGATAGCACACTTCTAGTTGTTGTGCGTTAATAAAGAAACATTTTTTTCCATCAAGGTTGGGATGAATCCGGTGGGAACTTTGTTTACCATCTTGTTGAATTTGGCCACGAAATTCCTCATGGGTTCTGTAGGCTCTTTCTTTTCCTGAGATAGTTGGGCAAGAAGAGCATGTTCATCTTCCACCATTTTGAATCAATTTTCAAACTTAGTTTTCATATCATCCCAACTTGTAATACATCCATTGGGTAGATGATGAAACCAATCTGCAACAATATCATGCAATGTCTCGATGAAGAGACGAATAGCAACATCTTCGTATTCTACTAACAAAACAACACATGCAGCGAAGAAGGCAGAAATATGATCATCTGGTGATGTCTTCCCATCTCCGTCGAACTTGGGAAGAATCTTTCTTGATCCTCGTGGGAGTTCATGTCGAGCAGGTAAGGCCAATGGGCCTATGGCATTTCCCCATGGTACATTGGCTGCCATTGGAGAAAAGGTGGTATGCGAAGGTAAAACAATGTGAGCAAGGACAAGTGCTTGACTAGTAGTGATTCCTTCCTTGCTTGCTCTTTCAGGACTTGATGCAAGGCTTGCAGATCTACGAGGTGTGTTCTTCTTGGGAGGAGATAACTTGAAACCAAATTTTCCTTGAAAGTCAAAAGTGGGGTCAGATCGACCTTTAGCTTTTTCTCCTCGCGTAAACCTCTTTCCTTCTAGTTTGGAATATTTATGGTGAAGAGATCACTGGCGTGTTCCGACCAGCTCTAGCCTTTTCTCTTTGCTCTCTTTCTTGAGCTATTTGCACTGAATAACTCTAACAACTCTCACGGCTTTCTCTTCTTCGTTATCTAGTACTGATGTGGCGAGATGAAAATGATGGTTACTTGTGCACTTTTCCCAAATATCTTGCCTCAAATCTGATGATATGTCTTCTTGAGTATCTGCAAAAACAAGATTTGGTTGCAAGATAGGTGGGTTACTTGTAATAGTCATACAACTTATTACCTGGGTGGAAGAGGACCGCGTCGGTGAACAACTATCAACACGTGCCCCACAGAGGTCTTCTGGCCACAAGTGCGGGTGCTCTTCTTCTAAGGTCTTCGATGTAGATTTCTCTATCAATGGCTCTATCAACAGCCACAAATTGCTGCAAGCTTTCATGGTTTTCCCAAGCTACTATTCGAAGGTTGGCAGCAATGTCTCCTTAGAAATCTTTGTTGGGCACAAGATTCGGTTGAAGAACTGGAGCTTGTGCAGAGGGGATAGTCATAAAGATTTAACCAAGCACTGGTTAACGATTTCTAAATCCCAGGAGTCGCCAAAAACTATTAGCATATGGATTTGCACATGCAAATGACATGCAACAGTGTGGGAACGAAGTCCCTCCTCAATGAAGGTGAGGCTGCCTTTATTGAAAGCCAAAACTGTATTTACATCTGTACATTCAAAATTGTATGTGGGGGGTGTTTTGGAACATCAATGGAAGAAAAGTGAATGAAGGAAATGGAATGGAAAGAAGGAAAGGAGTGGAATGGAATGAACTGAAAGAACATGCAAGAGTTAGGTAAAAACAGAGCCTAATATTGCATGAAGAGGAAAGATGAATAACCAACACAAATAAAAAGAGTTTGAGTTAGCCAAACGAGAACATGCAAAAGGGAACACACATGAGCAAGTAGATAGTCAGAGCTTGATCACTGTGAACTAGAACAACTGATTACTAATGTTGACAATAAGATCAAAGATAATATTTGCATGCAAGATTCAAACACCTAACATCTAATGAACATAAGAACACCAAATGTTACCAGAGACAATGAATGAGACACAAAGTTCTTATTCCATTAACTCCAAAATGTTTTTCACAAAAGAACACAAAGTTTCTTCTTGAAAAAAGCTTGCACAAAAGTATTCTCTTCTCCTCTCTCAAAGTCACCCTTTTCAAATGAGCCCCTCACTTCCTTTTATAACCCAAAAGTTGGTTACAAAGTAGTTAGGGTTTTAAATGCACATTAAATAGGGCACTTAAGTGACTTTGACTTTTTCAACCAACTTTTAAAAAGTGACTAAAAATAGAAACCACTTAAGTTAAAGGGTCATTTAAGGAAAAATACATAAATAAAAGAAATGGGTACATGTGGACCCCACTTAAATGACTTGTATGCACACGTAGACATCCTAGTCAACAATGTGCCACCTAGATCAAGACACCTAGGATCAGTGCCTTATCCATTGGGCCAAGAGTCTGCCTATCCTAAACGTACGGGAATGAACTCATTAACTGTGCTCTGCAATCCACCAAATGACAAGAGTGTTGAGCTTGAAACTTGAGCAATTCATCCACCCCTCTATCTGAGCAATATCCTGGTGTGAGAAAATTTGTCTTCATTCGTATTCACATTCACAATTCTCTACATGCTCCGAGTACCTTTCCATGGTGAATTATTCATTTGTCATGAGACCGTAGTCGTTACACCACCTTGGTTTATCAGAATCCAACTTTTGGTCTTTCGCCGTTGAGAAGATCTCCAAGAGCCAAAATTACAATTCACTGCCTGGAGTTATGTCCTTTGTCTTTGTTACCATCCCAAAGTGTTGATCTCTCGAGAAGAATTTGTGAGACTTCAGAGTCTTGGAAATCCATCTCCTTTGCCCCATTGTGAACGAGTGGTGTTGAAGAATCATCGAAGTGATTTATGAATTTGTTGACACACACCTTAGCGTAGTATTTGGTCTTTTTTGGAGTGATGGATTCTAACATTTACGCAATCACTTCCAAGTTTATCACTATTGGCTTGATGAACCTCTTTCAATTCATCAAGATATCATGTAGCCAAGTGGGAACCTCTCCAAGTACCTCATTGTACATGGTTCTCATGTTCATTGGGAATTGATCTTCATCACGCTGAAGGGGATCACTTCCGGGTGTTACTGAAATTGGATCTTCTTGTTGTGAGAAAGATGTTGTCGCCATTTTCTCCATTTGTGGTGATTCTTCAAATGTAGGCGGGGAAAGAACTGGATCATCAACTTTTGGTTGAGAAGTTGTGACTACTTCCACAAGTTGGGCTGGTATATTTTGAGGTACTTCATCAACGAGTTCCACCTCTAGAAATTGTGTGATATAGATTACAGGTGCTTGCGCATGAACCAATGCTTTAAATTATAGTGTTGTGTTGTTGATTAGGCCTGAAGAATTAGGGCAATCATGCAAAGACGAATGATGACTGGAATGAGAAATTCTCGAGATGTGCTCCTTCTTCACTTAGGTGTTTAGACGACTCAACTCACGAATGAGCCCTCAATCGTATCGCTCCTAGCTTGATTGTGAGCTCATGCATTTTCAACTTGAATTCGAACTCCCATGGCGATCCATGCCCTTTGTGTCATCTTACCTTCTTTCCAGAACCAAACTCCCTGAGTTCTTCTCTGGCTCAACTCACTTGAATACCGAGCTTAACCCAACATTTTTGAAAAGAATGGTTTTACCACAATGCTCACGGTTCTTCCTTATTATATAACACTTGTAGTAAGGATGTTTTGGCTTTGCCATAATAAGCACAATTGTACCTTCCAAATGATGAGAAAATACCTTTACCGATAAAGACCTAATGCTGCCATGATTATGACCCGTTGAAGATGCTCATATAATTGCAAAGCAAATTGTGCTTCATGAATATTCGATATTAAATAGATCCACCTCTATGAGATTCTCTTCCATGAGTTACATCGTAAAACAAGTAAGGTCTCAATAGAGAATCTTTGTAATAAACTTCATCAGGTCTCTTGGTAACACTCTCACTTTGTCACTTAATTCATTTTGATAAAAATATCTTGAAGGTAAAACCTGAAATTTGAGGATGCATTCGATTCTGAGCGAGATAACAACATGGATGACCTGCTTGTTGGAAGCGCTCAAAAATATTTTACTATACTTGCAACATACACCTGCTCAGCTTATTACTATCAGAGGCGATTCTTTCTATGGATCCCGACAAGAACACACCTTGCAAAGAGTGAATGAAAGTGGAGGTAACATGCCTACTTCACTAGCTTGTAGCTTCATCTATAACCACCATATCAAACCCATGGGCTAGGCACTTTAGGAATAAATTCCGCCACTACTTAAACAACAAAGATGAACATAGTCTCAATCTCATTTGTAAAACTTTCCTCAAGATTCGATCCAGCTTCTTCCATGGAAGTGACTTTCCAAAATGAAAAGGCGAGACAACTCAACTAGAACTTTATCTCGTTCTTCTACTATAGCTGCAAGATTTTGCAACAACTGATCACATCGTTCCTCACGTGTAACCGAACATCGTGATCAACACCAACGGTTCCTTGGGATCGCCTTATCGGCAGTGCTCGCCGCACTTAGCTCTCTCTCTGAGGCCACTAATTTTCTGAGATAAGTTTACTTCTCTACCCCGTAGCTGCTGCATATAGCCAATTACTTTCTCACAAAGACTTTCCTAGGAGAAATTTAGTTCTACGCTCCACTGATACTGCCTGTGTAGCATGATTTTGAGAATCCACACCCACCCTCACAACATCAAGGTGATAGACCTTCATTTCACCATCAATGAATCCATGATCCATAACACACTATAGCAATTCATCATTGCAGATTTTTTTTGATGGAGTGCAAACAAGCATTCGTGGTTTTTAGGGCAAAGTTTAGGAAGCATACATGGATGCATTCTTTCTTCCTCTCTAGCATGGAAATCTATTCTTTCTTTTGTCTTCTTTTGGACTGTATCTTTTTTCCTTTCTCCAACGTGTGGTCTTTTAATCTCCTCCAGGCGTGGAGATCTTCTTGAATGGGTTGTGCGCCTCCTTTGTTTTAAACTCACAATTCTTCTTTTTGCCTGAGCGCAGTGTGTGGACAGGATTTTTTTATTATTTGTTTTAAAAACTTTTCCTTTCTCTTTCCCAGTGCATGAAAGTCTTTTGTTTTATGGAAACTTCTCCCTCCTACCTTAGGCGTGGCTTCTTCCTTCAAAACGTGGAAACCCTTCTCCCACAGCTGTGTGTGAAATTCAACTTTAGATTTTGATAAAACCTTTTTGATGAATGCGTGGAGCTTGAAAACAAAACCAAAAACCTTCTTGTATTTCTCTTCTACAATGGCGTTAGTTTCTCTTGCATAAGGCTGACAAAATATTATGTCTTCTTGAAGAAAAAAGAAGCTTCTGAATTTTTCCAACGGGTTTGATGGAGGAAGTTACGAGGATTAATTCAACTTCCTCTCATCCCGGGTAGTGGCTTAAGTGCCGGGGGAAATGGGAAAAGTAACGGGCAATTGCCAACGGGAATGGAAAAATGGGTTGGCAATCCCCATCCAATTTCCCCATGTGGGAAATTGGGGAATTTTATGCCCGTTTGCCAATCCATGATTTGGCAATTGGCAGAGGAAAACCCACGTGCGGGAAATTTGAAGGAAATTGCCAGGAAAGTGGAAATCCGGGTTTGGGAAGCCAACCCGGCAGTTGGAAACAAAAGCTTACTTCCCCGGCACTAAAACTTGTCGAATGAACTTTAATTTATATTTATTTAATTAAATACTCCTTAAGTGATTTTTTAAAAATTAATTTAATCAAACAAGGAGCAATTAATTAATTAAATATTAATTAATTATTTTAATGTATTTTAACGCGTTTTATAGCCTGGCGGGAAGAGTTCTTGCCCGAAAATCATGAAACGAAGACCGAAACGATCACAAAAATAAGACGATCGCAATGAGTCCAATGAACCACGCAAAGTAATACTTTTCAAAATTTTCTAATTTTTAATTTTTTAATTGTTTTTTAACAATTTTGCGGAGTCAAAATTGGCTGATAACGCAGAATGTTGTTTAAATGTGGTCTTGATTTGGGTTTACACAGTGTGCCTAAGATAAGATGAAATATTTGACATACTTAGGGCATGTCATGATGAACCAAATGGAGGACATTTTCAAGAAAAAATAATAGCTCATAAGATACTTGCACTCGACTATTATTAGCCATCTCTGTCTAAAGATGAGAAGAGATCTATCAATCGGTGTGATTACTATCAAAGGATGGGACATCCAACCTTTACCAATGAAATGCCTCTGTAATCTCAAGTAGTGATTGAACCATTTGAAATGTGGGGGCTGGATTTTTTTGGTCTCTTTAGTCCTCCTTCACAAGGAAAGAAGTAAATTCTCATGTGTACTGATTATGTGACAAAGTGAGCGAGAGGTGCAGGCTTTAACAAATGCCACTGAAGAAGTAGTGGTTGATTACCTTTGGCACATAATTACGATGAAGTTTGGTGCACCAAGGATTATAGTTTTAGATCAAGGGCCACATTTCATGTCTAATATGATCCAGGACTTCACAATGCACTATCGGATCAATCATTGGAAGTCATCTCCTATCACTCGTAGTCAAATGGAAAAGCATAAGTAACAAACAAAGAATTGGAAAACATCCTTACAAAAACAAAACAAAAAGCAGGTAGAAGAGATTGGGTAAAGAAACTACTTGAGGCATGTTTGGGCTTATAGTACAACTTGAAAGAATACAACAGGGGTTTTCACCATATGAGTTAGTTCATGCAAAAAAACATTTGTTACCTATTGAATTTTAACTACAAACATTGAGGAAAATAGCTAAAGTGGGTATTGAGTTGGATATAAGAAAAAGGAAATAATTATTGAACTCAATGAATTGGATGAGTTGAGAATGAAAGCACTTCAACAAACAAAGATAATCAAAGATCAAAGGAAGCGTGGCATGAAATACATATCAAGAAAAGACAATTCAAGGTAGGAGATTGGGCATTCTTGTTTGATTCCAAGTACCAGCAATTCAAGGGCAAGTTGAGAACTAGATGGTTAGGACCCTATCAGATTGAATAGATATTTGACAATGGCTCTATTCAGCTACTTCCCATTGATGGTAGTAGAAGGACACTTTTGGTTAATGGACATAGGATAAAAATTTATAGAAAGCCTCCTACTAGGGATAAATTTTTTAAGCATAATGAAGCAGACAAAGAATTTGATTATATGGAAGAACCCAATTCTTCCAAAATGATCAAATAATTAGATGCATGGATTTAAAATAAAGGGAAGAAAAGGAAAACCACCAAATGGTGTTCTCTTCCCAAAATTATAGGAAAAAAATAAAAATAAAAAGGGAAGGAATGAAAACCAGTAAATGGTGTTCTCTTCCCAAAAAAAAAATCTCTCAAAGATCAATTGAAAACCAGCAATGGTGGTTGGTCTCCTCAATAAATGGCTAATGCAAAATAAAAAGAATTTGTTTGAATTCCAGCTATCTTTTCTAACAGCTTTTTCCTTTTTCACTTTTAGGAATGATGAGTCATCAAGGCAGAGGGATTACATCAGCAAAAGGACGGTAATTATGTCTTGAACTTATTAAAGGTTAAATTAAAAGTTCACATGTGTGATTAGAATTGATTTAAAAATTTGGTATGATGAGTCATTTATTGTGCATTATGATTAAAAGAAAGTAATCATGAGGGTGATGTTGATGGAATAATAAAGTGGTGGTGTATTTGTAATTACCTATCATTTGGGTAGAATAAACGAAGTTGAGAAGCAGTTGTAGAAGAATTTCAAAGAAGAAGCAGAAGAATTGTATTTAAATTCCGTAGCTAAACCCATCAATTCCGTAGATAAACACAGTAGTTCCGTAGATAAACACAGTAGTTCCATAGCTAAACATAATAGTTCCATAGCTAAATCCAGTAGTTCTGCAACTAATTCTGAATTTGAAGAAAGAATAATTTGAATCGTCCTCTTTTCCATGGGGATTAAAAATAAGTCAGAGCCAGAGGATGATACCCAACTTCTTGCAGATGAAGAAGTGGCAGCCATTTTTAGATGAGCATGGTGGCTAGAGTTCCTAAAAATTTTCTCAAGGTACAATGACGAATTGGTAAGGGAATTCGTTGTAAATTTACAAGAATTCATAACTAAAGTTATAAGAATTATAATTCCTTTTATTGTCAATACAATGAGTAATGTGTCTAGAATACCGATTCTACAAGTCCCAAATCCTATCAAAGGAACCCTTAAATATCTAGTGGAAACCTTAATACACGAGGGGAAATCGAGCCCCAATATATTTATAACACCAAGAAAATCATAAAGGGGGTCAGAAGGACCAGCTTGCCCAAACCCTTTGACAAGGTAGCATTTTGGGTAGTTAAGTATTTAACTTGCGATGGTCAATTTGGGACTGTGGGAAGAGAAGTCCTTAAGATGTTAATATATCTTAGGTATGGGAATTCAAAACCAGAATATATAGCAAATATTTAAAGATTCCTTTTTGAATCCATCCATACAATGTCTCACTAGTATTCCTGGGGATTTGGAACAATCAGACATCATGGGTTAATCCATTTGTTATGTTAGCACCATTTTCTTTTGAAGAAAAATGAAGAAGAAAAATGGGAAAATTTTCTTAACAATTTTAAGCAAAACCCTGATATTATCAGGAGGGGAATACCAACCCCTTTTTCTCTAACAAGTAATTTGGAGATTGATTACCCTAAAGAGGAAAAGAAACAAGTGGGGGTAATTTTCCAAAAAGAAGGATATTTGAAAGAAGGATTAAAGTGTAGAATCTACTATACCTGCACAAAGAAAATCCTTCCTCTCAGAATCGTACTCAGAGATCTAATATTTGTCTCTAAAAGTGATAGTTCACCTAAGTGAGAGCATGAAGTTAAAGTCTAAAGAAGCTCTAGGAGGAAACCCATTTCAAGACATTTTGAAGCTCCCAAAGAATAAGAGTTCATAAGAGATCTAGTGAAATTTCGAAGAGATGGAAGGACATGATGGATTGGAAAAAGAAGTTGATATTTTGGGTAGCATGGCCATGACTCCTCCTCTGGACTAAGCCAAACCGAGATGGAGAAGGGAGATGAAGGATTTGAAGAACATGATTTTCAATAGTTTGGTGAACCGAAGCATAGTTACATGAAGAAGAAGAATTGAAATCTTGGAAAAGGAAAGGGAAATCCCCTTTGGTAGAAGAGGAATGCTCATTTCCTAATGAACTTTCGAGAAAAAGAGGAAAAAAACATTTAAAACAGACTCTATTTTTCTCCAGGACTAGAACTCATTGTAGACACCAAATTTGGGTCTTACGACACCTTGTACCCCATATCTCATCCCTCAACCTAACCCTACCTCACCACCTAAAACCTTACACATCAATTATTTATTAATTATCTTATAATTAATAAATCCACATCTCCAACCTTGCCACCTCACTTATGACCTAGCCCTAACCCTAAACTAACCTAATTAAGACCTATGACTTGGTCCATACCTATACCCATGACTCATTACCCTCACCCACATCAAAATGAACCTAATAATGACTTGACCAAGCGCACAACCGACCCCTTGGGAGAAATGAGGAAAGTTGGCTATTTTACTAAAAATAGCCAACTTTGACCTAACCGACGTCGGTCCCTACGTGGCCAGCATTGGTTAGGAAACCACCATCGGTTCCCTATAAATGACCTCCCCCAGCCAAAAACAAGGATCCGAATTCATTTAGGAAAAAGAGACAAGTGAGAAGGAGGTTGCAGAGAAGAGCATTGAGTCCAAGACTATAACTGATCAACGAGATCACTGTCACACTCATCCAAGCATTGGGAGAGTCAGAGGATAGCTTCATCAGCTCACTTTCAATTGTCAGATCATCCCACCTGAGCTTTGCCTTCATCACCACATTCCTCGGACCTATATCCTTGTCAGAAAGTAGTAAGTAGTATCTTGTATGCTTCTAGGCTATAGTTCATGAACTTTTGATTGATAGTAATTATAAACTCACCCCTGGATCTAACACCCAAGAGCACCCTGCACCTAACCTTCATTCATCCATCCCTTTATTGCCCAGAAGATAGCTTTCTCATTCCCTGAGTCTTCTCCATTGCCTTACTATTTCCCCTAACCATCTACCAACCTTAAAAACCCCATAACCATCTTATAATCAACCTCTACCCTGAAGCCCCTGAATCACTGCCCCTACCGATATTGGTTATCTCCTACTAGTAGTGGTTTTATAACCGCGGTCGGTTATCTAGTGACCAACATCGGTCACTGTGACTTATACCAAAACCAACCTTTCACCTATTCATTTCCTAACAACCTCATATTCGGCCTGATCTATCCTTGTAACTTGATCTAAACGTATCAATAACCAGTGACCAAACAAACAAATGACGCGTTTTATTATTGATAGTTTAGTCTCTATTGTTTTTAATGTAACGAGGTACCTAAATTGTGATTTCACAATAGATTCTTTATTATCATTTGCATTAATTGGTATTAAAAGGGAACCGACCACCTTCGAAAGGAAGTCTAATATTTCACGGGCCCAAGGTAGCTCCCTCACTTATTGTCTAACTAAAATCGGGTGGTCTTGCATTCTTATTTACAGTAGTCCTACCCAGGAAAAAGGAGTTCTTCACAATTAGTCTGATCTCTCTACGGTATGTGCACACCTTCCCAACACTCAACACGTATTCCTCCTATCCCTAACCCCTTATTTGTTTCTCAAGCGAATGAATAGATAGAAGTAATTCTATTCGGAACTAGAAATTCTATGCGAAACATTTTGGCATGCCGGTGGGACAACCTCATCATCTATATATATCCTATAATCAATGTCAACATATAAAAATTGCCTTCCTGCATGGGGCCTCTATAATCTAAAATAAAAAGTTGGCACGCAGCCATTGTCTCTGTCAAAATATCGAATCAGCTCACAGTGTCGGTCTCTCATGTAAAAATATACTCGGTTCGCAGGCCGGTATCAACTATACAAAATGTACTCACTCGCAGGCAGTATATACAACAAAAATGCATACATAAATCCTATGAGGGCACGCAGCCTCTATATACACACTCGGTTTGCAAACCGGTGTCTCTATCAACAAATCCTCTATCAACTTAACAAAACTCATCTCCATTCTGGGTGACTCAACTCTCTCCCCGCCTCGGCCCGTCCCTTAGCCGGGCCTCTATGCCGGATCTCGCCTCCTACCGTAACCGACCCACTCAGTTGGCCGCGCCCCCTGCGACTTTGTGACTCCGGATGTCTCGGATCCGTGAGCCACATATGGCTGATAATCGGCCCTGGTGCTATCGGTGACGTCCCGATAATAGCATGCCTCGCTCTCACCTCCATGTATCGAGGCTCGTGCCACCATGGTTGGTGGGGTTGGTCCCCCGCTCCCTAATATAAATGGGCCCCCCCTGCCTATACACGCCGACCACCCGAACTGTACTGTGGTGGTGGTGGAGCTACCATCGAGCCTGAACAGGGACATGTGCCTATGCCTCGAACAGGGATCTAGACTGAGGCCGTGCTCGTGCTGTGCCTATCCTATACATGTCCCGTGCTCGCCAATTTCCCTTGTAACACTCCGATCTGTGCCTGTGCAACAACAAGCTGCCCCTATAGTAATTGCACCTAACCCAGGAGATGGTCCCTCTCCACTGTAACAGCCACCAAATCTGGCTGCAGGCGGGCTATGCTCTCATCATTGCCCTCTTCCCCGCCCAATGCACTCAGACCAAAAATGAACTCGTAACTCCGGCGTCCCACCATATCATCGGCCGGTCTCTCTCGCTACCCAGGCATCGGGTCCAATGGCTGCGGTAGAGGTAGTGCTTTGCCTCTACATCCTCCCTCCGATCTGTGGGAAGGAGGTGGCTCATCTGCCATAGGCCTAACTACCGTCATACCCTCTCTAGGGGAATCTTCGATATTCCCGGGTCTCCGTCTAGCTATCCGTAAGATGTCTTTGGATCCATCGTAGCCGTGCTCGGGCTCCTCCATGGGGCTGATGGCCTCTGCATGGCCTCCATATAATTTCTAGTGTGGTCAGGCCCTCTAACATATGCCTGTAATATGTGACATCTCACCTCGCACAATAAATTCTCGTGGCTGGCCCACGACCCCCAACCACCTCTGAAACCCATACCTATAAACTACCTGTGGCCTTGGCTGCTGGGGAAACCCTACTTGTCGTAAACACATAATATGCTCGTAGGCCTGGCAGTGTAACAAGAATGTCGAACATATCCTGAATCACCTCATACTGCGATAGCCCCAGAGCTCTCTGTATAGCTACACCAGATACACCGGTGCCCATGCATAGCAGGTGTGCTCCTCCACCATCTCATGTAGCACTCCCATCAGAGCCCGTGGGAAGTGGCCTCCCTTTGAGTCAGGGAGGGTGAAGCAGGTGATCCCGATCATCATCAGCATGACAAGCCATGTCTCCTGTTGATGCACGCGATACATATCACCATAGCAAATTCTCACACTATGATATGTAATCAATGGGGCTGCATCCTCGAATACTGCGCAGGATGCTATTCATCAACGTCTCAATCCACAGAACACCACCTCACCTATGATCGGAAGTCTCAGGATGTGATACACATCCTCTAGCATGACTCTCATCTCTCCAGTAGGGAGATGGAAGAAATTGGTTACCGGATCCCATCTCTTGATGAGGGAAACCATCACGGTGTGCTCCTTATCCACAACCCTATATCTCTCGGACTCTACCAATTCCAACCTCCCGCATCACTTGCCCACTATGTTATGGACACATGTGGCCGCATCTGCCCAATAGAGGTGGCATCCGATCTCACATCGTCACCGTTTGGCATGCCTGTAAAAAAAACCCACTCCATCAGGCCTACCCTTTACAAAACAACTACCTTAACCCTCTATACTCACTCACCCACCCAATCACAACCCGACTCTATAAACACATCTACACCCACCTACCTTACCCTATACATATATAAATTCCTCTCACTCTTATGGTCCTCTAAATATCCTACCCACTCCAATCAAACCTAAACCACCTCATCTCCCTCAACATCAATAACCCCACCCTACAAACATCTAAAATATCCCCTTTACCTATCCCACACCCTACCAACCACCCCACTCATAGTCCACCCACTCTACTCTTGCCCTCTACCCATACCTCAACCAATTTAACCCCTCCTAATCCATACACAACCCATAACCTATCCTACCCAACCCGGCCTCCAACCACCCGATTACCCTCCACCCCAATAACCTTTCCTAGCAACTCTACCTTCTCCCCCTTCACCCCCACAAATCTATCCTACCCTCCTACAACAAATCAACACAACAAATTTCACACCCTTTCCTCCTACCCATGGTGACCAAGTGCACGGTCACCTCGACCGCTCATCGGTCCCTCACCACTTGCCTATACCCGACTTTTATGCACCGACATCGGTCGACACATGACCGATGCCGGTCTCTCTAACCACTATTCTATACAGACTTTTCCGCTTGTGACCGATGCCGGTCACCTAGTGACCGACATCGCTCATCTTCGCTGATGATTTTGGGGCCGGACCAAAACGGCCCCCAAATCTCCTTTTTCCTATTTCTACCCATCTACCCAACCCAATTTCCTAAAACTTACCCACCCTACCGCTTTGACTTACCTAACATATCTACCCACTCCAATTTATGATTTACCTTCATTTATTCATTATTTTATCAAATTTTAGATTCCTACCCCAAAACCCACATCCTAGCTAAATTCATCAACTTCACACAAATAGGGATTTATAGCCTACCGAAATGCGACTACACGTTGTCGTGGTGGGATAGGTGGCGGTGGTCCAGGCTCCTCCAAAGCACCCTGCTCCTCCGGGCTTTGCCATAGCTCCAAATATCCTCGCGAAGGTCCTCAACCAATCAAACTCGCCTCCGATCTCGGGGCCTACCAATAACTCACTCCCCACTCAACTAGTACTAACTCAGCCCAAATACTCAACCCAATCAATTCAAAACTTAGACAAGAAATAGGTTGGCACTCAAATTCACAATGTGAAAATGACACACCATATTTTTTATTTTTAGAGGTTTTAACCTCTAACTTGATATTGGTTAGGGCGCGCCTAGAAAATCGATATCGGTCTCCTAACCGATACGGGTCATAACTAACCGATATCGCCATTACCTAGTTTACCCTAACTCCTTCCCTTATCCACCGAACTCTATTTTTCACCACATGGCCTAGCCCCTACCTTTGATAACTAGCCTTATTTTGAATTCATTAGCTTTGACCTAAAGCCGCGACCAACCATTCGGCCCGCCCAAGGTGTAACCAACCAATCGACCCAACCTAAGGCCACAACCAACTAATCGGCCCGACCCAAGGCCGTAACCAACCAATCAGCCCAACCCAAGTCTGCAACCAACCATTCAGCCCGCCCCAAGCCCGAAACCAACCAATCGGCCCGACCCAAGGCGCAACCAACCAATCGGCCCGACCCAGGCGCGACCAACCAATCGGCCCGACCCAAGGCGCAGCAAAGCAATCACCTGACCCAAGGCCGCGGCTAACAATCAACCCGACCCAAGGCCGCAACCAAACAATCAACCCGACCCGAGGCCACAACAAACCAATCGGCCTGACCCAAGGCCGCAACAACCCAATCGGCCCAACCCAAGGCCACCATCAACCAATCAGCCCAACCCAAGGCCACAACCAACCAATCGGCCCAACCCACGGCCGTACCCAACCAATCGGCCCGACCCACGACCACACCAATTAAGTACCTCGACCGAGGCCTACAAATTATGATTCTATCCACCCATAATGTAGCTTTTTGTTCAATCGAGCTCACTTTTTCGTGTTTTATCATGTCTAGTATACTTGAATTGATCACCAACCAGCTTTTCTTAGACCAAGACCGTGACGTTTATCTCAACCAGGACCAACCATTTGACGCCAAACATGCCTAAACGTTCTCCGGTACCTTCCCAAAATATCCCCTGAGCTACTTCTTATGCCTTGGATACCGAGGATTATATCAGCCTTGTTTGGATAAACTATCAACATTTGCCTATGAATTGCTTGTTTGCTCTTCAAAACATGTACCCTGGTCACACTATCGCATTTTCACGTGCATCGGCTTCCTCACACTTACCCCACCATCTTACCAGCATCTCACCATCATTTACCCTTTATCAACCCTATCCCTGATTTCATGTCACCTCAATCTGTGATAGATTTGAGGGGGATTACCTATACCCTTAACTAGGGCAACCACTTTTTATTATTGTCAGTGCAGCTTTATAAGACAAGCTACACGACAACAAGGGGCAAATGTAGACACCAAATTTGGGTCTTACGACACCCTGTACCCCGTATCTCATCCCGCAACCTAACCCTACCTCACCACCTAAAACCTTACACATTTGATTATTTATTAATTATCTTATAATTAATAAATCCACATCTCCAACCCCGCCACCTCACTTATGACCTAGCCCTAACCCTAAACTAACCTAATTAAGACCTATGACTTGGTCTAGACTCACACCCATGACTCATCACCCTCACCCAGTCAAAACAAACCTAATAATGACTTGACCAAGCCCATAACTCGACCCTTGAGAGAAAGGAGGGAAAGTTGGCTATTTTACTAAAAATAGCCAACTTTGACCTAACCAACGTCGGTCCCTACGCGCCGGCGTCGGTTAGAAACGCCATCGATTCCTATAAATGACCTCCCGAACCAAAAACAAGGATCCAGATTCATTTAGGAAAAAGAGACAAGTGAGAAGGAGGTTGTAGAGAAGAGCATTGAGTCCAAGATCAGAATCGATCAACAAGATCAACACACACTCATCCAAGCATTAGGAGAGTCGGAGGAAAGCTTCATCAACTCACTTTCTATTGTCGATAATCCCACACGATCTTTGCCTTCGTCACCACATTCCTCGGACCGTATCCTCATCGAAAGTAGTAAGTAGTATCTTGTATGCTTCTAGGCTTCGAGTTCTTTAACTTTTGATTGATAGTAATTATAAAATCACCCTTGGATCTAACACCCGCAAAGACTTTGCACCTATCCTTCGTTCATCCATCCCTTTATTTCCCGGAAGACGACTTTCTCATTCCCCGAGTCTTCTCCATTTCCTTACTATTCCCCCTAACCATCTACCAACCTTAAAAACCCCATAACCATCCTATAATCAACCTCTTCCCAAAAGCCCCTGAATCACTACCCCTACCGATATTGGTTATCTCCTACCAGTAGCGGTTTTATAACATGATCGGTTATCCAGATGACAACAGCATCGGCCACTGTAACTTATACCAAAACCAACCTTTCACCTATTCATTTCCTAAAACCTCGATCCGGCCGACCTATCCTTGTAACTTGATCTCGAACGTATCAATAACTTGGTGACCAAACAAACAAAATGACATTTTATTATTAGTAGTTTAGTCTCTATTGTTTTTAGTAAAGAGGTACCTAAATCATGATTTCGCAATAGCTTCTTTATTATCATTTGCATTAATTGGTATTAAAAGGAACCGACCACCTTCGAAAGGAAGTCTAATATTTCCCAGGGCCCAAGGAAGTTCCCTCACTTATTGTCTAACTAAAATCTGGTGGTCTTGCATTCTTATTTACAGTAGTCCTTCCTGACAAAAAGGAGTTCTTCAAAATCGGTCGATCTCTCTACAGTATGTGCACACCTTCCCAACACTCAACAGGTATTCCTCCTAGCCCTAACCCCTTATTTGTTTCTCAAGAGAATGAACAGATAGAGTTAACTCTATTCTAGAACTAGAAATTCTATGCGAAACACTCATCACTGAGAGAGAAGTATGAGGAATTAAAATTCCTCAAAATCAAGTTAGAACAAAGGTATATGCTCATTGAGCAATTAATAAATCAGCTCACAAACAAGAATGAAGAATTGACAATGGTCAAAAAATAGATGATGGAAAAAGAAAAAGAATGTCAATTTTCTAAAAGACTAAGTGCTATGTCAACAAGATGTTTGCATATAGTCGAATCCCGACTTACTTGACGACTCAAATAGTTGTGGGATGATACCTAGAGAGGAGTTAATGAAATAAAAACATCAATTAAGGACCAGAGAAACAAGATGGAAGAATAAAATAAAGCAAGAAAGAAATGGGAAGAAAAATTCTACAAAGAGGAAGAAGAAAAATTTAAATTTCTTAAAAATATATAAATGGTTTATATGATGAGTGAAACATTACTTACATGCAAGAGACCTTATCCTGCATACAATGTATTGTTAGAAGAACAATTTATTCGCTAGTAGCTATCAAGAATTCTATGTGGCCTTCCACATGAAATAAATTATGAATATGAGTTCACGACATCCTATTCCTCAGCAAGTGCAGAGTAAAAAAATCTTCTCTGTAAATTCTATCTCTGTAATCTTATGCTGGAAAAGAGCACATGCTTTATGATTAATTTGTATGTAGGGGAAAGTCAACTAAATGCATTTTTTTCTATTCTTCAAAATCAAGTTGCATGGAAAGAGAGAGATTCGAGCATCTATTAAAATCTAGTTCATTTAGTCTCTGCATGAGGGCTCACTATGGTAAACCATTTGCCTTTCTTTATGCATTTTAGATCCCATTCCTTTGATAGTCAGTTCAAGGCACACTATCTAGTCAGTTTATAGAAAAGTATTGATGCCTTCACCTCTTATGAGGAGGAGAAATTTGAAGAGATTTATGATGGATGTTTGAAAATATGGGAGTTTCTCACAGTTGCATTGAGAATAAGAGAAGTGATATCTCCCACAAACTTAATATGGAGCTTAGAAAGAGCTAAAGCCTTGTGCACACTAATCCCTTAGGTCAATGAAAACGTAGGGGCATATGGATGGGAATGAGAAAAAGGCCTCCCCTTCTTCTCACTCCCATGTCTCCATGGAAAAATAGAGAGCCTCAAGATCCCACTCAATTTGAGGAATGGAAGAGGAAAGTAGAAGTAGGATCAAGGTATAATACTTCGAACTAAAACACTGGGATATTTAGTTTTAGCCATTTAACCTGAGTAATCAATTGGAATGTAGAATACACAACCCAAGATTTTAATAGTCAATTTTTTAATGGGACTTACATAGAAGTAAGTATGGGGGAGACAATAAGGTCAAAATATGTCTCATTAATGCACAATTAATGATCTTATTTTACTCTCCTTTTTATCAAGTTTGACTACATTTTGTGAATTTTGTTTGATCTAATGTAAGTTAGGATGTAATTGTCCATATTTTGTTGAATTTAGTTCTAAAGTTTAAAATCTCTGTAATTCCTAACAAAGTGTGTGGAAATTTAGTTTTTGTAATAAAACAGTCATAATCAGTCAGAGAATGGAGTATGAAGTGATCAACATGTTTTTGGAAGCCTTGGATTCAATAAGGATTAGTTTTGGAACTTCTAGAATTTGTTCTGAACTCTATCACACAGTTTATGAGCTCTATCACTTAGTTATGAAACTTTCGGACTTAGTTCTGGAACCCCAACACTTAGTTCTAGAACTCTTGTGTTTATCTCTGGGACTTTCACAATTAGATCAAGGACAGGTCCCCTTTAGTTACGTAATCTCCAAAATTCTGAAACCAATGGGAATCTATTATTTTGATGACATCCAATGATAGAGCAATCAATGAATCCTTCCAATCGAAGTAGATCGGAAGATTTCGATTCTTCATACTCAAAGATCTAGGGCTAACTTATTAGATAGCTATACGTCTAGCAATCACAAGGAATAAAAACTAGTAAATGGTGTTCTCTTCCAAAAAAAAATATCTCAAAGATTAATTGAAAACTAGAAATGGTGGTTGGTCTCCTCAATAAATGGCTAATGCAAAATAAAAAGAATTTGTATGAATTCTAACTATCTTTTCTAACTGTTTTCCTTTTTCACTTTTAGGAATGATGAGTCATCAAGGCGGAGGGATTACATCGAAAAGGATGGTAATTATGTCTTGAACTTATTAAAGGATAAATTAAAAGTTTGCATGTGTGATTAGAATTGATTTAAAAATTTGGTATGATGAGTCATTTATTGTGCATTGTGATTAAAAGCAAGTAATCACGAGGGTGATGTTGATGGAATAATAAAGTGGCGACATATTTGTAATTACCTATCATTTGGGTGGAATAAATGAAGTTGAGAAGCATTTGTAGAAGAATTTTAAAGAAGAAGAAGAAGAATTGTATTTGAATTCCGTAGATAAACATAGTAGTTCCGCAACTAAACATAACAATTCCACAACTAAATCTAGTAGTTCTATAGCTAATTTTGAATTTGAAGAAAGAAGAATTTGAATTGTCCTCTTTTCCATGGGGATTAAAAAGAAGTTAGATCCAGAGGATGATACCCAACTTCTTGCAGATGAAGAAGTGGCAACCATTTTTGGATGAGCAGGGTGGCTGGAGTTCCTGAAAAATTTCTTAAGGTATAATGACAAATTGGTAAGGGAATTCATTGTAAATTTAGAATAATCCAAAACTAAAGTTAGAATCATTGTAATTCCTTTTACTATCAATACA
The DNA here is from genome assembly GCA_018340775.1 of Taxus wallichiana var. yunnanensis. Taxonomy (NCBI): domain Eukaryota; kingdom Viridiplantae; phylum Streptophyta; class Pinopsida; order Cupressales; family Taxaceae; genus Taxus; species Taxus wallichiana. Next base: position 590,737,023 of record CM031239.1, on the reverse strand, counting down.
ATGAGTAATGTGTCTAGAATACCAATTGTGCATGTCCCAAATCCTATCAAGGGAACCCTTAAATATCTGGTGGAAACCTTGATACAAGAGGGGGAATCTGAGCCCCAATATATCTATAACACCAAGAAAATCATAAAGGGGGTCAGAAGGGCCATCTTTCCCAAACCCTTTGACAAGGTAGCATTTTGGGTAGTTAATTATTTAACTTGTGATGGCCAATTTGGGATTGTGGGAAGATAATTCCTTAAGATTTTAATATATCTTAGGTATGGGAATTCAAAACTAGAATATATAGTAAATCTTCTAGGATTCCTTTTTGACTCCATCCAGACAATGGCTCAGAGGTATTCTTGGGGAGTTGGAACAATCAGACATCATGGGTTAATCCATTTGGTATGTCAGCACCATTTTCTTTCAAGAAAATGGAGAAGAAATATGGGAAAAGTTTCTTAACAAGTTTAAGAAAAACCTGATATTATCAGGAGGGGAATACCAACCCCTTTTTCTCCTAAAATTAATTTGGAGATTGATGCCCTTGTAGAAGAAAAGAAGGAAATAGGTGGGGGTAATGTATCAAAAAGAAGGAGATCTGAAAGAAGGATTAAAGCTATAGAACCTACTATTCTTATCAAAGAAACTCCTTCCTCTGCAACAGTACCAGGAGAACTAATATATGTCTCTGATAATGATAGTTCACCTAAGCTAGAGCATGAAGTGAAAGTCAGAAGAAGATCTAGGAGGAAACCCATTTCTAGACATTTTGAAGCTCCTCAAAGAAGAAGAGTTCATAATAGGTCTAGGGAAATTCCAGAGGAGATGGAAGAACATGATGGGTTGGAAAAGAAGTTGCTAATATTTTTGGCAGCATGGCCATGAATCCTCCTGGACCAAGCCAAACTGAGGTGGAAAAGGAAGATGAAATATTTTAAGAACATGCTTTTCAAGAGTTTGGTGAATTAAGCAGATCTTTGTCACATGAAGAAGAAGAATTGACATCTTGGAAACGGAAAGGGAAATCCCCTTTGGTAGAAGAGGAATGCTCATTTCCCAATGAACTTTTAGAAAAGGAGGAAAAACAACACTTAAAATAGACTCTATTTTTGTCCAGAGAAGAACTCATCATCAGAGAGAAGGATGAGGAATTAAACTTCCTCAAACTCAAGTTAGAACAGAGGGAAATGCTCATTGAGAAACTAACAAATCAGCTCACAAATAGGACTGAAGAATTGACAATGGTCAAACAACAGATGATGGAAAAAGAAGAAGAATGTCAATTTTCCAGAAGACCAAGTGCTATGTCAACAGTATCTGCATAGAATGAACTGACTTACTGGCCACTCAAGCAGTTGTGGGATGATACCTGCAGGGAACTTAATGAATTTAAAACATCAAATGAGGACTTGAGAAACAAGATGGAAGAAGAGAAGAAAGAAAGGAAGAAATGGGAAGAAAAATTATACAAAGAGGAAGAAGACAAATTTAAATGTCTTGTAAAAATACAAATGGTTTGCATAATGAGTGAAAAGTTACTCACATGTAGGAGACCTTCTCTTGTATATAATGTATTTTTAGAAGAACAATTTATTCACTGGTAGTTGTCAAGAATTGTATGTGACCTTCCACAGGAAATAAAAGATGAATCGAGTTCATGATAGCCTATTACTCACTAGTGTAGAGTAGAAAAATATTCTTTGCAATCTTATTATGGAAAAGAACACATGCTTCATGATCAATTTGTATGTAGGGGAAATCTAGTTGAATGCATTTGTTTTTGTTCTTCAAAATCAGATTACATGGAAAGAGAGGGATTTTGAGCATCTATTAAAATCTAGTTCATTTGGTCTCTACATGAGGGCTCACTATGGTAAACCATCTTCCTTTGCTATACATTTCAGATCCCATGCCTTTGATAGCTGGTTCAAGGCACATTATCTAGCCAGTTTACAGAAAATTATTGATGCCTTCACCTCTTATGAGGAAGAAAATTTTGAAGATATTTATGATGGATGTTTGAAAATATGGGATTTTCTCACAATTGTATTGAGAAGAAGAGAAGTGATATCTCCCACAAACTTAATATGGAGCTTAGAAAGAGATAAAGCCTTGTGTACATTAATCCCTCAGGTCAATGAAAATATAGGGGCATATGGATGGGAATGAGAACAAGGCCTCCCCTTCTTCTCACCCCCATGTCTCCATGGAAAAATAGAGAGCCTCAAGATCCCACTCAATTTGAGGAATGGCAGAGGAAAGTAGAAGTAGGATCAAGGTATAGTACTTCTGAACTAAAACATTGGGATATTCAGTTTCAGCCATTTGACTTGAGTAGTCAATTGGAATGCGAATACACAACCCAAGATTTGAAGAGTAAATTTTGTAAGGGGAATTATAAATAAGTAAGTATGGGGAGATGATAAGGCCAAAATATGTCTCGTTAATGTGCAATAAATGATCTTATTTTACTCTCCTTTTTATCAATTTTGACTACATTTTGTGACTTTTGTTTGATCTAATGTAAGTTAGGATGTAATTTTCCATCTTTTGTTGAATTTAGTTCTAACATTTAAAAACTCTGTAATTCCTAACAAAGTGTGTGGAAATTCAGTTTTTGTAATAAAATAGGTCATAATCAGTCAAAAGAACAAAGTATGAAGCAATCAACATGTTTTTTGGAGCCTTGGCTTCAATCCGGCTTAGTTTTGGAACTTCCACTTAGTTCCGAACTCCATAACACATTTTATAAGATCTATCACTCGGTTCTAAAACTTTCGGTCTTAGTTCCAAGTCCAACACTTAGTTTTAGAACTCCCGCGTTAGCTCCAAAACTTTCACGGTTAGATCTAGAATAGTCCCCTTTAGTTCCTAACTTCTCCAAAGTTTAGAACCAATGGGAATCTATTTATTTTGATGACATCCAATGATAAAGCAATCAATGAGCCTTTCAATCAGGAGCAGATCAGAAGATTTCTGATTCTTCATACTCAAAGATCTAGGGATAACTTATCAGACAACTATACATCCAACAAGGTTCCAAATTCAACATCTATTTTGGGCATAATTCGGTTCCATCTGAATCGGTAGAACAACTATGGCTGTAAATGCATATTTGAATGAAATATATATATATAAAGACCTGTAGATAGATTTAGGAAAAAATAGATATACATACAAATACATAGAGATAGAGATATAGAAAGATACAATACATTTTTGTAAGACAAACATTTCAGCAATAAAATAGCCACTTTGTTTTGAGAGAATATTACTTTGTCAAATCCTGATTCAAGGTGGAGAAAGGGCCCACTCCTCCAAGAACCAGGATCCTCATTTTATTGGTATTTATATTTCTAAAGAAAATAGTGTAGATCTGTTAATTTTGTAAATTCTTTTGATTCTTTAAGTTGAACTCTATTGTATACTTGTCCCTGCAGGTGTTATAGACTAGATTTTCATTTCCTTGCAATATTTTCACATTATTTTCAACCATGTGTTTATTTCCAATAAAAGTGTGTTTATTTTTTACATTGTGTGTTTATTCTTAAAAATTTATTTACTTTTATATGTGTGTTTATTTCAGAAAGTTTCTTACAGCATAGAGATAATAAGGCTTTGGCCATGGAATCCTAAGGACACTGTAAAAACCCCTAGAAAATAAAATAACAAATACCTACAGTCAATTACTAGATCACTAATATTTTCTTGTTGCATATAGCTTGGACACACTCTTGGTTTGAATATGACATCAACAAAGAGTTGATTAAATGAAGGGAATAACGAAACCCGTCAATCACTATTCTCAGGTCAGCCGCATCGGTGAGATCCCTTAAAGCATGTAGTGTTTCTCCACAACCTCCTTCACTATAGGAGGGATAATTCAAGGCGATGGGGATTTTGGGGCATGGGGATCCTTGGTTGACCAACACATGCACCCGATCTACCTCCTCGCCCATAAAAATCAAAAAGTAAAAATAATTGGTGACCTCATTAAGCATGAACTCACAATATAATTTCTTTAAAAATAGAGAGGAAGCTCATTATTGTTGCATGGTGGATAATAAAAAACCATCCACCGTTGGTCCCAAAAATTGTTCTTGATTCGGTCATTGTGGTACTAATGGATTAGGAACCATTTTCAAGTAATCGCGGGGGAAATTGGTTCTTGGGTCGAAAATATTACACAATAGTGGTAATGATTAAAAAAAGGATTCATGGGAAGAAGAAGATGTATGAGTTTTTTTGAAGTAAAAGACCTTGAATCAATATTCATAGCATTTTCACCTGTTTACAATTTTAAAAATATTCTGGTTAAAAAACTGACCTAATAGTGAAAACAAGGTAGTTAAACTCAAAATAAAAAGTAGCATATTAAATTATTTCAACCAACCTAAAAAATGAGGACTTAACTTGCATCCACTATAAACAATAACATAATTAACTGATTTTCATTAAAAAAAAAATTATTTTTTGTCAAGTTGGATTATATTTTTTATATTTTTCTCACAATTGAACATTTTTCATGTTTGAATATAGAAAAACCTACTATAAATCTTATTCTGCATAAAACAATTAACCAAAACATATCTCCTAAAGAAATAATTAATAATTCAGTAGATGAAGATATAATTGATGATGACATGTCATAGCTAGAAGACAATCCTCACTACCAAATGCCTCCAATAGATGAATGTTCTAATGAAAAGATTCAATTAGAAGACGATATTGATAATACTCTTTAAAAAAAGAAATATGTGAGAAGGAAGAAAACTATGTGGAAAATTGGAAAGTATTTTCAGATAGACTGGGTAGAAAAATATCCATTCGTTGAACCTATAGATCCATAAAATGGTAATGATAATCCAAAAGAATGTATATGTACAATTTGTAGTTGGAAATTAGGAAAAGAACATAAAAGAAAATAAAATTAGACACAATTGAGAAACATTGTGGTAAAGTATATGTGATGAAAAAAAAATGATGTAAAACTAATGAAGATGCAAAGATGGAAAATTGTGAAATAATGCATGCATGTAAGATATGCAGAGGAGTATAAAAATGAAGAAAGAATTTTCAAAAACTTGTGGAGAAAGGAGGAATAATTAATGCAAAATTTTAAAAAGATGTAAATGACAATCTTATGGAAAAAATACACAGTTTTCAACTATATTCTTCATTCTTAAAAAAGGTAGACCTATTTCATGTTTTTCAAAATTTAAGAAATTGTTTAATTTTAATGGGTTTCCTTACCTTCCACAATCAATTGGTCAGATAGCAGTGTTTGGAAAATGAAAAAAAATCTTACAATGATTGAAAAAGGAGGATTTGAAAGAGAAAGTCAAGAATGCAAGTTTTATCTCATTTTCCATTGACAAGGTTACAATAGTAGACAACACATCTTGGGTTTGCATGCATGTTTATACTTTTAAGAACCACACAAGGCAACCTCATCTTCTATTTGTTCATAAAATAAAGGAAAATTGTAATGCTGAAAATCTTTACAAATTGGTTATATCTAATTTAAAGGATATAGTTAGGATGGATGATTATTCAATACCTACAAAGATTATATATGTGTTAGTGTCGATGGTGCATAAATAATGCAAGGTCATAGAATGGGTCTATGTGTATGCCTAAAAACATCGCTTTTTTTTACATGATTCCAATTCATTGCATGGCTCATAGGATGAATCTTCTATATAAGATAGTTAACACATTTAGAAAATTTGAAAATGGTGAAGAGATAATCCATGAATTACACGTGTATATGTCAATCAATCCAAAAATATTTCTAGAGTTTCAGAAGTTTGAAGTTGGAGTGATAGATGATAATTTATTTTATTAAATACATTGATACAATATGGATTTCAATGTATGAGCCTACATGCATATTTTTTGATGAATATCCATTGTTAGTTGGTTTCATATTTAAGTATCATATGCATGTTAAACAAGTAAAATATCTCCTTTTTCACTTAACAAATTTGGAAACATTGTTTTCACTCCTTGGGATTCTACCCATGTTGAATTAAATTAATTCCTTAAGAAAACATGCTCAAGAAATATGATGAAGAGTTAATGCATTTAGATCCATAAATAGTATAAACATTCTATAGAGCATATTCCAAATCTAGATCTAAGGAGTAATGGATTCAAGCAATAACCATATGAATTATACCATGCAAGATCTAGTTATATTCATGTTTAACACCTTGAATCAGTCAATACACTCCATTATATTAAACACAGTAAATACACAAAGCTTCTTACAATATTAGTATCACAAACTTATTGCATGCATCAGATCTGGCAACATAACTTCACAATAGCTCATACATATTCCTCCTATACTACACAGATCACTACATATTTATAAGGGTGGGAATTTCCCTTCACCACTTACATAATTCCCAAAATAGGTCACATGCTGAAAATAGCCATGCGCCTTTACAATAATAGACACACATGCAAGTGTGCTAATAATAGATCTCTTTTGGTTAACTAGTAGTAATAATTCTATTATTAACTCAAACCCATGCAAAGTGCTTAGTAGACGCTCTTCCAAAATAGCCCATTGTGTCGCATAAGTCTTTATCCGGTTTGTGTGCTCTTGCACACTATCTCCAAAAATAGCCCATAATCCTGAAAATGGCTAAGTCCTGAATCTTTCCTTGTCTTTTGCACATGTGTTTTCCTTCCCTATCCTTCCATGCCTTTGAATGTGCCCTTTCCACATGTGAACCTTTTGTGTGCCTTCTGCTAAGTATCATACTTTGTCTACTCAACATTACCCCACACAAAACTACATTGTCCCCCTAATGGTTGCCTCTTGATACTTTTAAAGAATAAAGAATAGGAATGAAAGGAAATTAAAGAATTATGTACAAAGAATGAACTTTCACCCTGTAACATCCTCTGTTTCAACTGGAAGAATTAACTCTGGATATTCTTCTTTGATTTCAGCCTCTAAAGTTTTCCAATCACTCAACGTGGCTTCTACCTTTTCTAGGAATATCTAATGCAATAGAGTCTAACTCTTCTTGCACAATCTCTTCCTTCTCATTCTGCAATACTATAACAATGTTGGACATTACAGTCACCCTTCCTTCCAGAAGATCCATCTTCTGCACTATAATTTTTCCAATTTCATCCAACCTTGTCTTTATGGGGGTCTTGGGCTGCTGCAAGGGCCTCACACTTTTTTGCTTTACTAGTGCCAATCATTCCACATGCCCCCAAAGTCTCATCCTTCATGGCCTTCAGACTTCATTGTCTTCTACCATGGTCCTGATTCTTATTACTGCCTCTAGAGCTGCACATATATTCAATGCCTGGTCTACTTTCTTTAGCTCCTCCTACAAGGTTTGGAGTAATGCTTCATAAGATGAAATATTTCTAACCACTAAAGCCCTTTCTCTCTCTGCTTCCTGCTCAGGGTCCTTTGGCATTGGCATTCAAACCGGTCCATCCTCAAGCACCAAATCAACTAAGGTACACACATAATGCATAGCCAAGGGAAATTTTTGGGTACCTTGGGCTCCAAGTGTGGTCTTGCTTGCAGGACATGATCACCAATCTCCTCTGCCATGGTGATGAGAACCCCATTCTTCTTTTTCTCTAGGTCCTTTTCTCCTTTCAGAATGTTATTTCTACATCTTTAGCTTTGATATCTTCTCTTAGCACTCTAATAGTTGCAAGCTTTATCCACATTCCTACATGCCCACCTCTATAGATACTTTCACTAAGGCATTACTCACCTGTTCATCAGACATAACCATGGGTTTGATGGTTATGTGTTTATTTTGTGGTGCCTTTCTCATTCTTCTTGACACACAAGACTCTTCACATACATCAAAATTAGGCTCATCCATGTGAGTTTGCATGGACCATGACAACTATTTCCTTTGTGTGTGTAGTAGCCATGTCAGGGTCCATCAACTCCCATCCATATAAGTCCTTAAGGCCCACTATATTATGGAATTAGGTGCATAAATTTTACTTGTGTCCTCTTCATAGCCCATGATTGGTGCAACATACTCCCCACTTTCCCTCTTTGTTCTTGGCCCCTTAGGAACTTGAGCGCCAAGGTTTGGAGTTGGATCCTCTATGTTTTGAGCAGTATCTTGTTCTGTTTCACTCTTCTTTACTCCTTCTTCTTCATCCTTCATTTCTTCATCCTTGGGTTCTTCCACATCCTCTGTGGTACAGGAGTTCTAGGTGCACTCTCTGTAGACTCCTCCACCTCCTCATTCAGCTTTCAACTTTCTCCTTCTTTTCTCAGTTGTCTCTTTCTTGTGGAGAGAGTCATGGTGATCTTCATACTAACTGTGGAGTTCCTATGCCTTGTGTTCTTGTTCTTCTGAACACTCTCTTGAAATGATGCTCTCCTTGGACTACTTCCAAGTCCTCTTCTTCTTCTTGTTCTTCTGTGGTGGGGTACTTGCATGCTCAAGTCTCCATTTTTTCTATAGGCTACCTCTAGCCTCTATGTACCAAGCCACCACTATCTTCACACTCTTCTTCCTCATCATCTACCTCTATAGGTTCTGTGGGCTTTGGAGCTGGTACGTTCTCCACTATATGCTTTCCCTTAGGTGGCCCTAGGGAGTGCGAACTCATTCTCCACATATTTTTATTCTCCATCTTGGCTTAAGATGAAGGTATACGAGTGCTTCTCCTAGTGTCCCCAATTTCCAAGCTTACAGGGATTCATGTTTAGAACATCTGAAATGAGTCTCTCAACATAGGCAGCCTTTCCTAGATAGACATATGTCTTCCTCAGAGTGTGGTAGTCATAGTCTACCTTATCTATAATAAAATTTAGGTGGCATGCATCAGTAAAATGGTGGAATGATGCCTAGAAGTAGCATGTTGTGAAGGCATATGATAGTTTGCACCATGGGCTCCAAGTCCCATCCTTCATAGAAAATCATGATGCAAAAGTGTTGGTACACCATGAATTGTACTACCTTTCCCACCACTAATGGTAACTCCTTAGGAATGTGCCACTCCTCTTCAAATGTCACACGTGAGCCTATCATACCACATCTCCACCCTCTTGTTTGAATGGCCCACTCATTGACCCTTCACATAAATATTTATCAAACCTTTGTGCAAGGGATTTTTCTCCATGGGATACTCCCATATCTTGTCCTTTGGCCCATCGGGCACTCCAATCTCCATAAATACTAAAGAAAGTAAAATAGTGCCAAAACTAATTTTGTCACTGTGCACACTCTCCTCGATAATGTTCTCTACAATGTAGCTTTCTATGTTGTATATCACTCCCTGTGACATTCTCCTCGTGATATGCAGCCACATTGTATTCACTTGTGACCACCTCTCTTGGTCATTCAAATTTGTTACTAGATGTGCATTGCTTCCTGAACCACTGGGTACTTCTTTAACTTTTCAATGTCCATCCCACATGGGACCCTTTGTATATCCTAACTCCTTCCATGTGTTTCCAAGATTTTTGCTTTATCTATTAGATCACTAGACAAGGTCTACCCATGTGCCTTTTAATCCTGTCATTGTTGCAATCAAGGCGGTTGTGATTCTGACCCTCCATCTAAAAATAGAAGAAGTCCTCATGGACTCTTCTCATTAACCACTAGTATAATGGTTCATACTTTCCAAAATAAGGGAGCTCATATAACTGATAGACTCCAACCTACTTTAACAACTTCTCCCCAACATCATCATATACTGGCATGTCCTCTGTTGTGTGCTTGTTGGTCTTCGTGCTCAACAACGCATCTAACTCCTTGTTATCGATGTGTGGTGGTTGTAATCACTTATTTTACACTTACGGATGTGGGAATCCCATTCTTTCCCAACTATAACACCTTCTGGTACTACATCTCCAAAAATTACTTTCTAGGGCACAACTTCAACTTCTACCTCCACTTTCTTCTTTCCTTTAGCTCTTGTGGTAGGTACTTTCTTTGGTGCCATCTGAAAATCTCACCTTTCTATCCTCTATGTAGTGCGTAAATGCATCTCCTTCTATCCTCTATAGTGAGAAATTCCAAACCCTAGCTCAAATCCATGTGCCCTAGTTGAAATCACATGCCCTAGCTCTTTCACAATGCTCTGCTTTGCTCAAACCCTTCACAAATGGGGACACAAGCTTCTTCTATGCACAAAATCTACTCTCCACATCTGGTTTCACACTCTCCACACCTCAATACTCTTTTCTCATCTCGGTCACACTTAGCTCATTCAAATTCTTGTGATTAAAATGGTAAAAATGAACTCGCATCACGTCCTTATATATATTTTCAAAAATTTGTGCATTTATTGCTCCTTCACCTACCAACAATCCTCTCATTAATTGACCATTTTCACAATTTCTGCGTGGTACATCTTCACACCTCAGCTATAACCTTCTAGCATGCCTTCCTACCTTCTAGCTACAAACTTCTCTTTAGCATGCTTCCATGCACCTAAGTACCTCACCACTGCGCCTTCTCTTGGTAGTCTCTCATGGTTACTTACTTACCTCATTATATTGTTCCTTCATTTATCTCCATCTATGGTCCTTATTTGGAAGCAATCTTCTTTCCACCAACTCTCCAAACTTGAATAACACCTATAGCAGTTTTTTTCTTTATGTGTACCCATTTTTCAATAGCCACCCCACACAAATGGTATGTGCAGTCCTCTACGCATAAAAATTCTTCAAATGGTAATTAGCTTCTAGCGTGCAAACACACTTATTACACAAAACACCAACTAAATTGACAAAGCATAGTGATGAAGAAGGAAATACATTAAAGGAATACATAATTGAAAACCTAATCTAAATGGCAACACTTGCCTTATTACAAACACCAAGAAGACTTATTTATAGTAGGGCTTCAGCCTACTCCCATTGAAGTAACTGGGTAACCATATTCCATCAAGTGCCTCTAACTGACAAGCTCTTGTTTCAAGTATGTAAGTGATAACATATGGTCCTAACCAATGTACTTTAAGTTTTCTGGATGGCACAAAAACTTAGAATCATAAAGAAGCACCATTTTCCTATCTCAATTTTTGTCCCTGATGTGCATATGTCATGCCATGCTTTCTTCCTGGCTTTTTCTTTCTTCTTACTCCAACGTGCTATTTCTCATCACTCATCCAACTTAATCAACTTTTCAATTCATTCTTCTAATGCTTGTTCATCAGCTAGACCTCCAATGACACGTAATACACAAAGAAGGTAACATGAATTCCATAGGAAGAACTACTTCTGCACTAAACACCAATTGAAAGGGTGTGGCCTTGTTTAACCACTTGTATGTTGTTCTATATGCCCAAAGCATGACAAAAAAATTTATCATCCCAATTTTCTTTCCAACATCACAATTTTTTTCAATGTCTGGCTCAAAATCTTGTTGAAAGCCTCAACAGTCCCATTTTCCTGAGGATGATATGGTGTAGTCTTATGGTGTGCAATCATGAACTCATCCAATAGAATTCTGATTGTCTCATTCAAAAATGTGTGCCCTATCACTTTGGTCAAACTCAATGGGCATCCATACCTTGTAATAATATTTTCCCATAGAAACTTGGTTGTTGTAGTTATTGTGTACAATCCTTTGTAGGTGTTGCTTTTCCCACCTTGTCAGATAATTTATGCAAGTGATGATATAGCATGATCCAGTCCTACATGTGGCTGGTGAAATAGGACCCACAAAATCTATAGCCCATTTCTCAAATGGTTCTTGCACTAGGAATAGGTCTTAAAGGCATTTCATCTCTTTGTCTTGGTTTTCCAAGGCACTGACAGTGATCACAAGCCTTGTAATATGCCTTACAATCCTTATATAAGGTCTCCCACCATAATCAATGAGTAGAATCTTATGCACACATGGTGTCATCACTGCATAGTGCCCACCTGCAATACCACCATGAGCCTCTTCCATGATATATGTGCGCTCATGTTCTAGTACACATCGGTGTAATACTTCATCTCGGCCTAACTTGTATAGGTCACCACTAATCAACATAAATGGTGCCACGTGAATGGAAAGTTATTTCTTCTCTAAGGATTTCATTCCTTCTGCACCATACCTATACGTAGAAAGAAAAAATGTCCTCTAATTCTGATGGCATGCATTGTAACCTATATATAACTATGCATCGGGCATGGTATCTTCAATTTCCTGCATGTCTTCTCTCGATTGTATTATGGATAAATGGTCTGGTCCAAAATTACTTTTCCTAGTTTTACCACAATTGTAAAATCAAATTCTTGGAATAAGAGTACCCATCGGCATATGCCCCTATAAAATGGGCTTGTTTACCAAATACTTCAATGCCATGTGATCGGTATAGAATACAAATGGTGTTGCTAGTAGGTATTATCTGAATTTATGTAGCACATAGATCATTGACAAAAAGCTTCACACTCTGTAGTTGTATAATTCTTCTTCTGCATGAGTCAACTTTCTACTAGCAAAATAGATAGGATGATCTATAATACCTTCTCCAGATGAGCCAACACCATGCCAATGGTCATGCTAAAGCATCCACATGTACATGAAATGGTTGGTCCCATGAGGAAAGCACAATAATAGGCGTTGTAGTAAGTTTCTCCTTTAATGTCTCGAATGTGCACTGTTGTGGTTCCCCCTAATAGAATGTCCCTTTTCCTTTTAGTAACTCCTCCAAGGGTGTGAAACCTTAGCATACCCTTTAATAAATTTTCTATAATACCTAGTGTGACCTAAGAATCCATGCACCTCACTTTGATTGGTAGGCTCTTCCAGGCCGATAATGACTGCAACCTTAGCTTGGATCAACCAAAAACCTTCCTTGTAGATGATGTGCCCTAACAATGTGCCAAATGGTGTAGCAAATATGCATTTCTTGATGTTCAAAGAGATGTTAACTATCGACATCTTTCAAACATTAAGCGTAAATTGTCACAATGATCCTTAACAAAGTCCATACACCATCCAATCATCATCTAAATAAACTTACTCGAAAGTTATGAATAAAATCCTTGAATGCTTGGAAAACTATGCACGAGAATACAACAGGCATTTTTTAGACCAAAAGGCATCACAAGTATAGGAAAAAATTCCCCATTCAGTGGTAAAATTAGTCTTTTCCTAATCCTCCTGTGTAATCCTAACTTGATGATACCCAGAGAATCCATCTATAAAGGAATAGATCTCATGCTTGCCAAACACCTTCTAATATTTCCTCTATGAATGGCGTAGGAAAGGATCAGTCACACATGCAGCATTCAGCTCCTGTAGTCCACACAGATCCTAATCCACCATCTTTCTTTATACTGATCACCATTGGGCTAACCCATTCTGACTCATCTAGGGGCTTGATGATTCTAGACTTCAACATTTTGTCAATTTCTTCCTTGACCTTTTTGCACAAGTTGGGGTTCATCCTATAGGGTCTCTTCCTAACCGGCACACACCTTCCTTCCTTAAGATTTATCTTCATTTCTCCTAATGATTCATGCATGCCTTTTAGTTCATGGTATCCCCTAGGAAATAAGTCTTGATAATCTCATAGTAACTCAATGATTTTTTCCACTTCAGAGTCAGACCAATAATCCCCAATTATGGCCTCCTTAGGCTCAACATCCGATCCAATATTCACTTTCTTTGTTTTTCATAGGTTCATGATAGGCACATGTGGTCTTATCTTACACTTATCCAAAACCTCACGCCTACATGTTGAATGATCTACATCCATATTTTCTACTTCTTCATCATCCACTAAGTAGACCATCTTTCCTTTTGCTTTCTCAAAGCAAAGCACTTAAGTAGTGTGGCATCTGTCTCTATTTCTTTAAAAAAATGTGCTCTCTGAGTCATTTCCATCAAATAACTCTTGAATGAGTTCTTCTACCTTTTGCACTGTCTCCCATAGTTAAGCACTTTATAACCCTTAATGCCTCTTCTACTAGAGGTTTAGTAGAGAAGTAGTCAAAATTTTGGATCATTCCTGCAATCAAATCCTACCAATTTCTAGTCTCTCTATGGAGTTCCACATATACATACCAAGCACACATGCATACCTTGTAAAGTGGAATAAAATTTTGCACCCAGAGTGAAGGTGGTAAAGCTTCCTACCCCTCTGTCCAGAGTCTCTCACACTGCTTGAACGTGGTGTTGAACAAGTTGATTACCATGATAAGTGCAGATTTGAGTAGGTGCATTGCTCTTGGAAAACTGAGTAGAAAGAGAAATCCTGATTTCATTCCATCCTACAAGATTATCCTTGTGAACCACCCACCAGTGCGTTGTTATCCCATATAGGGTATATGCTAGCATATTCCATCTCTCCAACTGGTCTATCCATTGTTCCTCCATGGCACAAAAAATACCATAGGATCTCCTTCTCCAGTGTATCGAGGTACCGAGTTGTTACCTATTCTCTTGATACAACAAGGTCTACTATTCTATGCAAAATGTGATTCTTACTTTTTGCCCTACTAACTCATAAGTACCATGAGCCCAATTATCACAAGAATACTTGTAGTATCACTAATAGACTATGTGCATCTTCCCATTGAAGGATTCCTTCTTTAGATGGCTCGAGCACTTTTGGGTCCCGGATGGCACATACATAAATCCTATTCAGATCTTCCTCACTCAAAGGCTCAACATAGGGTGTAGATTTCCCATCGGTTAAAGGGATAATAACCCTTTCCTCCTTGTTCTCAAAACTGATATAACCCTTGTTGAACCAAGATCAACATTATTTGCATAACACCAAGGGCACCCAAGTAGAGCTGGGAAGTTGTCTACTTTTACAAGTGCCAAAACCTCAAAGTCCCCTATGAACTTGGCCCCTTGTATAGTAATGGATGCATCTTTTAAAACTCCAATAGGGTGGCCTTGGTTCGATTAGCCATAAATAACACATTAGAAGATGGTGTAATGGGGTCTCCCCATTTGTACCCATGCATCTAAAGTAAGCACATTGACTTCTGTGCACTATGTATCAATCAATATATTACTCAAAATCCATCCATCCATAACAACATTTAGAGTGATTTCCTTGTCATAGTCTAAGCTATGGGGGAATATTTACATGCAGGATCTTCGTCATCCAGTCTCAATACTTGTGCGTGAGTGTTTCCCTTTAGCCAATTCCCTAACAATGGAATGATATTCTCTTGGTGCAACATTTTTCACACCTCCTTCAAGTCATCAATATCATATTGGACCATCTCTGCTGCTTTCTTTTTCTCCATCTTCCGTGATTGCTCCTTTAAACACTGTATTTCACCCTGAAGATTTCTGAGTACCTCCATGGTTTCCTGATAAACCTCCTTTTGATGGATAGGATCTGGGTACCATGCATGTAGAACCTCCTCCTTAGTGATGGTAGGCTTCTATATAACGCTTCTTTGGCACACGCCACTTCAGTGTGGGTAGTGATCTTTACATGAAATACCTCAGATTTTGGTTCCAACTTGGGCATCCACTGATTTTCCACAGACGTTGTATCCTAACCATCCATGTGCCTTTGTTTTCTTGTTTATGTTACTTAAGATGCTCATATAAGTCTAGGCATTCCTCATAGCTATGATTCTTTCCATAGAAAGAACATGTAATATTTTGAGGACATTCACGCATGTAGTGGTCAGGAGATCCACATGTATAACATGTTCCATGAGGAAACTCACCTCATCCACCACCACGGCCTCGGCCTCCAAATCCACCATGGTATCCTCGACCTCTACCATGACCTCCTTCAAAATGCCCCTTCATTCTGATCATAGCATGCTTGATTGTTGATCCCAATCCTGATGCTCATTCTTACCCTTAGAGTTATCTGATACTCTCATCTGTCATACACCAATATCTATAGCATCATGGATCTGACCAATCAATCTGGCAAGTCTTCCATATCATGAGTCATGGACCTACAAATTTTACAATAGTAAGAGACATTTCTTCCTTATTGTGCATTGTAATAATGGGCAGTGGCTAGCATCATGGTTCAAATGACATATCTCATAGTCTAGCAATAATGAATGCATGGATCTGTGGGGACAACTATCCTTGGTGTGACCTTCCACTTCACAATCTATACACCAAATCCTCATGCGCATCTCATGTGATGAGTTTTCCGATAGTTTCTCCAACTGCTTTTCCATAGCTGCAATTTGTGCTTCCAAGAATGGGCTGACTCCAGTGTCTATACTTCCAACTACCTCAGTGCATAAAAAGCTTCTTCAAGTGCTTTGCACAAATCAGTGTATGTCTTATGTGATAGCCCCTTAAAAGGTGTAATCATACCTCCAATGAACCATTGTGCATGTTGGCTTGCGTGAATATCATAAGAAAGCTTAGATAAAAGCATTTTTTGAAATGGGCATCATACTCCTGACACTCTCAGTAGTGCCTTGCTTATATCCTTGAGCGCACTTATACTCTTCTGCTCAAACTCAGGGATGTGAAACTCTTTAAGGAAAGCATATTTTAATGTTGCATAGTCTATGCAAGTCTGATCAGGGTCAAAAAATTTGTACCATCTATGTGCATGTCCTTGTAACATAGTGGAAAATTGACTTGCCCTATGCACTCAGAAGCCATGATCCCTTTTGTGTGCCATAATATTTCACACATGTGCACATGTTCAACAACATCTTTTATGCCCCTATATTCTTTGGAAGATGAAGAGACATCTCCATGTAAATATTTTGGGGTTGGTGTGGACCTTTCCCCTAATCCAGAACCTCCTATGTTTCCTTTACCTCCAAAACCACCAGATCCACTAGAACTAGAACCACCTATACCTCCTAATCCTCCACCTATAGCTAGAAATGGACTAGAAGATGTACTTCCTTGTGTCCCAACAGTAGTAGTATTAAATGAACCCCTATAGTTTGTGAAGTGTTACCACTCCTAGAAGTGAGTCCAAAATTCTACATGTGCTTGAATTTTGTGCAGATGATGCACTTGAAAAGGTACCTCCAAACAATAATGAAGACATTTTTCCCTACCATCAATGTACTTTCTATGTGACTTACTCTTCTCTCCCACTGCCTAAATTATCTTGTTGACTACTTTTCATACTAGATACTGGAAAACCAAGTGCAAGGGCTAGGTTTCTAGGTAGATTCAGATGCGTTCCCATGGCCTAGGTCATCTCTGTTGGTGTGCTTCCATGTGAGGCCAGAGGGGTTCCCTGTCATGCTTTCCCAAATGGGGAGTTCTTGATGCTCTAGCTCCATGCCTTCTACGTGAGCTCCAAATCCTTCACGATCCATCTCTCTCCTCAATGCCATTCACTCTGTAACATCATGCTGCTTCTCTCTATCTCCCTCTCACGTGCCTCATTATACTTAAGCCACCTTTCTTCTCTCTCCTTTTTGCCACTAGGTCTTCCATCTTTCACCAAACCTACTCCTTCCCCTATGTGGTGGGGTTTAGTTAGCCATCGGTTTTCTTTCCAAGTTCAGGGTCACCATCAAGATTTTGATCACAATGGAATGCCTTGCAAGTAAGTTCCCCTGGGATATCATAAAAAATGGAATTCCGCTACCTTTGGGCAAGAATAAGTGGAAATTGAGTACTCCAGAATATAACTATTTAGAACACCATGAAACCAAGTATCCAAACACGTGTCCAAATCAAGATCAGCATCATAAAGGGCCTAAAATTCTTCCTACATCCAACAAGTGCATGATACCTCCAATCCATTTTAGATGCATAAAAACCAGCCACTCATACAGTTCTACTAGAAAAATAGTGAAGAAGCTCTCATACAAACTATCATATAAATTTTGTTCCACCCATGCATGTGTGTTAAACTCAGATCCGGTGTTGAACCTCCATGTGTATTCTTCTTCTAGATCTTGTATCCACTCCTCAACACTTTCTAGGGTCAACCGGTATGTCTTCATCATCAAACCATCCTAAAAACAACTAAAAAGAGGTCCCAAAAATGGAACCAATGATGTAGCCTAGAATTTACTAGAAATAACCCAAGCGCATTGGCACATCACTCAACCTAGACTGAGTGCTCACCCAAAGCGCACAAAGGTACCAGGCCCCTCTTTAGGGTTGCTTGTGTAGGATGTTAGCAAGATGAAGAGTTAATGCATTCAGATCCATAAATAGTATAAACATTCTACAGCATATTCCAGATCTAGATCTAAGGAGTAATGGATTTAAGCAATAACCATATGAATTCTACCATGCAAGATCTAGTTATATTCATGTTTAACACCTTGAATCAGTCAATACACTCCATTATATTAAACACAATAAATACATAGAAGCTTCTTACAATATTAGTATCACAAACTTATGTGCACATCAAATCTGAAACATAACTTCACAATAGCTCATATATACCTCCTTACTATACTACGTAGATCACTACATATTTATAAGGGTGGGGACTTTCCCTTCACCACTTACATAATTCCCAAATAGGTCGCATGTTGAAAATAGCCATGCTCCTTTACAATAATAGACACACATGAAAGTGCACTAATAATAGATTAATAGGGATGATAATTTTGAGGCCATGTAGTGGTCAATCCTATATTTTTGAATTTTGCGGTAGGTAAGAAATTTATAAGTGATTCATATAAAAACACATGGATAATATCATTAAGCATTTTGGGAAATCAGTAGATTGTAAGGAGTTGAAATTAAGGGTCTTCTTCAAACAAAATTACTTTCATGTCAATCAAGTCATTTTGACATCACAATGGTCGAACAATATGACGTCTTAAGTGAACCAATAGATAACGACTCAATTACACGACTATGGAAAAGTTGTATCATAGTAGCATCCTACATGAAAGAATTAGTCAATATTTATAATTATATGGATTGTTTTAGATAATGATATTACAATAAATTTGAGATGAAAGGGTTTTTGGTGCATTATTATTTGTTAAATTAAAATATCAAAACAAATTGGATAAAAATATTGAGACTTGTTTGAGATTGTATGTTTCACAATATGATGTGGACACATTTCCTTATGAAAGAGTAATGGAAGTATAGAATTATATTGCACAAAGGAGAGGGGTATGTAATTATAATATAGGGTCTAACAAAAAAAGACATAAAAATCAAAACAACGAATCAAAATATCAACGAAAGATTAGATAACAGTTTGAATTTTGAAGACCTAAATAGTTAAGAATTGTTTGAGCTATCTGATATAGACTAAATATGTATACATATGGACATAATATTTCTAAAAATAAAATTTTATATCAGATTATAAGTATGTAACTTGTTATTTGTGACATACGCATGCTCTTTATTGAATAATATTTTCATTGTTGTACTTTGTTGTTTAGAGTTTTTAATCGAGAGATGTCATACTTATTTTTTCTATTGTCTTTTCAATCAAACTAATATCATAGCATTATCTGAAGAAATTATGCATGAATATAATACAAGTACAACACAACATAGATTGAAACTCTCAATATTTTCATATAATGAAGAAGATTAAAATTACCAAAATATATATATATAGTTTGAATATTAAACTATTTTACAAATTACAATTCAAATGACAAATTTTACAATTTTATCTTGCAGCTTCATCCTTAAGAAGTAGAGTCTTTAGTTTGTGTTATTGTCTCCTTTGCACCAAAACCTTCTTTTAAAACATCTAACTGAAAAATACCCTTCACGGTTGCATTGATATTTAAAATTATTTCACGTTTTGGATTTCTTGCATCACCAATATATGGTAACATTGGATCCAATTAGTTTCCTTCTACAATATTTTAGGATCCATTCCATGCTCCTTTATTATCCTTCTAAAGGTATTATTTTGCTTGTTTAAAATAACAAGCTTTTGCTTCAAATCAACTGATGTAATAAAAAAATTCCTTGCACTTTTAAAATGCACATCAAGCATTGTGGATCATACTTCAAATTTGATACTTCAACTACATTTTAAAAACAAAAAAATATTTAAAAAATATAAATAATATTTGAAAATTAATTAAAACTTACCAATGCCTTATCCCTTTCCACATTCGCAATAACAACGAAGCCCTTGTCTCTTGACCACATATTATGGTAGGCTTGTGCTTCTGCATTTAAATTCTCTATTTTGTTCAACATTATATCTAATACATCATCATTATAAGTATTTGTAAAAGACATAGTACCAAACACAACCTAATTCATCAAAATATCAAGCTTAGTTGGTTTGTTTTGAACTGAAGAATACAATAAATGTCTTTGGGAGTGGTTGTTAAATCGGAATTTATTTCTTTAATAAAAACTTTAGCCCTAAAATCCCAAAATCTTAATTGTTCTATATCCTTTGATAAAATATCATTAACCATGGCTTGGCAATTGTTGGCCAAAAGATTATGAAGTGAAATTTTGGTTTTTTTCGTTATCATTTAAGGCAGTTTCTCTTGGAGAAGGTGTGTTTGATCTTTGTTCTCTTTCTAGAGAAGGATTCCTTATCCCATGAATCATATCTTGTGGATTAAAATTTCCATGGGCATGAACGCCATTTTTAATCCCAACATATACCTCATCCAAATCAGTTTCATTCAAAATAGAAACACCTTGCACACTAGTAACATTTTCCAATGAAAAATTTGGAAACTCAACTGCAAAATTAAGGGTTCCCCTGCTTGAAACTGGAGCATTAAATGAAATATTTTTCTCATCGCCCTTATTCGTGGCATTTTGGTGTGGCGGTGACATCTTTCCCCTCAAAGTATCGGATGTATTTGGAATGGGAAGCAGAGGAGACACGTAATAAATTGATTGATTGTAGAAAACATGAGAAAATTGAAATGAAAAACATAATAAGAATGGAATAATAGAAAATTATATATCATTTATGATTAAAAAACATTACTTATTCATGTATCTTGCAACTAGGATGTAGATGGGGCCAATTGTAGTTGTGGTTTTTTTATGGGTATAGTGAAAATATTGTGAGTGGGATTGGTATTAGTAGTGTTGATCTAAACATAATTAACCATTAACAATTTAAATTTATCAGTTTCTTCGTTTAAAAAATATAATTTATAAAAAACTAAAAATTAATTAAAATTAAAACTTAAATGAGATACATACCTTGAGGTAACGAAGATATATCTTGATCTCGTGTTTCATCAAATTCATATACAATTCTTATTCGAATATAACTAGTCCATTGATATAAACATGAGCTACTTTAGAGGTTTCTCGGAGCAAAGGAATGTAAACAAATTATAAATGTTTAATGTATATTTATATGAAATTATATATACGTTAAACATATTGAAATATATAAATAATAAAAACCTACAATTAGTGGCACAATGGAAGTGTCAATTGGATGAGGAGTTAAGGAAATCCTCATCCATTTCACTTGATAAGTTCTTATTTGTGGAGTGGTGTCCTCGGTCTGCTGATCATCCGAAACACTAAATGAATCTCCGTAATTTGGTGGGAAATGTCCTCTTATGGAATCCTCTCTTCTAGTTGCAGTTGTAGTAGTTATCCCCTATTATAATTCAACAATGAATTGACTATTAATTCCAAATATAATATATAAAATATTAAGAAAATTAATGATAATGATTAAAAAGTAAATAATCATAAATTTGGGAGTTGGAAATAGCCTCCTGTTGTTCAATTATTAAATACATAGTTGTAATCTTTTTGTGGAGTACAGAGGATAACTTGGGTGAAACATAAATTGTACAGAGATTCATAATATAACACAAGAATAAAATTTATGGAATTAATAGTAACAATGTCATTCACATTAATGTTACTTAGGTCAATTCTTATCCTAGAGGATAAGAAAGTGCACCAATCATATTTTTGTCCACTAAGGGTGTGCACGATATAAGTCAGGGCTCAAAATGGAATATCTATTAATCTACCCTACAATATACTTATGGCCTTGAAAAATTGCATGACAACTTACAAAAATTGATTACTAAAATCCTTGAGGGTAATTCCCCTTTTTGAAGGATTTGGGGAAACTATAAATGTAAGGAGACAAATTTATAAATATTAAATAAGACACAAAATAAAAATTCCTAAAATAAAAAATGATATAAATAGTAATATGATTATTTAAAACTTAGTTACTTACCAGTAGCTACATCAATAGATAATTCGTAATGAGACTCCAAATACTTGACATCTTCATTAGTCAAAATAGCCTTCATTGTGATAGGATCCACATCTTTGTGTGGTAGTCTTGTCAAACATTGAATGTCTTTAGGGGAAATTTCAAAG
Source organism: Taxus wallichiana var. yunnanensis (assembly GCA_018340775.1). Classification (NCBI taxonomy): domain Eukaryota; kingdom Viridiplantae; phylum Streptophyta; class Pinopsida; order Cupressales; family Taxaceae; genus Taxus; species Taxus wallichiana. The sequence continues at coordinate 590,714,812 of CM031239.1, read as the reverse complement.
GATAGTATTTGTGATGGATCCTTCAAATTTATCCTATATTATTGATGTTATGACTAAAGGTAAAGCATAGACTCGCCATAATAGTGAAGTATATATACATTCTTAGCATGTGTATATCTTGATAAGAAGGGATTGTATAGGGAATAACCATCATCATAGTCAAAAGTTGTGAGATCGATAGAAAAATAATCAATAATAATATTTGGTTTAATGATATTTTCTACGGGAGGATGCTAAGTGTGAGCAATAGTGATATTGACAGGGTTGACATCTTTCCTACATGAACAAGGTCACAAAATGGGAGGTAAATAAGAGATGATAACATTAGGAATATTACACATATTAATCCTAAATTTGTTTTCATCAGGGATCATCATCATTTGAATCAAGAGGTTTGGGTGGAGTATGGACCACAACCTCAAGATGTCCACTATAGATGCGAAGAGAATCCACCGGGTAGTTAAATAATTGATAGTCTCAAAATGGATGGTCGGAATCTTGTTGATGGTGCAAAATTTTAATTTCCCATTTATTGTTGGAAGAGGTCAAAGTTCCAATGGTTGGTGTCTCCTTTTACTTTATAGGCAAATCCTAGATGTGAAAACTTAACACATTGGCGAGAAAGGTAACACAATTGCACGCATGAGATGAGTTTATGGTCACCCTAAGAGGATATTATAAGACAATAATAAATTGAATAATTGGGATCTTATTTGATAACTTCTAGTTGATACTTAAAATAATTGAGGAGGAATACATGGGTGCGTTTGAAGCATTAGAGGAGCCAAAATAATTTTTTTCTAGGTTCATCATTATTGTTTCACGTCTAGTATTGCATAATAGTGTTATAGATTTGTATTATTTATGTTGTATAACACACGAGGTGCATAATAATGTACTATTATAATTTATATTGGAGAAAATATATGAGAAGTATGGTTCTTTGAGATTATTTGTGTGTATACACATTTTATATCTTGTTCAAGGTTTAAGTGATATTCATAAATGTTAAGGGATGTCATAATATATGTTGTGTATGATGATGGTATTTTAGTAGATTTCACATGATGGTTTATAGGTTGACAAATGATTTTATTTATGTATTATGAAGTAATAGGGTTTTATTTAGCATCATTGACAATCACAATGTGTAATCTTTGTCATCGTATTAATTTATTATTACAAGGTTCCATACTCTCTGGATTGTGCTTCAAGTAAGAGCTCAACACACTCTTGCATAGTTAAATATGTCAGTGTGAGTGATGTGTTTCTCTAATTATTTTTGAAAAGAGTTAAGTCTATGTGCAAAGGAATCCTTAGGGTGTTATCCTTCTACATAGGGGAAAGAACATCTAAAGCACCGAAAACAATGCATATTTTTAGAATGTTCATAGCATGATTAGTCTCACCTTTCTTCATAGAAGGTTTTCTACTTAAGGTGAATTGTTTCATATTTCCTTTCAAATTATTGTTTTCTCTTTAAACTTAATAAGAACTAGAAATTGTTGTATATAAGATTGAATTTTGACACACTTGAGAAAAGTTTGCAAGGAAAAGAGTGAGTGTATATTGAAGGAGAGATTTCTCCTAACAACCAAAAAAAAAAAAAGTGAATTCGTGATGCTAGCCATACAAAAAATGTCGTGGTATGTTAGAACTTTTTTTTCCATGGGCGTGTAAAATTTGATAGACATTTCATTTAGGAAAATGTCTCTTTTATCAAACTTGGAATCCTACTTCATATAATATATAATATTGGTTCTATTCTTTCTCCTTTTTGATCTATAACCAAGTTCAATTTATTTGAATTTTTGCATCGCAAGTTTTGAATATTATTATTTTTCCCATCTTTTCATTAAAAAATAGAAATTGTTTTCTTGAAATGTGTAAACAAGGTACTATTTCACTCAAAAAAATTTGTGTAAACAAGGTACTATACCACTTTCCAATATTCTATTCTTTGCTTTTGGTATGGCATGTACTTGATTTTCGGATCATTTCCCAAATATGCTTTAGATGGAGAAGTAGGCTTTGGTTCGAGTATATATATGGAGAATGGAGATAAGCTTTGAGCAGAGGAAATCTTAGCTATAAACTATAACGCCCTCAAATTTGACACACAAATACAATAGTAAAAATATCCGAATAATTTTTTTTTACTTTAAATTCTCACTACACAACACCACATGGGCTCCAATAGATAAAATTAGCATGCCATAAGACACTTGCACAAAACATTGACCCAAATAGATAACATTATAACACCATAAACATGTTGATACCACACTTTTCCTCCTAATGAACAAATACTAGCAATGACCCAACCACAAAAGGGACCCAAGGATTGACGACTCCACAACACAACTTTACCATGGTTACATCTTAGTTTCGATTAAAATTCTAATAGCATTTGTCATCCAAGGATAAATTCTCCTTTTTCCACCTACACATTCTCAAATTCATTTAACATTCAACTTACAATACAAACACTTAATTTGGCTCTTTATCCCTTACAATAATCTCCATAACTTAAATAATTATTTTCCATATTTCAAAATGCATAAAAATTCCTAATTCTCTCGTTCTTATGTTAAGGTTTTGTTTCTCTAGATGTTTATTTGATGTTTAAATTTTACCCTTGTTACACAAGGGAAACTAACGTGAAGTCAAGGAAGAAATCTTAGGATTTAAGGGAGATTTAGATTCAAGATACCTCTTCCCATAAATATTCTTCCATCACGGTATCTTTATTTTCCTGTTATAGTTGATATGGTTCAATAACTTGTTTGAGTCAATTCAACATTTTCACTTCATAAATTTTTATTTAGATATATACATTTAAGAACTTATGTTTGCTTGAAAGTTTGATCTCACTAAGAGAAATTCATATTCTTCTTTTTTACAACATAAGAATGCCTCATTAAGTTATAAGGACTTCAAGTATGACATTATTCCTAACCAAAATCTCATTAATTCTTATACTCTTTACACTTACGTCGTACTTTGGTCTCACTATTGGCATTATTTTAGAACAATTGTAATTCAAATGACACATAGTTTACACTTAAGGATTCATGACTACAAGGAGTGGTGACCCTGCACCTAACTACTCATTTCATTTCTCTTAGACCATCAAGTATTAAACGCATATAACAAGACAACCCAACAACTATATGCTTCTCAAATGCCTTCCAAGGAACAATTTAAATTGTTGGGTGAATATGCATTAGTGTTTCCTTCACCAATAACCTTAAGAGAGGCTCCATGATCTATTAACTTCAAAATAATTCATGGATGGGGAAACTACACCATACGAGAAGCACATGGTAATCACTGCTACACACTAAGGGTCACATTTATCTAGAGGGACAAAGGGAGTTCAAATTTAAAAGTTATAAAATTTTACGTGTTCAAAATCCTTCTAAAGCAATATTTACAATCTTTGGTAATCATATGTCATATGTCCTTTACTTAATCACTAAGATCCTAAGGAGTATGATTTCACACTTAACCAAGTTTGGATTATTCCTAGAAATTTAAGTATTAGATGTGTATTACAAGGTGATATGCAATTATAATGTTATACACCCTATGATCCTCTAGTGACTACCCTTCTCATTGGAAAAATATATTAATGTGTGATTCATCCTAATTCCCATAAGAGGTCCACATTCGACTAATTTCCATTAACACCGAAAAGGGCCTACACCATACCAGAAGGATAACTATAGAAAATGATTATGCTTACCCCACAACTTATACACAACTAGAACACTCTTGCCATGATAACACCCCTATTTGTTAGGAGAAAGGAATTCAAACTCATAGGTTTCATACATAGGTATCTTACGATGTGGGTTCCACTCATGTTCCAAACCCTCATTTCATAAGTACATAACATGCTTAACATTAAGTCTATGGGATGAATCATGAGTTTTAATTTACATTAGGTTCAACACCTCGTTAGGACCAAGTTTAGAAGTTTATACTAGATGCAAGATTTGCAAAGTGAAACACAAGGGCACAACCCATCATCACGAGGTTCTATCAAAGGTTGACACCTAAAGGTAGAACTATTAGTGGATAAACAATAGCACCCATACTTAGGATGGACGAGGTAATTAGAGTGAGGATAACTTAGTTTGGAAGAAATATCAGATTGTTGTTAACTATATAGTGTCAAAGCTCACCTACTAGTCATGCAATAATTGAGGAAAGATGACGAATTGAAGGTGTTTAAAGAACAATTTCATTTTAATTTATAAAGAGATACTTCTTCCTTCCATTCATGATGTAAGTTTTCACAACATAGCTATAAATGAATTCAACAAGAGCATTAAGTAATTAATGGGCTACCTCTTAAAACTCGATAACAAGGAACAATTACAAGTTTATTTAAACTACATGCATGACAAGGACAATCTGTTATTTGAAAGCAATAGAAAGATGAAACTTTACTATAAACATAACAATACATTTATTTTTCATTATCATATATAAATTACAACAATACACAAATGAATTACAACCACACCATTTTGCCATCTTATTGCACCTGCAAAACCATGTGAGCATGAGTCAGCAAAAATCGCTGTGGCATGGCATCCACCTAAATCCAATATAATTATCGTCTTTAGTTTTCCATTTACATAATAATAATAATGCACATGCAACAAGAGAGGGTTAGGTACATATATTCTTTTCATTTCATTTTATTTCTTATCCAAGGGAGGAGAGAGAAAGAGATAGGGAAGAGAGAGAATAGAGAGAAACACTATTTTTCCAAAAGTCACATTTCACACAACAAACCACAAGGGAGAGTTTCATACAATTATTTATAAGTTTCAATAAGTTTTCACGATGGTTTATTGTCTTGACTAGGATCCTGTGGCCTTATTTTTAATTTTCCTACTAGTTGCGAAAACGTCTAAATTTGGCTTAGAGGCTAAGGAACCACATTCAAAAATGTCTTCCGATGGGCAAATGTATAATGGTTAAGTTCCTTCATGTACTTCTATATACCAAGAATTTATAGGATTTGACAGAAATCAAAACTGGCGAACAATTTACCATTTGCGGCTAGTTTTCCAAGGCCATCAATTGTAATTGGCCTAGTTGCAAAATGACCCCATTTTAGCTCGAGGGCTTAAAAACCACATCCAAATTGACGTTCGATGGATGAACGTGCAACAAAAATTTCCTACAAGTTCTCTCTATATATGGAAAATTCACGAGCTAATGGAACTAAGAATTGGAAAATGGGCTACAAACGACGATGGGTTTTCCGAAGCCACCGATCGTAATTGGTCTAGTTTGACCTAGTCAAACTACGACCGAGGCCTACAAAACCCCTTTTCCAAACTAGTTAGAAATGTGTTTTCCCCAAATTGAAAGTTGTAAGCAATTGTCTAGTAGAAATAATAGAGGTTTGTGAAGGCGAAAGAGCATTCCTTCACTCAAGGTCCAAATGGTGAGGCAAAAAAAAAACCAACTTTTCAGTTTTAACAGCTCCCTAAAACTGCAAAATGGGGTAACATGGCTCCTAAAGGGGCAGCGAAGAGAGTAAAACAGTCAATCGAAGTTGATCTAATGCTTGATGTGACTCTCCACATAACAAGGAACACATACGATGCTTGACATCTCTTTTATGGGCTCATAATGTTGTTTTGCAAGTCTCTAAATGTGGTGTTTTTCTAACTTTGCAAGTAAACAAAAAGGTTGTGTTTAGTTGACAAATCATCTAACCCTCACTGGTACCAAAGGGACACAAACACCTAATTTGTGGTAGCAACACGTTTGATGGTCAAATTGTAAATCGGTAACATAAATCACAAGGTGGAGTTTTATTGTTTCACACTAACAGTCTAGTTAAAATATCCAATTGTTTAAGTATCTAATGGTTTAATATTTCTATTATATTGCAAATGAAGAACCAAATTATATGAAAATTATAAAAGATGAAGGTAAGGAGACCATGCCTGGAAATACTAGCGTCCGTAGTGCAAGTGGTGCTCCAGGTGGGTTTACCCGCATTCTACAAGGCTCTAACTCTCTTTTAGCATTTTGTCAAATAGTTCATGTGTACCCACAACCCCTCCATTTGTACAATTCAAGACAACATCCACAACCACATATGCACTATTCCACTAAGCACGATGAGCTCCACTAAACCAACGAACTTTCCATAAAATCAACCAACTCGTTATACCTCCAACCAAAACAATTCGCCACAAAATACACATTTTCCAACCCAACACATTATCTCCCACTAAACATAGTGATTGCCACATTTGAATTCCAATACACCTTGCCAACAAAAGAATCCACTGTGACCGCAGCCACTCAACAAGCTATTACTCTCGCCAACAACCACTAGGTCATATGGGTATGTGGTTCATTGACTTGCTCCAAATTACCCATTTGACATAGAATAGGAGGAACTAACAAAAAGAAATAAAACCAGCTTTTTGTTCTGCTTTGATGGATGGCCCAGCTCTACCCTCTACTAGTTGCATTTGCTTAGAAGCTTCTATGGCATTTAAACAAAAGGACCATTTCGTGCATATCCGGCTACCATGGCACTCCATGAGATGACATCCAGCTGAAGTATTTCTTTGCAAAGCCTTCCAGCCTCCTCATAAACACCATTCTATGCATATTAAGAAAGTAACGCATTTCCAAGAGACCACATTTTTTTGTTTTGTTTTGGGTAATATGTAAAACAGTTCACATGGCTTGAGCTATCTGTCACATTTTCATATCAGTCAACCAAAGCAACTGCAAATGCAACGCCTTGTAGGCATTTAGATCCACGTTTGAATATCTTATGCGAAAGTGCAAACAGAGAGTTTTTTTAGACAGTTTTTTAATTTTACGCAGAGGAAGAGTGAAAGAGACAAAGATGGTATAGAAATAAGTGGAAAGGCAGGAAGGGGCACTTTCAACGCCTAAAAAAACATCATCTCCTCAAAATAAAAGATAAAGCCAGGGGAAACAATAATGGTGTTGCAATGGTTACGTGTAAGTTGGATATTTTACTGATTGAGGGCGGCTATTGGCGAAGATTTGTGTTAGCACAGCCCCCTGACACTTTCTGTACGCTGCAACTATCCAATTACTGCTAAATATCCAACTTTAACTTGGGTTCCAACGTGGTTACTCCTCTGGATGTCGAACAAAGTGCTTGCATTATCATGCAGGGAAGATGACAGGTGTGAAGGACATTTAGAATGTGTCGCTCTCCAAGTTTTGATGGGAATGGCGCCCTTACCCTGCCACACGCCAAACTTCAGTTCTATTCCTTTAATTTATTACTATTAAGTTTTTTTTTTTTAATTCACTCCAACACTGAACGGCTCAAAGACTGTAATCGAGGGGCATTACATAAACTTTCTCTACATAAGTTTAGTTCTTCAATATGGTAGCTGAGCCTCCTTTGTGGCATGGATGGGTTACTCTGTCATTGCTTGTTCTAATGATGATAGCTAGTATGCTAGACGTTGCCCCACATTTGGTTATGATGTTAACTGTGACCATTTTTATACCTCTTAAAATTATAGATTTGAAGCAGGCCATGAGGGGTTTCAGTGATGATGCTGTGCTCTCCAATGCTGTTTTGTTTGTTGTTGCTAGAGGCAAGTCATCATTCCAAACTAGATCATACTTGGCACCTGAGTCAAGTTCGTTAAGCATATTCCCTGCAATGAGTTATGTTCATAAATACTTTTAGATACTTGAATGTTATTATGTGGGAAATGCTTGGTGATGTTGTTTCACAGCAGCTCATGATTACTAGTCTGATAAATTCTGATCCATGTTTTCTATTTTTATGTACATGTGCAGGAGTTGAACAGTCGGGAGTTCTTGAGCATATAGCAAAGCTATTGTTTAAAACAACAGGCTATGAAGAACAAAATGGTGGAGACAAGAAGAAAAACATGTTGTGGGTGTTGCTTCAATTCTTGGTTCCCTTGGCCATAGTCAGTGCTTTCGTTGTAAACACTCCTCTAGTTGCATTGATGATACCTTTTATTCTCAAGTTTCATAAAAAGGTAACATGTTCTTTTATCTGAAATACCATTGTTCTAAGATGCAAGTTTAGTGTTTTTGTTTTTTTCTCATTACTCTGCAAAAGTGTTGTAATATACCATTAATCAAATAAAGTTTATTGCCCTGTATTTTCTTGGATTTACAGTAATGTAAGTAACATTTCTTTTGCATCTACATAACTTTTGGGCCTTCTTCTTTCAGATTGGCATGCAACCGTCACAGCTTCTTATGCCTCTAAGTTTTTAAGTACAACTAGGAGGAACTACCACGCTGATTGGAGATAGCACAAACCTGCTTGTTGTGTCACTGGCAACTAAAAACATTCCTGGAATGAGGATGCATTTATTTGAAATTGGGGTGATTGGAGTTCCCCTCATTATCTGTGGCATGCTTTATATGATTGCACTCTCTGGATATTTGCTTCCCATGACTTCCAAGCAATCTGATAGGAGCGATGGAAGGTATTGTATTTCATCTAATTATTATCACTATATTTATATCGAATGTGTTCATAGTGATAATGACGGTTTGAAAATTTGGCAAAGTGTAAAATACAGTTAAAATAGGCAAAAACGTCCGAGTCGGACATCAAATCTGAGCTCTGAGTCCACCTGTTGTCTAGGGAGTGACCAGCAAGACACAAGTACATTAAGTTTCAGATTCTAATTAGTTTTAGTGTGGTTCCATCCTGACTTTTTAATTACTTTTGCAGAGAATACAATATAGTCCTTGAGGTGACAGAGAATTCGAGGTTGATTAATAAGTCAATTGAAAACAGCCGTTTATATTTTACCGGGCATCAATTAGTAAAGATTACTAGACATGGCGTTGTTCTCGATCGTGGGAGAAGTTTATCTGAAGGAGACCAACTTTTCTTTAGGGGAGTGATTGATTCCATTATTTTCCTGATGCAAAATGATGGGCTTGTTCTTATTGATGGCCAGGTACTTCAAAATCAAAATTTTAATGGCGACCACTTCAATTATTGTTTAGAGCGCTACTAATCTTTCATTCGACTTTGTAAATATAGACACTTTGATTATATGATATATAATGTTTTTGCTTTGTTCCAGGGAAAAAAACAAAATACTTGAACAAATTGAGTGTAAAGGAGAGACTTTTGAAGCTGTAATTCCAAGCAGATCACCCATGGTAGGCAAAAAGATTTCATACATACGATTGAATACCAGAAACGATAGGGCTGTGGTTGCTGCCCTTCATCGCCATGGAACACGTCTGGATACGTATGTTTATGTTTAATATAGAATGCTTCCTTCTGACCTATGTAATAGTCTCTTCTGAACTGGACCGGTGCGCTTATATTGTAGCAGGGTTATTAGCGACATTGAACTGGAAACTGGTGACTGTTTGCTTGTGATAGCTGCTGATGTAGACTTTATCTCAAAAATATAAACAGTGTCGCATTTTCCCTCGTTTGCCAAGTAAACTTTCAGCCAATTACTTCATGATCTGTTGGTTTGTTTCATAATATAAAAATGCATGATATTGATTGATTGATTGATTGATACAGCTTCCAGGATTTGTGCCAATTCAAAGACAGAAAGCGAAAATTGCTGCCCCAGTTGTTGTGGGAATGATAATTGCAAATGCTGTGGGTGTGAATTTAGTTATTGCAGGATTACTTGCTGCTGCAGCTATGCTCATAACCAAATGTCTCACTCCACAGGATGCCCTGGTTCGAATAATAAAATTCTATTTCCTGTCTGTTTTATGAGTAGAAATAGAATTTTTTTTTTTTTTTTTGGTATTTAGGGTGCGTTTTGTGTTTTCAGAGCCATTTGATTTTATGTTTGATTTGATTTGACTGTGTTTTAAGATTTATCTTGAGAAAATATCTCATACCATCGTTTGCTTTTGTGTTTTAGGATTCATTGGATTTGACCGTGATAATCATGCTTGCTGCTGCACTGGGTATATCTGAAGCCATGATTCATAGTGGCGCGGGAACAATGGTAGCTAAAACTCTGATGAAAATGTCAGGAAATTCACAAGTAAGAGAATAACCTTTTTATTGGAAGCAAACTAAATAAGGAAATTCTAGAGTAAGAGAATAATTTTTTCAAATTTGGACATTGACAAGTAAGAGAATAACTTTTAATTGAAGGAAACTAAATTAGTCAACAAGAATTGTTCCTAGTCGGTTTTATATGAACCGAACAACTTCACCAATAGGCCAAACAACCATTAATACTAGCTTAAACTTAGAATACCTCGACTCTTTAGAAAATAGATGCACATAAAACAAAAATTGCACAACAAGGGATATAGAGTACAACAAAGAAAACACAAAATATGATTATATTAAGTCCAATATAAATTGTACAAAAGATTAAACTTCCTTTTTACTTGCTCCAATAAAAGTTGGGTTGTTCTACTACTTTAAAATGCAAGAATCTAGATTGTTTTGCCGCTGCCAATAAAATTGGGTTGTTCTTTGTTTTGTTATGCACTATTACATGTTCTATTATGCTTTGTTTTTCTGCTGCAAAAACTGGGTTGTTTTATTCTCTCTGTTCTCTATTTTGCATGCATGGCTTGTACTCTTCTTTTCACCTTGCTTGCTATATTGTGTTGTTTTTGCTACTGTAATTTTTTTGAATTGTTCTCTTTCTTTGTCCTCTTCTTCTTTTCTGTTGTTTCTATGTTTTTGCACAACACATTGTCTAAAAAGAAAATACAACTTCTTAACAGTATTAATTAACTTCCCTCATAAACGAAAATTCAAAAATTTGTGTCCAAACCAAACATTAAATGTCAAATGAAAGGTTGGTGAAGAAGGAAAAATTCAAAAAGAAATTCAAATAATCTTTTAAGATGATGTGGGCCAAGATTATAATATTCAACACTCCCCTTAATCTTGAGCCTCTACAAACTCATATAAAACCACCTTATGCATCAAGTGACTTCACAAAAACTTTTATATTCACTTCAAAAAGATGATTATATATCTCCATAGCTAATTGTAGGATCTCATGAGCTAGATGTAGTATATCTAAAGCAGGCTGAAAGACTTATGGAGCTAGGTGAAGGATCTCTAGAGTAATTGGTTGAAGGATCTTTGGAGCGATCTAAAGGATCTTTGGAGCTAGCTTATACCGTATTAATGATACCCAAATTTCCTCTCAAGCATTCAAAGCTATCATTTTAATAAAGGCTTTGTAAATATGTTAGCAAGTTGTTGTTCTAAATTACAAAATTTAAGTTCTATCTCATTTTTAAACTATTTCTCCAAGGAAATGATATTTGATTGCAATGTGTTTGCTTCTTCCATGAAAAACAAGATTCTTTGACAAGGCAATGGAAGATAAGTTATCAAAAACGATAATAGATTATTCATGTTGTTCCTCATGCAAATCTAATCGATTCTCGCTTATCCATATGGCCTGATATGAGGCTTAAACTACAGTTATATACTCAGCTGCAGTTGTGGAAAGTGAAACAACTAATTGTTTCTTTGAAGCCCTTGAAATGGATCCTAACCCAATATTATGAAACACATATCGAGATGTGCTCATTCTATCATCAACGTTATCTTCCAATCACTATCTATATATTCATCTAACTGAAAATAATTTACAACATATAGAATTTCATAATTTCTTGTGTCATGATATACCTCGATTATTTTGCTTGCTTGTCAATGTGTCTCGTTTGGAGTCTCCGTGAACTTAAAAATCAGGCTAACTGCATATATGATGTTTAGTGTAGTTGCATCCAAGTACATCAAGATTCCTACCAATATTTTATATTATGTAGGATCCACATGCTACAAAAATCTTCCTTTAGCAATTTCAAACTTGTTTTAGCTGGTGTAGATGTTGGTTTATTGTTCAACATTATAAATCTCTCCAAAATCTCCCTTGCATAATTAGCTTATGATACAAAAATTACATGTTCCATTTGTTTGAATTCAATACTGAAAAAGTATCTCAACAAACATAAATCAGTCATCTCAAACTTCTTCATCACTTATTTGAATTCTTCTAGGGACTTGTTTGCACTTCCCGTAATAATTAGATCAACTACATATAACACTACAATCATAATATCCCCTTGCTTTGTTTACTTTGATGTAGAGTGTAGGTTCAACATCATGTTTTCTAAAGTCATTTTTTAATCAAATAAGAATCTATAATACATTTGCATTATGTCTTTGGTGTTTTTTGTTAAATCCATACAACAATTTCTTAAGCTTATACACCCTCTTCTCATGCCCTGGAATCTCATAACTAGGTGGTTGTCCCACATACACTTTTTTTTCTAACATGTCATTTAAGAATGTTGGCCTGACATTCACTTGATGTACCTTCCACTTGTGTTGAGTAATTATTACAATAATTGTTCTCACAACTTCTAGCCTTTCTATTGAGAACATATCTCATTATAAATCACATCTTTGCCTTTACTTGAAGCCTTTGACAAGTAGTTTTGTCTTATATTGTCTCTCAATTTCTCACCTTCGTGAGTGGTTTTGGTTTTGTAAACCCACTTAACTCTAATAAAAAAATTGGACTTGAAATTCAACTAATGCTCATGTTTTATTCTTCTCTATTATATGCATTTCTTCATCCATTGTTTCACGCCACTTTTTGTCCTTTACTGCTTCCTCAAAATAAATAGGATCAACTACTAAATATAGAGCAAAATTGATTATTTCATCTTCATTTTCATCATACCTTGACTGCTCATAGATCTCTTGTACACTCCTTGTTCTCACTTGGTGCTGATTTGAGTCGAAAGATGATGAAGTTGCCTCATGGGTTACTCCTTGTATAACTTGTTGGTTGCTACCACTAGATGACTCACTCATTTGTGAGATAGGGATACAACTCAATGCATTATATACTATACCATATGTTGTTCAAGAAAAGGTCCACTTATCTTTGTCTCTGTGACTACTCGCACTTCTTGTACATCTCCCCAAGATGTATCCTCTATGAATTGAACATCTTGGTTGATTATTAGATCCTTTATGATTGGATTGTATAATCTATAAGCTTTGGATTAATTATTACACCCAATGAAAATGTATTTATCTCCTTGTTATTCCATTTTAATCTTCTTTTCTTTGGCAAGTTTTCCTATTCCACACATCCAAAACTCTTAAGTTCTCAATACTTGGTTTCCTTCTACTTTGTGCCTCTTGAGGTATCATGTTCCGAACACTCTTAGTAGGACATCTATTCAGGAAATAGATTGTTGTTCCAACTTCTTCATCCCAATTCACATCAAGTGATCATTTGGCTTTAATCATGTTTCTTGTCATCTCTTGAATTTTTTGATTTTTCCTCTCACCTATACCAATTTTTTTCGGTGTATACCCACTATAAATTGCTTCTTGATCTTCTTCTCATTGCAAAAATAAAAATCACTTTGATATGTATTCTCCCAATCTATTTATTCTCGATGTTTTTATCTAATGACCACTGTGTTTCTCAACCATGGAATTGAATTTTTGAGTACTTCAAATGCTTCTGGTTTGTTTTATTAAACATATACTCGTATCCTTCTACTAAAGTCATCTATGAATGTAATAGAATAATCATTCTTGGATAATGAGGGAGTGCTCATGGGACCACATAGGTTTGAATGTATTAAATCAAGTGGTGTACTTTCTCTCTAAGACTTACCTAAGGGAAAGGCATTGCTATGTTGTTTCCCCAATATGCACCCATCTCATAATTTATTTGAATGCTCAATTGGGGTACCCTTCTTACCATCTTCTTCGTATAAAGAATATTCAACCCACCAAAACAAAAATGCTCATAACTAATATGTCATATAGTCAATTGATCAATTATTATTGTTTTAAATGTTGTTGTTATCTCACTTTGCATCCTCAAAGGAAACATCCTATTTTGTGTCATCTTCATTGTTGCAAGTTGCCTATTGCTTCCACTTCTATCATAAATTATGCATTCTCCATCTTCAAATCTCACCTTATATCCTTTTTGGACTAGCTTCCCAATGCTTAAAAGGTTATACTTCAACCATGTCACACGTGAAGATATCCTAAAGTTACCTCTTATCACCTTGCTTGGTGAGTATGGATATGTTTCCTTTTCCCATTACATGGACCTTGTCATTTGTTCCCATATTTACTTCATATTTGATTACTTCATCTATATTGTTGAACATTCCTTTTTTCCACACATATGGTTGTTGCATGCACTATCTAAATATCATATTTGTTTGTTTCTTTTCTCAACTACATTGCATGTTAAAAACAAATTTCCACCCTTTTCATGTTTTTTATATTTAACCTATTTTGCATTAGTATAACTTGCATTATGAGTTTTCATATCATATTCTTTCTTCCTACATTCACTAACATAGTATTCATACTTCTTGCAATAAATTAATAATAAAATTGGATGTTTGATTTATCATACCTTTATGTGGAACCACCTCTAGAAGTGTTGTTGCTCCTTCATCTTCCTCTTCCATGTGGTTCTTGATGATTGTGTCTTCCACCTTCTTGGTTGTTGCAAACTCTGTCTCTTCCTCTATTGTACAGATTTTATCCCCATTCCTCTCAAATACATGTTTGTTTTGAAGGCTTATTCACCGGAAGAGTTGACTAACCTACTCGTCCTTTGTTCATGGGTTTGCAAAGAACCCATCAATTCATCAAATGTCATTTGTCTCAAGTCCTTGGACTCTTTTATTGCTACAACAAGATCAAATATAATTGGAAGAATCCTTAATACCTTCTCTATGATTCTATGATCTTCAACAACATCTCAAGTTGTCATTATTAGATTTACTATGCTCATTATTATTATGAAGAAAGAATGATAGATCCTAATTCCTTCATCAAAAACTTCTTTATTAAATCTCTTCTTAACATCTGTAATCTAACTAGCTTCACCTTGTCAAGTTACATTGATAGGCATTTTGAAAAATATCTCATGCTTGTTTGGAATTTGCAATTGTTGCTATCCTTAGAAAAACTAAATCAGTTATTACAGTCTGAATATAGCTCAATGTCTTAGCATCCATCCTTCTATTTTCCTTCAAAAGGTTCTTTTGTGCTTGTGTGAGAGCATTGAATGTTGTTTGGTATGGTGTCTCTACGTATCTGCCTTCTATTAGTTCCCATAACTCTTGAGAAGAGAACAAAGTCTTCATCTTTATGCACCAAATTTCATAATTTTTACTAGATCAAATACACCCTAGTTTCTGCCAAGAGTTGCTACTACTCGGAAGCAATTACTTATTAGAGACCAAAACTCTGCCTCTAATACTAAATTGTTGGAAAATGGATGCCAATAAAACAAAAATTGCACAACAAGGGAGGTAGAGTACAACAAATAAAACAAAAATACGTGATTATACTAAGTCCAATATAAATTGTACAAAAGATTAAAACTTCTTTTTTACTTCTTGTTCTAATAAGAACTAGGTTGTTCTACTGCTGTAAAATGCAAAAACCGGACTGTTTTGCTGCTACCAATAAAACCGTTTGTTCTCTATTTTGCTCTGCACTTTTCTATTCTATTATGCTCTTTTTGCAGCTGTAAAAAACTTGGTTGTTTCATTCCCTCTATTCTTTATTCTGCACACACACAACTTGCAATCTTCTTTTCAATCTTCTTGTTATGCTTTGTTATTGTTGCTACAAAAATTATGGATTGTTCTCTTTCTTTGTTTTCTTATTCTTTTTTACTACTGTTACGTTTTTGCATAGCACATTTTCTAAAAATAAAAAAAATCTTTCTAAAAATACTAACTTCCTCCTAAAAGAGAATTCAAAATTTACGCCCAAACAAAAATAAATAAATGTCAAATAGAAGCTTCGTGAAGAAGAGAAAATAATTCAAAAATGTTCAAATCATCTTTTAAAATGACGCGAACCAAAATCATAATTTGTATGCTTTGTTATTGTAGCTACAAAAATTTTGGATTATTCTTTCTTTGTTCTCTTATTCTTTTTTATTGCTGCTACATTTTTGCATAGCTCATTTTCTCAAAAGAAAATAAATCTTTTCCCAAACCAAAAATATTAAATGCCAAATGGAAGGTTCGTGAAGAAGACAAAAATTCAAAAAAATTTAAATCATCTTTTAAAACGACGTGAACCAAGATTATAATTTTAACAATACTCTAGACCTATATAGAAGTTAAAAAGGGGGAAAGCAATACCATAAATCCAAACACTAATATTCAATATTTTCAAATGAAAGTAGCTATGCCAAGGTCTAATGATGATAATATAAGAGCAAGAATATATTATGTAAATTTTGTTGTAATTTAGTGGGTATTGGTATATAAAATTTCTTTCTTTATTTCACCATGATTCCTATATTAAGACTTTTCATTTCTATTGCTATTCTCATAATACATTGTTTCGTTTATGATAATCTTTGTTCTAACATGATATCATGACCTTTTGTTGTAGATTGGACTGATAACATGCACTTACATTGCAACCAATGTATTCTCTTTGGCCATCACCAACAGTGCTGCAGTTACAATGATGTTTCCAATAGCCCTTGCAGGAGCAACATCTAGACATCTAGACTTGAGGCCGTTTGCCTATTCATTGATAATGGCTGCTGCTTCTGCACTAATGACCCAGATTAGTTGTTCCACAAATGCCATGATCCATGCCACTGGATGTTACAAATTCAAGGATTACATTATAAATGGTGGACCTCTGGAAATCCTGCTGTTTGGTGTGACTGTTGGGATTATATCGACCTTGAAATGGTGGTGGTTGTGGTGGATTGCACTCACAGTTTTGGCCATAGTCTCTACGCCCTTCATTTTCAAGCTGGTTTGTATACCAATCCCTAATGAAAGCTTCTAACGGAACAATCCATAACTATTCTAACCAATCTTTATATGTTTGATATTGTTATTATTTGCAGCCATGGAACCAAATGAACGAAGCCCATGAAATATAAGGTTCGGATTGTAATGACACAGAGTTAGGATGTACTTCCTCAACCTCTACAAAATAGGTGGAGTTGGTTCATGATTTCAGATGTACAAAATCTGAATCAGCAAGGACCACTATTGTTGTCTTACATGATTTTTTATGTTGTTAAGAAAAGAACATAGACTATTAACTCACTCAAATTCCATTTCTGATATGTTCTACTCAGTGAGAGAATTATATTCTACTGAAAGTCTTCTGGCAACTTTTCTTTTAAATCATTTGTGCCACTAAGTCCAGCAGCAATCTTATATTTAAAAGTTTAAATTATGTAATAAAAACCCTAACACTCATATTAGCAACAACTTCATTAGTAAAAGTTGTGTTGCTGAAGAGTAGACAGAATTTCATTTTTCAATTCTATGAACGTATGCAAGTCTTTTGATCTTTTATAGGTGTACTTTTCTTGTCTTTCATCCATAAAAATGAAAAATTGGAATGAATTTCCAAATATCCCAATCCTCATATCTAATACGCAAGTATTTGGCTTGTTTTGTGTGGAGGTAGAAAATGTTTTATATTAATAATACATTATATAAATATTTTAATTCATATTTAAACAGCTATAAATTAATATGTTAGATTTAATTGTATAAACTTGAATGATCCTTAAAATAATTGCATTAGAAAAAGAAAATAAAATTCTCATCTTTTCCCATTATAGATGTTCATGTTAGATTTAATTGTATAAACTTGAGTGATCCTTAAAATAATTGCATTAGAAAAAGAAAATAAAATTCTCATCTTTGCCCATTATAGATGTTCATGTTAGTTGGATGCTCTTAGCTTTTGTTACAATTCCATTCTATTCACACCATTACCAATATCTTGCAAAAATACTAACAAACAATATTTGCATTTCGGAGCCTATCTCATGATATTCCCTTTGGTGGAAAAAGGGTTTTAAAATAAACAATCAGTGTACTTAAACAAGTAGTCTAATGTATACAAATATCCAAATCCTTACTATTTCAATGGATTCAGTAAGTAGTTTAAAATGCACAATAAACGTATTTAAATAATAAATAGATTCTCTCTAAATTTCCTCCCATATAAATGAAATAGTACTATGCCTTTTAGTTATATGTGGCACAATATTTAGTATTTTTACAATATTACAGTTGTGTTAATATCAAATGGTTAGGTCCTAAAAGAGGGGAAAGGGATAAATGTAAGTGCATTTGATGTAAAAGGGGGTCACATAGGGAGGTCTAACACATAAGGTGAGATGAGGATCATAAGAGGGGATCGCTTATTAGAATGAGATGGTATAAGCTAGAGTTTGCACAAGAGGAGAGGGAATTAGTACATTATGTTCACTTGTGAACTTACATTGCCCAATTTAATCTAATAACTTATAAACACTCAAATATAGTAGAATCATAACAATTAATTAGTCTTGTATATATATATTTTAAAATAATACAAACAAACACTTATTGAGAATGTTTTTATGTGGTTACCTCACATTATATTGAGAGATATAAGGTTAATAATATAATGGTAGCAAGATTGAAGTCAATATGAAAGAGAGATCACCCGAATTCCATAGTGGAAGGTTGAGAATATCTTTGTACTAACATTTGTTCTTTAGTGTTTAGAAACATATGCTTATGTCACATCACATACTCTCACATTATTATTTTAAAGACTCTCTCATGATTAGGTGGTTGCACTTTATATAATGTTTAGATTTTCTTTAGTTAGTATTATGACATGTTTTGGGAATAAAACAATTATTTTCATTGATTGAATTGCAATATATGAGATATTCATATTAAAATTTTGGGATTATTATTTAAAGTTTGGAATTATTGTCTATACGTATATGTTGCTTCCAAGCTTCAATATTGTTGATTTGATGATTTGAATGGATAATACATTGGGTATTCTTGTCTCGTTGTGAGCAGATGTTCTTTGGATTGAGAAAAGGGTCTCATCAAAGAGAGATGTAGAAAGATTCATAAAATGAGTACATATATAAATAATTTCCATGGGTGCTACAATGCACAAGAAGTGATGCCAAACCGTAAGTTGAGATCCTAGATTTTCCTTCTTATGTTTCAACTATGTTTCATGTGATTACTTTGTGTGATGGGATAGATTGGTCACAATGTGACAACAAAATAGTGTTGTGCATTCTCATTATGCCAAGAAGCTAAATGTCTCAATGCAGGGAATAGTCGGGTGATGCATTGTCTCTTAAGAACAATGGCTTGTTTTTGGTATGACTTGACATTGATTTGTTAGATATGATAATGTGTTCTAATTGAATAGGAAAAGAATAAACGAGCAAAATAATAAAAAGACTATAAATTTAATTAATTATAGCTTACATCAAAAGGGTATTTTCTTGTAGGGTACATATATTATATGGAGTAGGCCTTTCTAAATTCAATTTTCTTGGTAGTTGTTGTTTGCAATGTCATAGTTGTTTCCCGATAGGCCAATATAAGTTCCTTTTCTTTAACAACTGTCGTCATTGTCTCTATAATTTTTATTATTTTATTATTTTTATTTTTAATCTAATATTAAAGTGGAATAGAGGGCAATATATGACGTAAAGAGGAAGAAGGAAGAAGAGTGGTCTATCAATCATCTTCCATGGAAGGAGATCATTTCATAAATGTTTAAAATTCCTTCTTCATCAACAGTTGGTTCCTACCCTATCTCAAGCGTTATTGATATCATTTTTCTACATATTTTTGTGGGGAATTTTAATGATCATATCCTCCTTTATCCACTCTAGTAGGAAGAAATTTCACTGTACACATCATTTTATTCTTCCTCTTCAACAACTACTACAACCAAATGTATGAAATATTAGGGTTGATAATCATTAGTTGATTCCTTTATCACCTCAAATTGCTCCTATATGAAAGCATGGAAAGGGGTTTTAGAGCTCGTTTCATTATATATTTCTAAAATTCTTGAGGTACTACTCAAGATTTACATTTTATGAAAAAATCATTACAATGTTAATATATTTTCAATTTTAATGAAATAATCCTTTAATTTTACCATCTTTAACTTTGGACAAGTGAAAACTACAAAATCTTATATTTGAGAGAAGTTTTTGTAATTTTTCCTTACTAGTGAAATGAAGGAACATTCATATTATTTCGGCTATTAAATTTATAGCTTGAGATATTTGTTCCTTACTAGCGCCGATGATTATTATCGTGGATACTTCACTATCATATGGTTTAATGTCGAGGAGGATTGATCGTAAATAAATCACCATTTATCAAATTGTTTAATATTAAGCTCTTGATCTAATATCAAAGCGACTAATACTTTATTGTTTTATTTGTATTTAGATAAAGTTAGCCAATATATAAACCTTCCGGACCTCCTCTACATCATACCAAAATGATTTATTAACTTTTCAAAAATTGTTTAAGACAATTAGATTTAAAAACATTAGATGCCAAGTGTTTTCATTATCGTTATACTATAGAATATCCTATAAAAGACACATTTGGATGGTCACTTGACATAAACACAAATTCGCCAACAACAAAAATCTGCTATAACAAACAATTGCTGCATGTTTTTCAGTTGTCAATGAATATTACAATTATCTCACTTACATATATAGGTTAGCTTCTACTTTATGACTCAATTAGCTCTACCATCAACAAGATTTGTCATATCATGGCTTTGTTAGACTAACTTATTCCTTTAGACCTAGAGTAAGTTTCCAACACTCAACTAATTGATTAGCCTATTCAACTTGTTGATGATCATTAAGTGGTCTATAACCATTAGAACGAAATTTCAATTATAATCATTTAAGGAAATCTAAAGAATATTTTACATTGAACTACATGTTAACATAAATTATGGTTTGTCTTATAGATTCAAATAAATGTTCCCATAAAATGATATGATAATAATTGAGAGATAACATAGGCCGCTTGAAACAACCTTATTTTTATTGTGGTTTTGCAAAATGATGCTCACTTATTAGGGTTCAAATAATAATGAGTTTCCTTGTCATGAATATCATAGGAGGCCCTAAACATATGCTTTAGTATATTCATATGTACTTTTCTTGACCCATATAAAATCCATAGAGATGTTAATTATTGGTCCTCTACCCATAACAAATTAGCATAAAGTAATTTTATTTATTATATATATTAATTTATAGAAAACCCTTTTAGAAGGTAAGCAAATCCACCCACACGTGGTTAGTAAGGAATTTGCATTTGATACATGACCATTTCTTCAAAATAAGAATCTTCACATATTTTTCATGTGCCATAGTTTATTGGATGATCATAAGGTGTTTGATGACATAATAGAACAAAATGGACTTCTCACGGAATATCATAATTGCAACTTACACAAAACATTTTCATTAAAAATATTTCACCAAATGCAAAAAACATGTGTCTGGATGAGTAGATTTACCTTTACAAATATATTCCCATCATATGCCAAAATAAGAGATTTGGAACATAGTATAGACATCTATTAAAACATAATGAAAGGAATTTTTTTACTAGATGTTCTAGTTAGAAGTTCCCACATGCAAAATGTGAAAGCATATAGGTGGCACATGAACTATTGGAAAAAATGTCTTAGTAAAATGTAATATCATATAATTATGTGAATGTAGGATATGCAAGAAAAGGATGTTTTAAAGTATGATTTAAAGCTTTTGAACCAAATGCTTCAAAGAAATGCAGTCTTTTGAAATGGGTGATAATGTGAAAATTGGTTGTCTTTGGAGATGTATTTTCTTGTAATTAACAAAATGTATTAGATAAGTGTGTTTTTTTGCGCAATAGAATCCCCCTCGCCTTGGGCGCTATGTAGAAGAAATGCTTCTAACACCTAACCCACACACTCTTCACTTTAAAATTTCAATCAAATTTGTGAGTTACTTTACACCAATACACCTATACCTATTGGCCTTCCGAAGCACCTATAGATGATTTACTTGGATATGATAATGTGTTCTAACTGAATAGAAAAAGAGTAAACAAGAAAAAGAATAAAAATACTATTTATTATAAGAAAAATTTAATTAATTATAGCTTGCATCAAAAGGGTATTTCGTTGCAGGGGTGACTTGGATTATTTGGTCCTAGTTGGCCTTGTGTGTCTAAGTTTAGGTTTTCTCCTCCTAGTATTATGCTCATGTTAACCTTTTCATCCGAGACATGGGTGTCAAGGTTCCATATGATTATACCACCACCCAAATGCATTCCATCCCGAGGTGGGCATGGTCATAGCCATGACTCTACCTTAATAGAGAAGCGCTTTTACATACATAGACTTATTTAGTCTTTGACAAGGTGCATGTGGGATTATTTCCCCAATTAGTAAATGGGGTTGAGCTCACAAAGCTAATCAAAAAAATCCAACACAATGTTTCACATCAAGTTAATTTATTGTGTTCACATATGAGGTGAGCCAACCCAATATCACATTATTTCACATTGGAACCGAGTTTGCAATATTTCACATAAGATCAAGTTGCATTGGCTGAGCTCATAATCTAATCGAGCTATTATCACTTTGTGACTAGGATCAAGCTTAATCAAGATCAACATTATTGAGCTACTTCTGCACTAAGACAACTCTACCGAGTTGCATTGATTTCATTCCAAGTGAGTTGTTAATTAAAGAAAATTTTCCAATTTATCGTCAGTTTAATTTTCCAACGTTTTATTCAACCTGAGAGAATACATCTTTATGAGTTATTTTAGATTAATACATGTGGAAAAATTCCGTCTTAAGACCAGGTGAAGACAAACGAAAATATTTATAAATAAATAAGTAAGAGAAATTCTAGTGAATGTGGGAGTAAACTTAAAAAGTGTTAGCGCATTAGTTTAGTTAATACATTGTTAGTTTTTGTTTATAGACAGTTATCTAACTGTCCTCTCTCCTTCTCTCCTCCCATAGCCTCTATATTGGCTTGCTCTTTTGTTTGTATGACGGGCATTGAATAAAACATTCATCTCCTTCCATCATTGGTATCAGAGCAGCAAAAGTATTCCCTGGCGTGGAGTTCGAACTAGCCTGGAGACCTGTGCAGCTGTGTTTAAAGCATTTTTTGGCGTTTTGAAGTGACCAGCAAGTGACAAGCGACCTGCAACAATTGAAAACATGGAGCTGTTGAGACGTTTTAGTGGGAAACAATACTGCAGCGACCTGCATGGAAGTTCTTGAGGTTGGCGTTGTCAATTGGAGACATGGAATTTGAAAGGCTTGGCATTTTGGTAGCAAGCTTCTTGTCTTGGCGTGTGGAAGGCACTAGAACCCAACGTGAAGACTTGAAGTGACCAACATTTTGTTGTGTTTTGCGTAGGATAAGATCTGCAACAATAATTTTTCTTTTCCTGATGCTGGAGCAACCTTGGGCGTGGCGGAAGATCTGATTGTGTGGAAAGACAACCTGCAAAGAGGAAGAAGCATTACCTCGCCATGTACATGTCACACATTTCCAATGCCGAGAGTGTTACAAGAAACCCTTCTGCTGGGTCACCTCTGAGAGCCCAAGAGGACACCACCAGAATCTATTTTCTTTGCTCAATGAATTACTGAATACCGACAATGTCTTATTTGACGAATTGGTGCGTCAAGGATTGTTCGACTATTTTTGGTTCGATGTGTGTTGTCAAGCGCACCAAATCTGTGAAGAATTAGAGCGTGGCTATGATGCAGATGATGAACGCGAAGTAGAATGCCCACATAAACGTCTACATCTCACTGCACGAGCCTATAGAGCCCATCTCCTGGGATAGGTTCCTTCAGTAAGCATTGTAACCATTTTTGAAAAATAAATAAAATATTTTTTTGAGTTTTTGAAAATGTCTACACCTCGCATTTGTTGTCGGATGCCCAGTTGCTCAAAGGGCCAAATTTTGCCACATGGAAAACCAAGATGCGGACGATTCTTCAATTTGAAGATCTTTGGGGGATCGTTTCTGGCAAAGACACCCCTCCCACAGACGCTGATCTGTTGGCTAAGTATGAAAAGGCCGATGCAAAAGCACTAATGCTTATCACCCTGAGCCTTTCTGATGAGGTTCAACCTTACATTCGGGAAGCAACCACTTCCTCTATGGCATGGGCCGCGTTGTGTACCATCTATGAAGCCAAGAATCTGATGACGAAGTTACATCTTTAGACAAAGCTTCACACAATGAGTATGCATGATGGTGAATCATTCAAGCCTTCTTGCAGTGTGTGGCCAAGTTACGTGCGTAAACTTTCGCTCTCGGCGAACCGGTAGATGACAAGTTGCAAGTACTGCTCACCTTACGAGCTCTTCCTTCCCGGTTTCAGACACTAATCTCCACGTTGGCCATCACTCGACAGGAGGTGAGTTTTGCCACACTAGTGAATTATCTTCGGCGGAAGAAGCCATTCGAATGTTCAAAGCCTTCAAACAAGGCTCTCATCACGAGGCAAAATCATAAGCCTCGGAAAGGGTAGTTAGCCCCCCAGAATCAGAAGCAAGCATCCACAAAGAGCAACCTTCTCAACGACCACCACAAAGACCACCCCGAAGCAAAGAGAACAACAAGGTGGATCGATGGTGCCACATTTTCTCCACAGATACACACATGATTGCGAACTATTATTACAATGGTCGCAAGTATGAAAACTCTGCGAAGAGAACACTTCGACTAAGGATATTCCAAGAAATCCCAAGGTGTGCTTGTAATCGAGGGCAAGAGGGTCATATTGCTGCTCAGCAGGATGCCACCTTCGAAGAAGAGGTTCTAGACACAACTCATCCGGACATTGTCCTAGTCTCGCAGACTTTGCAGCCGTCAAAAAGTGTCTAGTTGATTGATTCGGTGCCAACAAACACATGACTGGCAATAAGAAGTTGTTCCATACCCTGAGTGACCGGCCCACTGGAGATCGGATCACCATCGTAAATAATCAGGAGTATATTACGGTGGGGATTGGTGATGTCATCATTTCTCTTGGGACACAAAGATGTACACTCACGAAGGTGCTCTATGTTCCAGGTTTGACCTCAAATCTCTTGTCTGTGAGTCAACTTCTTAATCATCAAATGTAGGTTGAATTCTTTGTTGAGAAAGGGGTCAAGTCCTGCATCATTTCCCAGGGAGACTCAGTAATTGCTCGAGCATTTATGAAGGGCCGTCTATTTGCACTAGATGTGGTCACTTCATCTAACATTGCTCTCTTTGCTTCAACGGTGGAGTCCACTGCACTATGGCACTTTCGATATGGTCATCTTTCTGCTAGGGCTCTACATCAGCTCAGTGCCAAGGAAATGGTAAGAGGGCTTCCTCCACTCTCCCATTCCTTACCTATTTGATTGGGATATCTTGCGGGAAAACAACACAAAGGTCATGTTCAAACAGAGCTCTTATCATTCTATGAAGCATCTTCAGGTTGTACACACCGATCTGTGCGGACCCCTGCTAGCTAGCTTCCAAGGTTTTGAATACTTCCAGCTCATCATTAATGATTACTCATGGAAAATGTGGGTATATTTTCTCCGGAAGAAGAGTGAGGACTTTGCCAATTTCCAAACCTTTTATCAACACACACCACCAGGTAGTCTGGGAAGCTCTCCTTCTCTTCCACTCAGATCGAGGGGGGGAATTTGTATCAAAGAAGTTCTTAGCATACCTAAGGTAGCATGGCATCCAACAACATCTGACTGCACCCTACACTCCCCAATAGAATGGGATTTCCAAGTGACACAACAAGACTATCATGGAGATGGCTCATTATATGCTCTCCACCGCAAAGTTTGAGGATCAGTTTTGGGCGAAGAAGTCCAGACAAGAGTAGTGTATATACTCAACCAGGCACCCATGAAGATATTGCAAAACAAAAAACCGGAAGAGGTATGGACTGGTCGTAAACCTTCTATCCATCATTTGAAAGTTTTTGGTTGTATTGCATATATGCATGTTCCAGATGAGAAAAGGAAGAAGATTGATCCAAAGACACTGCCATGTCTTTTCTTGGGGTATAGTACTACCTCAAAGGCATATCGTCTCATGGATCCTGAGAAGAAGAAAATCTACAAGAGTTGAGATGTGGTGTGATGAGTCATCCTTTGACTCCCTGCCACACAATGCAGATCCAGTACCGACCTCGTCACATAGATTACTCACACATCCAGATGATGGGCAAGATGATTCTTCTCAGAGAGAAGAAGAGCTGAGTGGAAACTTGTCCATTGATCTAGGCACACTGGAAAACACATCTTCACATTAGCAGCAATAACACCAATGTCTGAAATGGGTCCAGAATACTATTGGGGATGCACACCTGAACTCACTTCCTGATACTTCTATGGGAGTCAGAACACGAAGTCAAGCCAGACATGAGGTAAATTTTGCACTCATGAGTTTAGTTGTTGATAGCACTGAACTTGACACTATTCGTGAGGCATTAGACCAACCATAGTGGAAACAGGCTATGGATGCTGAATATGATTCCCTAATTCAGAATCAAACATGGGAACTTGTTGATCTGCCTCCAGGTAAGAAATCCATTGGCTGCAAATGGATTTTCAAAACAAAATATAAGGCGAGATGGTTCAATCGAAAAACACAAAGCATGACTTATTGCGAAGGGTTATGCTCAAAGAAGAAGGAATTGACTATGATGAGACCTTTGAACCCACTGAAGATCAAAACCATCGAGTTGTGCACCTTGGAAACACCAAATGGATGGAAACTTCAGATGGATGTCAAGAGTGATTTTCTCGGCGGTGATCTCAAAGAAGAAGTATACATGGCCCAACTCAAGGGTTTGTAGAGACGAGTATCAACCACACAAGGTATGTCATCGATAAAGTCACTTTATGGACTCAAACAAGCACCTAGGGCATGGTATATAAAAATTGATGATCACCTATTGCAGCATGGATTCACTCGTAGCCACTCAGATACAAGTTTGTATATCAAGAAGGTAGGAACAAAGATTGTTATTCTAGTTTTATATGTAGATGATCTTGTGATCACAGGAAGTTCGACAATCTTGTGGATGATGTAAAGAATGATCTAAATAAATCCTTTGACATGACCGATTTGTGGCTACTTCACTACTATCTTGGCTTAGAGATATGGCAGAAGAAGAATCATATCTTCGTCTCCTAAATGAAATATGCCAAGACACTCTTGGAAAAGTATGGAATGTCATATTGTAAACCAATGTCCACACCTATGGAAAAAGGTTTGCAATTATCTAGATTCCAGGATTCACCACAGGTAGATGGAACTCACTACAGGTAGCTTGTGGGGAGTCTCATTTACTTGAATTATACCAAGCCAGATCTTTTCTTTGCAGTGAGCTATCTCGCTAGATTTATGCAAGAGCTGAAGAAATGTCATTCGATAACAATAAAGCATGTGTTGAGATATGTCTGAGGTATAGTTGACTTTGGTCTGGAGTATCAGAAGAACACTTAGTTCTTCTTACAGGGATATATAGACTCGGACTATGCAGGATCCGTTGATGACAGGAAATCCACTTCAAGGTATGTTTTTCATCTCGAATCTAGGCCTATCTCATGGATTAGCAAGAAGCAAACTGTTGTTGCTCTCTCATCCAATGAGGCTGCCGCACAAGGAGCTGTGTGTGAAGTGATTTGGTTATGTCGCATTCTTGCAGATATAGGGATTCCTAAAGAGAAACCTCCCATCATTCACTACGACAATCATGGTGTGTTGAAGCTTGTGAAAAATCCTGTTTTTCATGAACGAATAAAGCATATTGAGGTCGAATGTCACTACATTCGTGAATAGGTCTTGAACCACCAAATTCAGCTCTAGTACTACCCTACTGATTTTCAGGTTGCAGATATTCTCACCAAGCCTCTCGGAAAAGTGAAGTTTGATTTATTTAGGGGGTACATTTGTAAGAGCAATGTATTAAGGGGGAATGTTAGCACATTAGTTTAGTTAATACATTGTTAGTTTTTGTTTGTAGACAGTTATCTAACTGTCCTCTCTCCTTCTCTCCTCCCACAACCTATATATTGGCTTGCTCTTTTGTTTGTATGACGGGCATTGAATAAAACATTCATCTCCTTCCATCAAAAAGAGGGTTGTAACTAAAGGGAATCAATGTGTGTGAGGGAGTATACATTGGTGAGGCTAAGATATCATATCTTTTTAGACTTAAGGGCTAGAGATTAAGATATCCAAGAGTTTAAAAGTCCCAAGAACTTCGAGCGTGACCCCGTGAACCCTGGTGAACCCCATGAATTTGTGATTGGTCCATGTGGACCAATAATAGGATGCCAATGTCTCATGAATATTGAGATCTTGTGCATGACTCACCCTTGAAACCCTAAAATAATATTATTGGTTGGACTACCATCTCAAAACTTTGTGAACCCCTTTCAACCATCTGATTATAATATTGAAATTGAAATTGAAAGATTTTAATTCTATCCATGAGACCAAAAGGTCTATGGGACCACATAATTGTACCAAACCACCTTAAACCATAGTGTGCTTCCTAAACTCTTTTAAGAGGTTTCTCCTCTTCCGGCTGATCTAAGATAACATTTCCCCCAATCCTTTTATTTTGTTTTCCTCAAATAGCTCTACCATGGACCCACTGTTTAGGATTCCTTCGTATCTGGATCGAATATTCGTGAACTTAGGACATTGGAGGATAAAGTGTGCTTCCATCTCAACTGCCCCTGTATTGCACAATACACAAGTTCTCTCTT
Source organism: Taxus wallichiana var. yunnanensis (assembly GCA_018340775.1). NCBI lineage: Eukaryota > Viridiplantae > Streptophyta > Pinopsida > Cupressales > Taxaceae > Taxus > Taxus wallichiana. The sequence goes on along the minus strand of CM031239.1, from coordinate 590,686,097 downwards.
CCCACTTTGCTCTTTGGGTATTGTCCACCTCCCTGTTTCACACCTAAGTTTGTGAGAGCTAGTCCTTAGTTGAGCAATGAGGATCTTCTCTTTCCATTTTATTTCGGCCCCTATATAGGCTTTTTCACCGTGGTCACAAGTTGGATTGAACTCAGTAATGTAATGTTGATGCTTCCTGCTTATTTTCTTCTGCCACATCATCAATCTGAACTTTTCATTTACATATTTTTTGATGTCTTTGTTAAGATTTGGGCATTCGTTTAAATTGATATCCCATTTTTCCATCCATTTGTAGTTCTGTTTCATCCACATGTATTACAACTCTAAGAGAATCCACGGGCTCATCAAAAAAATCCTCTTCAACTTTTCGACTCTAATAGAAGGATGTTGTGACCCCAAGATAACCTGATACCTCGAACACGAGGGATTCCTCCACATGTCACCATATCGCGTGAAGGTTTTCTCAAACATCGATCCCACATTTCTTCATGACATCGAAGCATCGTGAATGGTGGATATTTGGAGGATGTGATCACCAAAGTTTTTGAATCATTATTGGACCATGTGTTCTCTCCTTGTGATTCCACTCAATTCCAAATGTTGGTAACCTATGAATGGACTCCAATCGGACTAAAACTTGTGGAAACTTGCGGATGGTTAGCTGATTATGCTTTGAGAGGAATATACATTTACATATATGGTGTGAAAGTGTTTGATATTGTGCCCATGCCCTGAAATAAAAATAAAAATTAGGGAAAAAAACAATAATTACCAAAAAGAAGTTGTAACATGCTGCATGCTGAAATAAAAACAAAAATTACCAAAAAGAAGAAGTAATTGCCCCTCCATATGAACCTATACAAATTAAACATTTATAAATCCCCATGTATTTTTCACACGAATTTATAATGGCATCTTCTGCATACAGGTACAGTGATTTGAGTGGGTTGATTCTCTTCCTCCTCAACAATGTTTCTTCCCCTTTTACGGTTATTTAAGTGATACTAGGTAAGTAACGTATGTGTGAATCTTTCCTTTCAACATTTCTCGCCTCTTGTTGCAGGTAATTTTTGGCCTCATTTTATTCAAATGTATTTTGGGATTTGCTAGATCTTACACGAGTTAAATAAAAGTATTAAAGACTAGCATACCCATATTATATAAACATATGTAAAATATGGTGAGAGGTATACGCGCTTATACCTCTCAACATATTTTACAATGTTTTTATTTATGTTTATATAAATGGTAAAATATGCCGAGAGGTATAAGCGCATATACTTCTCGGCATATTTTACGTATATTTATATAATATAGGTATGCTAGTAGCTTAAATGCATGAGTTGCATTAAATAAAATATGATATCAAAAATAAAATTAGGAAAAGAAGGTGGGCATTTAGTTTGTTCATGGATGACGTCAATTATAACCTCTCTAGTTGGTGACTTAAGACTCATATTATTAATAATATGGATCCCTACACACATAGTTCATTGGTGAAACCAACGATTCTTTCTATATAAGATCGAGAACCCAAGAGAGCATTCAACCCCCTATATATTTAATATTTCCTTTATTCATAAGAATTCCTAATTAATTTGATTGAATTATTTTAAGGAATATTGTATACAAATCAAAACCAACTATATCCAACATAATATATTGAAATATTTAGGAACAAAAATTCATGTTTAGTGTTGAGGATTCCACATGTAGGGTTTTCTTTACTTGTCATATTTACGGTTTATGGTAGACCCCAATGGCACATGGTCGGTACCCCATAAATGATAATGTCAACCTTAAAATCTCATTGGATCCCTAACAAATCGATGTGACATTCTCAATATTATCACTCATCCTAAACAACACAAAAACTCATACGAAACCAAAACTTGTAAACCTTAAACCCTAATCATGTACAATAACGATGGTGATGATAATGATGATGATGGAAGATGAAAATGAACGTGATTGTGAAGAAGATAATCACGATTAGATGATGATTATATTGATGATGATAATCATGGCGATGACTATGATGACACTGAAAATGAAAATGATGAAGAAGTGCCGACGTAGACAATTAGTGATGAAGATGACAAGGATAACAACAAGGGTGATGGTGATGATTAAGATGATAATGATGATGATCACGGTGACGATGACGATGATGATGAAAAAAATGAGAAACATGACAACGATACACCATAAATGATAATGTCAAACCTTAAAATCTCATTGGATACCTAACAAACTAATGTGACATTCCCAATATTAGCACTCATCCCAAACAACACAAAAACTTGTACAAAACCACATTTTTAAACCTTAAACTCTAAACGTGTACGATAACGATGGTGACGATAATGATGATGATGATAGATGATAATGACCATGACTATGAGGATGACAATCACGATCAATCTAACGATGATTAAAATATTTAATTTATTTACAAATTCACACACTAATATCAATAATACTAATAAGATTAATATTCACGATGATGATGATGATGGAGATGTTGATGGTGGTGATAATGATGATGAGGATGATGATGAAAACGATGAAAATGATGGTGATGATGATGAAAAAGATGAAAACTATGCCACAATTTGTAAACCTTAAAGCCTAAAAATGTACCATAACGAGGGTGGCGATAATGATGATGATGGAAAATGACAATGACCACAAGTGTTAAGGTGACAATCACAATCACGATCTGACGATGATTATATCAACGATGACTATGATGATGATGAAAATGAAAACAACGATGAAGAAAATTGTGACGAGGATGACAAGAACCATGAGGATGATGGTGACGATTTAGATGATAATAACCATGATGATAATGTTGATGATGTCACTACTAATGCTAATAAAACTCTATTAAGAATATAATATTAAAAATACTAATAATAACAACATTAATATTAGTAATTATTTACTATTAATAGAAATTATTATAAATTTATATTAATAATTTATTATTAACTAACATTAATATATTATAATCATTATCTATATATAATACCATAATAATTTTTATATAATATTATTTATTATATTTTATATTATAATATTAATTATAATAAATTTACTATATTATAATTTATTATAAATAATATTATATTATTTATTTATTTATTTAATGTATGAAAGATTAATAATTGTTCTATTAACAATTTATTTTTGTGAACAACTTGTTGCAGGTAGTTCTAATGTTTTAAAAATCTAGGGTTTGTGTTTTGTAAATTATTTTGTTTGGAAAGTGTTAAGAAGATGATAGTCTCCTCTAATCAAAACATGTATGTGTCTTATTTTCAATTCAATTTATGTGTCAAACAATGGCGGAGTTTCAAAAATCCTAACAAGATTGTCGCCAAAAAAGACTTGTAGGATTGTTGTAAGTATGATGATATTGAGGTTTTTTTACTATTAGCTCCAAAATTACACACGTTCTCATTTTATGCACAATGTAAATATTATTTTTTCCCTTTACTTTTATGGGCTTGGTAGTTAAATTTGATATAAATGTTGAAATAAGGAACTCACTTTTAAAAAATCTTATGGCATTATATTGTGGATCAATATCTAACTATGGTAATCCCTCATGTGTAAATTGAACTCAAATGGGAGGTTCTAATAGCTAAGGGCGTGACAATGACTATTGATAGTGAAGACATTTGAGTGTGGGTAAAATGCATTTTAGGTATAAAAACATTTACATTTATTTTTCAACAACTTATAGATCTAGGGAGGATCATAATGAGTCGTAGTATGTGACTTGCATTGATCCTCCTTTACTACTTATTTATGCCTTCTAGATCACATGGAGATCCATGAATATAAAAGTATAGTTTTTTACTATTTTATATACAAGTGTTTGCCAAAATAAAAAAGTGCATAGTAGAAAGGCATACATAGGAACACAAATATTATTGTGCTTCTCTTTCTTGCCTTCACCTTTACACTTTGGTTCCCTTATTTTGTTGTTCATTATCTTGTTATTTTCCTCTTTTGGTGTATCCATTGCACTTTGATTTTATTTTATACGCTTCTTTTGGATATCTAAAATACATATTTTTGGTTTGTAATTTGTAACATCTTCTAACATAATAGATCATAATTACAAATTAACAAAAGACATCGACATCCTCATAAAGAACTAATATTGTTTACTCAAATGCAACCATGATGTGTGCAATTTGATCATTTTACCTTTTTATCATTCTCTCAGCTTGTGCCAAAATGTGGGCATTGATAATGTATGAAAATAGTGGATGCATATGTAAGGCATGTCGATTATTTGACAAAATACCTCTAAGCAATGCCATATCATGGAATGTCATGATAATAGGAGATGCATGAAATGATTTTTTTATTAAAACTAATGAATCAATGAGTGCTTCTTGAAATTTTAAGGAAGGGCACGTACCCGAGGCATCCTACCTAATAAAGACTTATTGCTAGAAGTTAAGGTTTCTTTATCATTGTCTTATACATACATATTCACATCATTAATAAGGATTTGGGTGATTTTTTTTGTCTTATACATTATCTTTGAAATATATGGATTGATTTAAGAAAAAATTGAAAATTAATATTAAAAAATTTAAGGAATCATTGAAAACTTTACATAGTGAAATGTTGTAGATTTATTCTAGTGCTTGGTTTTAGGGTATTTTATTTTTACTCACCTTATTTTTTCCCCATGTGCCACAATTTGATGATTCCTCACATCTCTATCCTATTGGCATGCCCATTGCAAATTTTGGTGCAATTGCTAGTATTATATATGTCGAATTCCCTTCCTAGATGAATAAAATAAAATATTTTATTATAAAATCTTCAAAATATGAAATCTAGTAATATGAACTTATGCCTTAGAACATGGGGTGTATAATATAGGTATGCTAGTTATACACCCCATGGACTTGGTAGGATCCCATATTAATTGGTAGGATTTGTATGGGAAACATATAAATTCTAATATAGAATGTTATGCCAATGGGGATAAAAAAATAGAAGTGATCCTTCTAATAATATAATGTTTGATTGATTACATGATAAGTTTGTTTTCTTTCTCATCTTTCCCCTTTCCTCCCATATGACAATATAATAATAAAAAAAAATTAATTACTTTAAAAAACTTGTAAAATCATACTTTACTACCCCAAATCAAATATGACTTTTTAGTATGTTACTTATAAATTATGGATCTTAAAGCGTAGTTCCAATTTTAATACCATATTAATCACATTGCATAGTTTCTACAAAGAAGCATACAAATTTGGTAAGAATCGAAGAAACTAATTAACATTCACAATATATTGTCTAATCATTCACTTTGAATTGAGGCATAAACTTCAATAAAAAAACGTGTTTAAGTACGTGTGTATGTTGTTGACAAATGTATATTTTACATTCCTTCACTTTAACTCGTGCTACAATATTATTTTCTTCCTACGATTTGATCCTTATCCGAGTTGACTGAAATTCCCACACAACGCAACCACCTCCACATCCATATTCAAAAAACATGATTTCATGATGGCCTCCCACTCCACCTCCTTCAAGTGTCATGAGAATGAATTTCCTCCACTGAGTCTCGGTGATCCATCGCACGAGATCTATAGCTAGGGCACATAGACTCGGAATAAAAGAGACACTTTCATGGATCGCAACCCCAAATCTCTCTCCCTCATCATTCGGTTTGGCAACTAGCTCATTCATTCATGATTACCTATAATTGCACAATTGTTAGTTTCCCACATGGTATTTTCAATTAAGTCAACTCATTTACATGGAAATCAAGTCCATATTTCATCCATAAAGAGGTAACGAAATATAAACAATATCAACATATATCCATTGAAAGAAAATTAAACATCAATATTTATTCTGAAATAATTTCAATTGACAACATCATATTTATTTTGAAATAATTTCAAATGACATATTATATATATAATTTGCTAATTGTCGCATTACCAATCAAATAAACTCATATTCTAAAATATACCAAATGCATATAAATTTGTTTGAAAATTATTTTTCACTTTTAATACGCCGAAGGCATCCATAAGTGAGATCGAGCCTCCTAACTCAAAAACATCCCGGCTTAGTAGCGAGTTCGATTTGGTTTTCGTATCAATGTCGTGATCAGAGGGTCGGTATTAAAATATATATTTTTTCATTTTTATTCATTTTCATATTTGATTTGACTACTGTGGGAATGGTGTGAAAAAGGTTACAGTGGGCAAATCCGTATGAGATTGCAATGAAAGCGTTCTTACTTGTGCAGGGGGGCAAATCCTTACCAGTTTGCAATGAAAGCATTGTTGCTTGCGCAGGGGAAGAAGGATGGTTGAAGACGCCAAGGAGCTGTTGTTAATATTTGTTCTTGTTTTCCATGTCGTAACCTTACAACAGTAAATTGTTTACTCGACTGGACATTGTGAAAGTTAACGAAGCCAATGTTTCTTGCGTAGGGGAAGGATGTAGCATTTGCAAGCGTGATGATGGGTGCAGAGTTTGTTTGGGGAGATCTCATCCCCTGTGTAAGTCCAACACATCTTTTTCTCTCTAGCAAGTCTTCCCTTCTTAAGCTATTGTAGCAGAGTTTTTTTTCAACAACTGAACCATACACTGCATTGTGTGGTAAAAGCTTGCGATTGGAGCTGAAAATTTTGGTAGAGGATCTGGTGCTCCAGAAAGGTTTTTAGGTTTACTTGCTATCCAGAAAGGGATCACTAGAATGCAAGTTAGATAACAAGTGAGTGCAAATGGGATTTTTTAGGTTTCCTTACAGTTGTTGCATTTGTATACAGATAAAAATAAGTGCAAATGCACAATATAGACTACCAACCAGGAAACATGTTTCCATGGCTTCTGCAATGTGTCCCTCCAACGGCCATTTTTCTCCCTTGTAACCCCGAGCTTATTCCTCTCTCATACCTCTACCCAGATTTTCTCCTCCAAAACATCGGGCTCTACTACTATTAAGAAGGCGCATCTTCCCACCGAGTGCTCCTTTGTCCCATCATACACTACCTTCACTACTCCCTCTGTAGACACCAAAATTGGGTCATACTTCCATTAAAACCCCATTCATTAAATTAACCATATCCTACCCATTCATATCCCCTAGTACACATGTTAATTGAATTAATTATCTTAATTAAATTAATTAATATCCTCACTTAACCACCTCACCCAGCCAACTCACCTAGCCACCTCACTCAAATGACCCACTCAAACCTCATTAATGACCTAAGACCAAGTCTAAGCTTATCCTAACCAATTAGGACTTATTCTAAACCTAGACTTAGCTCCGATTAACAAACCTAAGGGTAAGTGCACCAAGTTGGGGGGCCAAAAGGGGTCTTAAGTGGACGTATTTTTATGAAAAATAAAAAACTTCAACTTGTACAAGTTTTTCAAAATAGTTACACTCAAAATTGGAAGATGTTGTAGAAATATGAATCATAGAATTTTGAGTCTAGTTTCTAAGCTACTAAATTCTATTGAAAACATATAAGTGTAATTGGGACAAATAACTAAAATACCAAAAGGTGCTCTTGTTTTTGTTAAAAAAACATAATAGAGTGACTTTCATGCCCCCACTATTTTTAGCGCCATTTAGTATTTTTGAAAACTTATTTGGTAGAAAGATGGCTAGGAGCATCTAGTTTGTGTTAGAATATTTTTTAGATTTTTTTAGCGAGTATTTTTTTTATGATTTTCTAGTACGAAATGTTATGTTTTGAAAAATAACAAAGCTCTAACTTATACCCCCTAACTACCTCAAAAAATATCAAAAATTAGTTTTTTTTTTTAATATGTAAAGAATTATTCCTTATTTGTGCCTAAAAAAATTATTCAATCTTGATGAGTCAAAAAAAAGATACACGACAAAAGATAGACATGTTTAAACTTCAAAAAATAGCTATAAAAAGACAATTAGAAAATAAATAATATGGAAACCTTATATTTATTAAAAAAATGGAAAATAATATTTATACAAAGAAGAAACTCTGATTTATATCATGGTATAATTTTTTTAAATGAATCGATCATTTGATGTTGATTTATCATGGTGGAAGTTGGATTTTTGCATTTTCCTACAAAAACATGTGGTTTGTTGTGTTTGTGCAGGTCCATGCCTCAGGCTTGGGGATCCAAACCGGATCCCAAGCCTTGAGGCATGGGTTGGAAAAGGAAAAAAATAATGTGTGCGCATTATGCTTTGTTTATACATTGTGGTCCCCCAACGTCCCTTTCATCTCTTTCATGGGATTTCTGCATACATTTTGTTTGGTCTGCAATTTTTGTACATTCTTACACGATTTTTTAGTAGTTCATTTTGTCCCCTACCCCACTAGTTGAATTTTTCTAATCATGGGTGATAAAATTTGAGCTAAGGACAAGAGGAAAGTCAAGAACAAGACACCGAGAGCAATTGGAAGAGATGAGAATAAAGAAATTGAAGAGAATGCAAAAAATTCGTGCAAGGCAAGGTACATATGCTATATCAAATGTAGCTAATGTATTAGAAAATGGGGATGAAATACATAATGAAAATGTAGATAATAATGATTTTGCAATGAATAATAATATTGACTTGAATTATAATGTTTGTATGGATGAAGAAATTGATTTGAATCCAATTTTTGAACCTTTACCTGAGAATCCAAATGTTAACCTCAAATTTGTATGAAAACATTAAATGAAGAAAGTAACCTTGTAAATGAATCTTCACCTCTAAGAACACCTCCTTCCATTTTGCAAAGAAAACCAATTCACTTAATTGAAATTGATGAAAACATTATAAAATCAATGCCTAACAAAATGTCTGAAAGAAATGCGAGAAGAAAAGCTAGTGGAATTTGGGATAATTACTTTGAGAATTTAAATGACACACAAAGATGTCAATTATTTGTTACATTGATTAAATTAATTAAGATGAGACCTATAATGAATACCATGGGGTTAAGAACATCTAATGTTGTTGATCAAAATGTGTTAATTGTTGAAAACATACATAAAGCATACCAAATTGTAGGTGGCAAAAGATGTACCAAAGATAGTAATGATACATGGCATGCACTTACTAATTGTATAGTAAATGATAAAATAGTTAACAAACTCTTGATTAGAAAAATAAGCGGTGCTTTGAAGCTAAAAATAAAAACACTAATGAAAGCAATAAAGACATGTAAACGTTTTGAGTCGATCAATAACACCAACTACGGGATTTCTCTATTAGAATTCCATGGAAGGACAAGAATACATCTGATATTCTAAAAGAATTAATTGTAAATTTTGGAATGAGAACATAAGGGTGTCACTTTGAATAAAAGAGATATAGTAAAAGAAGAATAGGTTCTCGTAATCATGAATCGTGTGAAAAACATTTTTAGATATGACTCAAACACAATTTTTCTCTAAGTTTAATAATGAAAATTTACAAATTAACATTATCCAAAGATTATTTGAAATGAAAAAACCCTTTTATGTGAAAATCAATCACTCATTGTAATGTAATTACTTGTATAAATTTGATTATTAGCAGAAATATAACACCAATGAATAATATTTCGGATAAATGATCTCAATGTGCAAGAAGAATAGCTTAGTCACTTCGAGGGGGCAACCTCCAAACAATAAAATAAGACACAAAAGATGAATTCGAGTAGCGAGAGGAAGTTCCAATTTGTATGCTACATTTCCAATCTTATGTAACACTTGATAAGGACCATAATACTTTGGTGAAAGCTTGTTATCCTTTTTCTATTATTTTAAGGACATTTTCTTATATGGTAGTAAACGCACAAAAACCCAATCACCGACTTCAAAATTTCTTTCCCTGTGATGTTGGTCTACTTGTTGCTTCATACGGTTTTGTGACATGGCCAAATTCTCCCTGAGACTAGAAAGGACCTCTTTTTGGTGTTGAATATGTTCTTCAACTTCTTGAACCTTTAGACTGGACTCTCAAAGATGAAGTGATAGATTGTGGATGGTACCCATATAATGCCAAGAAATGATACATTTTAGATGAAGTACGACAAGAGGTGTCATACCACCATTCTACCAATGGTAACCATTGGACCCATATTGCTTGCTTATCTAAGGTAAAAACGAAGATATCCCTCCAAGCACTTGTTTACCACCTCTGTTTTCCCATCAGAATAGGGATGATAAGAGGAATTACGAGCTAGTTGTGTGCCCAAGCATGAGAACAAGTCAGTCAAAAATTACTAGTAAAGATAGGGTCTCGATCACTTACTATAATCTTTGGTGTCCTATGTAGCTTCTGAATTGTATCCCTGAAGGTTGTTGCTACTGTACTTGCAACAAATGGATGTGATAAGGCAAAAAAATGGGCATATTTGGTGAGTCTATCCACCACCACCATGATTAAATTTTTACCTTTTGATTTAGGCAATCTTGTGATGAAGTCCATGGAAACATCTTCCCACCTTTGGCTAGGAATAAATAGAGGTTATAAAAGACTTGGGACTTAATTTTTCGCCCTTATTTTGCTTTGAAAAACCATGCATTACTGCCACAAACTTTTGGACATCTCCTTTTAGCCCTTCCCATAAAAAATTATACTTTATTTGATGATAAGTATTTAGGAAGCCAAAATTACCCCCTACTGGAGAAGCATGGAGCTCAGATAGAACCCTATTTTTAAGGATTGAATTCTTACATAGATATAATATATCTTTATATCATAAAACATCTCCTTTCCATACAAATTTTTCGACATGCTTGGATCTTGTTGGATATTCTCAATGAGATTTTGTATACAGGTCATTTTTCCATTCATACCTTGTATCCTCTATCTAATCCTCTTGTAATATAGATACGACACACAAAAATACTTGGGCAGATTCATCCTTTTGAGATAAAGCATCAACAATACATTCTCTTTCCCTTTCTTATATATTATCTCAAAATCATACCCCAACATATTTTAGACCCATTTCTATTGTTCTTCTAATGATAAATGTTTCTCTAAGAAGTATTTCAAACTATCCTGATCTGTATTTACTTTGAAATGTTGTCCCATTAGATATGGTCTCCATTGCTTCACTGCATGAAGTATTGCTAACATTTATTTTTCATAAAATGGTTTAGAGATATTCTTACCTTTGAATTGGCATCTCTTGAAGGAAATGGGTCACCCTTCTTGCATGAGTCTTTAGCCGCCATACCATACCCTCAAGCATCACATTCAACAATGAATGTTTTTGAAAAATCTGGGGTGGCTAGAACTGGAGTGGTGCACATGGCCTCCTTCAACTTCTCAAAGGCCATAGTAACTTGATTGTTCCAATGGAAAGAGTCCTTCTTCAATAAAGATATGAATGGTGCTTTGTGATGCTGCCATAATTCCTTACAAATGTACGATAATAACCTGTAAGCCCCAAAAATTCTCAAAGATTTTTTAGGGTTTCGGGAACCTTCCATTCAAGCATGGATTTTATCTTGTTAGGATCCACTTTAACACCTTCATAAGAGACAATATGGCCCGGATATTAAACCTCCTTGACACCAAAATAACACTTAGAAGGCTTTGTATAAAGTTGATGTTGTTCAAGAGTTTCCAACACCTTATTTACATGATACAAGTGTTCCTCCCATGTTTTACTATAGATTAATATATAAAAAAAAAAACACTCAAACAAACTTTCGAAGAAATGGCTTAAAGATGGAATTCATCAAGCTTTGAAATGTAAAGGGTGCATTTGTTAGTCCAAAAGGCATTACCAGAACTCATAGTGTCCTTCATGTGTCACGAAGGTTGTTTTATGAATATCTTCATCCCGATTCTAATATGATGATATCCGAATGAAGATCATGTTTTGTAAAGTAAACAACACCATGTAACTCATATATCAAATAATCAATTACGGGAATATGAAACTTATCTTTAACTGTGTACTTATTAAGTTCCCTATAATCTGGACACGTGTGCCAATTGTCATATTTTTCCGTACCATCACTACAGGAGAAGAGTAAGCACTTTGACTATGATGAATAAGTCCTGCTTCTAACATCTCTTGAACTATCTTCTTAATCTCACTCTTTTGCATATAGGGGTACCTATAAGGTCTGATGTTGGGTGGTTGAATCCCTGGTACTAGCTGGATGGCATGGTCATGGTCTCTTTTCGGAGGCAGACCCTTGGGAATTTCTCTAAACACCCCTGAGTGCTCATCTATAACTACTTGCATATCTGCGGGTATAAATGTATTGGAATGATGTGCTTCGAATGAAAATAGTTGTGCCACAAACCCTTCTGCACCCTTTCCAAGAAATTTTTGCATCTGATGAGAACTTACCATTTGTGGGGACTTTTTCTTAGTCCTTTTAATTTAAAATTCCTCCCTTCTGACTGAAATTGCATGAAGAACTCCTAGAAATTCATTTCAATGGTTCCCAAGGTGGTAAGCCACTGAAATCCTAACACAATGTTTGTTCCTCCCATGTAAATGGCATACATATTACTAGTTAGAAAGTAATCTCCCATGGTGAGATTAATGTTATGGAATTTTCCTAAATAACTAATATTTTTCCCATAAGTGATCATGACTTGACATTCTGGAGCTAGATAAACAAAGCATTTCAAACGTCTTCGCCAACTTATGATTGATGAAATCGTGAGTACTTCTCGAATCAATAAACATTGGTACCCTCTGTTTTTTAAGAATCCAACTACTTTGAGCGTTTGTGGAGTGCTAATATTAGAAATTGCATGGCATGATATTGTTGGTTAGGGATCTCCTAATTCATCCTCTAGCTCTACCTCTTCATCTTCTTCATTTTCTTCTTCTTGAAGAGTCCCTCATTGTAGAATAGATTCTTTTCAGCACACTTATGTCTTTGTCCAAATTTTTGTCACATTTAAAACATAACCCTTTGGCTCTCTTTTCTTCAATTTGTTGAGGTGGTATTCTCACTAGCCAAGGGAATGATGGTGGAAGGGTGCTATGATCTCTGATATTACTAACAGTTTGTTTCCTACTGGAAAGAAATTTTTCCTCTGTCATACGCACGCCATGATCATAGAGTCTAAAACCTTATGAGGATTAAACATATGCACCTCAGTATCATTTTTTTCTTTAATACCCCCAAGAAATAATTCATTCAAATTATCTTCAGGAATATTTTCCACCCTTAAGGAAAGGTTTTGGAATTGATGGATGTAGTCTTTGATTGTTCTGTTTTGTCAGAGCTTTGCTAATTAATGAAATAATTCTCGACACACTAGAACTATATTCCAATTGAAAATATTAGGTGAATACTATCCATGTAACATTTAAGTCCACTCTTTTTCTTTGAGCACATAGCCATCGATACCAAATGAATTGGTCAGGGTTCAAGATACAACGATGCCATGGTAACCTTTTATCTGATGGAATCGATGAAGATGAAAGACATTATCCATCTAGTTAATCTAATTGAGTGGATACTTTCCATCAAACTTACACATTTTCACTTTTGGAATCATGTTATGGGCTTCCAAAGTGTTTTTATTTAGATTGGTCATGTTTGTAAATCTACCTGCTAGTTTGTCTATTACTTTGACCTAAAGATCCACCCTAGTTAATATGAGTATGACCGAGTCTTGGCTTATTAGAAAGCATATGATGACCCATGATATTGTAACTAAACTAGTGAATGAAATCCTCCAATCATTTTCCAATATTTTCTACATCTTCTTTGCTAGCTCTACTCTACCCTCGAGGTTTTGCAACTCTAACTCAAGATAACTAACCTTATGGTCGGTTGAAGAAACCCTAACCTTGAGGACTCTGTAGATACCCCTTCAGACTCTAACTCCTCAACTATTATCTCATCCTTATCAGGGGTTTTTCCCAGAGTGATGGGATTCTTTTTGCCTCTTGTCGAAGGCCCAACCATGATGCCCCAAAATGGTAGGATTTAGGGATCAAGGTCAAAATTTAGGGTTTGGGATTTCAATAGCAATTCAGCCAAATTTTATAAAAATAAAACAATGAACTCAAACTAATTGTTAATCTTCTTTCTAGAAATGTAAATAACTTTGAAAAATTCCACAAATTTTACCCTAGGTAGCTGAATTATGAAAAATATAAAACCACTATAACTTTTGCAAAACAAGTCAAAAATTCTTAAAATTTGGAGGGAAGCTTACTTGGTGATTTCGCCACACCATAGAAAAATTTGAAGAAAATTTGCTATTGATTTTGAGATATGGACGAACCTTCACAATTAGGGTTTGATGTAATACTAGTTGAGTTCAAGCTCGATACAACTTGTAATGTAATTACTTGTATAAATCGATTATTAACGAAATATAACATCAATGAACATAATATTTCAGTTAAATGATCTCAATGTGCAAGAATAATAGCTTAGCCACTTCGAGGGCAACCTCCAAACCAGACAGTAATACTAAAATGTTGAATATGATCCTCAACTACTACCTACTAACCCCTATATATACTATTCCTATGCTATGGCCAACACCAAGACCGACCCACTAATGAAAATACAACATCTATGAAAGAGATGCATAATGATAAGAAATTATGATAGCCAAAATTCAGCTATATACATCCAATATAAGATATATGATTAAGGGCATAGCACTCACGTACCACTTGTTGTTGCGGGCATCATGTTGAATTTTCAATGCATTATGATGTTTTTTTCAAATACGTCATGTTTTGCATACGACATCGGAGTTGAAAGAGTGTGGAGTAAATGTCCCACCAAAATATTGAAGGGAATTTATTCGACAATATTTTGTGAAAAATCAACTAGACAATTTTTTTATAACAAAACATGTTTGGATGAAACATGTAATGTATGTGGTGGCTTGCCAAATCTAAAAAGTTGTATCCATGAAAAGAGTACAGATTCAATAGGAAAATAATTGGTTGGTTTCAGAAAATATAAATTTGTGGCATATCAATCAAAAGATGGAAAATAATCACGAGAGGTGTGAGCTTGTTACAAAACAATTACTTGCATTAGAATATATGGTCAAATTTAGAAAGGAAATTTTTATGAGTATGAAAGGCACACACATAGAGATCAATGGTTGGATGAACAATTCAAGTTAAGAAAGGACACATTTCCACGTGGTACTATTGTTTCATAGTTGACTTCATAGAGAATTACACATTACAGACCACAAATGGAGGTTCGGTCTCAATAATATAACTCGGTACAAGTTCCTATTTTCATGCATATAACGTTCATGCACTCTCCGAGAAAGCACTAAGAAAGATAAAAAATATTAAGATATTATCATTTTTACATCGGTGATGATCAAACATATTATACGAGAATATGTTCAAGGGTGTCTTCAAGTGTTTTATATGAACTTGAATGAGAGGAACATTAGTTTCAATCAAAATTACATTTGGTCGACAACTACACATCACAATTCAAGAATGCACAAAGAAACAAATGTACAACATATCTAGAGTTTTACTTGAGGCGGGGAATAGAAAAGGAGAGCATGATGGTGCGGGAGCATGTGTGAAAAGAGCACTTGCAAGAGAAGAGTTAAATTTCAAGGATGGTGCTAAATTTACGGTGCAAAAAAATATTTTTGATTGGATTGTCAAGAATATGGGCCATGAATCTCAAGAGAGATCAACAGTTCGTGGATATTTTTGGTTGAAAGAGGAACAAAATTTGGAAAAATTTGAAGATTGTATGACATTGCGGGATCAAGTGATATGCACTTATTCCATAGTTCGAGATGTAAATTCTTGGACTCTTTATACTAGGTGCATCACATGTTTTTTTATCATGCATTTATTTAACATGGAATGAATGTGAGTCACAACAATAGGTGGATGAATGGACTTGTAGACCTCTAATTCCACTCGACACACATCAAGTTCCTTAAGCATTATAACTTGCAAGGTCTTTAGATCAAATGACAACATCACATGACTTTGACCAAGTCTCTGATTTAGTGAAACAAGGTACATACATATATGTACATGCCATGTTTTAGATCTATAAATTATTAAATGCTCAACTCTTAATGTATTTTAAATTTGACTTCTGTTTTACTTTGTGATGTAGGCCACATTTTTACGATTATTGTGACAAAATTTAATGAAGAGGGGAAAAAAATTGACTTCCACAATCATTGATGGTTAAGAGCTTGAGTATCTCAACGGGTCATGGTAATCACCGGAACTTGGCTTCGACGATATCCTATCAAAAAATCAAACACTTAGTTGTTTGAAAACTATGAAGTACATCGAAAGATGCTTCACTATTCACATTTGATTCTTGAAACAAATATTAAATTGATCAAATATCGAGGTAGGCCATTAAGAAATAATCTATGGAAGGTTCGTGAATCAGATCATAAAGTAATTCTTGCTACTGTCAAGAGTAGAGTTGATCCTTGTGGTTCATTTGATTTAATTTGCAAAGGTATGTTCTTCATGCAAATAATTTGAATATTTAATTTAATGAATTTATTTAAATTTTGTATGATTTAAAATTCTATTTAAATGCTTACTAACATGTTTATGTAGGTTAGTGGTGCCAAAAAAGCTTCCACCTTCACGTGGTTGGAATTGTCAGTAGAGAATTTATTATTCTCAAAGCCAAGTGAAGCTAAGAGAAATTAAATATTAGAAAGGAACAACAAATAGAAATTCTCATTTCACCACCTATATTGTAAAAATATCTTATTAAAATTCTCATTTCACCACCTATATTGTATGAACCACCTATATTAT
Source organism: Taxus wallichiana var. yunnanensis (assembly GCA_018340775.1). Classification (NCBI taxonomy): domain Eukaryota; kingdom Viridiplantae; phylum Streptophyta; class Pinopsida; order Cupressales; family Taxaceae; genus Taxus; species Taxus wallichiana. The sequence continues at coordinate 590,669,316 of CM031239.1, read as the reverse complement.
TCAGGTGATTGGCAATGGACAACCTTACACTGACTCAGACTACACTATTTCACATGTTTGCAAACAATAGGACAACAAGAACACCAAAAGGAGATGGAAAAAAACAGCATAGGATTTTGTAGAGGTTCCCTAGGTGGAGGTGTAGGATCTGAAAAAACATCTCTAGGTGCCACATAGTATGAGTAATCACCCGTAGAAGATATAACATTTTTTGGTCTTATGGATCTTAAGGGATTACGCCTAAACGAGGTATCCTGGAAGCATGGGGAGGGTAGGGAACCAAAAAATTCCTCTACTAGCATTCACTGGGCCATCTCGAATGTGTTTGTGTAGACGGTTTAGTCCCATAAGTTACCATTTGCAAAATATAGCGTCTGACAACCTTACACTGACAAAAACTACACTATTTCACACATTTTAAAACAAGAGGAAAACGAGAACACCGAAAGGAGATGGAAAAAGATGGCATAGGATTTCGTAGAGGTTCTCTAGGTGGAGGTGTCAGATCTGACCATACATCTCTAGGTGTCACGAAGTCTGAGAAATCACCTGTCAAAGCTATAACATGTTTCGGTCTTAGGGATCTTTAGGGAATATGCTTAGGCGAGGTAGCTGAGAACCACAAGAAGCATAGGGAACCAAAAAAATGCCTCCATAAGTGTTCACCAAGCCATCCAGATGTGTTAGCACATACCATTTGGTCCCTCGAGCTACTGTTTGTAAAATATAGCATATGATGACCTTTACACTCGACTCGGACTACACTATTTCACGTGTTTGTAAACAATAGGACAAAAGAGCACCAAAAGGAAATGGAAACAACTGGCATCTAGGATTTGGTGGAGATTACCTAGGTGGAGGTTTCAGATCTAGCAGGACATCTCTAGGTGCCTCGAAGTCGAGGAATCACCTATAAAAAATATAGCTTGTTTTGGTCTCGGGATTTTAAGGGACTACGCCCGAATGAGGTAGCTCAAAAACATGGGTAGCATGGGGAATCAATTCGAGGCATCTAATAGAATTCACTAAGACATCCAGATGTGTTGGAATAGAAGTTTTGGTCTCACGAGCTACCGTTTGTAAAATATAGAGTCTAACAACCTTACATTGAGTCAGACTACACTATTTCACGTGTTTGCAAACAATAGGATAGCGAGAACACAAAATGGAGATGGAAAAGACTAGCACAATATTTTGTATAGGTTCCTTAGGTGGAGGTTTTGGATCTAACAGGATATCTCTAGGTGCCACGGAGTCTGAGAAATCACTCGTCAAAGATATAGTGTGTTTTGGTCTCATGGCTCTTAAGGGACTACGCCGGATGAGGTAGCCTAGAAGCATGAGGAGTATAGAGAACCAAAATGAGGCCTCCAATAGCATAAAATAGGCCATATGGATGTGTTGGCACAGACGGTTCAGTCCCACGAGATACCGTTTGTAAAATATAATGTCGACAACCTTACACTTTGACTTAGAATATACTATTTCAAGTGTTTGCAAACAATAGGACAAAAAGAACACAAAAAGGAGATGGAAAAAAATGGCATAGGATTTCGTAGAGGGCCCCAACATGGAGGTTTTGGATCTAACGAGATATCTCTAGGTGCCACAGATTTCAAGAAATCACCCATCAAAGATATAATGTTTTTGGTCTCAAGGCTCTTAAGGGACTACGACCAGAAGAGGTTTCCCAGAAGCACCTGGAGCTTTGGCCTCCAAAAAGAAACCTCCCCTAGCATTTACTTGGCCACCCCGACATGTTGGCGTAGTTAGTTTAGTGCCAAGAGCTTTCATTTGCAAAATATTGCATCGGACAACCTTACACTATTCTAGCATGCACTATTGTAGCATGCAAATGAGATGGGATAGAAAATGTAGAACTATTATTTTCTATAAATTATGGGAGATGATAGAGGAAGGTTTCATGATGCTTCTTGCAAAATTTTAGGTCAAATTTAGGTCATTTGTTCAAGTTATATGAGTTTTTGTAAAACAAACTTTTGTTCAAGGTTATCCGACCAAAAAACGCTATATCTTCGACAAGTGATTTCTCGGACTCGTGGCATCGAGATATGTCTTGTTAGATCTGAAACCTCCATGTTGGGACCACATACTAAATACTCTCACACTTTTATCCATGTATATTAATTTCTCTTGTTGTCATATTGTTTGCATAAGCACAAAACACTATAGTTTGAGTCATTATAAGGTTGTCATCACGCGAATACTTTACAAATGGAAGTTCTTGGTGTTGAATCGACTATGCCAACACATCTATATGGCCTAGTAAACACTAGTTGAGGCCTCATTTCGAAGGCCAAACATCAAGGTGCTTCCAGGCTACCTCGTCAGGGCGTAGTCCCTTAAAATCCTGAGACAAAAAAATGTTATATCTTTGACAGGTGATTTCTTAGAGTCTATGGCACCTAGAGACATCTCGTAAGATCAAAAACCTCCATGTTAGGACCCTCTATGAAATCCTCTCACGGTTTTATCCATCTCCATTTGGTTCTCTTATCATATTGTTTGTAAATGCATGAAATATTGCAGTTTGAGTCAATGTAAGGTTATCAGATGTAATACTTTGCAAAAGGAATCTCTTGGCACCACATTGACTATGCCAACACATCCAGATGGCTTGGAGAATGCTAGTGGAGTCCTTTTTTTGTAGTCCAAAGCTCCAATTTCTTCCAGGCTACCCCGTCTAGGTATAGTCGTTTAAGAGCCCTAAGACAAAAAAATGCTATATCTTCGACAGGTGATTTCTCAGACTCCATGGCATCTAGAGACGTCTCGTTAGATCCAAAACCTCCATGTTGAGACACTATCCAAAATCCTCTCATGGTTTTATCCATCTCCATTGGTTCTCTTGTTGTCCTATTGTTTGCAAACGTGTGAAATCTGCAGTTTGAATTAGTGTAAGGTTGTTAGACACCATACTTTGCACCGAAACGACTATGCCAACACATCAAGGTGGCCAAGTAAATGCTAGGGAGGTGTCGTTTTGGAGGCCAAAGCTCTAGGTGCTTCCGAGCTACCTCGTCTGGGCATAGTCCCTTAAGATCCCTAAGACCAAAAAAGCTATATCTTCGACGGGTGATTTCTCGGACTCCATGACACCTAGAGACATCTTGTCAGATCCAAAACCTCCATGTCGGGTCCCTCTACAAAATTATCTCATGGTTTTATCCACCTCCATTTGGTTCTCTCGGTGTCCTATTTTTTGTAAATGTGTGAAATACTACAGTTTGAGTCAGTATAAGGTTGTCAGGTGCAATACTTTGTAAACATAAGCTCTTGGCACCGAATTGAATATGCCAACATGTCCAGATGGTCTCAGTGAATACTAATGGAGGCCTCATTTTAGAGGCCAAATCTCCAGTGCTTCCAGGCTACCACATCCTGGCGTAGTCCCTTAAGAGCCCTCAGACCAAACAATGTTATATCTTTGATGGGTGACTTCTCGATTCCGTGGCACTTAGATATGTCTCGTCGGATCCAAAACCTCCATGTCGTCCCTCTATGAAATCCTCTCATGGTTTTATCCATATCTATTCGATTATCTCGTTGTCATATTATTTGAAAATGCATGAAATCACGTAGTTTGAGTCGATATGAGGCTATCGATGATGCAATACTTTACAAACGAAGCTATTGGCACTAAATCAACTATGCCAACATGTCCTGGATATAGCTTGGTGAATGCTAGTGGAGGCCTCATTTTAGTTTCCTACGCTCCCCCTGCTTTCAGGCTACCTCATCTGGGCATAGTCCCTTAAGAGCCCCGAGACCAAAACATGTGATTTCTCGAATCCGTGGCACCTAAAGATGTTTGTCAGATTAGACACCTCATCTCGGGAGTTATTTTTCAATGACTAGATTGGCTTAAGAATGAATTTGTTAGGGGAATGTCTAAGAACACACGGGAATTATCAATCGCCTAGTAAATATTTCTTGTTTAGTTTTGAATGGGAGTCAGCTGGCCTTCGGCTTGGTGACCTTCCATTCATTGAAAATTTATGCTATGATAAACCCATAGATGCTTTCAAAATAGCCTTAAAAAAGGTAGGGGTAGTCATCAAGCCTAGTGAAGGGTGTGATGTGATTTCCAAATAACTTGAAATGCCTACAGATTTAAAGGTAATAACATGAATTGGACAAGATTAGACAATCAAGAATTATTGAGTGTCCAAATTAGAATGTCATTGCATCTGGAGACATTCTTGAGCATTGGAGTAATGCATATGGAGAGACATTCTCAAAATATCAACAGATGAAAGGCATCAAATTGTGATGACTCTCTTTGAACTATTGAAGCTTGTAAGACTTTGTGGGCATCCTTAGATCCTTCTATCCATGCTTGTTGCAAAAACATTGTCTTAATGATGGTCCTAATGTTTGTATGCTCAGGTGTTTTAACAGGGAGAAGACTAAGAAGCATTGAAGAATGTAGTAGGTGCATGATAAGATAAGAACCAATACAAAGAGACCACGAGCAAGGAGAAGCGAAAGGTAAATACACATATACACATTGATAAATTGAATGAATAATTACTCGATTAGGTAACTCTTTACATACATACATTATATAAATATTGATTTTCAAAGTGTGATGCATATTATACATTGAAAATGCTAGTACATGTACATCACCAATAAATGAAAAAATAATCCATAATGTCTTAAATATTGTCAAGTGCACATCATATTAGTTTCATGCAAAAATAATCTTAGAAATGTAAGGTCTCATACAAAAATATCAAGTTCCAAATAGTATTTTAATGTGCATAATAAATATAAAAATGCCCAAATAGGTCATATACCATCAAGTTCAAATGCCATATAGGTGTACATACAATGCCATACACATAGGCATACAAAAAAAATGTCATGTAAGACATATATATTTCCTAATCATCAAAATATATCCCTCTTTTGGCCTTCTTCAGAAGAAGGCCCTCCCTTAGACGAAGATGGAGATCTATGAGATGACTTTGGATCATTTGAGCCCATGCTATGAGTCCTCTTCTATTGAATACTCGCCTGTAGTTGAACCTGTAAATGCAAACAATGTTTTTTTGTCAAAACTTAATTTATATATGTTTTCAACATGTATTTAAGACCATGCTAGAATGAAATTATTTACATAAATACACAAACTTACCGCAAGTTATCAATCACCCGAATCTGCATCTCACACTCATATGAGTCATTGGGAGTTTCTAGAGTACGGACAGGGGTACGAAGATGATGAGATGGAGGATTTTGTGCCCTTGAAGTCAAAATGGAGGGGTTAAACTTCCTACATACACATAAGATAAAAAATCTAACATCAAAATTAGCGAAAATAGAACTAAGTACATGTATGTGTAATGACAATATTTTAACTAATTTTATCAATATAGAAATATTGTTTTTACCCCGTCACGCCTATGAATCAAATGAATAGGGATACTACCTGTCATCAGGTAACTCCTGCATATACATAATGAAGGACATTATTAACATAATTTAATAATTCTACAATGAAATACATTACTAACATGTAATTTAACATAATATGAATTACACGAGCAATTTAATGAAATTTACATGTTGTTTGAATACCTTGGTGAGTTGTTGCGTAGATGAAATCGCAGTGGCAACACCTTTCTCTACTTTTCACAAAGATGGTGGGGTGTCTAGTGAAGTCATCATCTTTATCAAACATGTATCACGTGAGTTAGATGAACATACAAGAACATACATATATTTGACTTCAAACGTTATATATATATATATTTGCATGTATGTGAAAATTTTACACAATTAACATTCTAAATTACCTCTGTGAATGTATGTGTACACATAGTGGTCGCCGCTTGTGGTCGGGATGAAGATGCGGCTCACACGTGCTTTGTAATATCAATGCATGTACATGTAAAAATAAAATTATTTCAAAAGTTTAACATATATAAGTAAATCAAGTACTCCGAACTTTTTGTAACACACATAATAAAACATAACAAATACCTATGAAGGTGACGTTGATGATTGTAATCCAAATGTATCACTCAAAAAGGCATCTGACATAGTGGCATTATCATGTGCACCCCTAGCACCAAATCCACCAAAATCAATACGCATGAAAGTATCGTCCTCCTCGGGCCCCAAACATATGCTACCACATGACGAGAAAAGATGTGGCCTCATGCTAGTACTCCCTGAGGGAATACTTTGTGTACCTCTGTGAGCATATAGCTTAGAAATCTCCCTTGTATGTCGAACATTATCACAGATAGCCCCTTAAGCATGTGGAGTGTATCAATCTCTATTGTCTCTTTCACTGTTAGAGGGACACTCTCAGGGTGAGGGGGATTTTGTGCAAGGACTCTACCCTAATGAATAGGTGCATGTTGTGCACTTAGTTGATCCTATGTAGATCCTTTTCCTCGGCCTTGAAATCTTATAAATCAAAATAATTTTGGATCTCATTGAGGATAAGATCAAAATAGAGTTTCCTCATAAAGTATAGTGGAACCTCGGTGTTATTGCAAGGTGGAAAATCAAAACCATCCACCATCGGTCCCAAAATTATTTTTAATCAAACTATTACTGCACCAATGGATGGGAAACCATTTCCATGACAACAAAATAGGAAAATTAGTGTGGGGTCCGTGAATAAGATGCATATGACATCTTTTGTATTTTATTTTTTCTTTACATCAACGTATGAAATTGTTTTGGAATAATAAACCCTACAACCCTATCTGTAATATGTCCAACGATAAATTTTCCTAGTTTCCATGTCAACTTGAACAACTAATGCCTCCAATTTGTTTGTAAGAGAGACATGGTGGGGGTTTCTAGATTGTGAATCCCTCAGTATTTTGATTAAATCCTCAATTTCAATTTTGTTTTCAATTAGGTGGGATGCTAAATCTTCTTGACTACTGGGGATGCTTTAAGCTTATGGGAGGGTTGGGAGGGATGACAGGAATAATAGGGTTTTGTTGTGGTTGATTCCCTCGACCTCAAACTATAGCAATAAAAAAATATTCAATTCAAATTATACTTTATAATTATCAAATTTCAATGCAATTTTGAGAAAACAATTTTTCATACGTCTTCTCCATGGCACCATCGTCAATTCAGATCTTTCCGATGATCTAAAGATGATCATTTGACCTTGAGATCTAGTTTGAATGAAAAACGTGAGGGAAAAATTATGTTTTGAAACTCATGTTTAAGGGAGATAAAATGATAGAGGCTCGTGCTTCTATTATTTATTTATAACATCATAATGTGTCTTGGTTATGGTTTGGTAAATTCCAAACCTAGGAAATTAAAACGCGATCATGTTATAATAGAATGGTTGCACGTTTTGTTTTTTTCGATTTTTTGTCCACTTTTTTCCCTCCCAACTTCAAGCACTTACCCCTAAAAAGACTTCTAATTATATTTCCTTGATCCATCACTCAACACTCGGAAGAAGGTTGGAGATCATGACAAAAAAAGTAATAATCTACCTATTTTTGGCCAACCTAGATATTCCCGCCTAGACCGACATTGGTTATATCTTAACCGACGTTAGTCCCCTAACCATTTGGGTTAGATTAAATACATTTCCAAAATCCTTTTCCTAGGTTGGTTATTCAATTCAAGATCTCATACGAACAAAGACTTAGAGCACTTGAATTTCTGAAGCACTCAAGAAAAAGAAAACACATGGGAGCACTACCAACAACCATTTGGCATTCATCATCTTCTTCACAATCACAGATTCACACAAAGAAGCACGAGGTTCAAACTTCCACGACACGAATACAATGGATCTTATCTCTAGATATTTTCCCTCACCATATTCATCACCTACGTTCTCTAAATCTATTGTTTAGTAAGTACCTAACACCTCTTCATTTACCTCTGTTTTCTTTTAGTAAGATTTATTATTCATCTCAGTAGTTTATCTTTCTCCACACTCGTATACTTCCTCCCACCAACCTATCACTTTACCATACCTGGCCCTTTCACCTATCTTCACCCTCTTCTAATCATCTTTGAGTCTTCAAGACCATTTTACAACCTCACCCTCACCATTTCCAACCTCTGTGCAATCACAGGGAGTCTAAAAAACCAACTCCAAGAACTTTATGATAATTTCCCCTACCGACACCGGTTAGCTAGTCGACGTCGGTCATTATTCTGATGAATTGGTCATACAACCAACATTGGTTACTATGTCTGGTAATATACCTCAGACCAATGAGCTAATACCCACTTCCTAATAGCCCATAACCATTTCTAATCTTTACCAAACCTTACCCAGAGCTTGTACCAAACCTGCAATGCAACACTAGCCAATCACCTGACCCATTTTGACCTCAATCACCTTTTACTTGACCTTTCTTATTGTTTTTTACAAGATACCTAAATCATTTCAATTCCAATAGGATTTTTATTTCATGTATATTTTAAATAGCATTAATATTGTTATATAAAAAGTGGATTGATAGCTTATTCAGAAGCATCACACTTCCCGGATCTAGCTTCCGCTAGGAATTCCACACATTTTTTTGTTTAACTCTATATGGTGGTATTGTTTTGCGTTTACAGGCAGTTCCTCCTAGTCAAAAGGGAGCTCTCATAGTCAACTTGGATCAGGAAATCATAACGTGCACACAACCTTCAATTGACATTACAAATAGGTATTCCTCCTTGGCCTACTACCCTTATCTATTTCATTAATTTACTAAGAATCGATGAAACATTTTGGCACACCCGGTGGGACCCATCCGGGGTTCCTTGAATTTTTCATTCTTAGGGAACCATTGTATGTTTGTTTCTTTTCAAAAGGAAGTTAACATTAAATTCTCTCCCTTTGGGAATCTTCTCTTTCTTCTACTTGTCTTAGTGACATTTGTATTTTGGGACTAAAATGAATCCTTCTTTCTTTTCTTACATTTTCATTAGTGAAATTCATATCCTTTCCTATTCACTCTTTGTTTACATTGAATATCACATTTCGATTCGGGTTCCAAAATACTTGCATTTCAGATTTCTATGTTTGCATTTCTAGATCACATTAGAACTGAGGGCAACCTATATGTTGGAGGTCATGCCTAGCTGATGGTTGACATAATTGAATTGTAGAGAAAATTCTCTTCTCTCTTTTCCAAACTACAAAAAAATAAACTCACACATCTTGTTAAACAACACCTTACATGGAAGAAGTTGTCAACAATCACATGATCATAGGATTGACAGTGGGTGCCTAGCTGGTTTCTCTGTCCAGTCATTAACTCAAAGAAAGGATCGCCCCCACCAAAACATAACCAGAAACCATCCTTAGATATTTCCTCTTCATAGGATACCCTCTTTCTAACCAAAAACTATGTTCTGTTCACAAATTAGTCTAAAATAGAATAAGCTAAAACATAAAATTCACTCATAGGATTTCATGTTTTTCTTGAGTTGTGTTTTGAGTTGTGAGGTCACGTTCTTCATTTTCTTTTCTTCCTTTCACACCCCACAATTATAGTTGGTGTATTCCAAATTTTTTGTGGGTGTGATAGGTACCTTACTATCATACTTCAGTTTTTAGGTTGATAGTTTATCTGATCTAAGTCACAAAAATCAAATTCTTCCACCTTTTCAAATTTCACAGTGACCAACGTCGGTCCAGTGACTGTCATCGTTTTCATCTAACCATCATCGATTTACCTAACCATTGTCGGTTTCCATATTTTTTGGTCATTTCACCAAAAACAACATTCACCACATTTTCTGTTCTTTTTGAAGTCTTCAGACACATCATCATACCTCTAGACCTTTAAAATCACTTGTAAAATCTAGTTTTTATTTCATTTTCATTAGTTATTGCCTCATTTACAAAACTTTTGATTTCCCATAGTAACCATTATCGGTCACCTTGACCATCATCGGTTACCATATCACCATCATCGGTTAACCTAACCGTCGTTGGTTCCTGTGTTTTAATTCCTAATTAAAATAGTGACCAGTTTCACCTCCCAGAACCTATTTTTCTTCATTTCTTATATTTTTTGTGTCATTTATAGAGAACAGATTACCAATCCTACGCCAACTCACATGGTTTTGAATCATAGTCAATCCAACACCCTTTTATTCCACACAAGCCTTCAGCCACTCCCACCTAGCCCATCACCACCTTTCATCTTGTCACCCTATGGATCCTACTCAACCCATTATCATCAGTATTAGTGATGAGGAGTTTGTAAGACTCCTTGACCAAAACCCCACTACCTTACAATATTATCTCACCCATTCCTCTACTCATGATTCATCAGACAATTGGTATACGACATGCCTAGTGTCCATTCCTCCTGCCCTTACCCCCACTTCTACATCAACTACCACTAGCTTAGCATTACCTTCTTCCACCTTACCACTCATAGTATCCCAACTTGACCCCACATCATCAATATTTACAGCACCTACAACATCAATCACAATTTGATGTCAGTTTCTCCCATGGTGTCAACCATTCCTTCATCAGCCACCTTGAGCATAGCCCTGTCTGCACTTGCCACCTCATATATACCTATTGCATCGCAGCCACCCATGGTGTTGGCAACCCATACCCCATTCTAAAACATCATCCTCTCCATCCCACAGTCTTTACCTCCAATCACTACAAGGATCGCTACATCTACCCCACCTACTTACACATATCACCAACAACCCCCAATCTCGTCTATCACCTATTTGGGATATTTTCCACCTGCATCTATTCCCCCACATAGTTCTCATACTCGACACCACCATATATTGGGATGCTTTCCACATCATACATTCATCATCAACCTCCTTATATTGTGGGGGTTCTCAATCATCACAACCTACCAATGACCTTATTAAAATGATGATGGAAAAGATGCAAACATTGGAAGCATCGGTTTCTGGCTCTTGCAACTCCTTAACCTATGATGAAATTTGCAATGAGCCCATTCATCCATCTATTCCCATTCACCCATACCCTATGCATTGGGAAATTCCCAAATTCAACCGAGTTCAATAGTAAAGAAGACCCATAGCAACACTTGTGGTCTTTCAAACATGGGTGTTATCTAATCACCCATGACAATGCTTTACTCCTACGAACATTCCCAATGTCCTTGACAAGACTTGCATTAGATTAGTATAGTGGTTTACCTAAACATTCCATTTACTCATTTAATCAAGTGGCTCAAGCCTTCTTGGACAATGTTTTAATCAATATCATCAAAAAGGTCACCATCACTAGCTTGTACTCAACACAAAAATACAACAATGAATATATTACATATTTTTCACTCGTGGCAAAAGCCTCGTCAACCAGCTAACATTCCAGTTGCCTCAAACCGAGCTTATATATTTGTTCACTAGAGCTTGTGCCAAGAACATCTCACCAACTCTCCAAGTACAAACCTTTTGTACCTTCGACAAAGCATTTACCATGGCGCAAAAATTGGAAATTCGTGCCATTGAAGAAAAGAAAATTTAATTGCGAAACAAAAACGCCACCTTTAAGTCAAATGATTACTCCTCCTATTCAAAACCCAAAATAATTATTGAAAACCGAAAGTATCTCGCCAACACGGTATTTTTAAAGGTTGGCCCATCTCACCCCTCTAATCAATCAAAACCTACCTCTAACCTTTCTCTCATTCAATCTTTTCAATTTAGACAGGAGCAACGAAAATACACTCCAATCGGGAGCCTTATTCTTTAGTATTATAAAAACTTCTTAAGGCCGAGCCATTTCTCTTCCACCCATAAAACCACATACTTGGTTTCAACCCCGCTCGTCCTATGCTTGCATGGTATAAGGAACATGACTATTGTAACTATCATCATGTAAAGGGCCATAGCGATGGTAATTGTATAACCTTCAAGAACATTGTCCAAGAAATGTTAGATAATGGAGATCTTATCCTAGACAACCTGAACACACCCGCAAATCAAAACTTGCATATCTTCAAGAAACCATTCCCTAATCATACCCTATCATCTAACCAAAGTGGTGAACTTTCAACCAATGATAGCAATGTCTGTGAATTCCATGTTGTTTTTGAATTCATACCAACCATTCCTCAATTTCCTCCTATCCCCTCTATCAAGAAGATTCTAGTACAATCTCCTTTATCCATGGAGGATCCTACCTCATCTACTCGTTCACCCATTAAGGAGTCTCCTTCATCTCCCCCTTCACCGGTGGAGGAGTCCATAATTTCTGCCAATGCAGTTTCACCACCCACCTCACAACCTAATGAACAACCTGTGGTGTTAACTCTCCTACCCATGGGAGAGTCATCCTCGCCTTCCTCACCACCAAAAGAGGAACCTACCTCATCCCACGTACCATCTCCCTTATCCATAACGGATCCTTTAGATGTTCCACTGCCTATTGGTGACAATTCCCCATTAGCCTTCCAGGATCCCATTGATCTACTCTTGGATCTCTTACCTACAGAGTCTAAAGCCAACTAGTTCCCTATCTCACAAACATATTTTACAGGGATTGCTACTAAACCAACATCATCTCCTCTTACAACAGTGTTGTTTTCATTTGGATGACCACTTAGATTACATTGATAATTCCATGCTTTGGGGACACCTTTGGGTACCCTTTTCAACCCAAATGCAAATGTCGCCTGTAGATACCTCCACGATCTATCTGAAGGTATTTCAAAAACCCAATCAACCATGACCATGCCTATTGAAATGGCCTCTTCTTCATCACCCTCACCTACATCCAAACCTTTACCAACAACTAAACTTGTTCCTATGCCTAAGAACCTACCTGCACCTACACCTTCCCCCACCTAGACCCATTACCACATTGGGTGTCATGTCAAAATCAAGTCTAGTTCATCCTCCTATCAAATTGGATTTAGCCACATCTTCCCAAACCCATGGAAAACCATTCCTCCACCTAAAAGGAAGACCCAACCTTCTAGGCCACACATGCCGGTTTCATTCACTACACCTCTGTCATCTTCGCCCCTTTTGTCTAACCTCGGACCTCACCTGTCTACCTTGGTCAAGCAACCCCTTAACCAAGGCGAATAAAAATCCAGCAGTCTTTTTCTTCATTGCGATCATTTATTACACCTAACCTACTCGCGCATTGTACACCTTCACTATTACCCGCATATTTCTTACCACCTAAACCCCCACCACCAACAATAGCCTCATCACTAGCTATGATATTTCCTTCTCTTCAACCCACACCTTCCACCTCACCTCTGCCAAAAAACTTCACTGTGCCTCCTTTATCAACTTGGCTAAATCATCCTTTTCGACCTTCCTCTTTCCCTTCTACATAATTTATGCCTCCTTCACCTTTACAGGAGAGGGTGCAACAAAAATTAAAAACCCACTACCCTCCAAAGAGGTAGTTAAGCCTACAACACCTTCCATCGCTAGTTCATCTACTATGCCTTTACCCAAGAAGGTACAACCCAAGCCTAAAATAGTACCACCTACCAAACCGGTGGTCAAACCTATCCCACCTCCAATTCCACCTCCTGTAGCACCTCTCCCACCACGATCACCCACACTTCAACCTAAACCCACACTCACTTCACATTGTGATCCATTGGCAGGATCTTACACTAATATTCTAGCCAACCTTTTAGAGACCATTGTCATCACATTACCACCACTTAGACCTTACAACCCACTCAAACCCAAACCAAAAGGGTTTGATGAGACTAAAATTTATGCCTACCATCGTGTGCCAAGACATGATGTAGAAAATTGTAAGGCTCTGAAAACCATTCTTCTCCAATTATGTCCTCCTGAAGAAAACTTTGATGATGATGATCTTCTAGATGAGGACCCTATTTCACCCACACCAATCACCACATACCCTCAGCCCTTACCTATTCAACTGACCCACATCTCCACCTCCATAACCTTTTTATCCACCTCTAAGATTCAAGATCAACATGGTCCACATAAGAGAGTTAGCCAAACCCCACCCAAATGTCAATGCGTTGCTTTCTTTGCACAACACCAATATATGCCCTCATCCTTCTATTGCCCATCCTGTCACTACACATATCATGACTCACCTGCTCCTTCACCCCATATCAATATGGTTAACATTGCCACTTGCACCCAAAAAGAAAAAGGAAAGGAGAAAGTAACCAGCCCATCTGCCAATCCTGTGCCCAATATACCATCCACACCCACACCAAAATTACCATTCGAGGACCCGTATATCCTATTTCTGATGGGGTCACCCATTGTACAATGATAAAACAATTACACCAATCTCCTCTAAAAATGTCTTTGTATGACCTCATCCAAACTTTTGAATCCCATTGACAGGCCCTCATGGAGGTTCTACAATCCATCAAGGTTTTACCTAACAACCTCGACACCTATGGCCTCCATTATCACCCCTCACCATGTGGCTTCTCTCACCAATTCATCCCCTTCCTCTACACCTACCACTACTCACCAAGTAGCTGCCCTCAGTTTCTCTGATGACAATATTATACCTCTCTAATCAGATGATCCTGATCCCACCCTTTTCATCTTCATTTATATTAATAATATACATGTTCGACGTGTTATGATCGATGGTAGTGCTAGTATTAATATCATCTCCTCCCATGCGTACAACCAAATGCTCATCCCTTATAATTTCATATATAATAACCCAATTATGCTACGTTCATTCAATGATGCCATCACTTCCACCATTGGCACCATCATTATCCATGTTTGTGTGGCCCCCCTGTACTATTCCATAATTGTTCTGTCTTATAGGGAAAATCCTAGTAAACTTGTTGCTTATCCGACCTTGGATCTTCATCATGGGTTGTGTTCCTTCAACCTTACATCACTATGTAAAATTTGAACATGAAGGACATAACTATACCATCCCCACTAACCCTTCACCATTCAAAACCTGTAACATGTTGTACCAACCTAATGATGTCCTTGTACTAGTTAAGGCATCTACCACTACCGCCACTTCTCCTTCACCCACACCTAATTCCTCTATCCACACCACCGATACAACCTCCACAACTGAATCATCCACTAACCCATCTACTTCTCAACCAACCAATGCTTCTTCTCCCCAATCACCTAGTGACTCATCTATTCCTGTTACCTAGATAACAACTACCGATCCCTTAGAAGGTGTTTTTAATGTATCACTCCGGGTGAGTATCGCCTATACAACATTGAAACATTCCTTACTCCTTAAGAGTATGGTAACCTTCGCTAACATCCTTTCTATGACCACTACATAGGTGAGGTTTTCCCTTATGGTCCTCTCCACCTTTGTACTAACTTAACATATGGGGGACTTGATCCTTCCACCTAATCGCATGAACCACCTTCCCAAATGCGACAATTTCCATCTGACCTCCAATTTCTCACCAACCACCACTTTTCCCATAATATCCTCCACCACTGTGCATTGAAAGGATGTGGCTTTTGGTTCTATGAATAAGGCCTCCATACTATCATCTCATGTACCACACGTAAACACAATGACCAAAGTGGTATTGGCTTTGCCAAACCATCTTCCAAGAAAGCTCATGTTGAACTCATCAAGGATCAAAACCTTCCTCACCCCATCTACCAACTTCACCACCTTCACCTATGGAGTCTATGGATCCAGAATCCATTCCTCCTAACTTTTATTTTCATGAAAACCATTTCCTTAAGACCTCTGACTTATCAACGAGATGGCGAGGATCCCTTTTTCTTCTCTTCATGTAACTCCGACATGATTGATAATGACACACCTTTTATTATCATCATTGAATGTCGAGACGATGAGACTATTCTCACCTACCTTGGTGTGGAAGATCCTTATATTCACTGATTGCTGCCTTCTAAGACACAAACCATGTTAAACAAATCGACCATCGAAATCAATATTCACACTCAAGATGACCCACACATTCTAAAGATAGGCCAATATTTAGATGTTGTTGAACATGAAGCTTTTACCTCATTCCTCTAAGATCATAGCAATGATTTTTCTTGGTCCTATCTTGCTGATATGCCTGGTATCAACCCAAACATTGTGGTATATAATATCATAACTATTCCTGAAGACAAACCTGTAAAAGGGAAGCTGCAAAAATGTATCCTCACATTTCACTTCTTATCAAAGAATAACTTCAAGTGCCTTCTCTCGCTTCCTTCATCCTACCCATTGATTATCCTCAATGGATATCAAACATTGTTCCCATCACAAAAGTGATAGGGGACCTTAACCTAGCTTGCCCTATGGATGACTTTCCTCTACCTAGTATAGACCAATCAGTTTATCTTACTATTGGCCATGAAATTATATCACTCATGGATGGTTTCTCAGGTTATAACCAAATATTACTCGCCCAAGATCAACAAAAACCACCTTCATCACTCCTTAGGGGACCTTCTTCTATCGAGTCATGCCCTTTGGCCTTAAAAATATTGGTGCTACATATCAACGGGCTATGACTTATATCTTTCATGACATCATGCATCACATATTGGAATATTACATAGATGAAATTCTTGCCAAATCCAAACATCGAGCTAAACACCTTATAGTCCTTAAGGTCATCTTTGATCATCTCATCAAGTATTGTGTTCACCTTCAACCTAAGAAGTGTGTCTTCGTTGTTCTCTCAAGAAAAATCCTTGGTTTTATCATTTCTTTGCATGGCATAGAATTCAATCCCGCTAAAATCAAGGATATTATTAAAATTCCTCCACCTACTAACCTTTGCCAACTTCATAGTTTGTAAGGAAAGTTACAATCTATTCATTTCTTTATTTTTCAGCTTTCTGACCGTTTCCACCCATTTCATCATCTAATTAAAAAGTATGTCTCCTTCAAATGGGATGATGAATGCCACAGAGCCTTTGAGATCTTAAAACAGTACCTCCTCCAACCACCTGTACTCATTCCTCCTAAGGATGAACAACCATTTCACCTTTACATTTTTGCTACAGATCATTCCTTGGGTGCCATGCTCACTCATCGTGATGAGAAACACAAGGGTAAAGCAGTTTATTATATAAGTTGTACGCTTTTGGACTACAAAACCCAATACACCCATGCCAAAAAAATCTACTTAGCCTTATTTTTTGTCGCCACTAAAATTCACCATTACTTACTCAACCACAAAATCTTTGTCGTCACCAATACAAACCCCTTACATTATATGTACATCAAGCCCTACCAACATCAACGTGTTGCACATTGGCTCATGCTTCTTGTAGACCTAGACCTCGAATTCACTCATCAAAAATCTATCAAAGGCCAAACTATTGCTGACCAACTTGCAGATGCACCTCTCTCTGGAGATCAACCCTCTAACTTTGATTTCCCAGATAAATCCATCGCTACCCTCTCTTTGGATGATACCATTTACCAAATGACCTTATTATTTAATGGTTCCAAATGTCAATGTTGGGTTGGTACTGGTGTTATCCTCATTCCTCTTAATAGTGAACCTCTTCTTTTATCTTTCAAATTATATTTTGATTGTACTAACAATATCACCGAATATGAAGCACTCGTATTAGGTCTTCAAGTCATCATCACCTTAGACATTAAATCAATTAATATCTTTGGTGATTCCCAACTAGTTGTAAACCAAGTTAATGGTATATACCAGTGTCATAATGAGATAATTAAAAAGTATAAGCATCATGTAGACATACTTTTGACTACCTTTGACCGCTATGAACTTCAAACCACTCCACATTCCACTAAAAAATTTGTGGATACCATGGCCTTGCCTTGCTTCTTAGATACCCGCTTCACCTTCTGACTCGAAAATATTTGTCACAGTACAAAGGTTGCAATCACCTTCTTATCTATTGTGAGATCTCAACCTCATCAGAAGCATTCAACTTGACCCACGTGACCTTTGGTATAAGAATTTTGTGGAGTACCTTTCCCTTTCAATTCTACCTCCGACCTTACCCATAATGGAAAACGCACCTTTCTCAAAGGTGTCTCTCATTATGTCATCATGGGAGGCCTTCTTTATAAATGTGGCTTTGATGGTATCCTCCTACGATGCCTTACAAGTTTTGAAATTCCCTACACCATCAAGGAATTTCAGGACAAAATTTGTGGAGGTCACTTTAGTGGCTTAGCTTTTGCTAAACACATTCTCCGCATGGGCTATTATTGGCCAACCCTAAACCGTGACTATTTTGATTATGTAAAATGTTGTGTGAAGTTCCAACAACATGCTAATCTTCATCACACACCTAGTCACACCTTATAGGTCGTACGAGACCTTTGGCCTTTCTCTCAATGGGGTTTGGATCTTATCGGAGAGATCAATCCTCATTCTTCCCAATGTCATCAATGGATTATTACCACTACTTGAATACTACACTAAATGGGTAAAATCCATACCTCTTATTTCTACAAAAGCTAAGAAAATATGTGAATTCATCAACCATCACATCATTCATCGCTTTGGTGTTCCTCACCATCTCATCATTGATAATGCAAAACAGCCCAAAAAAACTCTATGGAAACTTTGTGATGCCTTCGGCATTCAACTCAAATTTTCTTCACCTCGCTACCCTCAAATAGATGGCCAAGCAAAATCAAGCAACAAAACCTTACACAAAATTCTTATGAAAATTGTTGATGATACAGAAAGGATTGGCATACTCATATTCCTTTATCCTTATGGGCTTATCGCACTAGTATTCTTCCTTCAACCACTACCAAACATTTCTCTTTGGTCTATGGTATAGAGGTTATTTTGCCTCTTGAAGTCCAGTTGTTGTCTCTTCGTATCTCACTTACAAAGATGCTCATTGACGATGAATTTTACCAAAATTATTTTGCACAACTCGAGTTATTAGACAAATGTCGTCTCAAGGTGCTCTTAACCATATCAAAATATACCAAAAATTATTAAACATGCCTAGGATAAACATGTCCATGAACAAACCTTCCAAGTTAGTGAACTCATCCTGAAGGAAAATCAACATGTAACAAAAGAGAGGGAAAAAATTAAATAGGGAAAATTTACTCCTAATTGGCTTGGTCCCTATATCATTACTCATACCTATGGATTAGGTGATTATCATATTTCTTCTCTTGAAGATTAACCTAAACTTGATCCCCTCAATGCCTTGCATCTTTAACCATTATACTATTGAGTTAATTCCTATATCACCTTCTTTCTTTTTAATGCTCATCCTTTAAGCACCATTCACCTTCCATTTTACCTATTCTAAGGATCAACGACTAAACAAGGATCATGTGATTACCCATTACCTTTCAACCTTGTCTTCAATATGAGTATCACGGGTCTACTCATTGTGTGCAAGTGTTGTTTTTAAACTAATGCTAATGTAAACAAAGACTAACACCTAAATAGTCTTAATTAGCAAGAATTAAACAACATTATAAACACCATCATGATAAGAATTAATCAAGGGTTAGATGCTAACATTTATCAATACAAAACTATGAAATTAACTATGTTAAGCACCTAAATATCCTCTATTCTCTAACAACATATAAATGAAGGAACCTAGGTAGGTTCCATGGCTATCAAAAACAGTTGTCCTTAATGTTCCAAGAACCTAGGAATGGGGGCTAGTCAAAGTTGGGCTACAAGACCCTTTTGACACCTCCCATATGACCTAATCACTTTAAGAAAGAGGCTTAACTCTTCAAGATGATGAACTCTCAAGAGGACAAGGTGCAAGCTTTTAGTCTCTTTGCTATATGCTTTGCATTTTTCCTCTTAAGGAGTTTAGGTGTAAGTAAAAAGGTAAGTGGAGGGCTCTTTATATAGCCCAAAGGATAAATGATTCAACACATCCTCATGAATGTGGGATAAAGGAGATGTGGAGTTAGTTATGGATAAGGGGGGTTTAGATGAGGTTGAGTTAGCTTTAGGAGGGTTTAGTTTGTCCTCAAGTGGCTCATGTGGATAAAGGGGGTGTATTAATTAATCAAGGTGATTAATTAAATACATGTGCAAGCTTTTATAAGCTTTTAGATGGATATTAGTGTGATTTAGACCATTAGGAAGGGATTAAACCAATTAAATAGGGATTTATTGATTTAATGAGAAGGGAGGCTAATTAATTAATAATAATTAATTACACTGGATAGAAGGTGTCAATTAACGGAAGGTCATTAATTAGGGTATGTGTTGGATAGGTGACTTAATTAATTAGCTTAATGTAATCAATTAACGACAATGGAAGAGAAGATGAGCGCTATTGACCCTATGTCGTCAATTTGTGGGAAAGGAGATAATTAGCACAATTTAAGTATTTAAATTGCTTAGGCGTAGTTATAGGTGTCTACATTTGTCCCTCTTTGGGGTGGTGTAAGTGACGCACTTCAAAGATAGTAGATGGAAGAAATTTTTTGAAGGGATAGAAGAAAAATTATTAGGAGGGAGAGATGCCCCCTCGAGTGTCAATGGGGTGATGAAAGAAGCCGATCGACGATCGAAAAAAAGATGTGAGAGAGGCAGAAGAAAGGGGAAGGGGCGGGATGTCCGATGAGAGAGAAAATTAGGGGTGAAAGGAAAGTGATGTAAAAGGAATATGGAGGAGGGGAGAGAAGAGCTTAGCCTCTAGCCGTTGTTTATTTGGAACAAATTTGATGTCATCATATTGCCATAGGAACTACATCATTGTTCCTTATGAAAATAATAAGCATACGACAAATGGTAGAATGACATGAAAAGCCATACTACGAACAATTTTCCATTAATGAAAGTACCAACTCCATGCAACATAAACTAATGCAATGCAATACGAGAAGGAAAAAATCTCATTTAACAAGGAAACAAAGTACGAACGCACATATCCAACCCAACAATAGTCAAGACAGGTTGTACAAATGTTTTGTTATTATTGTTGAAGAGATCCACAAGTTCATGATTGATGATAAGGGTTAAAAATGATGCCCCAAGCAAGGATACATGCAAAGGGAAATGACAATGGACACGGGGTCCATGAAAAGAAATTATGCACAACGAAATAGCACCAGGCGACCAAAAGTGCCCAGTAGTACGATGAAGCAAGCAATTAGCTTTGTGAATGGTTATAAATCGTGATCCGTGAGTTGTATTAATCGGGAAGATATGAGACAAACCAATAGGATATGGATAAAATACCATGCGCAAGACACAAGTTTTAGCCATAATAAGCAAGTTACCATTTTGTAGGGTTTTAACTTTTAGGAGTTTTGTGGAAAATTTTTGCCTTGTTTTTGGATTTTTGATATATTTAATGTCTTTCTTGTTTTTGCTTTCCACACCATGGTGAGCAATGTAGAGAAGAAAGTAGAAGAAGAAAACGAAGGCCTAGGGGTGACAGAAAGTGCCCTAGGTGGAAGAAAGGAGAAACAAAGGACAAATAATGTCTTTGTTAAGTGGAAAAATTAAGAAAAAATAATTATTTGAAAAATAATTATTTACAAGAGTGTAAAGAAGAATAAAAATTGCCAGGAGGAGCAATAAAATTGTCCGAGGGAGAAGAAAGGGGTATTGGACGAAAAAAATGCCCCAATACGGTGAGAAAGAAGAGAAAAATAATTATTTAGTAAAAATAATTATTCTATAATGAACAGAGGAGAAAACACTGATCGAAATGGGACTCCCGACCCTCCGAACGGTGAAAAACCGTTAATATACCCCTCCCAGGGGGTAAAAACATCGCAATCAGTTCATTTTAACCACTCAGTTTAGAAAAATTACTACGAGCCTCTGATAATCAAGAGAACCATGGTGATCGCACAAGACCATTTGAGGCATGCGGATGCAGTCCGGGGGTACCAGAGGCATGTGGACGATGGCCCATTTGTGAGTATCGCAACCCTACCCATTAATTGTGTCATTAATGCATTAAATTAGGGTTTTTAGGCATAGAAAACATGTAGGTGTGCTGTGCATAGGCACATGCATGGGATAGGGTGCGCATGCACCATTTTGGGGGCGCAGGCGTCCGTTTGAGGGCGAGCTCCAAGTCCATGTAGGCGGATGCACAAGCCAAAAATCACACACATACACAAGCACACACGCACACACAAGCACATGTCTACGCATGCGCACACGCCGGGAATGGGGCGCACACACCAAAAGCATGGCACAAACATGGATAGGCAAGTGCATATACGTAGAAGTGCACATGTCCACGTGCAAGCACCAGATTGGTGGCGCACATGCCAAAAAGAGCACGCAAAGAAAAAAGAGGGCGCACGCACCAAAAAGCACATGCGCGTAGGTGCATGCGCTAAAAATGTGGCGCACATGCCAAAAAGAGCACACAAGTTCCCTAGATAGGTAGAAAAAGAGAGAAAGTGTCCCAAAATGTGACACATAGAAGAATTTTAGGATTTTTGGGTTAATCCTAAAAAAATGAGATAGATTCTTAGAGGAAATGCTAGAAACTAATAGGTCACGTGTTATTTTACGAGAGACGATTACCAATATTATAGATGCGGGAGCGTCACTCTTGGATTGCTGAGTTAGAGGGAAGTATACACTGGCACAACCGCCAAGCGATGGCGATACTACTGGAGGAAGTGGGGTTGGGCCCCGTGTCTCGGATGCTATCAATTGTATTAGGTCATGAACTCCTGACTATGCTGCCCGAGTAATGGCACAATGAGAGTCGAGTGTTTTAGATCGCCCCACAATTGAGATGAGATGACAGTGACTATAGAGGATGTGTGGAAAATTTGTGACATGCCCATGATGGGTACACTGATTGAGTATAGTTTGGATGCAGGATTGATCAGAATAACATACAATGCTTTATTTGGGGTTGATGACATCCCACATGACAGGATGACTATAGCTTTACATGAGTGCATTTCCGACCCGACATTGCATTGGGGACCACTCTATATCATGTCACTTATCAGTGGGTTTCTACTCACTGATAAGACAGGGACTTTGTTCCCGAGAGGATTGCTGCCACTAGTTCATGGCATTTACAGTGGTGAGAGATATTTTAAGGGCAGTGTATACTAGCCCACTTATACTAGGATCTACACCTTATCACATACCATGGTCAAAAGACCGTGGGGCTTGCATCATTACTACAGATATGGTCATGGGATCATATAGCTATCGGGCACCCTATTGGCCCTTTCTAAGTTAGAGATCCCAAGGAGCCATCATACATGGCATGGATAGCAGTTGGCGGAGATGTCTGTGGTCACCTTGGTAGCCTATTCAGATATAGGCAGGAGTTTGATGAGTTATCAGTGATAGACGTCATTTGGCATCCATACAGGCACTTCCAGTGGCTAGAGGATGCCACAGAGCTCAGCGTGTGCTTGGTGGAGCACTTTCTCATTAGCAGCCACAGCTACATCATGGAGTTGTATCATGTTGACAGTACCAATTTAAAGCTTGGTGAGTCAGGTGTCCCACACCCAAATATCTCAGCATGCCCTGAGAGATTCTGAGAGGTAGACTATGGGGCCTCGTATACCAGTGGCCCGAGCCAGGACTAGTTTCTTATAGGTGGTCCCCCAGGCATGGGACCTACTATGACAGGTTAGAGACCCAGGAACTACACCTAATTATGCAAAGCATGGTATGTGACAGTGTTACCCCGATGTCTTACTATTCCAGAGGCAGCTTGGGTAGCAGGTATTCACCCACCCATAGAGGTATGGCATGGGGCAGAGTGCTAAGCTAGAGTAGTGGCACCGGTATAGACCTAGAGGATCCTTTCGATGGGATCCCACATGATAGATAGGGTTTCCCATAGGCACGTGGATCGAGGCTGCAGGGGCCCAAAGATAGGAAGCCATGCTGCCACCTAGAGGTAGGGTTTTCAAACAGGGGCAGTCTTCCAGAGCACCTCAGGGACCAGTCCCTAAGGCACACATAGCCTCACAGCTAGTGGTGCAGACAGCCACAGCACAAGTATAAGTGCAGTAGCTCATAGCTAAGAGAGACATGGCTGGAGCAGAGAGAGATGAGGCTCGAGGCTGGTGCATGACAGCCATAGTAGAGCGAGATGAGGCCTGAGCCCACATTGTGACACTATTATCAGGGTGGGATCAGGCTCGGGCCCAGGCTGGCCTAGGAGATGACAGAGGTGCATGGCAGAGCTAGATTCGAGAGATGGTAGCACAGGGGGCTTAGATATTGGGGTAAGTGCACCAAGTTGGGGGACAATTAAGTGGACATCAAATCCTGAATTTTACATTAAAAACAGCAAAACATCAAATTTAGTCTTCCGCGGACTTGAACCATGCCAAAAAGTAAAAACTATGTCATAAAAATGGTACCATTGCGTAGGGGAGACTATTAGCTTTGTAGAAATACTGATTTTAAAGTGAATAGAAGAGGATAAATATCATTTTATAATTTTTTACTAATAGTAGGTCTTTAAGACACTTTTTTCCTGTGAATGTTTATGTCTACGTTTAAGACTCAAAATTTTTTTCACTTATCGAATGTGATAAAACTTATACCATCCCAACCGTGGTGAAATTATATACATGTTCAAAAAAAAAAATTATTTGATTTCAATATTTTTTGATGAAGTTATGGTGGGCAAACGAAAAGTGCTCTGTTTTCTTTATGTTTTCATACCACTTTCACGGAAAAAATCATAAAAAATAAAATATTACTCAAAAAAATACAAAATAAAATCCATCCCAAGATAGATAGTGGCATATAACTTCTCACCAAAGGAAAAATATATATATCAATTTTTGGTCATCCAAATTGTGGGCAAACGGACTATAATCTTATCGGCGTTTTTATAAAAAAATACCAAGCCATTAAATTTTGAGTGTTTAATATAGCTAATATTGTCCATTTTTTACAAAAATTAGTATTTTAGAAACTAGATTCCAGATGATAGGATTCATATTAATATAATTTTGACTAATTTTGAGTGTATGTATTGCTAATAATCCCTACAAGTTGATATTATGTTGTTATTTGCAATATGATGTCCACGGATGACCCTATATTTGTCCATCAACTTCCCGCACTTACCCATTGAGCCTCCTACATTAGTCCCGGTCCCTGTGTACGCATGGTTGTGGCATAGAGAGATCACGTACATGCCTGTTATCGGTAGTATTATCACAAAGGACCAAGCCCATGCTGAGTTGCGGTGATGACCACAGAGAGGGATCGACAGTGTCGTTCTACGAGACAAGACGAGGCGAGACTGAGCCGAGTTACAAAGTAGAGAGAGAGATCGCCCTTCAGCAATACTCACATCAGCCGATGATGCAGATCTGATTTGTGATGCCACCAAGCTTGGTGGGGAGGCCATTTTCTATAGGACTGCATACTACAAAGTGGTGCCACTAGAGAAGAGAGTGGCATTTCCACGCTTAGCATGATCGAGTGCATCAAGATCTCAATCATAGAGGTCCGTGCATTCCACTAGATATGTGAGACAACCTCTTCTAGAGGAGCCGGTGAGACCCGCACCATCCTAGCCTCTAGAGTTCTAGCATCTAGAGGATAGGCCTAGGTGCTCCCCAAGGCGAGGGTGAGAGCCGTGGTTGACAACCACTTTTGTATTGTACAGATGTCTTTTATATGTATGCCTCTTATGAAGGCTGATTTTTGATATACAATGATTATAGACATGTATTTTTTATGATGCCTCATGATGAAGGCTTGATTCTTTTAGATACATGCCTCCTTTTTTATGGCATTGTGTATCAACGATGTATTTGTATTGAGTACTGATCAGGACATTGTATGTATGTATACAAATATTTTTGATATATCCTTGTTGTATGCCTCAGCTGAAGGCATTTTTGATATAGAGCACAGATTTGTATGTATCCATTTTTGATATAGATGTATATTTGACACACATGTATATATATATGAGGACTCATTGTTTTGGCTCAGATACACATGGTTATGAGATGATGTATATCTTTGTTTTGTTGATACATGTATATAGATGGTTTTTGCATTGTCTTTAAATTCATGGGGAGCCAATTGATGACGGGACATGAATCGTGTTTAGTATCTTGAGCGGGCCTGTTGCCTGCATTGGATTCAATGCATGTTATTTTCTTAATCCAGCACTTATGGATGTTGTTATGATGTTATCATATTATGAGATGATGCATTGTATTGTTGTTGTACTCTGATGCATGTGACACGAGTGGGCATAATTCTATGATGTGAAATACCCCTTTTCAGAAATTACTATATGTTGATTCTCATTGCATGTTGTGTTTGTTTAATTCAGCACTTATGGACGATGTGATGATGTTATCTGATTTCGTACATTATATGTATCTGATTTCGATGTTTGATGTATACATGTGTTGTGGATGCTTAGATGATATATCTGTAGATGATATCAAATGTACTTCTCATGTGTTATTTTGATGTATATGGACGGGATGATATGATGATATTGGTGTGGGGGATAGATTTTTTATTATGTGCAACCCCTCTTGCCCCCATTGATGATATGATATGTGATGATTAGCTTAGCATACATGCATGATGTAAAACTTAGCATTTTTCTTATATATGATGTATAGATGATGCTAGATGTGATGATAATGATGGTAAAGTGATGTGAATGATAACAAAACAGAGCACATGCAAGAAACACAACCAAATGTTAACACCGAACACCAAGAATTAATGCAATACACCATGATTTACCATGTCTTTATTTAACATGTAACAAACACAATCAAAATATTAAGAAAGAACATAATGAATTAACACATTACATCATTATTTCCCAAGATTCACCAGCATGCAAAAAATGTACCAAAATATGCACAAGCAAGAATAAATCTAATCTTAGTAAGAAAAGATGAATCCTAACAAAGTACACCCAAGCAACAAACACCACAAAAGGAAGAAAGAAAAACACTATACAAGTAACAAGCAAAGCAAGGAAACAAGACAATGCAAGCAAATGTGTTTGTAAGACACGTTTTCATGTAGCAACTTTCTATTGTTTAGGCTTTGTTTGTGAAATAATTTTCTATTATTTTTTGGTGTTTTCTGAAACAATTTTCTATTGTTTTTGTGTTTTCTAAAACAATTTTCTATTTTTTTGGTGTTTTCTGAAACAATTTTCTATTGTTTTCTTGTTTTGTAAAACAATTTTCTATTGTTTTTGTGTTTTAAAACAATTTTCTATTGTATTTGTGTTTTGTGAAATAATTTTCTATTGTTTTTGTGTTTTTTGAAACAATTTTCTATTGTTTTTATGTTTTTAACGGTTTTCCTAAGCTATGTGTAGGTAACCAAGAAAGCATGGATGCCCCTAACGTTAGATGGGGAATATACAAGAGCGAGAATCCATGCGCTTATGAATAGGAAGGTGAATTCGTTGAGTTTCCTAAGCGTAAGATGGGAAATAGTGAAAGACCACGCCCCTCACAGATGAATAAAAGAAGACAAAGCCAGATCAAGGCTGGACAAGATGATGTGCACAAGGAATCTTGACAGCAAACTGGTCTAGGCCAAAGACAACTACCCTTCTAATATAGAATGCTTGTGAACAACGAATCCTCTCAAGGTGCCGAAACCGTTTTCACCCAAGGACTTGTCCAAAGTGCCACAATTACATGGTTTTCACTAGTGGATGACCTATTTTCTCTTTTTCTTTTTTAGATTTTTTTGATTTTTTTACGTCCTTGCGCCTTGTTCGGGCATAGAACCTCTTAATATGCATGGCGTTCATGGGATCCCGCAGCTCATCACCATTGGGTTGAGCCAACTTGTATACCCCTCGTGCCATACTTGACAACTATGACATAGCGTCCTAACCAATGTGGTTTGAACTTCCCTTTCTTTTCTCACTTTGCTCTGGTGTTGAACTGGTTCTCCTTCATGACTAAATCACCGACCTCAAACTGACGAGGGATGATTCTCTTGTTATAGTTTTTGGAGTCTCTGTGTTGATATACTTTTATGTGATTAAGAGCGTGAATATGCCTCTCATCTAGTAGCTCTAACTTAGCCAACCTTGCCACTCGATAATCTTAATATTTATCCAGATAGTCTCAAAGAGAAATTCTTAGGGATGGAAGTTTGATTTCTAAAGGGATGATAGATTCTATCCTAAACACTAGGGAATATGGTGTCACACCTATAGGAGTGTGAATGGATGTTTGGTAAGCCCAAAGGGCTAGATGAATTTGTAGGTGCCAGTTTTGACCTGTCTTACTGACCATCTTTTCCATAATCCTGACCAACGTCTTGTTTGTCACCTCAGCTTATCCATTACCCTGAGGGTAATATGGCATGGACCATTTTAATCTGATTTGGAACCATTGGAAAAGACCTTTCACAATTTTTTTCTTAAATGACTTCCCATTATTTGTAACAATGGCTGCAGGAATGCCATACCAGTAAATAATGTGATTCATGATGAATTTAGAAATTTGTGCTCCTGTGACATAGGTTAATGGTACAGCCTCCACCCACTTTGTAAAGTATTCTGTAGCTGTGATGATATGTGTATGACCATCAAACGAGGTTGTAGTAAGTTTCCCTATTAGATCGAGTCCCCACTTGGAGAATGGCCATGGGGTAGTGATTGGTTGCAATGGCTTTGACGGAGCATGGATAACATTTCCATACTTTTGGAAAAGCACACATTTTCTAACGTAATTGCAACAATCAGTTTCTATGGTAGGCCAATAGTAACCTACTCTCAACAATTTCTTAGCCAAGACCATTTTGTTTGTATGTGCTCTGCATACTCCTTCGTGCACTTCCTTGATTTCTTGGATTGACTCCGTCACATCCAGACAACATAAAAATTCTCGTCATATCCACAAAGATAAAGTGTACCTCCTAAAAGGGTGTAATGGGCTATCTAGTGAATTAGGCTTTGATTTTCAGAGTGGGAGATATTGGGAGGGAATGTGTTGTCCTTAAGATAGGTGAAAATGGGTTCATACCATGGAGAATGGGGACCAACAACCTCACAAGCTAGGCAAGATTCGACAGTCATACGTGGGAAGGCGTAGGTTTTCTACGAAGATTGGAATATCATTGTTCCCTGGCGGAATACGAAGCATAGATCCTACCATTTCCATAGCATCCACTGATATTTTTGCACTCTTAGGATTTTCTCAAAGGTAATGCACACAAAATACTCCTTTAGAGTTTCCACTAACTTTTTGTAAGGTATGAGTTTGTCATCCTTAACCTTATATTCATCATTTACTTGTTTAATGATTAATTATGAATCACCTACAACCTTAACATGATGAATATTCCACTTGATGGCTAGCTTCATTCCTGCAATGAGTGCTTCATATTCTGTAATGTTGTTCATGTAAGGGAAGGCCAGGTGGAAAGCCTGCGGTATAGGATCACCGGAAGGAGTAATAAGGACTACTCCTGCACCTGAACCATGAAATGTAAATGATCCATCAAAATGTATCTGCCACATGGCAGATTCTTCAATGTAGAGCAAGGAGGCATCTGGCAGATCTAGACTCAAAGGCTATATGCTTTGCAAGGGTGTGTCTGCTTAGCTAGTCTGTAAGTACTTGTCCTTTAACTATTTTTTTAGGGATAAATTCTATGTCAAACTCACTTTGAGGAGAATTATCTAATTATCCATTCTTCCCGTGAGGGTGAGTTTGGAAAAAAATACTTGGACTGGGTCGACCATGGATATGAGCTTGGTCTTAGTATTTAGCAAGTAATTGTGAATTTTCTTAAAGGTAAAAACAACGGCCAAGCAAGCCTTTTCAATCTAAGGATAATTAAGTTCATAGGCGATGAGGGTGCAACTCAGATAGTACACCTCTTTCTCCTTATGGTTAAGGTCGTATTGGGTGAGAAATGCACCAATAACATATTGTGTAATAGAAATATAGAGAAAAAGTGGTTCTCCGGAGCATGAGGCATGAGGACAGTGGGTTAGCCGGTATTGTTTAAGAAAAGAAAAGGCTTGCTATTGCTCGGGTCCCCGGACAAAAATGACATCCTTTTTAAGCAAATGGGTGAATGAGTGACAATTATCTACCAGCTGGGAGATGAAGCGGTGAATGGCTTGAATTTTCCCTTGCAAGCTCCACAGTTGCTTGATATTCTCAAGTGGAGGCATTTCAATGATAGCAGAAACTTTAGCAGGGTCTACCTCAATACCTCGTCTTGATACAATAAAGCCCAATAGTTTCCAAGATAGCACACCGAAGGCACACTTATTTGGATTCAGCCTAACTTTATATTCACGCAGATGTTCAAATATACGCCACAAAATGATAGGATGATGCTCTCTTGTTTTGGACTTTCCCAAGATGTCGTCTACGTAGTCTTCTATGATGTCATGAATCATATCGTGAAAGATTACTATCATGGCCTCATTGATAAGTTTCTCCCACATTCTTACGGCCAAATGGTATCACTTGATAGCGAAGGTGCCCCAAGGGGTTGTGAAAGCTATTTTGTGTTGGTCCTCCACAATGATCTTAATTTGATTATAACCCAAAAAACCATCCATGAGTAATAGCATTTCATACCTTGCTATTTAGTCAACAATCATATCAATGTTGGGCAACGGAAAGTCATCTTTAGGGAAATCCTTATTGATGTCCCTAAAATCCATGTAGATTTGATACCGACAAGTTTCTTCTGGATAGGAACAATGTTCAATATCCATTCCGAATAATCAATTGGTCTGATGAATCCTGCTGCCCAGTCTTTCCAACTCTTCCTTAACCAATAAGGCCACTCTTGGGTGCATCTTTGAGCTTATGCTTGATAGGCTTGGCATCTACGTGCACAACGAGGTTGTGCATGACCAAAGTTGGATCCAAGCTGGGCATGTCTTTGTAAGACCATGCAAACACATCAATGAACTCTCACAACAACATAGTGAACGTCTTTTGTTCTCTAGCTGAGAGTGATGCCCCCAATTTTACTATCTTGGGATCCTCTTTTGTACCAATATTGACATCAATGGTTTCTTCAACTAACAATTTTGATAAATCCTCCATACGCGTAGGATCAGGAGGAAGGTTGAGATCTTCATCCAAGGATGTCTCCACAAGATTTTCATCCTCGGCATGGTCACTTTGTTTGTCTTTTGATTTTCTTATTTGTTTGTTAGCCAATTGCCTTAAAGAGGTTTTCACTATGTGACTTGGACTTCAATTTTTGCCGAGGCTTTTCTTTAGAACTTTTTCCCTCACTTTTATTTAAATTTTTCTGACCATGAAGTTCAGCCTCCTCACCAAAGTAGGCACAGTGTCTAAGTTGATAAAGAAACCTTTTTGTGATCTCCAATGGGGATTGTATCCCTTACGCTCATGAACTCTACAATAGCATTGTCGTTCTCGAATAAATATAGTGGTACATGGCGTTGTTGGTCCCATTCAACAAGGGAAGGGTATGAGGTCAAGGGTTGGTTCAGTGGGGGTGATGGTAAGGACAACGTTATTCATGAAAAGGTTCATGGAGGCCAGATCCTCATATTGGCTACAATGGGAATCCGTATTGCTGTCTAAATAGTTAGAACTATCCTCATGCTTAGAACAAGCCACATCTTGATCATTGGGGTGCGCTCCATAAGGGTGAATCCTAATGCCGTATCTTTCTGTTTTGAAATGTGGAAGAGGGATTGGTTCTCTTTGTCCTTGTTCGTTCCTCCCACATCTGAGGCCTTTGTAGCCCATGGAGTACATCATCTTTATAGACTTTTCATGTTCCGAGTCTGATAATAGGATGGTTAAGTCTCCTCGGGGACCTAAGTAGTAGGTGGATCAAGAAATTTCTCCTCATTAACAATCCTCCGGTAGGAATGACCCAATAGTGTGTTCTTCTCTAGGTCTCTTGAAGCGGTAGTTGGGTCGATCTCTAGTCTTGGGAGACAATGAGAGGTCCAAAACCAAGAGCGCTTGTTGTACATTATACTCCCCACAACCATATTCTAGGATTTTCATCTGCCATGAATCAAATGGAGATGTTGAAGTAGACGCCCCATGAGTGAAAGAACTAAGTGAATCTAAATCCACGTTGGATTCCATAGCCTCAGACTGAAGAGGAACAACTATATCTATGGAGGGACATGCATATGTACCCTTTTGTGCAAACCTATTGAGATCTTTACAATGAGAAAAGGGATCTGAATCTCCTGGTATTGTAATCGTATGTCCCTCATGCTTCAACTTGATGCATTGATGAAACGTTGATGGCATGACTTGCATGGCATGAATCCATGGTCGGCCTAGAAGCATGTTATATGGAAGTTCCAAGTCTAGGATGTGAAATTTTTTCTGATGACAAGTGGGACCTACTTCCATAGGTAATGTGATGGTACCTGTTGATTCCCTTTCCACGTTTTCGTATGCGATGATGGTGATGATATGGGACTCAAGATCTTCCTCTGTATGTCCCAATTGTTTGACCAACTTAAGCATGCGAGATGTTGAACCCGAACTATTATCCACAAGCACCCGCTTTGATTTTCCCGTGGGTGACAACTACCTCAATGTATAAGGGAATATTATGTGCCATATTCTCGGTAGGGATCTCCCTATGGTTGAAATTGAGATGTTCACTTAGCGCTATGTTTTCCACCATGGCTTAAAGGTGTGCGTGAATAGAATTCTAAAGGCACTCCCGACCCCACGAAGAGTTTGGTATAGAATTTCCTTATGCACATTGGAAATCTTGAGAAGATCTAAGATCTAAATCTTAGCAGATGTCTTCTCAAGTTGTTCTAGAAGGTTATACTTACCGGTATGCGGGGTCAACGGAGAGGGTTCCCGAGAATCACAAGGTAGGCGCTCCTTGTTACCACGGTCATGCAATCCTTTCCCTTAATCTGGATAGTATTGACATGTTCAAGGACAGAAAATACATCCGATAAGTGAATCGTAATGATTGTTATCTCTTTTGGTATACAAGTAATTCACGGCTTTATAAGTTTGGGATGACTCTCCCGATTTGGCTTTGTCATTTCCGACTTATCATGTTTGGGGAATGGTTCTCTATAAATCCCCATTTCTCATTAGGTGTTTGTGTTTTTCCGGGTTATCCACCTCTATCTCCCCATTGTCAATGAGGTTCTGAATATAGTGGTGAAGTCACATATATTTTTTGTCTTATGCCCTTTAACGCATTGCATTTCTAAAACAAATGCATTACTAAGGATCCAGAGGACATAAAAATAGAGGTGCTTAATTTCTACAAGAACCTCCTCACTAAGAATAAATCTTACAATGAACAAGTGGCCTTTTTCCTCTTAGACTCCATTCCTAATAATCTGATACCTGCTGAGAGATTTAAAAGTCTTTCAAAAACTGTCACCATTGAGGAATTAAAAAAGGTTGTTTTTGCTTTAGAAGGGGATAAGGCTCTAGGTCCAGATGGCTTTTCGGCTAACTTTTACCAAAGATGTTGGGAAATATGATCGAAGATCTCTTGACAACCTTAATGAGTTTTACGAGCAGAAATCTCATTAAAGAACTAAATAATACACACATTGTGCTTTCCCGAAAAAGTTGGATGCAAAGGACTTCAAATATTTCAGGCCTATCAGTTTGGTTAATGTTACATATAGGATTTTTACAAAGATTCTCACCACTAGAATGCAACCTATTCTTATGGAGATCATTTCACGATGCAGAGAGCATTCATCTAGGGAAGAATTATTCAAGATGGAATTATCATGATTCATGAAACTATACATTCTATGGATAAAAGTAAAAGCGGGGATGGCCATCAAACTGGACCTGCATAAAGCTTTTGACAGAGTCTCCTAGAGATTCATGGATGAGGTCTTATCCAAGTTTGGTTTTCAAATCAAATTCAGAAAAATAATTCACTCTTGTATCTCTACCTCTAGATTCTCTATGGTTGTTAATGGGGAACCTGTGGGTTTTTTTGCTAGCAATAGAGGTATCCGGAAAGGCGACCCAATTTCCCCTCTATTATTCATTATTATGGCTGACAGTTTAAGCAGATCTATTTCCAAAGCTATTGGCATTGGCATGATAAAAGTCTTCCCTCCAACTACGGCAATCGAGATCTCCTCACACCAAAGGTAGTTTGCTTTGATGACACTCTGCTTCTCTCGATGGCCTCTATCATTGAGGCAAAGGATATCAAAATTGTCCTTAGATTTTATGAGGAATCCTCGGGACAAAAGTTAATTTTGAAAAACTCTCTATTTATTTCTTCAATACTCCTTTGGAAAGGCAAAGAAAGATTGCTAATATTCTAGGATGCACTATTAATTCTCTACTAGCTACTTACTTAGGTTTACCTTTAAGTACTGGCAAGATTTCTGTGGAGGTATGGAATGATCTTATTAAGAGATTTCAAAGAAAGTTGGCTGGCTGGAAAGGAGTTGTTCTTTCAAGTGTAGGCAAGTGCCTTTTGGTTAAAAGCACGCTCCAAAACTTGCCTATTTACATCATGTCAATGTTCAGCATGCCTGCAGCAGTGATGAATAGTATTGAGAAGATTCAAAAGCACTTTTTATGGCACGGTACTAAGGACAGATTCAGATATCATCTTGTGGCTTGGGAGTAGGTATGTAAACCTAAGAGACTTGGGGGGTTAGACATCAAAGATATCAAACATATGAGTACTGCCCTTATTGCAAAATTAGGATGGAGGCTTATAAAAGAGCACAGACCTTGGACAAAGTTGGTTAAGATCAAATATCTTTCAAACCAAAACAAGATTTCCTTCATATATGATCAGTCTCTTCCGAGTGGTTCTATTTTCTGGAACAACCTTCTTCGCAGTAGACACATTCTCTCTCAGGGGTGTAGCTGGAAGCTTGGAGATGGACAAAACATAAACTTCTGGACTGATAAGTGGACTGATTCTAACTAGATTTCTGCTTATGATCACATTAAAGATAGCTTAATTACAAAGTATGGGCACAAAATCCAGGGGTACATTGAGAGGGATGGAAACAAAAGAAAATGGAAACAACTAAAAGTGGAGAATGATAGTATACAGGCTGATATTTCATCTTTACAGAATCAACTTTCTCTAATTCATATAAGTAATCAAAATCTTACGGATGAACTCATCTGGAAAGATTCTTTTGATGGGGAATACTCTGTTAAATCAGGATATAATTCTTTCTTTGCATCCATGGAAAGTGAAATTAAGTGGCACAAGTTGTGGATGCCGGAGTTAACCCCTAGAGTGAACTTATTTTGGTGGCTAATTATTAATGGCAAGATCCTAACTAATGAAAACCTCATCAAGAAGGGATTCATCATGCCGAATAGATGTTGCGTATGTGTCGAAAGAGAAGCGAGAAGATATAAAGCATTTATTCCTCCATTGTGAGATTTCTTCCAAAATTTGGCAGCTTGTTTTTGCAAAATTTAATCTGAGATGGATTTTTCCCCTTACCTGTCTTTAGGCCTGGGAACAATGGGACTCTCCATTTAAGCATTGTGTGGTGAAAAGATTGTGGCA
Source organism: Taxus wallichiana var. yunnanensis (assembly GCA_018340775.1). Classification (NCBI taxonomy): domain Eukaryota; kingdom Viridiplantae; phylum Streptophyta; class Pinopsida; order Cupressales; family Taxaceae; genus Taxus; species Taxus wallichiana. The sequence continues at coordinate 590,633,899 of CM031239.1, read as the reverse complement.
ACTTGTTCTACCCCACACTATGTGGAGAGTTTGGAAGGCTCGTAATGATAACATTTTTAGAAACAATAGAAAGGAATGGAACAAAGTCTACAAGGAAATTATCATTCTTTGTGCAAGATAATATTGCTAGATTTAAACCCCTAAAAATAGGTTTTATCCAGAAGAATGAAGAATACATCCTAACTGATTGGAATATTGACATTGTCAATAATAATAACAATGGTTTTGATAGAAACACAGTCCGATGGATTAAGCCTCCCACTGATTGGCACAAGTTAAATTTTGATGGGGCCTCAAAAGGCAATCTGGGAGACTCTTGAGGAGGGGGAGTCATCAGAGATCATAGAGGTTGTTTTATTCTTTGCTTTTTTTTTGGGAGAATGGGCGGAAAACTAATCATTATTCCGAAGCCACTGGTGGCTCTTTGGGGTATAAGCCTTACTAGAGATTGTAATATTCTGAATATTATAATTGAAGGTGATTCTCTCAATATCATCAATCTTTTAAATAAAAAGCAACACCCCAGCTGGTCTATCAGGGATTTTATTGGGGAAGCTATTGATATATGCAAGAGATTTGAAAATGTTCAAATCACCCACACCTATCGGGAAGGAAATAGGGTCGCTGATAGTTTGGCTAACCTCGGTGTTACTAATTCCTTTCAAACTTGGCTTAGGGGGGACGTTCTGCCCACTCAAATCAATAAAGCCATAATCATTGATCTACATGGCAGTGAAAATCAACACTAACGGCTGTAATTTGGACGCTAATGTGCGGATCCTCAAGTACATTATGATGACATCACATAAGATATGGATGATTGATGCGATCTGTGCGGGATGGACTGTCATCATTTCTAGGCATAGGAGGAAAGCTGAGGAGCGGGGCAATAATGACAAGTATGGCATAATAATTAAACCTGCTTTCACGGAAAGGAAAGATTCAAATACCAACATCAAAGCTCTGCCTGTCCCGCATAGTGGTAGCATTTTTACCGTTGAGAACAGGAAAAGGAGCAGAGGAAACATGGGGGGTCCACCTTGCAAAACTGAACTAACCCACAATCTTGCGTGGAAAGAGAATACGAAGCTTTGGAATTACCTGCAAATCGGGGTCTATCTAATTTAATTGAAAGGATTCAAGGATTTGAACAAGACATTTCTATCAAATTCACCCAGGGATGGAAGAATAGGATTTTCAAATACAGTAACATGGAGATTGAAATCATGGAAGAGCTCATCGCCCAGATCACGGGACTCAGCCTGGAGGGCACCAAATTCTTCAATAAGAAGGTGGATAGGGAGGTGGAGACCAAGAAGTTCCTAGACGAGGGGGAGAATCTTGAATTCGTGACTGCTGGCATCAAGGTGGCATCGATTCCAGAGCCTTTTGCTGAGCTTGCCAGGATGGTGGTTAGGTATGTAACTCTTGAAGGAAGATTTGTGACTACGCCTCAAAAACATTTGATATTTCTAAATCACTTTCGTAGAAATATCATCATCATCTTTCCTCACTATTTGATAAACTCGCTGGAGAAATCAATTAGGGAAGTTTAGAGCCACTCTAGGGCTGTCCCTTTGCACTAGGGACTTATCCTCCTGATCCATTGCCACTGTTCTAGCTGCCCCCCGTGAATCCTACCCCACCTTCTTCCTCCATACCTCCACCTGCTCGCACCGCTTCCACTCCCCCCTTGCTGAAAAGAAAGATTGAAGCTGCTTGCTTCCAACAAGAAAAGAAAGAGCATCAAAGCTAAAATCCCTGCTTCCCAATGGGTCCTAAGGTGCCACAAAGACCTGGAACTTTTGAAAACCTCCTGCATATTAGTAAACCGGTGGAGGAGCCCAAGGAGGAGGAATTGATGGACGAGTGGGCAGATTAGAAAAGGAGATACAAGAGCTCAAAGGGACTATAAAAAATATGGAAAGAGCTAAGGGAAAAGGGATTCTTCAAAGTGATGAGGAAGAGGGGGTTATTGCTTAAGTCTTCAAGAAGTTACAGTCCTTAGATGGCAGAATGGGGAATGCTAAAAGTCACAATGACTGCATATTGTCTTCCCTCAAAAGCATTTATAATTTCATTGAACAACATGTTCATAGTGTCTGCATTTTAAGTGGGGTTAATGAGGACATTTGGGGCCCTAAAGAGAAAATGGATATTGCAAATGCTTAGGAAGATATGAAAGACTCCTCTCAGGCCACTACCATTTCCTTCTTCATGTCGCTGCAGGCTATCAAGACCAAGATTGACAGGGGCTATCAAGTAATGGGTTCTTTGTGATGCTATTTTTTTTTGTCAGTGAAGTTTTTGTTATCTGGTGGTTCTGGCACTACTTTTTGGTGGAGTTCTATATGTTGTTTCTCTCTTGGTTGCTTTTTGATCTTTTCTACTTCTTTTTGGATCATTGTACGTTTGGATCCTTTCTTCACTTATATTGTCATATTTGGCTGTTGAGCCTTCTTTGGTTAGTAGTTTTTCCCTTCTCTGGGCTGTTTCTCTCTCCTTTACTATCTGGCTTTTGAGCCCTTTTGTATACAGGGTATAGTCCCTTCAAAACTATTTTCCCTTAATAAAAAAAAATGTGATGCATTTCACAATATTCATGATCCTTATACCATGAAGGTTTAGGAGCATTGTCATCAAATGGTTGTGTTGTAGGATAGGTCATCATGTGGGCCACATCCAACTGTTTTAGTATGACTGACAACGGTTCATTGAGAGAGGTGAATGTTCTTTATTTTTGTGGTGGTTGAATTGGGCCCTTGGTCAGTTTAAAAGGTTGACTAGTTTGGACCGTTTGAACACGTTTGGAATCAGTGATTCTATCTCCCACCACATTTTTGTTTTTGTTGAAAATCTTCAGCTTTTCCACGGGTTTGACACTTTGGTTGTCTTTAGATTGGTTTTTGAGGGTTCCTTTGGCAATGAGATCCTTTTCTATCTGAATCCCTTTCTCGATAACCTCCTCAAAAGTGCAGACACAATGCATCTAGAGGTGGAAAGCTATATCCAAGTTGAGATTGGGAATGAAGATGCTTTGACAACCGCTTTTTAGGGAAAGCGCAAGGGAAGTGACTAGCTATCCCTCTCCATCATTGCGGAAACGCGAAGGTCTCATTTGGGTGTTTCTTGGCTCCACACAAGTCTACCATGGTGATGTCACTCTCTATGTTATACGAGAAGTGATGCATGAATATTTCTACTAATTACGGCCAAGTGTAAATTGATCCTCGTGGTAAGCACGTAAACCACTCTAATGCTTGACCTCTGAGACTCTTGGGAAAAAGTCGAATGAGGTAGTTGTCACTATAAGACACCTCTTGACATGCCATGTAGAAATATTTAACATGATCCCTTGGGTCTCCCTTTCCTTTGTATTTGTCAAATTTTGGCATATCAAATTTCTTTGGAAAGGGTTGAAGGGTCATTGTCTTGTCAAAAGGATAGGGGCATAGTTCTTCATATTGATATTTCCTGATGCTCCCTATATTGCTCTCTTGTAAGCTCGCAAGCATCACTTTCATAGACTGCACTTCCTATGCGAGCAATTTTTCTTTAGTGGGAGAAGCGGGGATGTGAACATGATGATACCCCGTGTCTTCTTCTCTGTGGTTTTCTTGATGGAGTTCGTTGATCTTAACCTTAGGCCTCAACTTTTGAATGTTTTTGTTTGCGTCTTTCTGTACATGGGAAGTAAACAAAGCTAGTTGTTAGCTTATGTTACTAATTTTTTGTTGGATTGTGGCTTGGTTTATAGCCTCTTCTTTTAAAGGTTCCTCCTCTTCGTACTATGGAGGTTCTTCCTTTATCGCATGTTCTATCTTGTTTCTTCGTGGCACTTTGATAAGAGGTATTATATGTCCTACCATTTTATCATTTCCTACGTAAGAAGTGGAAGCATGTCCACTGTTAAAATATCCTCCATATTGGTAAGGGGACGTTCTTCCTTAGTAGTGTCATTTGGGTAGGATTGGTTCATTCTCGGTGGGTAATTTGGCCCCTAATTCGACAACCAGTTACTAACTCTGTCTTTGTTTCTAAGAAGAAACTTGTCTAGTACATTAGGGTAAAAATAAAAGTCCACACGTGGTGACTCTAATTCATTTCCACTATGATCAACCATCTCTTATGTTTCCTTTTCTACAGAAAACAGTGGTCCTAGGTCGTTTCCAATGAAGGGGTTTGACCCTTGTCGGTTAGAGGTTTCCCAAGCTTGCGCTTGTTGTTCCTCATATGTCATTTTTTTAACCCTAGACGTGTTTTAGGAGCCATGTTTTCGTGATAAGTTTCACTAGGGTAAATTGTAAATGTGTCCAAAGCTTAGTGACTACCCCTAAGTGAAATGCAAGATGTATTTGTCAAGAGTAAATCAACAATGTGAGAATACCAATGTGATAGAGTGATAAAATCACCAATGAAACAATTGTTTGGTATTAAAACCTATTTAAATGAAGTATCTCCTAGACTACGTTTCAAAGAGTAGTTCACGTCGCAAGATGATTAACAAGATGTCTTCACTTATGCCAAGTTCAAGGGAATGAACAAAATGTAAGTAAATATAAGAACTCAATGCGATCTCCCAATCAAGATATACACTGAGCTAGCTCAAACTCAATTAAGACCTATATCTCAAAAAGTGCCAATTACAATTCGCGAATGATATAACAATATCACCAAGATATGTTAACCCACTTTGCGAGAAAGTGAAGTATTAATATTAAGGTGTTATTGATATAACACACAATAAAGGTAACACCTAACACTCTTTAAAATCGAGGTAATAATAGAACTGAACTAAAAATCTCAAAGTATAGTTAGGAATAGTTAAAAATGTGTGCATTGTAACCGTACAATATAGGTATTTATGTCGAGTTTACAAGAAACAAGACATAAATATCGAAATTGTAGTGATATGATACAAACAAGCTAACTCTTATAAGGAAGTACGCGGTGAATAACCATGCCTAACTACAATGATGATGATCTTGACATAGGTATCAAGATCACAATGGCTAGAATGACATGAGAATGCCTCTACACACTTTAGACGTTTAACTAACTAACCCACCCGAAACATGGATGGGCGTAAACGGACATAAAGTGAGAGAAACAATGATTGGTAACACAAAGGTAGTCACCTTTTTTGATCAACAAAGTGTCCAAAGAATGACGAAAAATGCTAGCTTCACTTCGGCAAAGTTTCACCTTGCCCTAAGGCAAGTAAAAACTAGGAAAAAGTAACGCATCATATGTTTCTCAATATGGTTCATAACTCAACGCTATTTTTAGAATGGTCAAAGTGGGATCCTTGCCAAATTATATTATCCTAGGTGGTTCTCTCATCCTAGGTGTTACAAAGTTTTCTTAAGCGAGTGTAATTTACCCAAAAAGTCACACTGACTAGTTTGGGAGTATCTCGGCTTCACTTTATCCCCTTCAATAATAGTAGGAAACTAGTGCATCTACGTGTACTATCACTGGGTCACCACATGGACAATCGGTAACTCTATCTCAAAAAGGAATCACTAGTCAAGTAGGTAGTTCGGAGCACTTCTGTTTCGTCCCACAAGGTTCCCTCTTGCGTGGACTACTTTGGGGTTCCTAGAACCACCCCAGTTGTTGTAGTTTAAGGTGTTATGCCAAAGGGGTTATGTTCCAGTTGAGTGGAGAGGGATGTACCCTTTTCCAAAACTTGCAATACAATGTTTTGAATGCGGTGTGTTTTTTTATCTTTTTAATTTAGATGTGGTTTGATTGAACACCTTTTGGCGACATGTATAATAATTGTATTAGTAGTTTTCTAACTTTTGTTTCATTTCCTTCATTCTTTGACAAGCGTTTTGGTCCTGTATGATGATGATTAGTAGTTTTCCATCAAAAGAGAAGGCACCATTTTTGATTCTCCAGATCATCCAAGGACGCAAGAGAAGAGCATACGTGATGTCTTCACAAATCCTAAAAGATAACCAAATGGAACAACACTTTAATTCAACAAATCCAAATTAACCAATTCCAATTTAAATATCCCTAACAACCTCAAAGTATCAAAAAGACTTAAGAATAGTTTTGATTCCCAAGATTGCCCCAAAGGAATGAGGGAAGAGCATACGTGAACTTAATCTTATAAGTAAACAATGAAAAATATTACCTAATCAAATACAAACATGTAAAAACAGCCTGCAAAGACAAATATATGATTAGATAAACCTGTAAGAATGTCAGCACATCAACACTTGAATTTCAAAAATTGTAAAAGGATGCCTACACCCCTTTTTAAGTGTCTATATGCAGGTTAGGGTGTATGCACCACCAAAGGTTATTTTTATTAGACAATGTGCCTGTGCCACCCGAGAGATGTGTGTGCCCCGAAAACAACACCTACACCACTAAAACAAGACTGCGCCACTCTATGGAATTTTTAAATAAATTAAATTCTTGCGCCACTTGAGAGATGTGTGTGCCTTGAAAATAGTGTATATGCACTACTCGAGAAAATAGACAGAAAAATATACATGTGCGGTAAAACCGCTTGTGCGCCTGGTTAGGGCACGTGCACTAATCTAATGATTTTAGTATTCGGTGAAGGTATAGTACGAAATGATGTGTGTGCTTGGGTTAGTGCACCTGCATGTGGGTTAGGGTATGTGCGCTAGGGTTAGTGCACATGCGCCAGTGGTAGACAGACGAATGACAGATTTGAACAACATGCCTGTGCCACTAGAGAGATGTGTGTGCCCCTAAAACCGTGCCTGCGCTCTCAAAAAATTGTGCCTATGCCGGACACCTGTAACCTAAGTATGGAAAAAACAAAGAAAACTTCACAATATCTCTAAATTTTGACAAGTTAGTTTAAAAATGGCAATAACCCATTAAAATTATGGCTATGAACATGAAGTTACACATATCAAATGAGCAAATTTTCCAAAAAAATGGACATTAATTACTACATGTGCATATCAAAAATTAGCCAAAATAATGAAACTTAAACTAAAATGCCATGGGACTAAGGGTCCCACCGGCATGCCAAATGTGTGCAAGTGTTGTTTTTAAACTAATGCTAATGTAAACAAAGACTAACACCTAAATAGTCTTAATTAGTAAGAATTAAACAACATTATAAACACCATCATGATAAGAATTAATCAATGGTTAGATACTAACATTTATCAATACAAAACTATGAAATTAACTATGTTAAGTACCTAAATATCCTCTATTCTCTAACAACATATAAATGAAGGAACCTAGGTAGGTTCCATGGCTATCAAAAACAGTTGTCCTTAATGTTCCAAGAACCTAGGAATGGGGGCTAGTCAAAGTTGGGCTACAAGACCCTTTTGACACCTCCCATATGACCTAAGCACTTTAAGAAAGAGGCTTAACTCTTCAAGATGATGAACTCTCAAGAGGACAAGGTGCAAGCTCTTAGTCTCTTTGCTATATGCTTTGCATTTTCTCTCTTAAGGAGTTTAGGTGTAAGTAAAAAGGTAGGTGGAGGGCTCTTTATATAGCCCAAAGGATAAAGGATTCAACACATCCTCATGAATGTGGGATAAAGGAGATGTGGAGTTAGTTATGGATAAGGGGGTTTAGATGAGGTTGAGTTAGCTTTAGGAGGGTTTAGTTTGTCCTCAAGTGGCTCATGTGGATAAAGGGGGTGTATTAATTAATCAAGGTGATTAATTAAATACATGTGCAAGATTTTATAACATTTTAGATGGATATTAGTGTGATTTAGACCATTAGGAAGGGATTAAACCAACTAAATTGGGATTTATTGATTTAATGAGAAGGGAGGCTAATTAATTAATAATAATTAATTAGACCGGATGAAGTTGTCGATTAATGAAAGGTTATTAATTAGGGTATGTGTTGGATATGTGACTTAATTAATTAGCTTAATGTAATCAATTAACGATGGAAGAGAAGATGAGCGCTATTCACCCTATGTCGTCAATTTGGGAAAGAAGATAATTAGAGCAATTTAAGTATTTAAATTGCTTAGGCATAATTATAGGTGTCTACACTCATGACATGATTCTCATGGATACATTTTGTCTTTTTCAAGATGGAATCCCATGGTCATTCATAGTTAACCTCTGTGTGTTATAGTTTTGTCTTCGAAACAAGAGCTTATCTTTCTTTATAGTCTTGTCCATGACTTAAAAGTCCAAAAGAAAAAAAAATAAAAATGGGATTCAACTCCTTGAGTCAAAATTCCAGCAAAAAAATATGACTCCCTCAAAAATGACATCTACACTTTCTATCTTGCTTCTATAAATAGATTGCTCCCTCGAAGGATAGCTATACCAAGCTAGCCATATTATACATAGTCTATCATCATAAGAAGACTATCCTGTAAAAAATAAGAAAATAAAATATTCCAAAGATTCCCGCATCGATCATCTTCAGGAAGACCTCAAGGATAAAATCTACTCATCCCACATAGATTTCCCGCATCGATCAGTCTATCAAAACAAAAACAAAATCAAAAGCAAAAAGAAAAAGATTAACTTTTTGTCATGGACTTGCCTATTGTGATCTTGGGTCTCTTGCCAAGTCGGCATGTTGTCTCACACTAGGTTATGCTAAAACCAACCTACTTTCACCTCATCGCCTTTTTCACCCTAATTTTCTACTCACTCAAGGGATGTGCTGCAAATGTGACATTTCATAATCATGTGAATTTTTTCACCCTTAGAATAGTCAATCATGCAAATGCCTTTAGGGTCTTACGTTCATAAGCCCATCTTTGGTATGGTAGATTTGTTTTGGTTCTTACCAATTAGGTGGCTCTTTTGGTCACCTCTTACCCTTCACCTTCTTCATTACTTGTTGATTATCCTATATAGGACCAAGCCTTCGACACCTCAATTTAACCATACCTAAATGACCTAAACTCAACCATGCCTAACTAACCTAAACTCAACCATACCTAACTGACCTAAAATCAACCATACCTAACTGACCTAGACTCCATTATGCCTAAAACCTACCAACTCAGTCCCTTTACCTCGTCATATTCTTCCCTAGCTTATGGGAAAAATACATCGACCTGAGGCCCCTTTTCGTTGGGGCTATGTAGGAAGCACTCCGAGGGCATGGGGCCCTTGGAGGTTAGCTCGGCCACTCTTTACCCTAACCAATTCCCCCCATTTTTCTATTCACACTCTACCTTAGTTAGTTTCCATCTTATATACTACTTGGAAATTAAACAAACATACAAGTATATAAACATGTCTACCTACCTATTTCTTACATCATCATATCATACATTAATCATTTCACATTTCCATAATATCAAATATTTTTGAAATTTACACCATAACATACAAATTCATCATCATTTATTTTTCCATGTTACCAATAACTTGGAAATTAAATCAAAACCAAAAACATGACTCCATCATGCCTAACTCACATGACCAAATCATGCCTATACCTGACTCCACCATGCCTAACTAACCTAACTCGATCATGCCTACATGACCTTGACTCAATCATGCAGAAACACATAGACTCCATTCTTCCTACATGACCTCAACTCAATCATTCCTAACTCACCTAGACTCCATCATGCCTACATGACCTCGACTCAATCATGCCTAATTCACCTAGTTTCCATCAATACACAATAACAATGGAAATTAAAACATAGATACATCATCCATATAATAAATATCATCATCTATATAACTAGGAAAAATTCTATGTATCAATACACATATACAAATACATACAAGTATCTCAAATCACTCAGATACAACCTCACTATCTTCGACACATAGGTCGGTATAAAAATCAAAATCACAAAACTCTCATATATAACCTCACTATCTTTATCACACAAGCCGATATATATATCAAAATCTCAAAAACAATAATCATACAAAATGGCTAATCATCACCCCACCTCATATGCTCTAGGCCCGTCTCACATCTCTCCCTCCCACCTTTTCCATGCCGAAATCTACCTCGAATCTCTCTCCACAATTAACACGCTTCACTCGATCTCATGGACCCACCTACCGATAGCCACTCACGTACTAGTAACTAGCCAACTCAACTCGACACTTCTCAATGTCACTTTCCACGGAGGCACAAATTCTCTCGTCGTTTTCACAAAATGACAAGTTCTGATGAATCAGTAAAACACGAATTTTTATCTTTTAACCCAAAATCGACATGACTCAAGCGTCGGTCATACCAAACTGACATTGATTACCTTAAAACTAGCATTGGTCACCTACCAAGTACCATTTCACCTACATTTTTCCCATTTTTACCTAAAATCATTACTTTAAACTATCTTTTGGCCTTACCAACACTTATTACACCCTACCCACAAGCCTAAATTACCTATACATTTCCTTAATTACATTTAAGGACTTGTTATTTACCTATACCTCATCCTTACCTACGCCATGACCTACATACCCCGATCAAAGCAACCTTTTTATGACGTTTGAACTTATGTACTCGCTATACCTTGCGATGTTATTACCCATGTTGTTTAGCCTAATGACCTTACCTTGCCTATTGTCGTGATGTTTATCTTGACCAAACCTTTGGTGTACCGAAGCATACCTAAACGTTCCTACACCTAACCTACATCATGTTTCGGACCATATCATGTACCCTAGATACCTAAATCACTTCAACCTTGTTTGGATAAACCTATCAACCTTAGACAATGTAGAGTTTGCAAGCTCTTCAACCTGGTACCGTGTCACAATCTATACACGTGCATCCATCTAATTGACATTTCCCATTACCTGATATGACCCTTGTCCATTACCCATTACCAAATTTGACCCTTACCCATTACCCAAGTGCCCATACCCTTACCTACAACTCACCTACCTTCACTTTCATCACTTACCCATTTATCAAACCACTCACTGATTCTATCTCACACCTCATCAACTCCTGGTTTGAGGGGGATCACCTTCACCCATACTTGGGGCAACCTCACTCCCACTTATATTTAGGGTAACCACTTCTTATTTTTTTTAATGTCGCTTATCAATACAAGCTATATGACAAAAAGGGGAAAATGTAGACACCAAAATTGGGTCATACTTCCATTAAAACCCCATTCATTAAATTAACCATATCCTACCCATTCATATCCCCTAGTGCACATGTTAATTGAATTAATTATCTTAATTAAATTAATTAATATCCTCACTTAACCACCTCACCCAACCAACTCACCTAGCCACCTCACTCAAATGACCCACTCAAACCTCATTAATGACCTAAGACCAAGTCTAAGCTTATCATAACCAACCTAAACCTAGAATTAACTCATATTAACAAACCTAAAAAGACTCCTACTTATCTTTCACGTGATCCATCACTCAAGACTCGGAAGAAGGTTGGAGATCACACCAAAAATAGCAACAATTTGGCTATTTTTGGCCAACCTAGATATTCTCACCTTGACGACACCGGTTATATCTCAATGACATCGGTCCCTTAACCATTGCCGGTTAGGTTAAATACATTTCCAAAAGCCTTTTCCTAGGTTGGTCATTCGATTCTAGGATCTCATACGAATAGAGACTTGGAGAACTTGAATTTCTGAAGCACTCAGAAAAAGAAAACACACAGGAGCACTAACAACAACCACTTGGCATTCATCATATTTTTCACGATCATGAATTCACACAGAGAAGCACGGAGGTTTGAACTGTTGTGGCATGAATACAATGACTCTTCTCTCTATATCTCTTCCCTCACTATCTTCATCACCTATGTTCTCTAAATATGTTGTTCAAGTAAGTACCTAACACCTCTTCATTTACCTCTGTTTTCTTTTAGTAAGATTTATTATTCATCTTAGTAGTTTATCTTTCTCCACACCCATATACTTCCTTCCTCCCACTAACCTATCACTTTACCATACCTGGCCCTTTCACCTATCTTCACCCTCTTCTAATCATCTCCAAGTCTTTAAGACCATTTTACGACCTCACCCTCACCATTTCCAACCTCTGTGAAATCACAGAGTCTGAAAAACCAACTCCAAGAACTTTCTGATAATTTCCCCTACCGATGTCAATCATTACTCGCTGACCGACATTGGTTATATAATCGACATCCGTTCGTGTATGCGGAAATATACCTCAGACCAGCAAGTTAATACCCACTTCCCAATAACCTAGAACCATTTCTAATATTTACTAGACCTTACCCAAAGCCTGTACTAGACCTACAACACAACACTAGCCAATCACCTAACCCGTTTTGACCTCAATCACCTTTTACCTAACCTTTCTTATTGTTTTGTACGAGATACCTAAATTGTTTCAATTCCAATAGGATCATTATTTCATGTATATTTTAAATAGCATTAATACTATTATATAAAAAGTGGATTGACATCCTATTCAGAAACATCATGCTTCCTAGATCTAGCTTCCACTAGGCAGTCCACTCATTATTTTGTTTAACTCTATCTAGTGGTATTGTTTTGCATTTACAGGTAGTTCCTCCTAGCCAAAAGGGAGCTCTCGCAGTCAACTTGGATTAGGAAATCAGAACGTGTGCACAACCTTCAATCGACATTACAAACAAGTATTCCTCCTTGGCCTACTACCCTTATCTGTTTCATTAATTTACTAAGAATCGGTGAAACACCCTCTCTCCAAGGCCCTCCTCTGATTTAAAAAGTTGTTGAGAATTTTGTGTCAGACCCTATTTATGTTGGCCACTTCTGTGTGGAATATGGGTAATTTCCATCATTAATCTTGGGGATGAGGTGTTTGAGAAAGAAACATCAGAAAAGTATTATAAGAATCATGGGCGCATGTGCAGATTTAATGGGCTATTGCTGAAACTTTCCTACCTTCATCAGTGAATCTTCCATCGACCCTGCTCTCCTAAAGAGAAAAGTTGTAGCTTCCCATTTTGCCTTAGTGGCTATTTTCACCTCAAGCTCTCCTTTTTGGAGTCCTTGCTGTAGATTTCTTCCAACTAGGTTTAGAAAGAGGAGGAAATTTATTAGCAAATATTCTGTGAGAATATTTTTAATGTAGTCATTATCTTGGTCGATTACTTTTATTGGTGTATTTTTTTAATTTAATGTATTTTTTATGATTTAATATTTTTAATCTGAAAAATATAAAGATTTTACAATTTATTTGTAAAATTTGTAGTGTTTCTCACTCTCTAATGTCCAAAACAACCTAATCTTGGAAAAATTCAAAGTTAATTAATTCTTTTCTCCCGTGTTCATTCGTTAGTTTTACTTGTTTTATAGTTTTGAGCTTTGCTAAATTTTGTTTGCATAATGTTTGGATTGCTAAGGTTGATGAGCAAATAGTTGTTGCTAGGAATATTTGGACAAATATTACTTTATTTTATAATTCAATAGGTTTTTAGACAATCTCTATTCATGCATGCTACTCTAGATCGATAGATTGTGAGATATCAACTAAAAGGATGGTTGGGTTATTTAAAGATTTCTTTGAGGTATATCTATTGATTCCATAAGTGGGTGCATTTAATAGTTTACAAATTAAATATGTTCATGCGTTAAATCTCCAAGAAAAAAACTGTTTGTATTGTATACCTTTCTTGTAAATACTATTTTGAACTATATGTTTAAATATTAAGGTTATATAGTTATGTTTATTTCCTTATGTGCATTTTTAAATATTGTTACTCTCACATCCATTAATAAGTATAGTGCACATCAATTATTGAGTAAGTGCACCAAGTTGGGGGGCCAAAAGGGGGTCTTAAATGGATGCATTTTTCTGAAAAAATAAAAAAAAACTTCGACTTGTACGAGCTTTTTGAAATAGTTACACTCAAAATTGGAAGATGTTGTAGAAATATGAATCGTAGCATTTTGAGTTGAGTTTCTAAGCTACTAAATTTTATTGAAAACGGATAAGTTTAAGTGGGCCAAACAACTAAAATACCAACAGATGATCATGTTTTTGTTAAAAACATAATAGAGTGACTTTCGTGCCCCCCACCATTTTTTGAGCACCATTTAGTATTTTTGAAAACCCTTTGGTAGAAAGATAGCTAGGAGCATCTAGTTTGGGTTCCATTTTTGTTATAGATTTTTTTAGCGAATATTTTTTTATTTATGATTTTTCTAGTACATAAATTTTATGTTTTGAAAAATAATGGAGCTTCGACCATGCCCCCTAACTACCTCAAAAATATCAAAAATTAGATTTTTTTTTAATATGTATAGAATTATTCCTAGTTTGGGCTAGTATAATTTTTAAAAATTTTCGATCACCCAAAAAAAAGATACACCATGAAAGATAAACATATTTACACTTCAAAAAATAGCTATAAAAGGCATAGTTAGAAAATAAATAATATGGAAACCTTAAATTAGTCAAAAAATTTGAAAAATTATATTTTTAGAAATAAGAGACTCTACTCTATGTCGTGGTATAATTTTTTAAAAATGGATCAATTGTTTTATTTTGATTTATCATAAAGGAAGTGGCATTTTTACATTTTCTTGAAAAACACGTTGTTTGCTATGTTTGTGCAGGTCCATGCCTCAGGATTGGGATCCAAAACTAGATCCCAAGCCTTGAGGCATGGCTTGAGAAAAGAGAAAACGCAAAACGCGTATGCATTCTATGTAGTATAAACAAAACGCATACACATGTATATATAGTATAAACATTATGTATGCTTTTGACATGCTTCTATTCACATAAATAAATGTTTAAGTATAAGTTTTTAATAATAAATGAAAAACTTATACTTTAAATTTATTTATGTAAATATAAGAAATTAGGGTCACTCTGCACCTTATGGAATTAGTCTCACAGCTCTATGAGTCATGGTTTAGGAGATAGTTTTTAAAGTATAATCTGGTCAGTACATAGGTAATTTTTCGTGGATTTCGAAATTTAACTTCTACAAATGAAACCCTAAACCATAGGCCATAAACCCTAAACCCTAAACCTTTAACCATAATACATAGACCCTAAAACCTAAACCCTAAACCCTAAACCTTAAACATTCAACCCTTACCCATGATCCCTAAACCCCGAGCCTTAAGTCCTAAATCCTAAGCCATAAGTCATAAAACTTAAACCCTAAACTATGAACCATGAGCCCTAAATGCTAAAACTTAAACCTTGAACCATAAAAACAAAATCTTAAACCCTAAAACATAAACCCTAAACCCTAAACCCTAGACCATATACCCTAAGCCCTAAGCCCTAAGCCCTAAACCCTAAACCCTAAACCCTAAACCTCAAGTCCTAAACCATAAACCCTAAACCTTAATCCCTAAACATTAAATCCTAAACCCTAAACCTGAACCATAAACCCTAAAACCTGAACTGTAACCCATAAACCCTTATCCCTAAACACTAAATCCTTCACCCGAAACCCTAAACCTTAAACCCTAAATCCTTAACCTCGATCTATAAACCCTAAACCTAAAACCTGAATCCTAAACCATAACCCTAAATATTGAACCTTGAACCCTAAACCCTAAACCTTAAACCCTGAACCATGAGCCCTAAACCCTGAACCCTAAACCCCAAACCATATTTCATCAATATTTCCTAGTCTCGTGCCTAGAACCATCATTGAGTCTGCTTATAGAAATACCTTGTTTATGAGAGGTGGGACAAGTAACTAAATTGATATGGCATCTACCTTGTGCCTTGTAATGCATATATTACACATCTCTTCCAAACTTGTTTCTCCTCACATATACTTGCGCTCTTGAATGTAAATTTATTCACACTCTGAAACAAATTTCACATTTCTCATATTTCCATGTATGGTATTATGCAAGCTAGGATGACCCATTAGAAGTGGAAAAATAACCATCACAACAAAAAAAAAATTATCTTAAAGGAAAAAAAGAAACATAAAGAATATATCAATGCAGAGGTGTAGGATCGTAATTGAATTTCCTATAGTATCCTCTCCTCTAGAGAAATATAAAGTTCAAGTGTTCTACTATAATGGATAGTAAATTTGACATAACTTCCTAAAGTGTTCCAAATAAGCATAGAAATGGGGGAATGTCTAAGAACACTAAGGGGTTATCAATCGTGTAGTAAATCTTTCTTGCTTAGTTCTAAATGGGAGTTACCTAGCCTATGACTTAGTGACCTTCCATTCATTGATAATTACTTATATGATAAACCTATGGATGTTTTCAAAATCCCTTGAACAAAAAGATATGGGTAGTCATCAATCCTAGTGAAGGGTGTGATGTGACTTCCAAGCAACTTGAGTTTCATATAGATTTAGAGGTCATAACACGAATTTTAAAATATCTCTATCATTATAAATGGAAGCAGAGTAATAGTGTCTCCATGTACATCCAAGGATTGAGGACTACTGGATTGGAAAATCAGGAATATAACATTTCCCTCCTTCAAAATATCAACAGATGAAAAACATCAAATTTTTATGACTCTCTTTGAATTTTATACCTATAAATTCGATGAAGCTTGAACTTTGTGACCTCTTAACCCTCAACCATGAGACTTAAAACCTAAAACCAAAATAATAAATCCTAAACCATAAACACTAAATACTAAACCCTAAAACCTAATCCCTAAAACCATAACCCTAAACCCTTGACCCTAGACCCTAAACCCTGAGCCCTAAAACCTAAACCCTAAATACTAAATCTAGAGCCCCGAGATCTAACCCCCAAACCTTAAACTAGTAACTCTAAACCTCGAACCTTAAGCCATAAACCATGAATCATGAACCCTAACCATAATCCCTAAACCATAAACCCTAAACCTTAATCCTTGAACCCTACACACTAATCGTTGAGGCCTAAACCCTAAACCTTAAACCCTAAGTCCTAAACCCTAAATCTAGATCCCTAATCTCTAACCCATAAACCTTAAACCCACAACTAAACCCTAAACCTTAAACTGTAACTCGAACCTCGAACCCTAAGTCATAAACCTTAAACCCCGATCCCCGAGCCCTAAACTATAAACCCTAAACCTTAAGGCCTAAGTGTTAAATCCTAAAGGTCCCTAAACCCTAAAAACTAAACCCCGACCCCTAAACCCTAAGCTCTAAACCCTAAGCACTAAACCCTAAACTTTAAGCCCTAAACCCTATACCCTAAACCATAAGCCCTAAAAACTAAACCCTAAACCCTGAACTCTACGACCTAAACCCTTAACCCTAAAACCTAAACCCTAAACCTTGAGCCTTAACACTTAAACCACAGAACACTTTTCCCTAAACCTCAACCTTGACCTTTAAACCTTAAACCCTAACTCATAAACCCTAAACCGTAAACCCTAAATCCTCAACCCTAAACCTTAAACCCTGAACCCTAAACCCTAAACCCTATACCATAAACCCTAAGCCCTAAACCCTAAACTCTAAGCCCTAAATCCTAAACCCTAAACCCTAAACCCTAAAACCTAAACCTTGACCCCTAAACCCTAAACCTTGAGCCCTAAACCCTAAACCCTAAACCCTAAACCCTAGGCCCTAAGCCCTAATCCAAAACCCTAAACCTTGAATCCTTAAACATAAACCCTCAACCCTAAAACCTAAAAACTAAACCCTGAGCCCTAAACCCTAAACCCTCAACTCTCAACCCTAAACCCTCAACCCTAATCCCTAAACCCTAAACCCTAAACCCTTTTCCCTAAACCATGAACCCTAACCTTTAAACCTTAAACCCTAACTCCTAAACCCTAAACCGTAAACCCTAAATCCTCAACCCTAAACCTTAAACCCTAACTCCTAAACCCTAAATCCTCAATCGTAAACCATAAACCCCGAGCCCTAAACCCTAAACCCTATACCATAAACCCTAAGCCCTAAATCCTAAACTCTAAGCCCTAAATCCTAAACCTTAAACCCTAAACCCTAAAACCTAAACCTTGACCCCTAAACCCTAAACATTGAGCCCTAAACCCTAAACCCTAAGCCCCGAACCCTAAGTTCTAAGCCATAAGCCCTAAGACAAAACCCTAAACCTTGAACCCTCAAACATAAACCTCAACTCTCAACCCTAAACCCTAAACCCTTGACCCTGATCTCTAAACCCTAAACCTTGAACCTTGAGCCATAAACCCTAAACCCTAAACCTTGAACCTTGTGCCCTAAACCCTAAAACATCAACCCTTAACTCTAAACCATAAACCCTAAACTCGAAACCATAAACCCTAAAATATGAACCCTAAGCCTTGAGCCCTAAAACCTAAACCCTAAAATCTGAACTATGAGCCTTAAACACTAAACCTTAAACCCTAAACTCTAAACCTTGAGTCCTAAACCCTTAGCCCTAAACCCTAAACCCCGAGCCCTAAACCCTAAACCTTAAATCATAAACCCTCACCCAAAGGAAAGTCCTAAAAGATCATTCAACGTGTTTCAATGTGTAAGGAATAATGTTTAAGGTGATCAATCGACTCATTTAGTTTTTATGAGAGACTACTTCCTTTGAAGGCCTAAAAAGGCATTTTTGGCCATTTTGTAGTTAATTGAACACCCTTCAGAACAAGCTAAAATGAGCTAGTCATGTCATCGAGTTATCAAGGACCATTATTTGTGAAGTATTAAGGCATCATTTGTCTCCATAAGAGACATATGAGAAAAATCATGTATGAGAATCATGAATTTGATTCCATGAAAGGATGCTTTTAGAGCTAGGAAAGGTGAGGGGATGATCTTTATATGGAGCACCATGTTTCTAAGAATGAGCAATCATCTGAGTTCACTTGATACAATTCACTTGGTACTATTCGTAACAACTCATTCAACACCTAGTAGTGTTATCACACCTTAAGGAGGAGGCACATTACAATCACCTCATTTTGGCCATAGGACAGGAATCCCATTCAAGGAACAATCCTCTATCTACAAAGTGAGGATATATTTTTAGTAAGAAGTAGACAAACATCATAGAGTTAATTCATGGTCACTAAAGTGAATTATGGACCAAATTTAAAAATTAGTACCAATTCAAGCAGTGGTAGGGCCAAAATCCATTTTAGAAGGTCAAAAAACCTAAAAATGACTATATGTTTTCCCAAAACAAAGACCGACTACAATATATATGCCTTGAAAGTTTTAGGTCATTTGCTGAAATCCTGAAAATGAGTAAGTACTAACCAGATTAGATTTTGAAAAACTATCTTCTAGATTATAACTATTAGAGCTATGAGACCACTTCCATAAGGTGCAGAGTGACCCTAATTTCTTATATTTACTAAAATAAATTTAAATTATAAGAAATAAAAGTATAAGAAATAATAAAAGAAATCTTATACTTATTATTTCTTATACTTGAACATTTATTTTTGTAAGTATAAGGCACCAAAACATATATGAATGGTCCATACTACATAAAACGTGTACTCATTCTCGACTTGTTTTAAAAGCGTATGCGTTATAACGTGTACACATTATAGGTTTGGTGATTTCCGAGCCAAAAAAGTAAAAAGCGAGCACATTTTTCTTTTTGCGGATTCTTGTCCACTTTTTGGCCCCCAACTTTGTGCACTTGCCTGTTCCTTTCATATTATGTCGACATTGTTGTCATGAATTCACTTACTTATTTACTGCTTTTTTTATTTTGATATTAAAATCCCTTTAAAGACATAACAACAACATAATGTCTTTTATATTCCCTCGATCAAATCATTATGTGGGGAATTTGCTTTCGTCATTCTAGCGACCTTATGAATGAGTGATAACTTTTGACACAACTCCCTCTTGAAACACAACAATTCATGATGTTCCCCCTCCTTTGCACGTACTTAGTTCATCTTTCATCAAATTTAATATGGTTGCAAGTAATGTCACAAACATGCAAGCACCATCTACATCACTTGTATCTCTTTTGTGTCTAGAGCAACAGTTGGCTTTAAAACTATTCTTCACCACTTCTCACACAAAATCCATCTATCTCCACTAGGATTGATAGTTCAAGGTGCCACAAGGAAAAGGAAATCATATCTCATAGAAATTATCAGGGCTTCGATCAAAACTGCATCAACTACTACTCTTTCACATCTCCTTCTACTTTCCCCTATTGGGGTTGCAGTATTCAACATTTTTGCATCAATGATATCTATCTCCACTAGCATTGATAATTCAAGGTGCCAGAAGGACAATGAAATCATATCTCATAAAAATTATCAGGGCTTCGATCAAAACTGCATCAACTACTACTCTTTCACATCTCCTTCTACTTTCCCCATTGGGGTTGCGGTATTCAACATTTCTGCATCAATGATACATGCATGCCTCTGCATTCCCATCAAAGAAATCAAACCCTTGGAAGTTCAAGCATTGTCATCTTTTCAAGACTCCCTTCAACATGTTGAATATATTCTAATTAATGAAATTAGTTTCAGTAGGCCAAAATTGCTCAGTAATATCGATTACCATTTTCATGAAGCTTTACCCCATTCCAAAACATTTGAATTCGAGAATAGATCTAGCATCCTCATTGGTCACCTAGCAAGTTTCTACTTTGGTCATGGAAATTCCATTGTATGTCATCCACTCATAGAACATTAGCCTATGGAAGGGATTCATATGCCGTGTTAAATATATTCTCATTGATGAAATTAGTTTCATCAGGCAAAAATTGCTTTGCAAGATTGACTACCATCTTTGTGAAGCTTAGCCCCATTCCAAAACTTTCCATTTAGAAAGAGAGTTATCATCCTCAGTGGTCACCTTGGGAAGTTTCCACCTATCATAGAAATACCTTTGTATGACAGCCACTCATAAAACATTTTCCCATGGAAGGGATTCATATACCATTTTTGTTGTCATCAATTTTGATCGGTATACCAGTCCATGTTGGAACCCTAGCAACCCATTTCATATTCATGTTGCATTAATTTCTAGAGGGGATCGTAGACATTTTGTGATTAAAATGACTTGGGATTTAACTAGCCACAAGTCTCTAGGACTTATAGAAAGGTGACAATTGACATTGGAAACATCGAGAGGCAGGGTCTTTCCTTCATAATAATCACTAGAGTTCCCTCCCTTGAAGATATTCACATTTTGGATCCATTTTCATTTAAATACTACTCAAAATTTTCTTGATCCCCTCTGCTTCAGGCACGTAAAAAAGAGGAGGTAAGGTGACATTCACTCTACCAAATGCTTCATACCTTAAACCAACAACAATCCACCACCCCTCCCAAACACACTATACTTCTCATCTTCTTGTAAATATTCTCCCTTTACCAATCACTGAGCCCATGTATGTAAGCCATTTTTCTCCAAGTTCTTGTACTGTCTTCAATATTGGTTACTTGGAAAAGATATTTTTAGTGGTATTCAATTGTATACTAGAAACATTGTTTTATTTGCACATTCAAACACTAAAAACCCTCCGGTTGATTGCATAAGGTCTCATACTTATTTGTTGTTCCTTAAAATAATGTTAATGCTTTATGTCTTTCAAATCAATCTAATTCTACGGGTATTCCCTTTTATTTTTCTTTCTCTGCATTACCACACAATGTTCCGATCATATGACTTTTCAATTGTAGTCTACTCTGTTCGAAAGGTATTTTCATTTCTACTTCACATCCCATGCAACCCCTTCCAAACAAAAATTTGGAATTCTCTACTACAATGCACATTTTTCTTCTCCTTCCTTTCATTTTCATTTACATTTTTCAATGTATGAAATTGCGGCCAAATACAAACAATGATTGCTACATCCCTTCCATTTAATCAACCTATTTGCATCAAAATAAATATATCCTCTCCCACAAAAACACCTTTTCTCCCTCTCCTTCCACAAACCACTGTCCACTCCTTCACCACATCCCTTTCGGCGTTTACATTGCACCACTTGCATTCACAATTGGAAGATTGCTGAATCGTTGATGATTCAAGGATGGTTGTCGATGCACTATCACACCCAACTATATAGTTCTGTATATATTTTGTATTTTTCCCAATATTGTAATCCATGATAAAAATTATATATTTTAAATGATTACAAGTATGTTACAAATTTTAGATTAGGTGCTTTGGCATTATTTTAATGTTTTTATAAAAACAATTTATATAGTTTCACATTCATTCATATTTATGTTAAACGTGTGTTCCAAGTAACAAAATCTTGAGCTTTGAGGCTTTAAAAATTGCAGGCCTGAATAATTTGGGCATGGCCACCTGATGTTCACATAAAACCAAATTCTTCTCGCAACATAATAACTATAGAGTCAAAGAAAAATGATAAAAAAAAAAAAAGTGCTAAATTCACCGCATCGAAACGCTTAGTACTACAAAGCGAATGAATAACAAGCTCCATTGACAAACAAAATCTATCTTTCGTTGTTTGCAAACGTTGATGACATTAAATTAAAAATATACCATAGCTTGATTACAAGGTACAATTTACTTGGCAGTTGTGCTTTAACATAGTTATCGTTTCTTTGTTAGATAGTAAAGTTTCAAATTGTTTCTCCTTTCGGTTTTTTCCACCCTCTAATCCCTTCTTCTTCGCCCTCTTCCTATGCTCACCTATGCTATTGTTTCTCCCCCTCAAATTTGACTCGTTCAAAAGATCCCCTTCAACGTTTCCATCATACACTTCACGTACGGTTGCGAGTAAATGATACTATTATTAGTCCACGCGTACTGCAGATTTCACTTTGTGTTTCCTAGTGATTATAGAAGTAAAGATTATATTAAAGAATTTGTAAAACTGTAATAATTTTGAAAGATAATTTTGACGCGAAATATCTGTCTAAGGTCCCAGGTTGCATGTAAACTTGGACTAAGTTTTTCCTCCAGCAAATTTTGAACTAAATGGATTTTATGTTTCAAACTTATCCCACAATTCAACTATGGCAGAAGCCAACTCTCGATTTGTGCTGACTTTTTGCTTTCCTGCAGTCATTGCTGAACCAAATGCCTCCATTAGTGACTAAATGGCGACCCAACAGTTAATAGATCTCAGAGCAAGGCTCAAAGCACAACCATCCAGGAACTCGTCAACCAAATAGAAAAAGATATTTAGTTCCCTGCGCATAAAATTCCTCATTCCCTGCCCCCAAATCGATCCCATATTTCAGAAGAAAGTGGCACCCATAAAATGAATATAAAATATTACACAGTAGCTGCACGCTGGCCGTTACCAAGATCATGTAAGTAGGAGCTGCTATTGTGTAATTTTAATGACGTTCTTCTCACATTTTGAAATTTCGTATGGAACGACCCCGGAAATTTCTGTAAGTTATTTTCCAAAATCTGTTCTTTTGCTTTTGTGTTCACTGTAAATCATTCAAGCCCACATTAAATTGCAGAGGAAATGCATTTAAAATAAAAATGAACGGTGTATAAGTACTGTATATTTTGGTTATCAATGTTTTGACATTTTTCCTTGTACATTCAAGAAAGGATTTTTTTCCTGTGTGAATTTACATTTTTTAAAAAGAATTTTCAAGTATCAATATCACATGACAGCCATCTCTGCCTAGAGGTATAAGCGCCTATACCTCATGGCATATTTTACATATATTTATATAATATAAATATGCTAGTTATTAATATATTTTCATTTAAACCGTTTAGACGTGTCACCCCAAGAAACATGGGATTAAAATGTGAAGTTTTATTGATATCTACAACTTAATAATGAACCAGTCTCAGAACTAGAATATAGCCATTAACTAGCGGTCACAGTGGAATATATGTTCAGGAAGTTAATTAGGTTGTATGTAGTCATGATTATCAAGAATTAAGGAAGCTATTTTCAGTAAATTGTGAACCAACTATCATTATTCTGAGAGGCATATACAGTTGTATGTTGAGTGCAGCAGTGTGATGTCGTTTTCGTGAAATAAAAACTAATTTTGAAAATAAAAATAAATACAAAATAGGGCCCACACTTCAAAAAGTAAATGGGTAAATAAGTTAAGCATGCTATTTAGGAGGTGAATAGATAGATAAATATATTCGATCATAAATCAAATACCTAACTTACTTAAATAGGTAAATAAGTTTAACATATTATTTAGGAGGTCAATATATAGATAAACAAGAGTTGCAATGCGACTTGTCCTTGTCTAAAAAGGTAAATTACATATTGAAATTAATTGTGTCCGGAAGGCCTGGTATAGAATTTTCATGATGATGACCCAAGTGTAAAGGGTTGTGTTTGGCACGCCTAGTCTAAAATCGTCATGATGATGCCCCAAGTGTAATCCCTCCATGATAGATTGCACAGTACATGCATAACACCTTTTTGTTCCATTTTCTCCCAGCATCACCACAATATGAGAATCTGTAAATTCTCCCTCCTTTACCTTAAGCTTAAAATCACCCTGAGTTATGGACATGCTAGGGTATTTGTACCGTGGATAGATTTTGATTTCTTCAGAACTTTAGAGTAGAGTCTCTGCAACCTTGAATGTCAATGACTCATCTCGAAATCTAAGATTTTCAGTCGAAATAAAACCAGACAAAAATATTCTTAGAAGAAGAACTACTCCACCACTTATATTTTCTCTTGTCATGGTTGAAATTGGTTCACTGTACAGTCTTGATGAGTTTTGGGTTGCTTGGAAGGGACCCACTTCTGGGGTGGATTTTCAGGTAGACCCATTTGATAAAAAATGCAGGATTATGCTTACTCTGGATCAGTTGTTTGGTCAGGAAACTTCTGGTAGAGATACTCTCATAAAATGTGACTTCAAAATTGAGTTTTTGATCAGCGACATTAGAAATGTGAGGTTTCTGAATGAGAGGGGGACATTGTCTAACCTTATGCTAATCCAACTTTGGGTGCCTCCTTGGATATATTATAGAACTGCTGATGATGATATCCATGTGGGTGTTCCTTTTGCTCTGTTAGATGATGATGATCCATGGATACGAACCTTGGATTTTACTTCTAATAATGCAATTGGTAGGTGTTTGGTATATAGGATGGCTCTTTCTCCTCGTTTGGGTCACACTATGGAGAAATCCAAAGACTACTTCAGACAACATCGCTTGTTGGATGAAAACGTTTCTAAATTTTGTCGTTTGAGGAGCTGGAACGAGCCTTTTGTTCCAAATTTAGTATTCTTTATTGTCCTACCACCACACCCAATAATCCGCTTCGATACGATGTTCTTCCTAACTGCTCTTGTTCACAAGGGCATTATCAATTACAACATGATAACCCCCGAGTCTTATAATTTGTTGAATCCCAAAGCGACATCAACCGAATTGTCCACAATAGCACTGAAGCACATGTTTTCCTACATCTACCCAATGTTTTGTTTCTTTTGAAGGACTTAAGGTCGTGCTTGGGTGGATCTCAAAGAACCCAAAGCTTCTAAAAAATCCAAAGATTGTTGAGGAAACAATAGAAGTTAGGAGATTGGTTATCACTCCTACAAAAGCCTACTGTCTTCCTCCAGAAGTAGAGCTGTCAAACCGGGTAGTAAGGCACTTCAAGAGGTATGCAGATAGATTTCTGCGAGTGACTTTCATGGATGATAGAATGGAAGACATGTCTTCAATGGCATTAACCGTGCCTATTGCACCCATTGTTAAAGTCAGGGAGGTATCCTTAAATTTTCATGCCCCAAGAACTCCAACATCTATTTACTGGCGAGCGAGTCAAATACTGCATAAAGGGTTTAAGCTCTGTGATCGTAACTATTCATTTCTATCTTTTTCTGCTAATCAGTTGAGAGACTGTTCTGCATGGTTCTTTTCTCATGATTAAAATATTGATGTACATAAAATTAAAAGGTGGATGGGTATCTTTCATAAAAATAATGTTGCTAAGCATGCTGCTAGAATGGACCAATGCTTCTCTTCCACCTATTGCACAGTACAGGTTCCAAGCGGACAACTTGAGAAAAACTTGATGACATCAAAAGGAATGGTTATGAATTCTCAGATGGTATAGGAAAAATCACACCGGAACTTGCCATGAAAGTTGCTCAGGAATTGAAGTTGACTAGCAACCCTCCATCAGCCTATCAGATCCGATATGGTGGCTACAAAGGTGTGGTTGCAACTTGGGCAGCAAAACCAGGAAGCAAACATAATCTGTCATTGAGGCCCAGCATGAAAAAGTTTGAATCTCAACATGACATGCTTGAAGTAATCACTTGGACACATTTTCGGAGGATAGGATATCGCGAAACGATCTCATATTTGTGGTTGAACAAGCGATACCCGTGTTGAGGTTTATAATCATCTCACTATAATGAGTGACATATTTTGCTACATTTCCATCGCAAGGCTACCCATCATTTTTCCAGCACCTGTCAATGTCCACAAGGCATAATTGGCTTTGCGGTCCACCTCCCCTCATTACGTTCGGTGTCAATCACAATCGACATTTGGCGATGTCGGTGCCTTATTCAAACACCAACAACAATGAAACTAATCAATTTTTATTCTTGGGCATCGAAGAGGAAAAATAAAAGGAAATGAAAAATGTACCTTCATGAGGCCTCTTGTTTCATGGGGATAACCCCAAAACACCAAAATTTCATCGGCTCGAGATAGAGCATGATGCAACCTAGTTTTTACCACCAAAAGCCCAAGGCGTGGTAGCACATCACTCACCCAACCGAGCGCTCACCCGAAGAGTGCAAGGGTACTAGGTCCCTCTTTATGGAAGTTTTTTCCATAATGTTAGCATGATTGAATTTATAATCCAAATCCATAATAGATAACAAAGTATTCCACAATGCATAAACCAGATCTAGATCTTAAGCATATGAAAGAATAACTAAACAATCACTATAATCAGTTTTACCATACAAGATCCATGTTCAGTTACATCTAACACTAATATCCAGCCAATAAGATCCATCATATTAAGTACTGCAAAACACAAAAGCTTCATACATACATAATCCAGTCTCCATAGTCATGTGCGCTAACAAATCCACAACATAACTCTACAATAAACGGTATATCCAAACCCATGTAAATCAATACATAATTATAGGGGTGGGGAATTCCCCTTCGCCGCCCATGCACCTTTCCAAAAATAAGCTACATGCTAATAATAGCCATGCACCCTTATATGAGAATACAAAAGCATGCAAATTTGCTAATAATAGATTATCTAATAATAAAGTCTGTAGTATAATCCTATTATTATCTTTGAAACTTTGCATGATGCTCGATCTTCTACTCGTCCCAAAATAGTCTTTCGTGCTCTCAAGATATGTATATCATCGTGCTCCACACTCTATATCCAAAAATAGCCCTCATGTTGAAAACGGCTAAATCCTAATCCTAGGCACGCCCTACTTTTATACATTCTCATGTGCACCTACACATCCTCTATTTCGAACCAAAACCTTATGCACCCTCCATACTTAGGCTATACTTTCTCAGCCCAACATTACCCCACACTAATTGGATTTCCGCCTCGAAAATTGTAAGTCAACTTATATCGCCATGAAAACAAGAATAAATAATGAATGAAATAATTCCTATATATAAAGAATAAAAGAATACTCATGCACATTACTATTCATCAAGTAGGATTAACTCTGGCTATTCATTCTTAATCTCTTCCTCCAAATCATTCCAATCACTCACCGCTTTACTAGTTTTATCTAGGACATCGCCAAGTAATGATTCAATTTCATCAATTTTCATCTTTTCACCTTCATTCTGCAGTATCCTTAGAGCATTAACCGAGGTCGATGTCATCCCTTCCATGAAATCCATTTTCTGCACTATCAGTGTAGACACCTAAAATTGGTTATTCAATTTGGTGTCCCTCGTCGCGCGTTTTCTCTCTCGGGTAACTTTGGGGCACGTTTATATCACCACTATCCCCTTGGGATATTATTCAATTTGTGATTTAAACACCTATCCTAAGTTTAATTCACCCTGTTATGTTTTACTCAGTGAGTAATTAAATATTAACTATTTAATTACACCTTTTACATGTATCCTAACCACTTATCTACCCCATATCTATTCTATCCATATATCCCCCTATTTCTTCTCCTCCCAAAACAGGATATTTCCGTATATGAGGTGGAGGGATCACTCTTATCTTTCTAGAAATCGCTCCTTTTGACCATCTCGGGAGTATGTTCCGTGATCGGCGCCAATCGGTACTCGGTCGACGCCGATTTTTCATAACAACGCCGATTATAAATAGAGGCCCGAACTCGATTACGGAGAGACATAGATTGTAAGGGAGACACAGATTATAAGAGAGAGAATGAGAGATCTTTGCGCATCAACGTGAACATTATCTATCGAATGAGAGCAGATCTTGTCCAAATCAATCTCTGAGAGGAGCACCATTACTCTGCTCTTATCACATCAACATCGCACGTCTCCATTGATTTTTTGGTGACTCTGTTCCTGCATCCAAGATGGCTTTGAGCCTTGCAAGTATCTCTCTCAAGCTTCTGCAGATCCAGCAGACGTTAACGATCTTGCCTTCGTTTTCTGATTTCCAAATCTTCTCGCACTTTGTCTCGGATCGACGCCGATCTATATCAGTCAACACCGATCTGGACCAGTCGACGCCGATCTATATCAGTCGACGCCGATCGATCTAAAGCGACGCCGCCGATTCTACATAATCGACGCCGATCATCCTGCCAGAGCAGTAAAAGGACACAGGTAACACAAATCCAGCTTTGTTTTCACGCCTCCTGTTTTTACGTTGCTTTACATCTGCTGTTTAGATTTTGTTTATTACTTTGATCAGAAAATCTAGTCTTGTACGTACATCTTTTATCATGTATGCTTCTTTACTTAATTGAAAACGTGGACTGACATCCGTCGAGGGAGCTTATCGCTTCTCGGATCCGCTTCTCGGCAGTCCACCTAAAAATCTTTTAACATGGTCTTTTTCTCACAAGCATCGGTGTCTCGCAGTTACTTGGATCTACATGTGCAGAATTGCTCATGTGCGCCGTCCTTATCTACATCGGATTTCTTATCTCGTCTACATCTTTGGATATTTTCCATCGTTATCAATTTCATTTGAGTTTTTCAAGGTTTTTGTGTTTAGTTTGGTACATTAACTTGGACAGGTAACAAGCGCGAAATTCTTGATCAACATTCTGGCACACCCGGTGGGACCCAACCAAAGTCCCTTATTGGTAAGTTCATCTCTTTTTTTTAGTTTTGAGCTTTGTTCTTTTTCTTCACTGATTTTTATCAGTTCTGCTTGAGCATTTCCTTTCATCATTTCAATCTTGCTCTTTATGCGAAATTGTTATTTCCTTGAAATTTTTCTAGTTCCTTAAAATAGAAATTTTCGTTTCACCATTATTTGGATATATCTTTCTGGATTTTGTTTGGTGTTTGCTTAACCTTTTCTTGCGGAGCACTTTGCTTGTTCATGGGATTGTTTGAGGGGAAGATCTCAACAACACGTTTTTGAAGTCCACACACCTTGGGAGCTAAATCTACAGTGTATTTCTCTTTTACGGTGTTTTCTCATTTTCTAAAAAATAAAAAAACTTTCTTTGTTTGTTGTCTATCACATTCGAATATTTCAATTTTTGGTGCTTAAAAGAATTTAATCGCATTTGGGAAAGAATCTGTTTGACTTGTCTTCATCGAAATCAAACACTTCGTTTTTAAGTGCTTAAAAGAACTCTTTCTTTGTCATTTCTGCTGTATGTTTTTCATCTAGTTTTAATTAGGCTGGAAAATTGTTCAAAATCGGTAGTGACACTATTTGATTTTTATTTTTCACCCTTGCACACAAAGCCAAAATCACTAGGTATAAAGCATTTAAACAAAAATTCTTTCCCTGGCCTCGCCTACTTGGAAGTGACATCCAAGAGGAAGAGCCTACGCGGTACTCGGGCCGCGCTATAAATTCACGGAAGTTCTGGTATATATTGGCAAAGCACCCAACTCCCTTATCGCAGTGGTGTGTGAAGTGCGGGGGTAGGCCCCTATATCAAGCCACGTACCGGTCTTTTACTGAAGTGCCTTCGGGACTCCTCACCAAAACATCCCCAAACCATCCTTAGTTTGGCTATCTGAGTAGTTCCTGTTCTAAAAGGCCTTCCCTAATATTTTCTTTCTTAAAAGCATAAAAACTTAAAAGAGATAATCACCTACGCTGCTTGAATTATCTGTGCATTAGTTAGGTCAATCTTATTTTCTGCTTGTTTATGACAGTCATCACTCGATTACAATCTAGAAGAATGGCTCAATTAGCCCCTTCTTCCTCTGAGATCACCACTAGTGTGGATGTTTCGGCACCCCCCAGGTCTTCCTCGGGACCGCTGTTAGTTGGTTCCCCATCCTGGTCATATAATCCTTTCTATCAGGCCAAAGCAACCCCATCACGTCCAGCTTCCCCTAGTCCTTCAGAAATATCATCTGCTTCTGACTCAGAGTATGTTCCTCGCGGGATCCTGAATTTTAGGCGCTCCTCGATCGCAATCCGGTAGCCCTCATGGACTACCTAGTACACAAGTCTATTCAAATATCTGATCAGGGACCACCAATCCAGCAAGTGTACGATTATTCTCATGAACCATCCCATGCTTTTGTAGAACAGTTATAATCATTTTTCTCGCCTCAAGCCACGGAGGAGGGTGGCGCACCTATGCCTCCTTTTTCTCTTCCATCGACCATATCGACTAGTTCTCAAATAGCCTTACCTATTCCTAACGCCGCAGTTACCTCGACTATTCCACAACCTACTTCTGAGAGGTCCTCTTCTCTGGCTATAATGAGTGCGTCTATGCACCCGCATATTGCTGTTAATTCATCTATGCCGTCCATTGTGTCCCAGGGTTAGTACCCCTTTATGAGTCGACCCCCTTCGACTAGTCAGTTGGTTCCTGCTTCTCATCCTCCAGTGGGTTTTTCTTCCAATGTTCTAGCAACAGTGACCTTCGCCCATCCTCTAGCATCGGCGCCCTTAATAACTAATCCGGCAATAGAAAGCCTCTTTCAGGTCTTGTTCCCCAATATGTCCAATCAAATTGGCACCCATGTTCCTCAATCTGTTCCGATTCAGTCAACAAGCATAGGAGTCCACCAATCACAGGCTCCGTCCAATCAAATCGGCACCCATGTTCCTCAATCTGTTCTGATTCAGTCAACAAGCATAGGAGTCCACCAATCACAGGCTCCGTCCGTCATCCAACCTTCATTTTCTCAACCACTTATTATCCCACAGCCTGCCTATACACAGGATCCTTCACAACAAACACCCCACTAGGCATCACCCAGAACACTTGGTTACTCCTCTTATCATCCTATCAATCAACAGATGAATCCCCCGTTGACACCTCAACAACATCCACCATTTGCTTCTTATGTAGGACATACCAGTGTGCCTCCTCCTCAATTTGACGTGGTTCAAATTTTTTTCAAGAAAATCGCAGACTTGGAAGCCTCCACCAAAGGGGCTCGTCCTTCATACTCTTTTGAAGAAGTGTGTAATGAACCCATTCATCCCTCAGTGGATTTTAAGCCTTATCCTCCCCAATGGGAACTTCCTAAAATTTTAAAATTTCATAATCGGGAGGACCCTCAACAGCATTTGCGAGCATTCAAACATGCTTTCTATCTCATAGTCCAGGATCAGGAGCTTATGCTCCGTACTTTTCCTATGTCTCTAGCAGGTCCTGCTTTAGACTGGTACAATAACATTCCTCAACATTCCTTGTTTTCTTTCTCTCAATTGGCTCAGATGTTTGTTGAAAACTTTTCAATAAATATCACACATAAGATCTCAATTACAGATCTTTATAACATTTGTCAATTCGATGATGAGTCTATTGCAGACTTTGTCGCTCGTTGGAGAGGGATAATAAACCAATTGTCTTTCTCCCTTCCTCAATCCCAACAGATCGAGTTGTTTACTCGATCTTGTGCTAATCATATTTCTTCCACTTTAAGGATCCAAACCTTTCATACATTTGAAGAAGCCTTTATGATGGCACGCAAACTTGAATCTCGCGCCATTGAACAAGGGAAGTTAAAACTTCGCTCTAAATCTAAACCAGATTTTTCTCGGTTTACCAAATCAAATCCTTCCACTTCTAAAGACAAGAATCAGGGATCCACCAATGCTATCGTATTAAAAACATCACGAGCCAATAACACTTCTAATCAAACACCATGAAGAGACTCCTCATCTTCTCAAAAAGGGTCCTCGTCATCTCGATCTTTCACTTTTTTGGGGGAATCATATGCTTCTATCCTGGAAAAAATGTTTGAAGTCCACATGATCGAACTTCTCCCCATTAGGAATATTGATGAAAGCCAAGAACGTCCATTCTGGTATAGGGAAAATGACTTCTGTCATTATCATAGAACCAAAGTTCATGACATCGAACGATGTCAGACCTTCAAAAATCTTGTCTAGAAATTCATTGATAAAGGTGAGCTCATTCTGGATAACCCAAATGCTCCCCCAAATCAAGCACTGGATGTCTTTAAACAACCTTTTCCCAATCATTCCCTGAACCATGATGCTTCAGAGTCTCAAAAACCAAACACTCATACTATCAGCTTCATCTCTACTGAAGAATCTTCTTCTAAAACTAAGCCATCTGCGAACACATCGACCGAATCAGAACCTCCTTCCGCTTCGTTAATCGTTGGGATTCCACCATCTTCAGATAGCCCGTCTTTGAATATTCCAACATTGTTAGATACGGATTCACCTCTCTCTGCTTCTTTGTCTGATCTTCCGTCCATACCCGAGATAGTATCATCCTCATCTGTCTCATCGTCAGACATTCTTTCAATGCTCGAGGCAATTACATCCCTTCGAGTTTCCACCGCGGATACATCTACTTCTGTTTCTCCCATTTTTGCTGCGACTATGCCATTGGTGAACGTACCTATAGTTGTGCCAACTTCGACGGAAGCATCTTTGATTTTGACTCTTCCTGTTTCCTTTCCTACAGTAGTTTCACCCACAATTATCTTGTGCTGCAGTAGTTCCTCGCAAGGAACTGCTTCTTCATCACTCACTTCTTCCATCACAAATGCTACTTTTCCTATTAAGGGAAAATCTAAAGAAGTAGCACCAACACCTATACGCTCGGTTCCTGAACTTAGACCGAGACAACCGAAATCTAACGTTGCGTCATCAGTACCTCCCCATTTGCTTCCCCAAAAAGGTTACAATCACCTTATGCGGTTGAAATTGTCACCATCCTGAAAAGGAAAGCCCATATTTCAACCATCAATACTCTTGGTGCTTTCCCACAAAAATCCTCTCTGCGCCTCATAAAAGATTGGATTTGTCTGCATTGAGAAGGCGTCTTCTTCTAAAAACTTATCAAAATGTCATCTTCTTCTACAACACATTCTTCACCAACCTCGAAAAGTGGACTTACCTACTAAAAAGACGTAACCTCTTTTATCGGAATCATCATCTTCGGCACCCTCTGTTCCTCCGATTATACCTACTTTGGAAGCTTCTCCCTCACCTAAATCGACATTATCTAAATCATCATTAGTTTCGACTAAGCAGCCTCCCTTATCTCTGAAGACCACAACACTTGTCACATCTCCATCATCTTCAAAATCTATTTTAGGAGCTCCTCCTCCATCGAAATCAATCATGTCTCACTTACTTCCATCTCAAGTGCCCAAGGTTGCTCCTCCAGATGTCCAAAAAAATAAGATGATCCCTAAAAAGACTGTCAAACCTAACATGCAGGTTCTTTTACCTCGGTAGTCTGTTAAAGTAAAAGAGGCGCCTTCATCATCTCTGTCCTCATCTTTGTCTACCGGGTTCTATACTGAAATCCTTCGCCAACTTATCCAATCTTCATCCATATCTCTTCCTCCGATTAAACCCTATAACCCTAAAGGAGTTAAACCTACCTGGTTTAACTCTGATTTGATTTGTGCTTACCACCGTACCCCGGGTCATGATACTGAGGGATGTAAAGCTCTTCAATCAGTCGTCAACAGCCTTTTGGAAGAAAGTGATCTTTTGCTGGAGGAGGAGGAACAAGTATCTCCTGTCATCTTAGCTCCATCTGAGCCCCAACGATCTACTCAGACCTCTACTTCTAGTGATTCCACTCCAAATGATCTTCCACCTTCTCAAATCGACACAATTCATATCACCACTAGAACCCAACAGTATGATAATCCATCCTCATCTACAGCATCTCGACCACGGGTTGTCATTTCTGCAGCCCCCGAAGGAGTTCCTCCTTCCTCATTAGCCCCGAGACCTCGGTCTCTATTCGTGTTGCACCTCGGGCTCAAATTCCCGTGTCAGTTGAGGAGAGTGTTATGAAACAACTCACCCAGGCTCCGGTCAAAATGTCTCTTTTTGACCTCATTCAATCCTCTCCGCAACATCGCCAGGCTCTGATTGATAATCTGCGTCGCATCACAGTGAATTCAGATGAGCCCCAGCCCTTCGAGATGGTTGTTGGATTGAATAGACCATCAACCACCATTTCTTTTGAAGATTCAGAAATTCCTTCCCTTTCTTCCGAGGATTTGGAGGCTCCCCTCTTTATCACAGTCCAAATCGACAACACTACATTAAAACGCATTATGATCGATAGTGGTGCTGCACTCAACATCATCTCCTTGCACACATTTGAGAAACTTAAGGTTACCTAAGAACGTAGTGTCACCCCGCCTTTCGCTCTTCGATCATTTAACGATTAGCTAGCAAGTACTTTAGGAATTGTGGTCCTACCCATTTGAGTAGGTAAGAAGCTGCTTCACGAACTCTTTTACATTGTTGAAGGGAAATTCCACTATAATATGATCCTTGGACGCTCCTGGATTCGTGCAATGCATTGTGTCCCATCCACCCTCCATCGATGCTTAAAATATCAATATGAGGGAAAAATATATACTCATCCAGGAGATCCTTTTCCTTCCACACAATGCGACATGACCATAGGGTCTGCCCCTCTAAAGGAAAATGCTTGTTCTCCTGACGGGGCCTCATATTCTTCCATACCTGCAACCAAACTACCGGATTTACAAAATTTAGAAGAGACATTGTAGCGTTTCTCACTGGGAGAGCTTCCTCTCCTTTCTTTTGACACCCATCTCAAACCTAGTGAGTATGGTAGACCAGACAAACAACCTGAATATCAGCCAGGTCTTGGTCGCATCGTCACCATTGGTCTGCCCAATCAACAGACTAATTTCATTTACGGTGGTCTTGACATGCCTCACTATCGCCTGGATTCTCCTCCTAGGACCAAACCTTATTTAACAGGGTTCGATTGTCTACAGAATCCCACATTTGCAAAAACTTATTTATATCGATGCGCGTGGAAGGGATTTGGCTTGGGTAAATATGAACAAGGTGTGCATGACCTCGCATCCATTCCAACTCTCAAGCCACATCAAAAATTTGGTTTAGGATTTAAACCTCTTTCAAAAGCCACCGTCACTGTTCTCGATGAGCCTCTTCCTATTGAGGAACCATCTTCTCCCGCTAAGTCAGAAGCATCACTCGATATGGACGACGCCATTTCCATCCAGTATAACTTTTTTTTAGTTAATACCATTTCCTTAGGGCCACTAGCCTATAAAAATAATGATAGGTCCACTTCCATACCGTTAATTTTCCCTGAAATAGTTGGAGATGACTCTCCTACTATCAACACTATCCACTGTGCGGATGATGATTCTTTCCTCACCTATCTGGGGGTAGAAGATTCCTATCTTCCTAAAACCATTCCTTCTGACACGTCTACACTTCTCAACGAAGCCACTATCGACCTTAATATAGGGACTTCTAAAGACCCTCGCATCATTAAGGTTGGCCAATCCCTTAATCCACAGGAGTTAGGAGACTTTACCACTTTTCTTTCCAACCATCATCAAGCCTTTGCTTGGGCATATGAGGATATGCCAGGACTCAATCCCGATATCGTGGTCCACAATATCGTTACTCTTCCCGACATCAAACCGGTTAAACAAAAATTACGTAAAATGCACCCTAGAGTAGCCCTTCTTGTTAAAGAAGAATTGCAGTGCTTGCTCTTGGCTAACTTCATCCAACCCATCGATTATCCACAATGGGTTTCCAATGTAGTACCAGTAACTAAAGCTACTGGGAAAATTTGAATTTGTACCGACTTCCGAGATCTTAATCTTGCTTGTCCAAAAGATGATTTTCCTCTACCTAATATCGACCAACTCGTGGATTTAACTGCGGGTCATGAGATGCTTTCTCTTATGGATGGTTTCGTGGGTATAATCAAATTCTCATCGTACTTAGAATACCAACATAAGACTTCTTTCATAACTCCTTGGGGACCTTTTGTTATCATGTCATGCCTTTCGGTCTTAAGAATGCAGGAGCAACCTATCAGCGAGAAATGACCTACATCTTCCATGATCTCTTACACAAAACTATGGAAGATTACGTCGATGATCTCCTTGGTAAATCCAAACGTCGTCAGGATCATCTTTTCATTCTTACACCTCTCTTTGAGAGGCTTATTCACTTTTGTCTTCGTCTAAATCCGTCTAAGTGCGTGTTTGGCGTTCTCACTGGTAAACTTTTAGGTTTTATCATTTCCATTAGGGGTATTGAAGTAGACCCCGCAAAAATAAAAGCTATCCTTGAGATGCCTCCCCCTTCTAAATTAAAGCAACTCCGCAGTCTCCAAGGACGTCTTCAATCAGTGTCGTCGTTTTATCTCACAATTGTCGGACCGTTGTCAACCTTTTCATCATCTCCTCCGTAAGAATGTTCATTTTGAATGGGATGAGCATTGCCAAAAGGCCTTTGATGATCTCAAAGCTTATCTTCTTTCTCCACTGTGCTTACACCTCCATACGAGGGGGAGCCTTTCTATCTTTATATCTCTCGTGATCGACCATGCTCGGGAGCCATGATCTCGCATCGGGATGCTTACAAGAAAGAACAAGCTATTTATTACATCGTCGCACCCCATGAGTATGAAACACGTTATTCCAAAGCTGAAAAGCTGTGTTGTGCTCTCTTCTTCGCAACTTCTAAGCTTCGTCATTACCTCCTTAATCACAAAACTTACATTGTCACAAGTTTCAATCCACTCAAGACAATTCATGCGAAGCCTTATCACATTGATCATATCACTCGTTGGCTCATGCTTATGACCGAATTTGATCTCGAGTTTATCCCACAAAAGTCTATCAAGGGTCAGGTCATTGCGGATCAATTAGTGATGCTCCTCTTCCAGGACACTCAAGTCCCCTTGCTCAATTCCCGATGAATATATCCAAAAATTGATTTTGGTCCATCTCCATTTAAAGTAAAGCTCTTCTTTGATGGATCCAAATCCCAAAGAAGGGGAGGTGCGGGGTTTGTGATGATTCCTCCTTGGGTACGCCTATCCCATCGCACACAAACTAAACTTTGAGTGCACCAATAATATGGCTGAATATGAAGCTCTTATCTTGGGTCTTCAAAATGCCATTAAGCTCGGCGCTCGTCATATTGACATCTTTGGTGATTTTGAACTCATCGTTAATCAAGTCACGGGTGTCTATCAATGCAAGAATGATATCCTTCAAAAATATCGTGATATCATTTCAACTCCAATCTTTCGATAAATTCACTATCCAAGCTATTCCTTGCACTGCGAATCGATTTACAAATACAATGGCTTTGTTAGCCTCACTTATCCCGCCTTTCACCGAGGACTCGCGACTTTATGTGGCTGTGCAATGATTAGATCAACCATCTCA
Organism: Taxus wallichiana var. yunnanensis; assembly: GCA_018340775.1. Classification (NCBI taxonomy): domain Eukaryota; kingdom Viridiplantae; phylum Streptophyta; class Pinopsida; order Cupressales; family Taxaceae; genus Taxus; species Taxus wallichiana. Next base: position 590,596,264 of record CM031239.1, on the reverse strand, counting down.
TCTTAGGCAACTAACTTCAATCCATGTTGTCACAACCCATACTTAGGATGAGTGGTATCAATAGATCATTGATTATCTATCTCATTCAGTGCTTCCTCCAGATCTAACTTCCAATGGTAGAAGATCTTTTATCCTACGTGCTAATCGCTATACTATTCTAGGCGGGATCCTCTACAAACACGGCTTTGATGGCATTTTGCTTCGGTGCCTCAAAACCCTTGAATCATCTAAAGCTATCCAGGAGGTCCATGATGGTATCTGTGGTGGATATTTTAGTGGCTTGGCCGTAGCTAAACGCATCTTACGTTTGGGATATTATTGGCCTTCTCTTAATCGAGATTGTTGTGAATACACTAAGAAATGTGTCAAGTGCCAACAACATTCCAATCTCACACATATCCCTAGTCAAGCTTTACACTTATAGCAGATTTGTGGCCTTTTTTCGCAATGGGGTCTTGATCTCATTGGTCTTATCAATCCCGTTCTTCACAAAGATCATCATTCTATCATTACGCCACTTGAATACTTTACTAAGTGGGTGGAAGCTATCCTCTTTCTTTAACAAAAGCTAAACCCATAGTTGATTTTGTCTATCAACACATCATTTGTCGCTTTGGTGTTCCACACAAACTCATCACGATATACGGTAAGTCTTTCAAGAATGTTGATTTGCGAGAACCTCTGCGACGCTTTCAATATCAAACTCAACTTTTCTTCTCCATACTATCCTCAAGCTAATGGCCAGCCGAAGCTTCCAATAAAACTTTGCGTAATATCCTCGCATGAGGTAACTAGTCAGCTTTGGTAGGGATTGGCATTTACATATCCCTTTTGCTCTCACGGGGCTTATCGGACTAGCATTCGTAATCCTACCGGTGCTACTCCCTTCTCTCTCGTCTATGGAGTCTCGAGGCTGTTTTTCCTTTGGAAGTCTAAATCCCATCTCTTTGTGTTTCTCTCAGAGAATTTGTCTCTGATGAGGGCTATCGTCAAAATCATCTAGCACAACTTATTAGATGAGCGGCATCTCAATGCTCTTGAACATCATCAAGTCTATCTTGAGCGTGTCAAACGTGCTTATAACAAGCACTTGCAGCACCATGACTTCAAAATTGGTGATCTTGTTCTTAAAGAAAACCAAAATGTCACTACACTCAAAAGGAGTCAGCGTGGTAAGTTTGCTCCCAACTGGATGGGTCTGTATGTTATCACTCATAAATATGGGTCGGGGCTTATCGTCTATCTTCCATGGATGGTATACCTGAAGTGGAACCTCTTAATGCCTTGCATCTACGGCCCTTCTACTGTTAAAATCTATCTTACACAAATCTAGTCGCAAGACAGATCTTTCATCCATCTAACAACCAGTCATATACTTTCATGGTGATTCGAAACTATGTGGTTCTCCGCCTATTGTCTTTTTTACCTTAAATATGAGTATCGCGGCTCTACTCATAGCATTTTTCTTCTGGATATGTTTCTCCTCATGGTAGGAATACCTTAATCACCGCTTCATTTGTCCCAAGTGCTTATCTTAATCGGATCTACTCGGGGCATGAGTGCGTGCTCTTTATACGTTTTCTTCCCCTCTATCTGATCTATCTAGGTCTAAACTCAGCTTCTTCCAAAAAGCTTTTCAAAAAAAAAAAAAAAAGGATAGACTGATCCCTTGAAGGATAGCTACCCATACAATCAAATGAATCAAAAGATATAGACCATGCCCTCGAAGGATGGCTATCATTAAAATTCAAAATACAGACCACTCCCTTGAAGGACGGCTGTTTCTCAAAGGAATACTCAAGGCTTCTTGCATTGATCAGCCTTTCAGTCAGTTTATACACTTTTTAGCATCACTGAAAGACTTCCCGTATTGATCAGTCTTTCCATATCTAGCAAACTTCCCGCATTGATCAGTTTTCTTTTACTGTAAAATCATGAAGCCGAGATATAAGACCTTTTTTCGATCATATGGAGAATCCTATTCTCCTAGTATGAACATGTACTCTGTCCCTTGTAAATTTCTACAAGATACCTACTTACTTCTTCCGTTTCCCTCCTAAATCTGGTTTGCGGCTAGTTAGTGTCAAGTTTATTTTAACCTCATATAGGGCCTTGTATGCATGATCTTTTGGTTTCCTATCCAGATTCTATTTATGGTCGGTTGGGAGTCCAAACATCATTTTTCTTCTTATCTAGGTGTATTTCCTTTATTTCTTATCAAGGTCATTGTCATTACGTCCTTGACTCTCACAGAGTAGTTCCAATTATTTCATCCAGCTTAAACTAACATTTAACATGTTAATTTAATCAAACTCTATCATTTATCTAATTTCATCTAATCTACTTTGTCCAAAACACATCTCATCACCTCTATTATAAACACATGTGGGTCTATCTATCTATCTATTTTCATCAAAATTTAATTAAAATCTCAAAAATATCAAATCCATTCCAACTATCAACTCCCACCTATCAATCACATCATCTAAACACTTGTCCATCCAAGTAACATTACATCTATCTATATCTATTTTCTCATCCAAATTAAATCCACATATCAATCACATCAAATCACATCTATTTATGTCCTCTACATCTATTTCTATCCAATCATCTATCGAGTCATGTCTATATCCATCACAATTACGCTACATCTATCCATGTATATCAAAATTAAAAGCAGGAGAACAATCATATGACAAAGGAAATGATGAATCTATATATATACATGTGTGTCTGTACAACAAAAAATGGGTGGCTCTTAATCAAGCCATCTATAAAATGCCTTCCAATCGAGGCTACATCACTACATTGATACAAAATACATCAATCTCTATATCATGAAATCTGATGCGTGGAAGACACTATCTCCTCCACCCTCCTCTGGACCAGGTTGTCTCTCCGCCACCGCCTATCGAGCTAGACGCACTGCTGGAGGCCTCTGCCCACCTCGGTCTCTCTCGGTGCTCCCTCCCTCTGATGCCCCACTCGCTGTGGCTGTCGTTGATCTCCTCCTCGCCCCGTACCGAGGCACATCTGGGGCATGCTGCGCTAGGGCATCCTCGTAGTATCTCACCTCAGCGAGGAGAGACTGATATGTACTCAGGCTCACGGTACCAGGTGCTCGTAGTGGTGCTGCTGGTGCTGCTGGTGGTGCCCCTCCTATGGTCGTGCCCTGTGTCCCAGACTCTGACATGGTACCTGTCTCACCATATTTGGCCCTGAGGGCCTCCCTATGTCGATGGTAGCGATCCCTCTGCTGGATCACTATATCTCGCTCCTGGCGAGCGGTGTCTCTCTCCAAAATCAGGGCATCCCTCTCCACTGTCAGAGCTCTGATCTCCTCGAGAGCTGCCTAGTGTGTATGCGTCAGGGTGGTGTGCTCTCCCTCTAGTCTCTCCAGCACTGTAGCCATATCCTCCTCATCGACATCTATAGATGCCGGAAGGTGTCGTGGTAGCTCTGTCGCATACCATGCCGCATAACCATCATCCACTCCAACGTCATCATCATGACTGTGGAGGGTGGGGCCTCTCTTAATGGATCTGCCGGGATCAAAATCGGCAGATCAGTCTCTCTGTTGTCTCGCCTGTAAGGCCTATAAGTAGTCGGCACTATCTGTACTAGGCCGAACTGTCTCAATACCCGTATAAATGGGACGCGCTCCCACATATCAGGCCTATGGCCCCTAACCACCCTGCTCCGTCTCAATCCCACTAGGTGAGCATCCTGACCGGCCCATGTCGGAAATACCCGATATGGTCTCCAGATGACCTACTCGTGTCGGTCTCAAGCGCTCGGCAAAGATACCAATCTGCGGATCTCCCTGTATCTCCTGGGGCCATATCAGCCCGCCATCGCGAATCCGTAATCAATAGCCCCCACTGCTGCTGGCATCCAAGGAAGCCTGGATGGCCTGATCACTGCTATGTGCTCATATGCCCAGCAATGGAGCACAAAACTGACATCAATACCTATCCTCCGGCCAGTGGTATACATCCATAACTCATAATATATCTGAGCTATCAAGGCATCAGCAAAGGCGAACACCTGTCTGAACTGCAGGATGTCACAAACGTAATCTAGTAATAACAATGGGAATCTCCCACCTCCTGAATCTGGTAGAGAAAAATAGGAGATCGCCATCTGAATCAACACTATCCGTCTGCTCCTGGGAACATCCTATCTATACTGCGAGGCTATCCTCACTACCCCGGACACTATCTCTGAATCATCTGCCCTGTCTCCATACAATCGAACTAGGGCCCTCTCTGCTTGCTCTCGTGGCGTAATCTCTATCGGGTCCCCAGTGATCGGCAGCCTCAAAATCCTGTATATGTCTGCGTGGGTGATGGTCATCTCACCCGTCCTGAACCAAAAAGTGCAAGTCTAGCTATCCCATCGTCACACTAGTGCTCGCATCAACTCTACATCTCGCGGCACTCGTTTGTAGTACCGAAAGCCCCCGAGCCCGGCTAACTCTAAGTGGCACCAATCTGCATCAGTGACGTTAGGGAGAATGGTCTCCAGTAACTCGGGAATCACATCCCTCATGTGTAGTACCTCTCGTGCCTGCATCCATGACATCAAGAGCAATATTAGCTTCATATTTACCCAAATCCGAACATCCAAAACAAATTTTATCATTTTCACCCAAATGTTCTCGTCCAATCAGCGTCGATTAAACTCAATCGGGCGCCGCTTACATTACATCGGCGTCGATTCTACCAATCGACGCCAATTGTCAGGCCGGATGTAAAACACACTCTGGCCTCCCACCAAAAAAAAACCAAAAATAAAAAAAAAAAAAAAAAAAATAATGACGAGTCAGGAGGAACCACTTACCCCAGGTCGTGTCCTCCTCCGCTTCTGACCGCTTCCAGAGGCTTCCATGGTGCTCAAATCCAATTTTTGACTCTCTCTGAATCAATCGTCATGGTGTAAATAAATCGTTCACGTTTTCTATTCGCATATTTATATGTGCTGTGAACGGTCAGCACCGATTTGTTTGGTCGGCGCCGTTTATTTAGGTCGGCGCCGATTAGTGTGATCGCCACCAATTTTCCATATCTTTTGCCATAGTGTTGATGCTTGGCTTATTTATCTGGTCATTATTGTGCGCTGGGTGTTACCTTTTGGCACATACTTTTTCGATATTATCATCCATTTCGAGTTTGTTCCCTTTGCATGGGGCACTCGCACTTTTTGGCAGCTTAGAGTTAACGGGTCTGTAGGCACTAATGTCGTCTGCTTTGCAGACCATCTGGTTGTCCCTACCAATGTGTCTCTCTTTAGATGCTGACTATTTTGCAGCCCTCCTTACACTCATGGGTCTGTAGGTACTAACATCGTCTCATGAGGAGACCGTCTAGTCTGCCCTACCAATGTGAGTTCCTTAGGTTGCTGCCTCTTTATTTATTTTTGTGTGTCATTAATGATCCGATCTACTCCAGACATCTAGCTGGGGCTTCTTGCATTTTCATCTACCTTTTTCAAACTTGGGATCGTTTGTTCTATCACCCATCCCATCCCTAGTTTGAGGGGGATCACATCATCACTTTTTCTTCCTTTCGTCCACCTCCTTGTTTTTGTCTCACAACCTTGTTTATCACAAGTTACTTGACAAAAAGGGGCAAAATGTAGACACCTAAAATTGGTTATCCAATTTGGTGTCCCTCGTGCGCGTTTGCTCTCTCAGGTAACCTGGGGCACATTTATATCACCACTATCCCCTTGGGATATTATTCAATTTGTGATTTAAACACCTATCCTAAGTTTAATTCAACCCATTATGTTTTACCCGTGAGTAATTAAATATTAACTATTTAATTACACCTTTTTACATGTATCCTAACCACTTATCTACCCCATATCTATTCTATCCATATATCCCCCCTATTTCTCCTCCTCCCAAAGCAGGATATTTCTCGTATATGAGGTGGAGGGATCACTCTTATCTTTCTAGAAATCGCTCCTTTTGGCCATCTCGGGAGTTCATTGCAGTGATCGGCGCCGATCCAGACTTCGACGCCGATTTTTCAAACAGGCGCCGATTACAAATAGAGGCCCGAACTCGGTTACGGAGAGACAGAGATTGTAAGGGAGACACAGTTATAAGAGAGAGAACGAGAGATCTTTGCGCATCTAGTGTGAACATTATCTATCGAATGAGAGCAGATCTTGTCCAAATCAATCCCTGAGAGGAGCACCGTTACTCTGCTCTTATCACATCAACATCGCACGTCTCCATTGATTTTCTGGTGACTCTGTTCGCATCCAAAGACAGTAGAGCCTTGCAAGATCTCTCAAGCTTCTGCTGATCCAAGAGAGCGTTGACGATCTTGCCTTCATTTTCTAATTTCCAAATCTTCTCGCACTTTGTCTCGGATCGACGTTGATCTATATCAGTCGACACCGATCTGGACCAGCCGATCGGCGCCCGATCTATATCGACGCGATCTAAACCAGAACGCGCCAATTCTACATAATCGACGCCGATCATCCCGCAAACAGGGTAAAAGGACACAGTAACACAAATCCATCTTTTTTCACGCTTCCTATTTTCTGCTTGCTTTACATGCTCATTGCTTTAGATTATGTTTATTATTTTGATCGAAAATCTAGTCTTATGACGCTACATCTTTTATCATGTATGCTTATTTACTTAATTGAAAACATGGACTGACATTCATCGAGGGAGCTTATCGCTTCCCGGATCCACTTCTTGGGCAGTCCACCTAAATATCTTTTAACGTGGTCTTTTTCTCACAAACATCGGTGTCTCGCAGTTACTTGGATCTACCGTGCGAAATTGCTCATGTGCTTGCTGCTTATCTACATCGGCTTTCTTATCCATCTACATCTTCGGATCTTGTCCATCGTGTATCAATTTCATTTGAGTTTTTCAAGGTTTTTGTGTTTAGTTTGGTACATTAACTTGGACAGGTAACAAGCGCGAAATTCTTGATCAACAATCAGCTTACCAATATCCTTTATCTTCTCTTTGTGTGGCTCCTCGCCTTCCGCAAGTGCATCGTGCTTTACTACGACCAAAGCCGCCTTTCCACACATCCAAGTGCCTCATTCTTCATCACCTTTAGGAACTCATTTTCTTCTTAAAGGGTATTTTTTTGATAATTACATCAAAGGGCCGCACTTTGCAAGTTAATCACCAAATCTTCCTTCTTCATCTCATCCTTCAAAGTCATCAATATGGCCTAATAACTTATAATCTTCCACGCAATAGAATATTTGTCCCTCACCACTTCTTCTATGGAATCCTTTGTCCTGGCCATATGCATGGGCCCCTCCTCTAAAATTAATTGAACTATTGTGGGCAGATAATGAAAAGTGGGCTAGAAATATTTTGGCACCTTATCCTATAAATCAGGCCTCTTCTCCATAATCTCATCAGCAATTTGTTTGGCCATCTTAAGGACCTTCTATGTTTCTACCTCAACCTTATCCCACTCTTCGGTAAGGTGCTTGATTTCTATGTCTTTATCCTTATTTTCATCCAAAAGTGCTCAAATAGTTGCTACTTTATCAATTTTACGGTGTGCAACCTTTGTAGACATCTTAACCAAAGGTATTGTTTTTACTGTTCATCTGAAAAATGTGTGGGCTTGATGGTAATATGGTAGGTATGTGGTGCCCTTTTCATCCTATAGGATACACATAATTCCTTGCAAACTTTAAAATCGGGCTCATCCATGTGAGTTTGCATGCTCCACGATAATTGTTTACGAGTGTGCATAGTTTCCATTTTTAGATCCATTAAGTCTCATCCACATAAGCTGCTCCATGGGAAAAGTAATTTTAAATGAGGCATGAATGATCTTAATCGTGTCATCGTGTATCCTAGGTTCTGATTTCTCACCACATAGTCTTATTTGTTTTCACTAGGAGATCTCCAACATTTTCTTCATCGCCTACACCCACATCTTGATGTGCCTCACCGCTTTACATTCTTGTGCTTCCTCCCCTTCCTTAATTTCTTTCTCCGTGCATGTAGGGAAAATTATGACTTATGTATCTTTGTCATTGTTTATTTCATCCATAGGTCCTTGCGCACTCACACTAGGGCCAACCTTCGATATATAATTCTCTTACCTATCTCTTCATCATCATGTATTTCCAAGCTTGGATAAGCCACATCACCCTACATGCTTTGTCATGAGGACTTCTCCTCCTCATTATATTTGAATGGTATATATTTTTAGTGCTTCTTCCGTGGTTCTTCATCATCCTTCACCGATATTACATAGGGTGACCTCCCAGAATGGTTGTGATGTTCCAATGCCGTATTCCTATATGTACACCTTATGTGTAAAATCCTTCGTGTGTGGTCTAGCCCTGTACTTTCATCTTGTTCCTCTTCATGCTGCTCTAGAAAATTAGCCAATATTTTAGACATTGGTTCTTCCTGAGTGGAGGGCGTAGGCTCAAATGACCTTAAGGTGTCCACTATCTGCTTTCTTCTTTCCAGGGACTCGACAGTGCTATGTCCTCACCTTTAATCACCTTTCTATCCTTGAAGCATGGCCTTAGGTACACATAGATGTGCTCTAGTTCAATCTTTCCTATGGCTATGGTCTCTGGAGTTATGTCAATATTATTTGTCTCAAGCATTTCTACATATGCTTCCTTGTTTGGCCATACATAGGTCTTGCGCAAGATATGAATATATAGATTTACCTTATCAACATCAAACTAAAGTTTGTGTGCATTATGTAGCCTATTCATGTAATCCTTACATTAACACCTAATAAAATTGAAACGTAACTTACACCGGGGATTTTATCGCCCATCTTCATATGAAATTGTCCCAAACTAAAGCTTTGCTAAATAAAGAAATCTACTTAGCCATCCAACATGGTAGGTAGCTCACACAGGATGCACCACTCCCCTTCAAACACCCGGTGCTGTTGCCTAAACCACTCTTCTTTTTGTTCCTTGTATGTGTTTGAAATGGAGCCATGTAATGTATACTTCAAAATTTTCTTTACTGGTGATTTTTTCTCTAAGGTGAACTCCCACACATTTTCCCTCGGCCCATCAATTATGCCTATCTCCCTAAATACAAGTAACAAAATAATAACACCTAAAGTGATTTTGTCACCTTTTTCTTCCCGACACGAGCCTCAACCACTTATTTTTTTGTAATGTAACCAATGATGTTGTAATAGGTCTTGTTGGCCATCTTGTGCACTATGTGTAACCAGCGTTGATTTACCTCATTCCATCATTCGAATGTACCTAACTTATATCCCATCAGCCATGTTACAACCCTTATGGACATGTCATCAATATTTGTTACTTTAAATGCTCAGCCCCCCTTTATGTACTTAAGCATAATGGCCATTACATCAATACCCTCATCGTTAGAAAGGTTACTAACAATCTCCCGATCCCCGAGTTTTGCAACTTTGTTACCTTTCCAATCAGTTTAGCAGTAATCCACATTCTTTTGCCCACGAAGTAAAATAAATCTTCATGTACCCATGACATGAGCCACTGATACAATTTCTCGGGCTTCCCAAAGTAAGGTAACTAAAAATTTACATGACCCCTACACTTTCAAGAAATTTCTTGATGATTCATCAAAAACCCTTTTTCCATCCGCCATCCTTTGATTGGTCTTTCTAATGGTCTCAAAGGTGATATCCTTCATGCACTTATCCATTTTGTGGTTAGTGTCAGAAATCTTACACTTTGTTATCTTTATGGCCCATGGTCCCCCTTCAATCATTCCCATAGGATACAAAATTTCTACCAATCAATCCTCTGTCACTTCGTCGGCCTCTACTTCAACTACTACACTTATCTTGGTGCCATATCTCCTCTCTCACCTAACTGGAACATTGTGCAACTTCACAATTATCACCTTTTTTACTATGCACTGACCCACGAGTGTGAACTGCAGACCCTTCGATCTATCAAACCCTATTTGTGACTCTTCCTTATTCAAACCCTAATCACAAACACCCTCCCCAAAGCACACACACCAACGCTCGAATCTCAATTCCATGTCAAATTCTAAAAATGGTGTGCTTCGATCCTACCTGGCTTATAGATCTACATATTACTCTTCGTCCTTGACTCTTCTTCGCACTTTGCACTTGGTAGCTTCAATAATGCAAGGTAACAATGATGTTACAAATACCAACCTTATAGAGAATTTCAAAATTCTTCACATTAATTACTCCCATCTACCACCATACATGGCATTAATTCCACATTTACGCTTCTCCGTGTGTCGTGCTATTTCTTCCGTGCCTCTTATTATTTTGCCTCATTCATAACCTCTTGGCGCACCCACTACTTCTTTTCCATAGATCTCCTCTACCCGTGCTTCCCGTGTCGAGTACCTATCCAATGTGAATCTTCCCAAGTAGTCTCCAATTTTGTAGCCTACCTCACGTTATACTGAGCATCCATCCTCCCACGTGTGGTCTTAAATTTGAGAAATTTCCTTGAAATTTTCTTTTCTAAACCATTCCCTTCTCTAATCACCTGTGAGGTTTTTATCATGCACCACAATCTAAAATAAAGCACCAGTCAATCCTTCTTTATCCACCCCACACTAAGGGTATGCACGGTCATCTATGTATGAAAAGATTCAATAGTAATCAGCTTCTCTCGGTGTGTAAAATCATGTATTTCACAAAACACTTTGAACTAAAATGAAAAAGAATTACAACAATGAAAGTAATCACACATAAATGGATTGTATTAAGGAAATCTAATCTAAGTGGAAATACTACCTTATTACAAACACTAAGAAGACTTATTTATAGTAGGGCTTCACCTACTCCCATTGAAGTAACTAAGCAACCATGTTCTATCTAGCTCCTCTAACCGGAAAGTTCATGGATCAAGTATATACGTGATAACATATGGTCCCAACCAATGCACCTTAAGCTTTCCAAGGTGGCACAAAACTTTGAATCAAACAAAAGTACCATTTTCTCAACCTCAAGCTTCTTATCCTTGATGTGTCTATCATGCCATGCCTTTTTCCTTGCCTTTTATTTCTTCTAACTTCATCTTGTTATGGCGTGCCTCTCATCTAGCTACATGAGTTTGTCAATATGTTCTTCGAGTGCTTTCTCATCAGCCAAACCTCCTGTGCATGCAATACCCAAAGAAGGTAACATGAATTCCACCGATAGGACAACTTTTGTGCCAAATACCAAGTGAAACGGTGTTTTATTATTCAACCTCTTCTAGGTTTTCCTATATGCCCAAAGGACAACAGAGACCTTATCATCCCAATCTTTCCTTCCAACATCACAAATCTTAGTCAAGGTATGGCTCAATATCTTGTTGAAGACCTCAGTAGCTCCATTTTACGAGGATGATAGGGTGTTGTTTTTTGGTGTGTAACCATAAAATTGTCCAATAATATCTTGATGGTCTCATTAAGAAAGTGAGTAACCCTATCACTTGTTAAACTTAAAGGACAGCCATACCTGCGATAATCTTTTCCCATATAAACCTTGTCTTCGTAGTTTTTGTGCAATCTTTTGTAGGTATCGATTCCTCCCACCTTGTAATATAATCTATAAAATTTATAATATAGAATGATATAGTCCTACGCGTGGGTGGGGATATAGGACCCACAACGTCAATTTCCCACTTCTCAAAAGGTTATGCACTAGCAAGAGGCCTCAAAGACATGTCATCCCTATGCCCAGGATTTCCAAGGTGCTAACAATGGTCACATGCCTTACAATATTCTTTTTAACCCTTGTATAATGTTTTCCACCATAGGCGAGCTAAAATAATATTGTGTGTAGTGGTATCCCCGTATAGTGTCCACATCCAATCTTGCCATGAGTTTCTTCCATAATTTCTTCATGCTCATGCTCAAGTACGCACCGCGCAAACCTTCATCCTGGCCTAGCTTGTATAAATTTCCATTTATCAACATATAAGGTGCAACATGGATAACAAGTTGTTTCTTCTCCAAATCCTTCATACCCTTAGGCACCAAACTTTTACATAAAAATACAACAATATCCTCTAAGTCGGAGGGCGCACGATTTAGTCTTAAAATTGTTTATTTGGAATTTTGTCCTCAATGCTCTATGTGTCCTCTCTGATTGAATCCTTGACAAATGATCTGGACCAAAATTGATCTTGCCTGTCTTAACCACCACTTTGTAAAGTTGAATTCCTAAAATAACAGAATCCAATGACATATGCATCCCTACAAGATGGGATTATTTACCAAGTAATTTAATGCCATATGGTATAAATAAAATATGAATGGTGTAGCTAAGAAATAATGCCAAAACTAATGGAGTGCATATATCGTAGACAAGGCCTCATGCTTTGTAGTTGTGTAATTGAGTTCATTGGAGTCAATTTTATGCTTGCAAAGTAAATAGGATGATCAACAATCCCCTTTCCAGGTTGGGATAATAATGTGCCAATGTTCATGCCGAGGTGTCTACATGAATTTGAAAAGGTTTGGACCATGAAGGAATGCGCGAGAATAGGCGTTGTAGTAAGCATTTCCTTGAGTCTCAAACACGCATTGTTAAGCTTCACCCCAATAAAAATTTCATTTAGCTTTAAATAATTCCTCCAGGGGGTGCAACGATCTTGGCATAACCTTTGATAAAATTCCTATAATATCATGTGTGCCCCAAGAATCCACACACCTCACTTTGGCTAGTAGGTTCCTCTTAGCCCAAAATCACAACAACCTTAGCAGGATCCACTAGTAAGCCCTCCTTACGGATGATGGGTCCCAAAAAATTTCCAAAGGGTGTGGTAAACATGCATTTCTAAATATTTAAAGATATGCTCGAGTTGTTGACACCTCTTAAACATCGAGTCAAATTATCATAATGATCCTTCATAAGCCCATAGATTATCCAATCATCCAGATACACCTGCAAGAACTTATGAATAAAATCCTGAAATGTTTGTACCACTATTTGTGAAAATACAACAAGTGCATTCTTTAATCCAAAGGGCATAACCATGTATGCAAAAATTCCCCACTCAGTGGTGAAATTTTTCTTTTCTTGATCCTCTTTTGTTATCCTTACCTGATGATACCTAGAAAATCCATCAATGAAGGTGTAGATTTCACACCCTATAACACCTTCCAAGATTAATTGATTAAAAGGTGTGGGAAAGGGATCAATCACACATGTAGCATTTAATTCCGTACAATCCACACAAATTTGAATTCTTCCATATTTCTTGATACTTATAACCATAGGGCTAACCCATTCAAATTCCTCGATGGGCTCGATGATTTTGGAAATAAACATTTTGCCAATTTATTCTTTCACCATGACACACAGACATGATTCATCCCGTGTCGGCCTCTTCCTAACTAGACGTACACCTTCCTTCAACTTGATTCTTATTTCTCTCAAAGATTCATGTACCCCTTTCAATTCATGATAGCCTTTAGGGAACATGTCCTGGAATTCGTGTAGTAGTTTAATTATCTTAGAAAATTTAGAGTCGGACCAATAATCTCCAAAGATGGCTTCCTTAGGTTTAGTATCCATTCCATTGTTCACTTTCCTAGTCTTCATAGGTTCATGGTAGGTGCACGCCCTTTCATCTCTTATCAAAGACCTTACACATACCCTGTGTATGCTCAATATCCAGTTTCATTAATTATTCATCACTAACTATGTAGACTATCTTACCATTTTATTTTTCTAGGTACACGCACCCAAGCTGTTCAACATTTATCTCTTCCACTTCAAATTTTGCCTCCAAGTCTAACTCACCTAACAACTCTTGAAGGAGCTCCTCGGCTTTTGCACTATCTCCCATAGGTAAGCACTTCATTACCTGTAATGCCTCATTCGCTTGGATGTTTAGTGGAAAAATAGTCAAACGTCTTAATCATACCTACAATAAGCTCCTACCAATTTAAGGTTTATGTATTCAACTCCACATAGACATACCATGCGCACGCGGCCTCGCAAGGTGAAATAGAGCTTGTGCACCCACAATGAAGGTGGTAAATATTCTTCCCCTATGTCCAGAGTCTCTCACACTGTTGAATGTGTTCCTGAATAGGATCATTACCATGAAATGCACATATCTGAGTAGGTACATTTCTCCTGTGAAATCTAGCCGATAAGGTGATTCTCACCTCTCGTCACTCTAAATGATTATCCATATGTATTGTTGTTTAAATTTTTGTGGCTAAGAGAAACCCATTTAAATCCAAGAGAGAGGGGACTTAACCAAAATATAAATAGAAATGACAGGCTCACGAACAATGACAAGTGTCAAGCAGACACAATTTTAGAATTCAAAGGGGAGACTAAGTATCTAACTCCTGTGGGACTGACACGTAGAGCCAACAAAGAAGTATGATAGTGAGCCTGCGGATGGTGCCAAGAATCCACCGGCACATCCCCGCAGTCTTAAAGGAAAGAAGAGTCAAGAGGATGCGTGATTCTTCCACGTGGATTTTGTAACAAATGGACTCCATCTTCAAAGTAGGCCATAAAGATGACAAGCCACCCACCACGTATAAGTGATTCAGGGTCTTATCTGTAAGATTTTAATGCTCAAGAATTTTTCAAAAGATCGGAGGCGAAGGGTCATTTCATTACAAAATACGCGTTGTTTGGGTCAAGGGGCCACGAACCAATGCATAAAGGGTCGAAATATCTGGCTATATAATAAATAGCCAGAGGAGTTTCTTCTCAAAAGGTGAGTCCATCTCAAGGGAGTCGGTTGCAAGATAATTAAGATGCATTAAATAGGCATGGCTCTTACTTTTTCAAAGGGGGGAAATTGTGAGAAATATTTGAGGAAATCTATTTCTGTCACTTCATATCATTTATCATGATTAAGGGGTAGTTGAAAAGGATTTTCAAAGTTCTCTCTTACCTCCTCCTCACCCTATAAATTGTAATGAAGTTTCAAGGAAAAGATTTATAGGATATAAGATATAGAATATATGATATAGGTGTTAGAGGGTAGTTCTAGCTAGATACAAGGAGAGTTAACATTTTCCTCTCTATCACAAGTTTCTCTTCTGTAAAAGGAAGAGATCTTGGAACTCTAGCCTTCTGCCTGAGTTTGTAATAGTAGTCTTGCCTCTTTCTAATGTAATATTGTGCACAACCATTGGAGTAATATATATGTTTTGTGGTTTTTTCAGTTCATCATTCACATATCTTTATTGTCTCTGATCGCATTTATTTTCATTTAGAAACTGTGCATATTTGGGTGTTGTTTCAATTTCTAGTGTTGTGCTTAAGTAGTTTGAGATGATTGTGTTTTTGGTTGGCTTCCCGGTGTATTCTTTTTGATGAATCACCTTAGTTTGTTTTATGTTTTTTCTTTCCAGTTTTCCTGACCCCTATCTCCCCCACAAAGAAGAGCCAACTTCTTTAAAATATGGAGGTCTCCTTAGGATGCACATCCCACCAACCTAATGATTCCCATGACTCCAACGGAAGTGTCCGCAAAGGATGTTCGTCAACAGCTTTTCCCGGCACGCCCGGTGGGAGAACTCGTCAGTGATACTTTATTATGGCATCATCTTGGTCGATTCTCAAAAAGTTCAAACTTCCATAGACAGATTCATGAGTACATCCAACAACTCTCCAGGGTCCACCAAATCATTACAAAGGCTCGTAGAACTCCCTCTCATCCATTTTCATTCATCTTCCTTTCCACGCCTCCCATTTCTCTTCATCCAATGAGGTCATGCAATCATGACTCCATTACCACCAAGGGATCCTCCCCAAGTTCATCTCCAAACCATAATTTTTGCACTACCACCATCTTCAAGTAGCCATACCTCACACACTAGCAAACAAAGGCTCCAAATCCAACAAGAAGAGGAGAATATGGTAGGAAGTGATACGTGCTCACAAGGTTCGCGTCACCAGTCCAACAGAGGAGAGGTTACAAAGGTTTCCTCTATTTTCCCTCCCCATAAAGTGACTCCCCTGAAAATATCCTTATCAACGGGATTCATTCTGTAAAATGAAGCCACACATGATGGAGAATTTGCATATTCAAAAACCATCACATCAAAGCATAAAGCTTTGACAGAGGAGGAAGGAGATAAGCTCGAGTGCTTATCAGATCTGGGGGAATGTCTCGATGAAGAGGATCCTGTTGAAATCACATATTCTCTCACTTCATCAGTCTCACGATAGAGGCCACCTATTTCTCATAACCTTTTCATCGGACCTAATTCAGAGGCTCTAGAAGAAAGTATCATTGGAAGATTTTTTCTTTCAATCAAAGATCTTGAATTCACAGCGAAGCTACTAAAAAGGAGAGCAGAAATAATATGAACAAGATGAAAACCTTCAAACCGATCCACAAGGGAGCCTTGATCCAAAATATACTAGTCAAAATGATAGACGTGAGCAGAAAGTAGGACCAAGCCCCGCCATATGTTTTATCTTATCAAGAAAGATGCTAGCACCAGTCATGTTCATTTCAGAACATGAGGATGATCTTCAAGACCCCAAGGGTTAGTTGCAGCACCTCCAACCAAAAGATAAACAAGAGGAGGTATTCATATTGTTCACTGATACCACGGGTGGAAGAGTGAAGGGTAACTGTTCACTCTCATTACAGGCTATGTCCATCACCAAATTATTCACATGGCCGCGTTTTATAAGAAAAGGAAGCTACTTTTCCTTTCCTATTTCAGGTTTTGTTTAGCTTATGTAGAACTAGTTAGACTAGGAGTAGGAGTAGATTTTATTTCAGCAGAATAAGTGCTTATGCATGCACTACATATCTCATTTGAGACATGTATGTTTTTTCTTTTGTATAGTCCCACTCCTATATTACTCCAAAATGAATGTGCCAACTCTGACAAAGGCTCCGAATCACCAAGGAATTCACCATCAGCTAAAGACAATTATGCTTTTCACTTCAAACCAAATATAGAGAAACTAAAATTGGCCAAAGGTTGCCATTAGCCACGCTTTTCAATTTTCTACTCTCGTAAAAAATAAAAGCTTACTAATTTTTAATATGAGAGTGGAAAGGAGTTGGATTCAAGCGGAAATTGCAAATGCTCCACTCAAATCTTAAAGGAGGCCACAAACTCAGATTCATAGAGGCTTCAAAATACAAGTTTCATAGCGGAAGATCATGGGTTCTTTTCATTTAGCAGGCTAAATGGTCCCAGTGAGTCGCCATAATGTTATTTAAATTTTCACGACTAAGAGAAACCCATTTAAAGCCAAGAGAGAGGGGACTTAACCAAATTATAAAGAGAAACAAAAGGCTCCCAGACAACGACAAGTGTCATGTAGGCACAATTTCAGAAGTCAAAGAGGAGACTAAGTATCAAACTCTTGTGGGAATGACATGTACGGCCAAAGAAAGAAGTAGGATAGTGAGCCCGAGACGGTGCCAAGTATCCACCCAAAGCATCCCCAGAGTCTTAAAGGAAAGTAGATTCAGGAGGATGCGGGAGTCTTCCATGTGGATTTTACAACAAATGGAATCCATCTTCAAAGTAGGCCATAAAGATGATAATCCACCCACCACGTATAAGTGATTCAGGGTCTTATCTGTAAGATTTTAATGCTCGGGATTTTTCAAAAGATCATAGGCGAAGGGTCATTTCATTAAAAAATATGCGTCGTTTGGTTCAAGGGTCTGTGAACCAATGCATAAAGGGTCGAAATATCTAGCTATGTAATAAATAGCCGAAGGAGTTTCTTCTCAAAAGACAAGTCCATCTCAAGGGATTCGGTTGGAGAATAATTAAGATGTATTAAATAGGCATGGATCTTATTTTTTTTTCAGGGGGAAAATTGTGAGAAATATTTGAGGAAATGCATTTACATCACTTCATATCATTTATCATGATTAAGGGGCAATTGAAAAGGAGTTTCAAATTTCTCTCTTACCTCCTCCTCACCCTATAAATTGTAATGAAGTTTCAAGGAAAAGATATATAGGATATAGGATATAAGATATATGATATAGGAATTAGAGGGTACTTTTAGTTAGATACAAGGAAAGTTAACCTTTTCCTCTCTGTCACAAGTTTCTCTTCTGTAACAGGTAGAGATCTTGGAACTCTAGCCTTCTGCTTGAGTTTGTAATAACAGTCTTGCCTCTTTCTAATGTAATACTGTGCGCAACCATTGGAGTAATATATATGTTTTTTTCTGTTTCCAGTTCATCATTCACATATCTTTATTGTCTCTGATCTCCTTTATTTTCATTTTAAAACTATTCATCTTTGGGTGTTGTGCTTAAGTAGTTTGAGACGATTGTGTATTCGGTTGGCTTCCTGGTGTATTCTTTTCAATGGATCACCTTAGTTTGTTTTATGTTTTTTTTTTTCTTTCTAGTTTTCCTAACCCCTACCTCCCCCCGCAGAGAAGAACCAACTTATTTAAAATCTAGAGGTCTCCTTAGGACACATGTCCCACCAACCTAAGGATTCCCATGACTCTGACAGAAGTGTCCACCAAGGATGTCCGTCAACATATACCATCCACCTGCATGTTGTCATCTCACATAAATTATAAACTAACATATCCCTTCTTTTTATTTGATAGTCCCACTAAAATTCCATAACAAGCAGGAATACTTTTGGATTCTCTTCACCAGTGTACCTTGGCACTTGGCTTATTCCCAAGTGCCTAACATAGCGCGACCTACTCACACACATAGTTTCAATCCTTACTTGTGCCAAACCATTTCATAAGTTCCATGTGCCTAGTTGTCACATGTAACACTTGTAGTATCGCTCATAGACTATGCATCATCCCATTGGAGATATCATTCCTTTGATGGCTCAAGAACTTCGGATCCCGAATGGTACGCACATAAATTCTATTCAAGTCTTCTTCACTTAAGGGCTCAACATAAGGTTTAGATTTCATTTCTTCCAAGGTAATAATGACGTGCTCCTCCTTATTCTCAAAACTTATTTACCCCTTATGAAAGCATATATCAACATTGTTTGCATAACACCAAGTGCGCCCAAGAAAAGTTGGAAAACTATCATATTTTATAAGTGCCAAGATCTCAAACTCACTAGTAAACTTGCCCCCTTGCATAATAATTAATGAATCTTTCAATACTCCGATAGGTGTGGCTTTAGTTCTACTTTCCATGAAAAGAAAATTTGAATACGGTTGTAGTGGTGGCCCACCCATCTGAACCCATGCATCCAAATTGATTACATTCACTTCCATGCCTATGTCAATCAAAATATTACTCAAAATCCAGCCATCGACAACAACATTCAGATTTATCTCCTTATCATAATCAAAACTATGAGGTGGAAGGTTAGCATGCAATATTTTCCTCTCATATGCAATCCCAAAGACGTGAAGTGTTTCCCTTTTAACCAATTTCATAATAAAGGAATAATGTTCTCTTAGCACAACATCTTGCAAAACTCCTTTAAATCATCAACATATATCTAATGGAGCTCAATTGTTTTCTTTTGTTCCAAATTATGCAACTATTCTTTCAAACATTATATCTCATCCTACACATTTCTAATTACCTCCATAATTTCTTGTTAAACCTCCTTCCGATGCATAGAATCTGGTATTTTTCATGTAGTACCTCCTCCTTAGTAATAACATACTTTGATTTCATAATTTCTCTAGCATATGCAGACTTAGCATGTGTAGTAATCTTCATAGGTATTAACTCAGGATCCAGTGCTAACTTCGGGATCCATTGATCTTTCACGGCGCATTATACTCTAACCATCCCCACACCATTATTCTCTAGCTCATGTTTCTTTCACAAATTTCCATATAAATCTGGGAACTCTTCATAGTTATGATTATTTCCATAGAATGAACAAACAATGTTCTTTGAACACTCACACCTCTAATAATCGGGGGATCCGCACGTATAAAAAGTTCCACGAGGGAAATCACTTCTTCCACCAATGTAACCTTGGCCTCTGAATTCTCCTTAGTAACCTCAACCTCTACCATGACCTCCATCAAAGCACCCTCCATTATGATCATGGTCATGATGCTCACCTTTCTCCTTAGAGTTGTTTACAATGTCGGTCTAATGGAAACTAATATTAATGACATCATGGATTTGATCAATCAACCTACAATCCTTAATATGATGAGTGGATGACCTGAAACTCTTGTAGTAAGAGGACGCATTCTTCCTTATCACACGTTGGAGAAAAGGGAACATAATTAAACCGTGATCCCAGTGATAGATCTTGTAATCCATCAATAAAGAGTGCACCAATTTATGAGGGAAATTATCCTTAGTATGCCCCTCTACTTCATAATATGTGTACCAAATCCCACTGCATGTCTCATGCGCTAAATTAGCTGATAATTTCTCTAACTATTTATCCATTGCTGCAATCCAAGCTTCCAAAAATGGGCTCACTCCTATGTCTACACTCCCTACCGCCTCAGTGCACAAAATACTTCAAGCACACTTTATGCGGATATGTGTAAGTTTTATGTGAAAGTGCTCTTCGATAGACATGATAAGTCCTCCAACAAACCACTAAGCATGTTGGGTCACGTGTATTTCATGAGATGACTTATACAAAAGGGTCCTTAACCATGAATCATATTCCCAAACAATCTCAGTAGTGCCTTGCTTGATGTCCTTCAACATTTTGATGATCTTCCACTCAAATTTAGGGATATAAAACTCTTTCAAGAAAGCATCCCGCAGCACAATATAATCTACACAAGTCTGGTTAGAGTCAAACTTTCTGTACCAACTATGTGTGTGCCCTTGTAGTGTAGTTGCAAACTAACTTACCTTGCACTCTAGAGCTATAATCCATTTCATGTGCCATAGTATCTCACACATGTGTACATGCTTGAATGCATCTTCAATGCCTCTATATTCTAGCGAGAGAGAGAAATTTCCATATAAATTTTTTTGGGGATGGTGCACCACCGTGCAACTAGATCCAAAACCTATATTTCCTCTTGTGTTTCCACCACCCCTAGAACCACCGGCGCCGAGTCACTTGGCCCTCTGGATCCTCCTCCTAAAGTAGGAAACATACCATAGGATGCACTTCCTTGAGCTCCAAAATTTTTGCTAAATTGAACCCCCATAATTTGGGAATTTGTGCTACTTCTAGATGTTATGCCAACATTCTCGCACACCCACGTTCTAAGCTGAAGATGTGCTAGAAAAGATACCTCTAGCTAGACCCCCAAATCAAATAGATGATGATTATGCCATAGATGAATAAGCTACTCGATTCACTCCTAAACTTGACTACAAATTAACTCTATCTATTGCAACTCTACCACCCAAACTATCTTGTTTGTTGTCAACTATCGTAGAAATTAGAAAACCAAACACAAGGGCTAGATCACCGGGTAGGCTCGGATGCGTGCATGTGGTCCATAATCTTTATTTAAGCATGCCTTCATTCATAAGCAAAGAGGGTTATCTATTATGATTTCCAAAATGTGGGAGTTCTAGATGCTCTAGCTCCACATCTTCTATGTGAGCTCTTAATCCTTCATGAGACATCTCTCTCTGCAACACCATTTTTTCGTGATCTCTCATTTCTTCTTCATATCCCTCTAGCGCACTTCATTAATCTTAAGTTTCCATTCTTTTCTTTTTCTATCTTCATTAGCTAGGTCCACCATCTTCACCAATCCAGCTCCTTCCCCATGTGTGGTGAATATTTAGCTAACCATAGGATTATCTTCTAAATCCGGGTTACGAACAAGATTTTATTTTCCAAAGGGAGACCACACAAATATGATCCCCTGGGATCGCGCAAGAACTGGAACTTAAGAATCTCTAGAAAGTAATATGTGGAAACTATGTATTCCATTATATAGATTTTTCAGAACACCATGAAACCAAACATCCACAGAGCACGTCCAAATCATATCTACATCATGCAAGGCCTAGAATTCTTCCTATGTCCAAACAAGCATGTGAAACCTCCAATTCATTTTAGATGCATAAGCAACCAACCACTTGTAAATATCTATAGGAAATATAGCAAATAACATCTCATACCATGTGTCATACAGATTCTGTTCAACCCACGTGTGTGCATTTATGTTGGTGCTCAAAATAGTCTCGCCCCATTTGTGCCTTTGAAAAATTTACTAATTTACGGCCTCTATCATTTTCTCCTTCCCCATGTTGTGCCTAGTTGATCCTTGTGGCCATTTTTAATTGGTTCCTGGGTTGTAAATCTCTTAGGGGTCTGTATTTTGAGTCTCTCGTGCTCTGTTCAATTAGAAACTCGGTTTCCCCATGTTTTCTGTTCTCCACGGTCGGGATTCATCTTCCCTATCTTTTCTACCCTAAGTACTTGAAGAAGAATGAATTGATGTGTCCCTGAGGAACGTATTTGAGCCTTGTAACATTCCTAAACTTTTTGTCCTCGAAGAAAATTTCATTCCCTGGCTCAAATAATCATTTTTCTATTTTTTACGGTTTGACAGGCGTTTCTCCTAGTCAAATTTGCATCCTAGCATCGGCAGGGATGTGGCATCTTTTGGTTGGATGCGGCTCAGTTGGATACTTAGAAAAATTCATAAAAAGCCTCAACTCAAAATGTGTCCACGTGGAGGCACGATGCTCATTTGAAGATCTGCTTTTGGGTTTTGCCTTGGAGTAGCGCTAGGAGGACATGTGGAGGCTTCCACTGCTTGGCCCGAACTTAGAAATTTTTATGCAGTTGGAGCAGTTTGGTAGAATGGGACATGTGGCGAGCTTGTGCTCATTTAGGGTCTTTTCTTTAGACACCATATTGAAGTTGTGCCATGGAGACACATGGAGGAACCACACATGTTCGGGGACCGACCCTTGAGTTTCATTCTAAAGAAGCGCCAGGATGACACGTGGAGGCCTCCGCTCACTTTGCATTTTACTTAGACATGTGTCGCCTCGCTCCCAAGGGCGGAGATGCGGGGAAAATTTGGAAAAAATTTCCATTTTTCAAAAGGTTGTAAAAAGTCAGAGGAAGCCCTTGAGTCTATTCTAGAGTTTGAATCTGCCATGTGGACAGCTCAAATTCAAAGTAAAGATCAACGGTTGTTGTGAGTCTAAATCTGATTTTCCCCCTTTTTCTCTGAAACACGTCTAGAAGTGTGAGTCTCCATGATTTCTTGGTCTTTTCTACATGCCAAGCAGAGAAGGAAGTTAATGTTGATATTTGAAGTTTGGTGGGAAGATCTGGAGGACGTCTTTTGCCATTAAAATGGTCTAACTTTCGTGCCCGATCGATGTTCTTTTTTCTCTCCCGAGCATGCAAGGGGCTAGATTTGACAGATTAGGGGTGGAAGTGGTTGGAAAATTGAAGGAAGAGTGATCTACTAGAGCAAGGAGTTGAATGTGGGAGGCATTCGATGAAATCTACCCCCTCGAGCACCTGGAGACTTCTTACAAATTTGATTCTGAGAATCATGAAAGAATCATGGTGAGCACTGGTGCATTTAACATTTTTTTCTTTTGGGGAGAGGGGACTCTGTTGTAAATGCTATAAATGGCACAAATTTTTCGTGTAAATGGTTGGGAGTTGTTGGAGTGTGAGGGGTCTAGACTGATTTTTCTAATCGAAATCTTGATAGAGCCCATCCCTTTTGAGAAACCATTCAAGAAGCTTGTATATCTCTTTTGTATTAAAATATGATCATGTCAAGGTGGTTACAAGTGTACAGACCATTGACAAGCTCTGAGACTGTTCTAGAAACTTTCCCCTGCTAATAGATTTAATCGAATTCGAGTTATTTTTGTGTTGTCTTGAGAAAATGTGTTGATTTTACTTTTGAATGTATGCAAATAGTTTTTCTTGTTTCTGTTGCAATCTTGTGTTGAAATCTGATTCAATCACATAGGCCTCAATCCTTATGATAGTTTAGTGGCATCTACAATTCCATTTCTCAGAAGAGATTTCATTTGGGATTGGAATGTTAGCATACGTTGAATAGTCTATATTTTTAGGAGAGAATGTTTAGTTTTATCCTTTTATTTTCTCCTTCTAGTTGTATTCCATTATTCTCTCACCTTCATCCAAATATTCCTCCTTCAGTTTAGGGGAATGTAGTTGATTAGTTATCCTATATATTGTATGCACTTCTTCATAATAAAATAAGTGTGTGTAGAGTACTTCACTCCACATTCTTCTCTCCTTTTTGAGTCCTACAGTTTGGTATCGATCTTGTCTGATCTCTTACATGTGTGTGTTTGAAGGGAGCAAATAAATTTTCCTCGACGTTGAAGGATCTACATGAGGAAGGAAGAAGGATAATATCAGTGACCTAGTATATATTCTTCTTCTATTTATTTTCCATCACATGGTGTTCTCAAAGACTGTGTGGAAGATTGGCTTTCTCTGGAGACCTGCGTGAAACAAGAGAAAAATTAGTTGCATGGAGGAGAGACAAGGGAGTCTTCTTCAGCTGCATGCATGGACATCAGCATGGAAACTTGCATGGACTCTGCTACGTGAAAAAGACAAGAATTTTGTTGATGCGTGGTGGAATTTTGATAATGCTGCGTGGAAAGGCAGATTTCATTTTCTCACTTGCATGAAAAGGAGCTTTCTTCAGCTGTTAATTTCTGCGTGAAAAATATATACATGTGTGAATGTTTTTTTGACCATGTGGGTGGAAATTTTAGTTGTTTGCATGGGAGAATCCACTAGGGAGCTGCGTGGCTATTTGGCATTGTGTAGAAGAAGTGGTAGAATCTACATGGAATAGAATCCTCTACAGCGTGGAGTGATACCTACGTGGAGATTGACTCCATGTGTAGCCAGAAAAGCTCCTGCATTTTCAACACGTAAGGTTAGTTTAGAGCAAGGAAAATTTCAATGCAAATAGTAATTTAAAAAATAGAGGTTGCGTGGAACCTGTGTAGAGGAGTCAGAGTGACCTGCATGCAATTAATCTAAGTTTTGTCTTGGCATCTATATCTTCCTGGTGCAACTGCGACCCCTGTATAAGTCATCTTGCTACAGATATTCAAAAGGATCCTGCACATTTAAGCCTGTCAACAACATCTTGAATATTCTATGTGAGGGCGTGTATGCATAGACCAGTCGCATGTGTCAATAAATAAGCCACGTCTATGTGGAGACAAGTGGTAAGAGAATGAACTGAAGCTTTACAATTTGCATTGGAGGACACATGGTGTTTTAGAGGAGCAACCTGCATGTAATTGCGTGAAGACTTGCATCCAAATAACGTGAAGTTTGGAGTTTGTCACTTGCTGCTACGTGGAGGAAAAGACCAACTACCTACGTGAAGAGGTAGAACCGCACGAGGAGAAGAAACTTGGAGATACTACAAATACTACACCGAATTTCGAGTGTAGACAACTCGATTAAGAGTGTCAATAACATGGTTGCCACAGCTGAAAGCTAGAATATCAACTCACCAAAGAGAACACCATGAAGAAGCTCTTGAGAGCTCCGGGTTCTACTTTTCTTTGCTGAATGAGCTTTGGAATACCAGCAATCTTGCATTTGACAAGCTAGTTTGAGAAGGACTTCTTGAATACTTTCTTTTCGATGTCAGTTGCCAAGCAAAGCAAGTACGGGAAGAATTAGAAGTCTGGGTATGATGCTGATTGATGATGAAGAAGAACGCCCTACAAAGTGTCACCGTCTCACAACACGTGAATATCACAAGCATCTACGAGCAAGTAATTCTCGTCAGTGAGTCAAAATTGTAATAACTCTTCAAATAAATAAATATTTTTTTATTACGATGTCTAGCTCCAAAGTTACTTCTGTCCGATGCTCAGTTGCTCAAAGGGTCCAATTTTGCGGCCTGGAAGACAAAAATGAAGACAATCCTTTAGTTTGAAGGATTATGGGGAATTGTCACAGGGTCTGTGCCCACTCCCACAACCCCGATGAACTAATAAAATATGAAATGGCTAGTGTTAAAGCCTTGATGCTGATAATGCTCAGTATCAGTGACGATGTGCAACCGCATGTTAGGAATGCGGAGAAACCCAAGGAGGCCTGGGACAAGTTGGAAACCATTTATGAAGCCAAAAATTAGACGAAGATACTTCATCTTCAGTCAAAGCTGCACACCCTCTCTATGGGGTCAGACGAGAAAGTGGAGGAATTCTTGCGTTGTGTGGCTGAGTTGAGATCGGAGTTATTAGTGCTTGGCGGTGAAACGGTGGACGATAAACTTCTTGTCGCAATCACCTTGAGAGCACTCCCTTCTCAATTCTGAGTGTTTGTTATGACACTGAATGTGTCTAAACAAATAGTGACATTCGAAGAGCTTGTGAATTTTCTACAGCAGGAAGAGGCCATCACTTCATCCCATGAGGAGTCTCAGGACAAAGCCTTGTTCTCAAAGCCTTACCATGGCCAGAAGAATCGGAAAGGTCTGCCAGAGAAGCCAAATCCAACACAACCCAAACAACGAAATATCAAAATTCAAAGAGATGGTGTCACATTTGTAGAACCAATACTCACGACACTGATCACTGTTGGCACAATAGCTTGAAATAGGGGTCTTCAAGCCATACAAGCACATCCAGGTGCGAAGATTTTCAAAATTCCAAACGACGTCCCCACTGGAGAAAGCACAAGGGACATCTTGTAGCCTAACAAGAATATGGTGACTCTGATGAGGAGACATTAGAAGGATCCCATTATAGTAAGAATCTTGTACTCATCTCTCAAACTTCTTAGCCCACGAAGAAAGTCTGGTTGATAGACTCTGGTGCAAGCAAGCATATGTCAGGTGACAAGAAGCTTTTTTGATTCACTACACAAAGAACCAACTAGAGATTGAGTTCGGATAGCGAGATGACAAAGAGTACATTGCAAAAGGAATAGGGAATGTCACCATTCCTCTGGGACCATGAAAATGTACACTTACAAAGGTACTATATGTTCCTAGCTTGACTAGCAACCTCTTGTCAGTTACTCAACTCTTGAATCATCACCTTAAGGTAGAATTTCTTGTTCAAAATGGCATTAAATCATGCTTAATCTCCCGACAAGGTATGGTTCTTGCTAAAGATTTTGTAAAAGATAAGTTATTTGCTTTAGATACTGTTTCATCTTCTATAGTAGCTTTATCTGCTTCAACAATAGAATCAACTACCCTATGGCATTTTAGATATGGACACTTGTCGATCAGTTCATTGCACCAGATGAGTTCAAAAGCAATGGTCCGTGGACTACCCAAATTGTCCAGTTCCTTTCCTATTTGCCCTAGTTGTCTTGCAGGAAAACAACACAGAGATCCGTTTCAAGCGAGCACCTTCCATGCCAAGAAGTGTCTGGAGGTAGTTCATACCGATCTGAATGGCCCTTTGCCTGCTTCATTTTTAGGATACAAGTACTTTTAACTGTTCGTGGATGACCACTCTCGAACTTCTACCATCGTGTTTTCAAAGAGTCCATACAACCACTTCTTCTTCTACTCCACTCGGATCAAGGGGGAATTCACATTAAAGAGGTTCTTGGCCTTCCTGAACCAACACGGCATTAAGTAGCACATGACTTCTCTCTACATGCCCCAGTAAAATGGCATTGTTGAGTGTCACAATCACATAATAATGGAGATGGCTCTGCGTGCATGCTATCAACTGCAAAGCTAGGAGAATGTTATTGGGATGAAGCAAGTACAACGGCTATATATCTTCTTAACAGGGCACCAACAAAGATTCTACAGAACAAGACGCCAGAAGAGGTATGGAGTGGTAAAAAGCAATCAATTTCTTATTTTTGAGTATTTGGTTACACAACATACATGCATGTCCCAGCTCACAAGAGAAAGAAGGTAGAGCCCAAAACACTCCTGTGTATCCTTCTTGGCTACAATACTACCTCGAAGGCATATCATCTCATGGATCTTGAGACAAAGAAAATATACGAGAGTTGGGATGTGGTTTGTGATGATTCATCCTTTGAATCAATAGTATCAATAGAAGATCCACTTCTAACCACATCTCACCGATTAGTCTCTGAATCAGATGATGAGCCAGAGGAGACTACTTAGAGAAAAGAAATGCTGCCAGGAGAACTATTTGTTGACCTTGGAGAACTGGAGAATGTGACTCCACATCAATCCACACGGCAACGACATAGTTCTTCTCAAAAGTAGCCAAGTTCTCATCCGAAGTGGGTACAAAGCACTATCAAGGACTCACATTTGCAACAACTCCCAGATACATCATCCGAGTCAAAACAAGGAGTCAAACAAGAAATGAGGTAAACTTTGCACTCATGAGTTCACTGATGAATAGCTCTGAGCTAGATAATGTTTGTGAAGCACTTAGTCAAACTCAGTGGAAGGAAGCCATGGATACAAAATATGACTCACTCATGAAAAATCAGACATGGGAACTTGTCGATCTACCTACAGGAAAGAAACCCATAGGCTGTAAATGGGTTTTCAAGACAAAATATAAGGCAGATGGATCCATCAACAAACATAAAGCACGACTTGTAGCAAAAGGATATGCTCAGAAAGAAGGCATTGACTATGAAGAAACCTTTGTACCCACTATGAAGATGAATATCATCAGAGTAGTTTGCGCACTTGCAGCAAAAAGGATGGAGACTTCAACAGATGGATGTCAAGAGTGCTTTCCTAAACGGTGATCTGAAAGAAGAA
The DNA here is from genome assembly GCA_018340775.1 of Taxus wallichiana var. yunnanensis. Taxonomy (NCBI): domain Eukaryota; kingdom Viridiplantae; phylum Streptophyta; class Pinopsida; order Cupressales; family Taxaceae; genus Taxus; species Taxus wallichiana. The sequence continues at coordinate 590,567,675 of CM031239.1, read as the reverse complement.
GTATACATGACCCAACCTGAAGGATTTGTTGATGAAGAGCATCCTAAGAAGGTATGTCGTCTCATCAAATCACTTTACGGACTGAAACAAGCTCCCAGGGCATGGTATATCAAGATCAACGATCACCTTTTGTAGCATGGGTTCACTCGTAGCCCCTCAGATTCGAATTTGTATATAAAGAAGGTAGGCAAATAAATTGTCATTCTTGTTGTATATGTAGATGATCTTGTGATCACTGGAAGTTCAGAAGATCAAGTTGATATTGTAAAGAATGATCTCAAAAGAACCTTCGACATGACAGATTTGGGGCTACTACATTATTGTCTTGGCTTGGAGATATGGCAAAAGGAGCATCACATTTTTGTCTCCCAGACAAAGTACGCCAAGACACTCTTGGAAAAGTATAGAATGTCGACTAGTAAACCTATATCCACTCCCATGGAAAAAGGCTTGCAACTTTCAAGATTCCAGGACTCACCTCAAGTAGATGCTACTCTCTACAGGAAATTTTTTGGAGGGCTCATCTATTTGACATATACCAGACCAGATCTCTGCTATGCTATCAGCTATCTTTCTAGGTTCATGCAAGAGCCAAAGAAATGTCACTGGAATGCAGCAAAGCATGTTTTGAGATATGTCTGAGGAACAACTAATTATGGTCTGGAATATAAGAAGAATGATCAATTCTTCTTACAGGGATATGTCGACTTGGACCACGCTGGATCTGTTGATGACAAGAAGTCAACTATAGGATACATATTTCATCTCGGATCTGGACCTATCTCATGGATAAGCAAGAAGTAGAATGTTGTTTCTATCTCATCCACGAGGCCAGAATATCATGCCGCATGAGGAGCTGTGTGCGAAGTGATATGGATACGTCACATTTTGGATGACCTAGGAATTCTTGAAAAATAGTCACCTATTCTCTATTGCGACAATCAGAGTGTGTTGAAGCTTGTGCAGAATCCAATATTTCATGAACAAACAAAGCATGTTTAAATTTACTGCCATTTCATTCGAGAGCACGTCTTGAACCATCAAATTCAGCTCCAGTATTGTCCTACTGAAGCACAAGTTGCCAACATTCTCACTAAATCTCTTGGCAAAGTGAAATTTGAATTTTTCAGGGGTCACATTTGCAAGAATAATGTAATAAGGGGGAATGTTAGCATACGTTGAATAGTCTATATTTTTAGGAGAGAATGTTTTGTTTTATCCCTTTATTTTCTCCTTCTAGGTGTATTCCATTATTCTCTCTCCTTCATCCAAATCTTCCTCCTTCAGTTTAGGGGAATGTAGTTGATTATTTCTCCTATATATTGTACGCACTTCTTCATAATAAAATAAGTGTGTGTAGAGTACTTCACTCCACATTCTTCTCTCCTTTCGTATCCTACATGGAATAAATGATTTAAAATCACTTTTCTCTCATATGTTGACAGAGATTGTCTGTAAGCCTTTGGGTGTACCTTAGGCGTGATTTGGCTTAGACCTTGATGCTTTGTTGGGTTTTCTAACTTGAGCCTTTGTGATAGAATCTTAGAGATTATGTGAAAGAGTGCAAATCTGGGCCTCCATTGAAGCACATATTCTAGTTGAAGAAACATTTTAGCTATTATGTGGCATTCTATTGGTCTGACTTTCCATTTTGTAAGGTTCCTCAAGGATTTGGTGAATCTAGTTTCACCCTGCCCCACCTCCCACAAAAATTTCATTCAAAAACAACTAATCTTACCCATCCTACCCCTGTTTGTCATGTGTGTATGCCAATGCACAATCCTCATCACCTAAACATGCAGAAGCAAGCAGGGTCTCAAATGTCTCTAGTAACCTTTGCCTTGTTGTGAAGATATCTCCATGATCTGGAAGTGACAACTCGTGAGAGTCAGATCTGGTGTGTTGATCATATTTTCCCCGAGGTCTTCTCTACAAAATTTATGCAAAATAAAGGTACCTATATCTCCTTTCAAAATAATAGAGGTTACAAAATAGGTTCTCTTACCTTGGTTGAAAGGCACAACCTAAAATAGTTAGGATAAGATCATATCCTTTTAAGGTGCTACCCATCTCTCCACAAACCCAAGTAACAAAGGGACAATCAGATCTCCTCCTCGGCTACAAAATGAAATATATTTATGATTTGGCTGCCTCTAAGCTCCATGTTGAATCAGTTTTGCTGCTTGGCTTGAAAAGGAGAACAAATTTGGGTACCAACACATTAAACTCAAGTCCTGTGCTAAATATTCGAGCATATTCTTCCTTTAGATCTTCTAACCACTCTTCAATACTAGTCAAGGTCAATAGGTATGTCTTCATCATGCAACATCCTAGAAAACCACTTGCATTCCAAAAGATGTCCCGACAATGGAACCAAATGTTACAACCTAGTTTTTACCCCCAAAATTCCAAGGTGCGTTGACACATCACTCAACCTGAATTGAACGATCACCCAAAGTGTGCGGGGTATCAAGGGCCTCTTTATGGAAGCTTTTCTATAATTTTATCATGATTGCATTTATAATACAAATCCATAACAAATAACAAAGTATTCCACAAAGGCATAAACCAAATCTAGAGCTTAAGCATATGAAAGAATAACTAAAAATCACTTTTAATGTTGTTTGACCATACAAGATCCATGTTCATCTATGTCTAACACTAATATCCATCTAATAAGCTCCATCATATTAAGTACTACAAAACACATAATCTTCATACATACATAATCTAGTCTCCATAGTCATGTGCGCTAACAAATCCGCAACATATCTCTACAAATAAATAGTATATCCAAATATGTACAAATCAATACATATTTATAGGGGTGGGGACTTTCCCTTCACCACCCATGCACCTTTCCAAAAATAGGCTACATGCTAATAATAACCATGCACCCTTACATGAGAATACAAAAGCATGCAAGCTCGCTAATAATAGATTATCTAATAATACAATTGTAATATAATCCTATTATTATCTCTGAAACTTTTCATGGTGATTGATCTTCTACTCGTCCCAAAATAGTTGTTACGTGCTCTGTATGTATGTATATCATTGCATGTTACCCACTCTATATCTAAAGATAGACCTCAAGCTGAAAACGGCTAAATCTTGATCCCGGACGTGCCTCGCTTTTCTACATTCTCAATCGCACCTGACGCATCCTCGTTTTATGTGCCCAAACCTTATGCATCCTCCTTACATAGGATATAATTTCTCATCCCAACAGAGCATGAGCCAAAAACAATATTGTTCCTGAATATTTGAGCTCCAGTCTTGGGGTTTTTATCCCACTCCACAAAAAATTAGGATATGTTGTGATCGTGGCCATCATGGAATCACTCACTCAGTGGACATCATAGGTTACATAAAAGCTTTTGGCGGTGATAACCCTAAACCTGTTAGAATATTGGGGTGTGACCACTTGTGAAATCTTCAAGTGTGAGGTCTCTCTGTGACATTTAATTATTGAAATCATCTCCCCACAATATTAACATTTACCAAGAGCCAAATGTGAAAAGGTTAAGTGTATTTTGACAAATCTCATGCCAAAATTTTTTTTTGCAAAGGCTTAAGTGGATTTTTTATTGCTCTTCAATTAAAAACAATTGCTTGGAAGTGTTGCATGAAAATAGGAAAGTCATCCATGAAAATACGAATGTTCCTTAAAAATAGAATGAATTATGACATCATTTTTTTACTGGAATAAGAAGAATAAGTAGAAAAATGTATCAACCAATCACATCTGAAAAAATTAGTATTTGTAAATGAATAAAAAATAAATATTTTTTTTAAAAACTATCGTGAAGACCATATGAAATAAAAATAGTTTTATTGTGATTGGTTGATTACTATATTAAGTAGATACATATAATACAAATATAAAAAAATGTAAATAAATACGTTAGATTATCATGATGTGCAAACTAATTCACCTATGATATGTATTTTATTCAAAAACCTAAACTAATAGAATTTATATACTCATGAAAAAGTGTGTCAAGAAGGAAGACCCCATAGTTAAATTAAATTTACTATTTACACAATCCAACAAATCTTATAAACTCAAATGTAAATAAATACCTTATATTATTATTTATATACAAATAAATCAAAGTTGTATATCAAGAAAGAAGAACCATATTTAAATGCCATAGTTAAATTAAATTTACTATTTAAACAATCTCTATTATAATATTATAATTTATTAAATTATTTAATATAATATATTTATTATAAATTATATGTTTTTTATTATTTATAACCTAATAAGTTATAAATAAATTACAAATTTGATCTAAATTATAATATTAATCACAATAAACTATGATATAAAAATATTATAAATAATAATATAATATTAATTATAAAGGATAATATAATATCATTTAAAATAAATTATAATATACAATATTATTTAGAATATACTGAAATGTACTATAAATATAAATGATAATATAATATTATTTAAAAGAAATTATAATGTAATAAAATTTATTATAATTAATATTATATTATAAATTACAATATTATATTTAAATAATTATTATAATATATTAATATTAATTTATAAATTATAGTATTATATATAAATAACGATTATAATATATTAATATGATAAAAAAATTCACACATTTAGTTACTATTCATTATTTAATATTTACTATTTACTATTTAATATTCATTTTTAATACTTAATGTGGAAATAAAAATAATTATGTTTGTAGTGGTTGTGGTTGTCATCATCATTGATTTCATCATCATCATCATCATCATTATCACCTTCATCGTTGTCATCATAATCATTTTCATTATTATCGTCATCATCATGACAATGAAAACAACGATGATGATGATCGTGTCAATGATGGTGAGTACTAATGATCATGATGATAATGACAAATACAACGATGACAACAATGATAAATATGATGATGATAATGACAATCATGACGATGGTCATGAAAATGATGATGAGGACGATGATTGTGATGAGGATGAAGATCATAACAATGACGATGACAATAATGATAATGATGATGACAATGAAAGTGATGATGGTTATAATGCCAATAATATTAATATTAGTAATAATAATATAACTTTTTTGCAATATTAAAATTAACACTAATAATAATATATAATTTTAACAATATTATTATAAATAATGTATAGTTTTATTAAAAGTTTACAAAACTTTGATTCATAAACCATAAACCATAAACATGTACAACAACAACGATGAAAATGATGTGATAATGACGGATGAGAATGACCATGACTTGGAATATGGTGATCATAATGATGATCTGATAATGGTGAAGATGATTAAATCGATCATGAAAATGACTAAGATTACGATGAAACAAAAATGACACTAAAGATGATGACAATCATGACGATGAGGAAGAGGACAACAATGAAAATGACCTCGATTAAGAGGAAGATAACCATGATGACAAGGATGAAGTTTATGATGTCTATTGCTATTACTATTTTTTATAGAGGATGAATGTTTGAGGGTTTAGAAAGGACCCACATCCTTGTACATTTTTAGGATTTTTGAGAGGATCCACAACCTTGTTACAATGATGGGAACTAACATGAGGAACCCGGATGAAGCAACCTTGTAACCGGTATAATGATGAAAAATTTGAGGTGATTGAATCAATCTCTAGAGTGAATCCGAATGAGAATGCGGTTTCTTCCGCGAGTGAATAATTAGCCCGAGTGAAGCAACAATGATGCATCATCTCGCTACTAAGTGAATCAATCTCCATATTGAAGCGAATGGGAATGTAGTGACTACAAGAAATGAAGTAGTAGCTAGAGTAAAGAAACAAATTACATGCTACGACTATAGAAAGTGAATAAACCTACATGTTGAAACTCAGAACAAGAAGATATGCCGAAACCACCTTAGAAAGGATCATGCCTTAGGGGATTTGAACATTAGTGGGCTAGCACACATTACAGTGACTTGACCACACCACTCCCACCCCATCGGTTGTTTATTACTATTACTATTAATATAATACTAATAATAATAATAATATAGCATTAATAATTATTTTAAATAATAATAATAATAAACATTAATATTAATAACAATAACAATAAAGATAATAATACAATTTTTAAATTTTTTTATAATTCCTAATAATAATATCAAATTTTGGTAGTAAGATTAATATTGATGATAATGATGACGACAATGTCAACGATAATGATGGTGGTGGTAGCGATAGTGGTGATAATAATGATGAGGATGAGGATGATGATGAAAACAATGACAATGATGATGATTATGACTATATTGATCTTGAAAACAATGACAATTATTATGATGTTGATGAAAATGACAACACCAAGATGATGACGATGATTAATATGATGATAACCACAACATTACTTATATTGTTAATAAAATTATGATAATATTATAATAAAAATATTTTTAATAATAATAAATATATTAATATTAATAATTATTATTATTATAATTTTTTTCTAATAAATTGTAATAATAATATCAATATTAGTAGTAAGATTAGTATTGGTGATGATGACAATGATGATGGTTTTGGTGATGGTGGTGATAATGATGACAAGGATGATGATGATCATGACGATGAACACCAATGAACTATGTGGGTGGGGATCCTTATTATTAATAATATGAGTCTTGAGTCACCAACTTGATAGGTTCTCATTGAGGTCATTCATGCACGAACTAAATGTTTGCCTTCTTTTCTTGGAATCATTTTATGTCATCATCCTGATTTTCATCATTTTCATTATCACATTCATGATTGTGATCATAATAATTTTCATTATTATCGTCATCATCATGATGATGATTATGATTGTGTCAATGATGGTGAGTCATAATGATCATGATGATGATGAAAAAGACAATGATGATGACAATGACAACAATGATAAATACGAAGATGATAATGACGGTCATGTCGATGATGATGATGACGATGACAATGGTTATCGTGATGAGGATGCATATCATGATGATGATGATGAAAATAATGATAATGATTATGATGATGATGAAAATGAAAATAACAATGAAGACAATGACTATTGTAATGATGACGATGATTAAGATGATGATAAATATGAAATTACTAATACTATTAATAAAATTACAATAATAATGTTTTTAAAAATAATAAATACATTAATATAATAACAAGAATAATATATGTGATGAGGAGCTAGACGTGGCCACATGCATAGGAACTACGAAGGAACCGAGAAGGGACAACAACGAGGAGCTAGTAGCTAGACAAAGAGGTTGTGAGGGAAAAAGAAAATACAGGAAACTCATGGGCAAAAACACTATTCAAAACTAGAAAAAGGATGTTTTGTAAAATCTTTTCTTTGAGTGGAAACAAGATATCCCATGGCTGAAAGTACCGAATCAAGTGTTCCAAAGAGCACATGGAAGATTTAGCTTTTCTCTTATGGGAAAATTTGTTGGAATACGGCCAAATATTAACCAAGTCGGGAGCTAGACTAAGAAGAAATGGAAGATTATGGGGAAGGTCAATACCTTCACCCTATCGTTATAAGCTTCATGTTTATCTTCTCTCTTGAATAAGATCTTGTTCAAGTTATGTAGGATGGACCTTGGTACTATGGAAGAACCACTCTCTCCATGGTTAGATGGTAACCGTGCTCTAAAATACACATTCCAACTACATGCCCTAATTATATAAGGCTTATAGGACTTCCCTTGGAGTTTTGGGAGGTAAATGTGTTGGCAAGCATTGTTAAATCAATCAAGGATTTTATTTCTCTAGACCCAACCATAATAGCTAGGACCATATTCATTATAGTAAAGATGTGCATCAACATCTCATTTAGTTCTTCTCCTCTAGAGGTCATCAAATTGGAAACTAGAGATGGGATATGGAAGCAAAAATCATATATATAAGGATTCACCAATTTAGTGTAACAAATGTGGAAGAGTGGGGTAGGTGGAAATGGATGTAATGGTAAGAAGGATGTCCAACCACCAACTTTCCAAGATTGACCGAGATAATTCCAGCACCGCAAACCCCGACATCAACTCCGGTGATTGACCTAGAAACGAAATGTGGGTTAGTGAAAGGAAGGGCCATACTTTGCAAAATCATATCTTCTTGTTGACATGAATAGAGACCCCACCGCAATAAGCCACATCAGTAATTTAGTAGTGTATAACATGGATGAATTGTTTGAACCATTCAAAATTTTTGATGTGGATTTCAAAAAGAAATCACTAAAAGTAAGAGACATTAATGGTCAGGGAATCCCGCCCGATTCAAATTTGAACGGACAAGGAGTATTAAATGTGGTCATTGTTAATCCTTTGAAAACAACATCACCGCCTATGACTGAAAGTGAAAAGGATGGGGTGTTTGTGGATAAGATAGATTCTCACGTTACTAGAAATATATCCCATCATGAATCATCAAAACAAAGGATAGTGGGCCCTCCTATCTCAGGGACCTTCACGAGGAATGAGCGTGTAGCTACTAAATTTGAGGCATTAATGGTGGAGTCCCTTCTTAATGACCTTGATTGGAAACATAAGGAAATGAATGAAGTGGTGTTTCAAATGGGGTCCATTGGTAATTTAAACAGTGCTACCAAGGAAGTGAGTTACCTCACGATGAACAAAAGAATGCAATCTTGATTTTTACTTGAGTCTCTAGGTAAGGTGGACATTATTTCTTTATTTGAGGGAGATGATGGATGGACAAATATTAAAAATAAAATGCCACACACCATTCATCCTGCCATGAATCGGAGTCGTGGTAATAAATTCTAGTTGTTTCTAGCTGATCAAGTTCAAGTTTTATCTACTTTTCTTGGTTTGCACACCCCGAACTGGTCCTCCCATAATTTTCAGTTTTTGACGGTTTCTTGGGGTTTCATTGTGTATTTGTTGTGTAACTTCATTCTTTTCATCTTTGGGCTTCTTGACGGCAGATTGTCCTATGTCTTTGTGCTTCTTTGCTCATTTTGGGTTCTAGGCCTTTTGTTTGTGTTTTGGTCTTCATGTTCTTCTATATTTTTAGCATCTTTTTCATTCGGGTACGGTCCCCTTCAAATAACTATTTACCATTAATAAAAAAAATAACAACAATAATATTTTAATAATACTATTTTGGTTTCTTATAAATTGTAATAATAATATCAATACTAGTAGTAAGTTTAGTAAGGGTGATGATGAAGAATGGAAACAATGGTGATGGTGTTGATAATGATAATTATGATGAAAAAGATGATGATCACTATGATGATGAAGACAATGACGATGATGATCATGTCAATGAACACCAATGAACTATGTGGGCGGGATCCTTATTATTAATAATATGAAGCTTATGTCACCAAATTGATAGGTTCTATTTGAGATCATTCATGCACAAACTAAATGAATACCTTATTTTCCTGACTTTATTTTTGGTAGATCATTTTATGTATAATGCAACTCCCATGGATTCTACTAGCATACCTATATTATATAAATATATGTAAAATATTCCGAGAGATATAGCTCCAAATGTGCTTATTCCACTTATGTCACACATCTAAAATGAGCACCTCGTGAACTATACCTCTCAACATATTTTGCATACCATGTTTTTATTTATTAGGTGATGGATTATAGCATTCAAGGTTACATGTCACAATAAAATTGGGTGACGGTCCAAAAAATTATGCCAATGTCATTTGATGTTCAATATTTAGTATGCACATCAAAAAATATATATTAATTATTAACAAATATATATGATAAGTTAAAATATATGTTTGGGAGATTGAAAATGAATATCATTTTTTTACAAATCCTTGACTTCCTACAGATGATCTATAGGTAGGAAAAGATCAATCATTACACCTCCATGAAAAACTAAATCAACCATTCTATTGTTAACCCAAAAAATGACTATGTAATCATGCTTACTCTATTTTCCTTGTAGAGAGAACAACAAAGACACATAAAATCGGTAGCTAAATGATAGTAAAAGTTTTAAGTTACACCTAATGTTGGTATATACCAATAAAATATTTTTCCTAAATTTTTATGGTGGGTTATTCTCTCATCATGGATTTCAACTTTTATATTTTCTCAATCAAATTATAATTACAAATTAATGGGGATTTTCTAATTTATTAGATCTAAATGATTTAAAAAATATAATCTTTATAAGTCTTTTGGCCTTTTTGGTATAGTTATAAACCAAAAAAAAATCTACAATAATTAATTTCATATTTTATCATAGATATGATTATATTTCATAAATATCGATTATAGACTAATCAAATGGATCTTCACTAATCAAGTGAGATAACTTGAAACATTAATTTTTTTGAGAGCATTAAAACACTATTTTAAATTATAATTAAAAAATATTAATATTGTTAATATTTAAAGAAATGAATTACTTGTGTAAGGTCAGTAATTATGTATAAAATGAATTCCAATTTCCAACTTTCAAGACTCAAATTTTAACATTTCTTACAAATCCCAAAATAAATAGATGTTGGAGCTATCACTTGATGCTTATATTTTATTTATAAGATATTATGACAATTTTTATTATTTTAATCCCAAATTTTCTATTTTTGTTGATATTAATAGTCATAAATCTCACAAATTCATAATATGTAATATAATATTTAAGTTGGTAATTTTCATAGTTATCTCTCTCTCTCTCTCTCTCTCTCTCTCTCTCTCTCTCTCTCTCTCTCTCTCTCTCTCTCTCTGTCTCTGTGTGTGTGTGTGTGTGTGTGTGTGTGTGTGTGTGTGTGTGTGTGTGTGTGTGTGTGTGTGTGTGTGTGTGTGTGTGTGTGTGTGTGTGTGTGATGTGTTAAAATTTTGAATATACATGTCATATTGATGTTTACACATTATATTTTCGCTTATTAATCTTGATAGTCATACTTTATAAATGATTGCATTTTGACATCGGACATGGCAAACACATCTAAATGCCTTGCAAAAATCCAACTCTCATTCCTATGTAATAAATCTCCTAGAACTATTAAAGGGGAAGAGAATGTGTGGCAAAGAGACAGAGTAGAGAGTTGAAAAGAAGTAAAAGTGAGGGACAAAAATTTCAAAAAAACTCTTAAAATTGAAAGACATGAAGGAGTTATAAATAATAAACCACTTACCCAAAGTTGAGATAGTGGGAGAACTAAGACTAGAATAAGATATATCTATAAAAGAAGTTTAAATAACCAATTATGCGGGAGTAAAAGGATCATATGAGAATGTAAGGGATATTTGTTCTTCTCGAAACAAAGAGATGAGGATGGCTTGTAGGAATGATAAAGAATTAATTTTATCTATTGGACAAAAAAATTAGAGGTGCGAGGAGAGAGCTAACAATAGCTCAAGGAAAGAGAGATAAAGTGGAAGTAGAAAGGGGCCCAATATTTCAGAAGGGAAACATAGAGAGATCCCATGTAGAGCCATGATAGAAAAGAGAGACTTGAGTAAAAACAAGGAGAAATTGGAATTACTTAATCCATGTTTTCTCTATTACACTTTTATGTTATAAAGGTTGCATTATTTCATGTTTATGGGGTTATCTTCATAGTTAAGTCTTGGGCTTGTTAAATACTAGTTTAAAATTCTAATCTTATGAATTATGCTTTTGATTTTCAAACCATTTGGAAAAAACAAAATCGTAGTATAATATTTCAAGGTACAAATCGCATTAGAAGCTTTGCACTATGACTAGTAGAATAGATTTGGAGTAAGGGATCTAAGGTTGACTCCTCTCAATACCATGCCCTTTTCTTAAAACTTATACCAAACTTAGGTAGATGAGATAAAATGATTTTAAGTCAAAGAGAGGAAATCGGGTAGGTCGGATGCTAAGAACATAGTTTAAATAGGAAAGAGTCACGGATCACCTCTCTGGCCCTATATAGTGTTGATACATAAGATGCTAAGGTATCTCTTGAGATTATATTTAAAAGGAAGACAAATATTTTAGGGTTTAAGGTGAGAACAAATGATATAAAACCAAATCTGGATTTGGGATTCATCTTACATATCAAAATATGACAAAATATCTATTGTATATATTGAATGCATACTTCATCTTACAAAAATAGTTCATCCATGATAAATGATTAGGATTCATCCTACGGATTATGATACATGAGGAATTATAAACCAAGATTGAGTTGGTGGAATTAACTCAATAAGAATATTTCAAGGAGAGGGTTAATGAAAATACTTATCCTTTTAAAGTTAATTATTTTGAATCAATAATTAATCACATTATTTCAATAATTTTAAAAGTGATGTCATATAATTTAGGATTCGTCTAGTGATATGATAAAGAAAACATGTTGAAAACAAATGGTGGGATTTATTGTCATTACATGAACGAGTATTTTGTTAAACCATGAGAGATTATTGATTAAACTTATTCAAACATATAGGAATAGAAAGCTTTTGTCACATACTACAGTAGCACCTCACTACGAGGGAACAAGAAGGTTAAAACCTTCCCGCTTTCAAACCATTTTGAATTTCATGGTTGCTCGGTTTTCCTAGAGTGGTGCCCTTCTTATAGGCATCATCTCTTTTTCATGGCTTTGAAAGATTTGAAGGACTTTACCTCTAGTGCTATTTGTTGAATATCTTTGGGATTTGAAAAAAATTGGTGTGCTTTATTGGACATATGTCATTGTTGGTGTTGGTGGTTTTTCCAACCCATATTTGTGTCTATGGCCCCTAACCATGGGTGTAGTTTTGATTTTTGGCCTTTTTATGTTTTCTTGGTGGGCATTGCTTATGTGGTTGTTAAGTCAACAATTAGCTTAGTTTTGGGGAAATTTTATTCTCTACCACTTTCTTTGGCCATGCTTATTAATTTTGGGGTTTTTATTTTCTATGTAATTGCATTTTTGGTATGGATATCAACCATCATATTTCTTTTCTTGAATACCTTGTTACACGGGGCTCATATCTTTTGTTGCATACATTGTGTGGGAGCACAAATCTTGTTAGGAGGGGATCTATCATCTCTTCCATCTAGGTGCTTTCCTATTTGTGTTAGTCGATGGCTCAAGCCACTCCTCGTGTCTATCTCATTTCACCGTGTTAATTTCATGTTTGTTTCATATCCGCTTGAGTTACTCATTTTTCTATGATTGGAGTTACTAATAAAGGGGAATGAAGTACTTCATTCCTCTTTCACCATGAAATTCAATTTTTATTGCAATTTCAAATATCTTAGGGGTATAAATTTTCTTTCTCCAACATCATTTGAACACATTTAAGTTTCTATTTAATTCCATGGTACATGGGAAGAGCATGGGGCCACAGGGGCATTCATTCTATTTTCTATTGTCCATCAGGTGAAAGCATATAAGTGTGTCCCACTTTTTGTATTTGTTATACCTTTATAAACATGAATTTTCAGTTTCATTGAAATTACAAAGGCAATAACCACAAAATTGTACACATTCATGAAATTCCATGAACTAACAAAATGTTGTGTTTAGAGTGTAGAATACATGTAAATTTTATTTTTTAAAAATATGGTATTTTTCTTAATTTTATTCATACATTGTTTCTTATTTTATAGTAGAGCAACAATTTTCCACTGTCATTTTTTTAATGATTTTTTTTTCACCATGAAATTTTAGATATATGTTCTAGATTTGAATATCGAGTTCCTAAAAAATTATATTTGTTATTTTTTTCTTTAAATTAATTTTTAGTGAAGATATTTTTAGTGTACATATGTTTATGCCAATATATTTTCATATTTATATCAAAATTGATTTTTTTCATAAGTATGAAGAAGACTTCAAAAATAGTAAGATTATTTTTTTCAAAAATTTTGATATATTTTACTATTTTTCAAATTGTGTTGAAAGTGTACTACTGATTGTCGTAAAATACCATACATTGGAAAAAATTAAAAAAATAGTAAAACATATTTTTTAAATGAAAATTATATTTTTAGAAAGGTAATAAAAATTTGTATTTTGGTGTATTTATTTGTAATTTACCCTAAATATGTGGCACCTATGTGGCACATTTTGGCCTATAATTATCCTCCAAATGGATTAAGGGCCAAAATGTGCCACATAGACTCCACGTAAGGGTGTTCAAACGAAGGGGTGTTTTCCAAACCCTTTCACCCGAACACCCTCGCGTAAACACCCCTTTGTGCGAACACCCCAAATACTCGAATTCTACAACTCGAGTGCCACCAACTCTTATTTGAAAGGTTAAATTTAGTTTTTTAATTATTTTTAATAACTATAGTTTTAAAGAATAGTTTTTGTTTTTATTTTATTTTTAGATTCAATTTCAATTGTTATAATTTAAAAATATAGTTTTTCATATTATTAAATAATTGTATATTACATTTAAATTATTTTAAAATTTAAGAATTAGTTTTAAAGTTAGAAAAACATCTAATTAAAAATAACCTAATTTCTATTAATATTTTTATATAATAAGAGTTACATGTGTATAGTTTTCCATTGAATTTATTCTTAGATCCAGATCTAGCTCAATTTGTGTGTGGAGGTGAAAATTATCGAAGTGGAGGAATCATGGGAAATGAGAAGAATAACAAGTGAAAGTATACCGAGGAAAGGAGAGTAGAGGAGAATGTTAAAATATCACTTCTTAGGGAGAAAAGAGAGGGAGAGAGAGAGAAAAGGCTGCAAGCAAAATGACCTACTCAACAAGTAAACATTGGTACATACATACTTAAAACCCTTGATATCGTAATTTTATTTTTCTGTCTAGGGTAAATCTAAAGTTCTAGCTTCAATATTCCTTTTAGATAGAATAATATTATACTATAAATACAATAGAATTATTATTATTATGCTTTTGTATTGTGCTTCATACTTGAAACCCTTAAGATCGTAATTATATTTTTTTGTCTAGGGTAAATCTGAAGTTTTAGCTTCAACACACCTTCTAGATAGAATAATATTAGATTATAAATACAATAGAATGATTAGTATTGTGCTTCTATATTTTTCTTTTGTATTGTGTGTTTTAGAATACAATCTATGATTAGTATTGTGTATTTAACTCTAAGCTTGGTATCCCTTAGACAAGTTTGGCTATAAACCTATCCTCCTACCAACAAATCTATCTTGCACATAATTATAAATCCTCATATTATCATATATTTGCATAGTTTCAAGACATGTTGTCATACCTCAAATTCTATATTTTCCTCCAAAAACTAGAAAACCTTAATCTTCTAAGTTATTTTCAATTTATATTTATATAATGATGATAATCCAAAAGAAACAGGTATAATGATATCCTAAAAGTGGTGTAGAAATATTAAATTTTATCAAACCCATATGACCCTTTATTATTTCCAATATCACATTAAAATATTATATTTCCAATAAAAAACCATAACACCAAGTCATAACAATTCTTAACCTCATTTTAAAATTTTAAACCAAGTACCTTATAGACTACCCATCTACATAAACACATACATTTTTGACTAGATAAGGTATCAGATCCTTACTTTCAAACCCTTTAGGTAGATATCCCTCCTCTTTTCATCCCTACCCTCCCACCCTCTATGATTAATGTTTTCCAAGATATCCTTCCTCATATTTTGATGAGAGTGGATGAATTTATGGTGTATGCATTTTATGATATCCAAAAAAATTATCTCATGTATTTGAAGAGATGAAAGACACCATAATTCATACATGTTATGATATTCAATGATACATTCATGAGGTAATTGAGGAAACTTACAACTATGATCTACTACACCTATTTTGTCTTCATCCACATGTCCTCATACTACCCTTTATTTTTCGTACATTTTATTTTCATAATACTTTTCTTGAACACTTGTAAATTATAATCCTTAGTTTAGATAGCCCAATTAGTATGTTATTTTATCTTCTCCTTACATATTTAGTCTATAAAGGTCATCTAGTCTAATAATTTGGCTACCCCTAACATCTATAGGTTATACAAATCAATTTAACTCATTTTCTAGCTACCCATTATAATCTACAATTTAGACAAGATGGTTAGTCTAATTATCTTCGCTACCCCTTAAAATCCTACATTATCTACTTTTATTTCATATTTTATTTAGATCACACATGTTGACTATGCCTTTACATATTATTTACAATTTACATACTACTTACAACATCCTTTAGATATAATTTTACCATTTATTTATTCCTAGATCTTTTGGCATGTTGTTTCTACATATATAAAATAATAGACTCCTTGTGACATGATTTGGAATTATTTTACTAAATTCACATTTCTTGATCTTCTCTAGTACTATTTATCAACTTACAATATTTTATATTCATGCTTTATGTATACTCCTCATGAAATCATTAGGGTTTAAATTTCTACTATTCTTTTCTCACTTGATATTTTATAAATTCACCCACCTATTTTTCTTCATCCACATGTCCTCATACTACCCTTTATTTTCATACATTTTTATTTTCATAATACTTTTTCTCACACTTCTCAATTATAATCCTTAGTTTAGATAGCCAAATTAGTATGTTATTTTATCTTCTCCTTACATCTTTAGTCTAGAAAGGTCATCTAGTCTAATAATTTGGCTACCCCTAACATCTTTAGGCTATACAAATGAATTTAACGCATTTTCTAGCTACCCATTATGGTCTAAAATCTAGACAAGATGGTTAGTCTAATTATCTTCGCTACCCCTTAAAATCCTACATTATCTACTTATTTCATATTTTATTTAGTTCACACATGTTGACTATGCCTTTACATATTATTTACAATTTAAATACTACTTACAACATCCTTTAGATATAATTTTACCATTTATTTCTTCCTAGATCTTTTGGCATGTTGTTTATACATATAAAATAATAGACTCCTTATGACATGATTTGGAATTATTTTACTAAATTCACATTTCTTGATCTTCTCTAGTACTATTTATCCACTTACAATATTTTATATTCATGTTATATGTATACTCCTCATGAATTCATTAGGGTTTAAAATTCTACTATTTTTCCTCACTTTATATTTTAGAAATTTATCCACCTATTTTGTCTTCGTCCACATGTCCTCATACTACCCTTTATTTTTCGTACATTTTATTTTATAATATTTTTTCTCACACTTCTCAATTATAATCCTTAGTTTAGATAGCCAAATTAGTATGCTATTTTATCTTCTCCTTACATCTTTAGTCTAGAAAGGTCATCTAGTCTAATAATTTGGCTACCCCTAACATCTATAGGTTATACAAATAAATTTAACTCATTTTCTAGCTACCCATTATAATCTATAATTTAGAAAAGATGGTTAGTCTAATTATCTTCTCTACCCCTTAAAATCCTACATTATCTACTTATTTTGAATATTTTATTTAGTTCACACATGTTGACTATGCCTTTACATATTATTTACAATTTAAATACTACTTACAACATCCTTTAGATATAATTTTACCATTTACTTCTTCCTATATATTTTCACATGTTTTTTATAAATGTAAAATAATAGACTTCTTCATACATGATTTGGAATTATTTTACTAAATTCACATTTCTTGATCTTCTCTAGTACTATTTATCCACTTACAATCTTTTATATTCATGCTTTACATACTCCTCATGAAATCATTAGGGTTTATTTCTACTATTTTTTCTCACTTGATATTTTGATATGTTATTTATCAATTTTATAATGTTATACATTATATTTCATATTATCTCTTTTCATGTAAATGTGATGGAACTATCATAGGTTTACACGTATATACTTTTCTATCTCTAGTTAAGTATAATTTCTATAATACCTAGTTCATCACTTTTATCTATCATACCATATGAAACACACTATTATATAATTTTATGATCATTTAATTTATTTATCCATCATTGCGTAAATATTACATCCTTTAAATCTTCAGTTATCATTTTCCTTCACTCACTAAAGTCCCACTTAGGTTAGAGATGAGATCAAACTCTTTTCTTAGGTTAGGTCTATAGGTACCTAAGTAACATGATTTGTATGTTCTCCTTTATAGATATTATGTGTAATATCTCTTATAACTAATATTATTCTCTAATTCACATTATTTTTTCACAATGATTGTTATTCCTTTCATAAACCATGTCACCTTCTAGATAAGGTTTTCAATACGGCCCCCATTCCAATCTTAAATTCCATATCATCTTCACAAATACAAATTTTTGTATGCTATCATTTTTATCACCACCATGCAACACATACCCCTTGTTGTGTAGATTATATTGGTCCTAAATTTTCATATTAACCCATTTTGAGTGCTTACTTATGCGCTTTTGGTAATTTAATTGATGATATTATAGTGTTAGTTTATAAATTGTTTCTTCACTTTTTTTGAGATGATTGATAATATTGTAGATTAGTTTGTGTGTGCATTTGTTTCTCATGTTTCTTTCATTTGTTTTGTATTTTTTTAATTTTCCTATCTGTATCCAGTACATTTACAAAATATATTGTATTCCTTATTTAATTTTAGTTCTATTTAGCCTAATGTTAAAATAACATTCACACTTAATTTGAATCTTTAGTTTCTATGATAAAATATGGTTTGATTCCACCTTAACCATTTGCAATAAGTGACAGGGTTGATTATTTTTTGTTACAAATTTAGGGAAAAGTCATGTTTTCTAGCTTCATATCCTTGTAAGAATAGGATAAAGTCATGTTTTCTAGCTTCATATCCTTGTAAGAACTATGCACCAAATGGTCAAAATATGTGAGACTAATCTAATATGATAATATGTATGGTGATAAACTATCTACATCTATTATATCTACATTCTAATAAAATATACATCTATTAGATGATCTACATTCCAATAAAATAGCTAAAGGATATATGCATGAAAATAAGAATCTACTAAAGATAAAATTAATCAATGTTCCAAAAAAACTCTTATATATATTTTTAATAATTCATGAATGGTGTAATTATGGACACAAATGATGTGCAACAGAAGCCCCACCTCCCCCTCCTAAATCATATGTTGATTTGATAACAGAAGTTATGAAATTACTTCCCAAGAAAAATGTCAAACACTTGGTGAATATGGATTTCAAAAAATTAAAATAAATTTCCAACAAGAACCATTATCAAGAAAGAAAACAAAAAAATATGTTGAGAGATTATATAGTGAATTTTCTAATTTGACTATAGTTGCTAGAGCACATTTGTTGGTTTCATTCTTGAATCATGTTGATATGAAGGAAAAATTACAATTTTTGGGTGTCGATTTTGGATGGAGAAAGTCACAAGATTTAGAACAAGATTTTTTATGAATGTGTCTAAAGGAATAAGTTCAGTGGAGTACAAAAACTAGGTTTGTGGATAAGAGTATTTCTCATAGAGAAATATTAAAAACATGTGTAAGTGAAGATACAAAAAGAATCATCATATTATTGTTACTTCTTAGGCCTTGGGTGTTTTTAGAAATACTATCAGTAGGTATACGAAGAGGAGGAAGACATTGGATGATTCTACTATGGAATAAAATTGGGAACTAATGTGTAGAAATCCACATTCTGATAAAATTGAGGATAGTATTATGAAGATAGTTTCTAATTTTTGGAGTGAGAGGACTCATACTTCTCCAAATGTGAGGGATGTTTTGAAACACATGATATCTCACAATGACTATGTAGAAAATATAAAACATTGGCTCGAAATAACTCAACATGAGATGTACATCAGGTTTAAAGAACAACATCCACATGTTAAGATTGGACAACGAATGTTTGAGATTTTGAATCCTTGGTATGTGTGAGAAGATAAAGTCCTTGAAAAATGTTGTTTCCCTTATCATGTCGAGTTTGATTATCAATATCAGGTACACAAAATAATATTACATGAGGTGTGCTTTCATTTATAGGCTTATTTTAATTTTATTATTTTGTTTTATGAGATGTGATTTAATTTATGTAATCAAAGTCTATGTTTTTAGGTGTATAGAAAGTTACGAGAAACATCAAATGGTCTAGAAAATTCCCTATACATGGGAGTTAATTCATAGCTTCTATTCTTTGCACAATATTTGATGATAATGTGGACGGTCCTATGGATTGCATCAAAGGTGTTTGTTACAAGTGTGGGGACTTGAAAATATTTCCATAAACAAATGGATACTTGGACACGCTTAAAATGGTAACTTACAAGAGCTGATTATTTTAAAGAAAAATCAATTAATTTTAAATTTGGATGTACATATTTTATTTTGATTTTTATGTTTAATGAAAATGAATATAACAAGTTATCCATTATGTATTGATTTTATAGGTTCAAATACATAAAATATTCAACAAGAATTGGACAAAATGCAACCGGGTGGACTTGGTAGAAGAGTAAATCATCATTGCAACATTCATGCATAGTTTAAGTTTTATTATTACGTACATTAAACATTTTCACTATGTTAAAAGGGAAGGATACATAATTTAAGACCAATAGGGACACATTCCCTATTGGATCCATATTTTATATGGTTGATTTTGTTAAGAATTACTCATTTTCACATCAAATTCAAACACAATATTACCATACTAATCAAAGTTACCATCATGGTTCATGTATTTTATAGCTTTGCATGCACAATTGGATTTGTATGGGGTTGAAAGTACATATGTGAAGTGAATGATTAAGGAGTATCACTTTTATAAAAGTGATGACAAGGAACATGATACCCACTTTGTACAACATTGTTTTGAATTATTTTTCCAATATATTAATCATCGAGGAGTACAAATAGATCGACATTTTTTTGTTAGATGGTTGCACACCACAATTCAAATCATCTCTCCTTTCTTTACATTTAGTCGCTTATCATGTTATCTCAAAATACCTCATTTATGGAATTTTTTTGGAGTGGTCATGAGTAGGAGAACATGATGGTGTGGGTGCATGTATCAAATTTTCTCTAAATAAACAAAGATTTGATTATGAGGGAGATCGATTGATTGATGCCTACACTATTGTTAAATAGTGTAGGCAACATGTTGCGATTCGAGCTTCAACATCACGTATCGAGTAACATGCCCCCACACAGAGTGTTTTGGGAGATAATAGGTAAGCATATAACATATGTATCTTGATGTGAAATTGATATCAAGTTACACATAAACTTATGTAGATGTACATTTATTTTCTTAATTTTTATGTTTGTTAAACTTTATTGATTTTGTATGATTAGTCAGGTATTGATCGAAGGAAAAAACATGGTTGTTTTATTATTCATAATTATAGGTCTTTGCACTCGATAATGAATGTGGATAGTAATAACTAGACAATTTGCAAGACATTATTCCCTTTTTATTATGAATACATGATAAAATCATATATAGAGTGCAATAGTCAAAAACATGGGTATGTAGGTGAGTAGAAACAAGTTCATTTAGTTGTGGGTGATTCATAGGGATCAGATTAGGATGATATTTTTAAAGAAGTGTCTGTAGATACCTAAAATTAGCACTACTAATTTCCCTGGCCACATACATTGTCTTCACAATAGTGTCTAATAAAATCAAGTTATTTAATCACATTACTTATTATATAATCACTTATCATAAGTCTAAAACCCTCATAGTATTTACTACATGTAAATATCTTCACACACCCCATAAATTCCATTTCATAGCTATAAAATATTATTCTACCTTTCTAAAAACCACTTAACCACCCTAAGTCAAACCTAACTATTTCAAAACCATTAAAACCTATTTTCTTCTTTGTATTCTAACCTCTACGCCTCGTCCCCTACCTCACATTAACCATTTGCCCACATCACAAACCAAAATACTTTTTAGAACTAGTTTTAACCACTTTCCAAGCACTTACCCTAAAAAAAAGTGGATCGTCAGGTGATTATACCTAATTGCCAACAATTATAAATAGCATCCTTATGCTCTCTCTCAGGGATCTTCAATATGGGACCTATTTCTCAATCCACGAATCTTTTTTTTAACTTCATAGAATCAAGGCATATTCAGACATCACTAGGCATCAAGTATTAATCATTTAGAAGGATGTTTTTGCATCCATTTTCATCACCCAACTTCCACGAAATGTGAAAAGACAACACAACTCTAATCATTCCCACAAAAGATTTGAGGAATCTTTTATCTCCCCATCTATCCAAAGGTACTCCTGCATCTTTTTTTATCATTTACAAGTCATAAGAAACATTAAATCAATTGAAAAACATCATTTTAGAACTTTAATCCTCATTTTTAGCAAAATCATCATTTATAAGCAATCGCTAGCGATTCACCCTAATCACCAAATATTGGCCTAAATCACTAGAGATTCTGTCAAAAATTCTCTTTTTATCAATTTATCAATTTTACATCATTTTCATCAATCTATGTGCATTTAATTTGTTGTTTCCAAGTATGGCTCTCTGTTAGATGGTAATTCATATCTCTGTTCACACCCAATTACAAGCATTTATGATCTCCCCATAGTCTAACACCTCTTTATCTAGGAACAATGCAACATCTTACATGAACTCACATTGTGTCAATCCAATTTTCTATTGACGAGAAATACATTGAGGATCAGATTGAGTTCCTCCATTATATCCAAAAATAAATTGAGGATTTCTCAGTACGACTACTTGAGCATGTTCGATCACATCGACACTTTCATTGGCCACCTTTGAAGCCGCACAGACCTTCCTTTCAACCTTGAGTTTTAGAGCTCTGCATCCATTATCTATCTATTGTTATCTATTAATATCATTATCTTTATCAATTCACTTAATTATTACAAAGTGAGATGACATCCTCCAAGGAAGTCCCTTTGGATTCCTGGAATCAACCTTTGTTGAGTAGCTCATTTATCCATTTATCTAATCCTTTTTGTTTAGTGTCTTTGATCACATATTAATTTTTAGGACCATATGAATTATACATTCATTCGAATCAGTAACTTCAATCAACCATCAACATCAAGCATTCATCCTCGTGGGTATCGGTAGACCCAAAGTCGTCTTTTGAGGTCAGTTTTTTTTGTTATTTCACTTCCTTAATTAAAAGTAGGAAATAAAAATATTCTTTGAACATTTTAGCATGCC
Organism: Taxus wallichiana var. yunnanensis; assembly: GCA_018340775.1. Classification (NCBI taxonomy): domain Eukaryota; kingdom Viridiplantae; phylum Streptophyta; class Pinopsida; order Cupressales; family Taxaceae; genus Taxus; species Taxus wallichiana. The sequence continues at coordinate 590,544,515 of CM031239.1, read as the reverse complement.
CGTAGGATCTTGTCCCTCTTCCATTTTAATTTTATTAAAAATTCATTTTTAGGCATTCTTCTCTATAATCGCTAGCGATCTAGTCAAATCGCTAGCGATTGGGGTGAATTGCCAACTATTCATATCAATTGTAGACGATCTCTATGAATTCCTCCGATTACTCAACCAGTGAGGTAGCCTCTAACATTATTTTATTTATTTATTTTCTACTTTCCACTAACCTTTGTAAGTTTTTGCTCTGGGTTTTTTTCTTTCTACATTATTTCATTACTAAAAAATCAAAAGTTTAAATTTTTTTAAAAGGAAGTGTTTCTCGGTGATTCCTCTTCTTTTATTTTCATTTTCAAGGATCATATTTTGTTGTTTTTCCTTGTCGAAATCAACCATTCTTTCGGGCTTAAAAATAACTCTTCATCCTACTTTATTACATAGTTTAATTATGGAGTTAATATATTACATTCACTTAATCTCGCTCACACACAACCAACTCACATAAAACATAAACCATGTTGAAACATTTATACCCAAGTAAAATTATTGGGATTTCATCACCCAATAGGGAAGTTGACTTAGTGTTCTAACCAAGTATACAAATTTGGTTGTTGGTATATTGGATAAGAACCCGACTCCCTTATTATTACGGACTTTGTGAAGTGAGAGTGTAGGCCTCAATACTAGGCCCGTGCCGGTACCAACAGATATTTAGGACTCATGTACCTTCAATTATATTGAGGACTCCATCCTTAAACATTACTTGAAACCACCCTTAGATGGTCATTTCCTATTACCTTATTAGTCATTCTACACATTTCAATTTTTTTCTAAATTAATGAATATAATCAAAAAAATATTCTATGTGATTTGCTTGTTGTTTGTAATCAAGTATCTATTTTATTCTTCATTAGGTGATTTCTTGTTTCTATGGTTCTTACAAGACAATAATCATGTATCCAAACTTCTGAAAATATGGCTAGAAATATCCATAGATCTATTAAAAATATACAATCATGCATCGAAGGTGCCTCACATTTATTAGAGGAATAACAAGCTACTCTATCACCCCAACGAGAAAAACAAGAATAGCCAAATTCACCTAGAATCAATCTACTTCATCTAAGATACTTTATCCTTTCGGTCCCCATTTTTTTGATAGTAGGATCCTGTCCTTTTAGAAATATTAGACTCAATCCATGTTTCTCTTAATGTATACCTTGTTGCTTAGGGGTTTTCATCTTCAATCTTCACTACCTAAACCACAACCTTATGTGCGTGATCCGACATGCGGTTTTTCCCATCTCATCAATCCAAACCACAAACTAGTCATCTAACGAGATATATTCCTATCCTACTAGCATCCAATTAGAAACATCCAATGTTATTTCTTTAACTCCTATTATCACTTTCAACCTTAACGTGATTTCCTCACAAGACACAACCACTCAAAACCAACATCTTCACCAGACCCTTTGACTGGTTCCACACCACCTCAAAACAATATAAATATTTCTTCATCTGCACAAACCCCTCTAGCTTCCTCTACCATCCAAAATCCTCCTATGAGTTTTTTCATTGTTTATATTAGTGTTTCTCAACCACCACCCTCTCAACAAACCATGCCACCTATCCAAAATATTACTATATCTATCCCTACATCTACACCCTTAATCAACACTAACATTATTGTCAGTACCCATCCAACTTCACAAAAATCCTCAACCCCACTTATTTCGCAACATGTACCACGACAATTGCAGCCCCTAGCTTCTTCTTAATCTATATTATAGTAATCATATCCTTTCATCCACACATTTATTCCCTTTCAAAACATCCCACAACAATCACAACCCCTTGTTTTCAATTCCATCCCTTTCCAATAAACACCTCAATTCTTATAGCCTCTTCTCCACGCATCTATTCCTTTCCAACACATACCACAAAAATCAAAACCCCTTTTAAACTCATCCATCCCTACCTAGTATCAATACATCCAATTTATTCTGACCATTGTTCTCACAACCCAATTCTGACATCCCTATGAGTATACCCTAGAAAACCTTCCTTTCTAGCAAAATATCCCATGGAAATATCAACCATATCAACAACCTAATCAATTTTCATTTAATCAACCTAGATTATATTCATCTAGAACATAGAAACCACCACAAAAATACCCCTTCTCAGGATTTAATGAGTATGATATCCAGTCTTGAAGCAACTTCTATAGACCCTAAAATACACTATCATATGAACAAATATGCAATGAACCTATTTATCCATCTGCCCCTACAAAGATTATCCTCCTCACCGAGAGCTTCAAATTCCTTAAATTTTATAGTAAGGAAGACCCTCGGTAGAACATCTGAAATTTTCATCATGGTTTTTACCTTATAGCTCACGACTAGGATCTTATGTTAAGGACATTCCACATGTCCTTAGTTGGTCCTACTTTACACCGGTATAACAACATCTCACAATATTCCCTCTTCTCATTCATGCAAGTTTCTCAAATATTCCTTAAAAAAATTTCAATCAATATCTCCCAATAAAATCACTATTACAGACCTTTTTGCAATTAAAAATTTGATGATGAGTCCATAACAAAAATTTTCACCTACTGGAGGGGTATTATTAATCAATTTTCATTCTCTCTCACAAAAACAAAGTTGATCGAATTATTTTCCCATTAATGCACTAAACACATTTATTCCACACTTAAAATTCAATCTTTTTAGACATTTGACAAAGCTTTTATGGTGGCCCATAAACTCTAACTTCGTGCTCTTGAAGAAGGAAGAGTAAAAATTAGACTAAAGAAACCAAAATTATAATTTCCATGTAAAGTATCCTCCAATCAAGATAAACCCAAATCATCATCTAATTTCATAGTCATCAAGTCCGCTCCTAAGGAATATTTGACCACCAAACTCTCATTTCTCAACGTAATTATACCCCCATTTCTCAAAGTTTCAGTTTGGTGTTTGATTAACTCCTTGTTGTTAACATGATCTCCCTTCCACCTATTTTCCTATCAATACCTCTGTTTCAAAACCCTCTTGGTATAAGGATAATGACTATTGTAGGTACCATAGGGTCAAATGTCACGACTTCAAGAGGTGACATTCGTTTCACAATGTCCTTTAGAATATGATTGATAAAGGTGAACTACATTTAGAAAATCCTAATGTACCTCAGAATCAAAACCTCAATGTTTTCAAAGTACCATTTCCAAACCACTCTCCATCGACTAGTCAACCACAAGATAACAATGTTCAAACCCATCATACCATAAACACCATCAATAAGACACTACCTATCACTGAATCTATTCCTGCATCTTCTTCCAATAGTACCCTTGAACCGACATCTGAAAAAAAAAATAGAAATATCCATAGAATCCATTATAAAAAATGAATTTTCTTCATCTACCAATACCACCCTTTCAACCAACTCATCTATGAAATCTTCACAGACATCTCATAAACAACCCATTATTCAAATTTTTAAGAGCTCATATGATGATTTATTCCCTCGATATCACCCACATAAACTTCAAAATATTATCCCGCCCCCATCTAAAAATGTTACAATCATATCCTAGAGTCATTTAAATACTCTAATGCAAAAATAAAAATATCATCCCTCTAGCCTAGGGCCACATACTTCATCTAAATCACCTATCACCATCATGTAATCAAAAAATACTCACCCACAAATAACTAAAGAATCCACACTAAAAGTAACATCTCCCGTATCACCAAACCAAAAAAGACATCGTTTCCTTCGACATTCATATCAAAAGGACACTATGCAATAATTCTAGAAAATCTCCTTCAACAATCACTCATAGTGTCGCCTCCTCTCAAACCATCCATCTCTTTAGGTTGCAAACATTCTTGGTATAATTTTGAATCCTTCTATAACTATCATCGAAGGTTAAAACAATCTATAGAAGACTGTAAAGCATTTCACGCATCCATTAAAAAAACTTAGAATTAAAGGTCTTCTTCCTCGAGTTACAAAATCAATGAAATACCACACAACATCTATGGCCACCATAGCTTACACCGTCATCTACACCTCTCACTATTGAATAATCCTTAAGTAAAATTCTTCCCCAAAAATAGATGTCATTCACATTACTACTCGATCACGTATACATGAGCCTTGTGATGCCCATTAAAACAGCCCACTTGAGACCCAAAAACAACTTAGGGTTAGTTAGGAAAATTATGAAATAATCTCTTTTTTGATTAGAAGTTCCTGCTGACCAGGTTGTAAGATAATAGTTGACACTATCAGGTTCTAGAACAAGTCTAAAATTACTAGAACATACTTTTCATTTATTAACAATTTCTAGAGGTCACATGGTCCAAATTTTAGGGTTAGAAGTTTCAGTTAGGTTCGGGGTAAAATATCACCATACCCATTCTCCAATAGGCTCAAAGTTTCAAATTTATTTTTCTCACTCTTAATGCATTAAAATTTTCCCTAAATCATTCACATTAGATAGGAAATTTTCTCACCTTTCCAACGGTATAAAGAAGTCCTCTTAACTCCTTATAGAATTCCAGATATGGGCAAGCAGACTTTAGGGGTAGAATTTTCCCCCAAGGGGACATGTGTCGAGCGAGGAAATAATCCCCTTTTTTTGGGTCGGTGGGTCACGGGGCGGTGTTGGAAAATTTTCCCCACGTGGGTGAAAATTAAAAATCTCTCCCACACCTCCGCGGGTCCTCCAGAGACATGTGGAGGCCTTTGAGTCATCGCGGGAAAAAGGGAGAAAGAGGGCAAAGCGACGGAGGTTTAGCGGAGACTTTGCTGAATGGGAAAAATTCCAATGCACGCTCGCGCTTTTCTACTGCGGTCTGCTAGGGACACATGGCACTCAACAGGCCATCATGGGGATGAAGGAGAGGGAAAGGTACGGTGGCGGGAGTGGTTGGAAAATTTTTCTAGAGGGGAGGGTGAAAAGGGAGATAAAGGCGCGTGCGGTCCGCGCGTCTGTGGGAAGGACCTTCTCCGGGCGGGATGGGAATGCAGGGGCGCGCAGAGATTAATAGGAAAATTTTCCCAAAGCCAAATTTCAAAGGGAAAGAGGTCGCGAGGGTTTTTCCCCCTCCGCTAGCACCCCATGTTGCCACGTGGCAGCTTGTGATTGGCTGCAGGTTGGCAGCGAGAAAGATAAAAACTTTCCAAAATTTTAAAAAGGCCATAGGGCTAAGATGATGTTGCGCCTCCGCCATTGCCCCATGAGGACATGTGGCAGCCTATTATTCCTGCGAGTCTAGTGGAGGAAATTTTACAAATTTTCCCCAAGAATTTTTCAAAAAAATTCTATGGATATTTCGACGGGAAATTTTCAGGCCGCGGGCCCGCCAGGGAAAATTTTCCGGCCAAGGCAAGAAAACTTCAAAGGGCCATAACTTGAGATATAATGCTTGGTTTTGGAAAACAAGGACTTTCTAGAAATATATTGATTCCATCTTTACACAGAATCATAAATTTTATATTTTCATAAATTTTAAGGGGTCAATTTTATAAAAAAATATGTGCGAGGCTTTTAAATAGCAAACTGGTAATTTTGACTTATAATTTTTGTTCAATTTGATCTCCTTCTTCACTCAACATGCCAAACAGACATGGAGGATTACTCTAGGAAGGATTTAAAGTGTTTTAGGAAGGTAAATTTGCTCAATTGATTCCAATTTGAATTTTTTCCATCAATTGACAAAAAATGGCTGAGGAAGGGATTGGGCTCGATTTTTGCAATGTTTAAATTGTTTTCTTAAGTTTTATTTGTCAATTTGAGTTCATTGATGTCTTAACATGGTAAATCATATCATTTTCAAGTTGATTATTATGTGTAGGTCCGAACTGTACAATTTGATTGAATTTATTTGCCAGTATTAATTTTTATAACAGAGATCCATTTCTTTTAAATATGTATATCAATTTTATCATTCAAGTGTGGAATTTCATTTCTAAACTAATCCATTACATTCAGTTGTTTATAAACAAATCATTTCCAAGATAGATTGTAAGGTCTGATTTTCAATTTAACATATTTCAATATGAGACAAAGCAATATAATTCCTTCATACGTATTCCTTCTTTTTCCATTTTTCTAAACAGGATTCCAATCACAATTTGATATTCCAATTCAACACAACAATGCAAATGGGAGAAAATCTTGCAATTCTTTATTAATTCCAAGTATACAACTTTACATCTTTCAATGTTTGAATGCAAATGACAGAATTCTATTTCTTTCTTTCCAATAACAGAAGAATATAAACATCCTTCACAATTCGAATATACACTTTCATAATCAATTACAACATCTTTTCTTCACAAGTATACATTACAATTTCATCCACTTCAAGTGGGAAAGGTTACAAATGAAGTATATTTCACAAGGGACTATCAAAAATGCATTTTCCTTTACTCCAGAACAGCAACATGCAAGCTTCCTTTTTCTTCAATTTGATCACAACAAAAGTGGGGGAAAGACAACGCTCTCCACCCAACCAAGACATCCAATGAAAGGATAAGCCTTCCTTCATCATTGGCCCTCGAGCCCCAACCAAAATACAATAAGAGGTGTGATTCAACCCATGGAAATAATCAGCTTCCTGCAACAAACAACATTCTTTCAACATGCATAATTCATATAAAATACAGCCTAAACAAACACAACAATTTACAACTGAAATTGAAAACAATCAAAACAAAACTCAGGATTGATCATGCAAGCCAAAGGAGCAAGGTCTATGGGGGAAGCTACTTATGCCTCCCAATGGGAATTGGGAATCCACCAACACAAACTACCAATAAAACCTCACCACACATATCCTTATGCCCCCCACAATCCCTCCTTATGCCCCCACATATTTCCTTATGCCCCCCACAAAGTAAGAAATGCAAGCTATTTATTTTCCATGGTGGATCCCAAACCCAAACTCCCTCCAAAAATTATGATGCCAATGGAATTCCCTTATGCTCCCCACATGGATTCCCCATAGCCTTCTCCTACACCATTCCTATGGCAGTCTATCCAACCATGCACCATTTACACAACACAATAAGAAAAATAACAGCATAGAAGAAGAGTTAAACTCCTACCTTTCCACGATAGATTTCATTTCCAACAGCAAGCTCTCAATGCCAAAAACACAGTCCCAAAATAGAAATCTCTGAGCATGCAAAATTTCTCCAAACTCCTTCCAAAAGCAAGAGCTTAAAACACCAAAAAATGCACCCCAAGGAAGATGCAAAAAGATTCAACAACCCAAAACAAGCAAAGAGTTTGAATTTTATAGAAGAGGGAAGAGAAGAGGATAATGTGGATCCATGTAGGATGCCACATCACATATCCTCAACTCCAAACACAAAAGACAAAATTTCATTCTCCCAAGCACAATAAAGAGGTGGATGAAAATATGACAATTTACTTGCACACTCCAAAAAGCCCACACCCCAAAGGACTGCAAATTAAATAAAATGTAAGAGAGTGCAATCAAAACTTGCAACATGATTAATAAAATGTGTTATAAAAGTCTAAAATAACTTCTCCAACCATAAGTATGGTTGGTAAATTAAATAGAGAGGTATGGGACAAGTTTTACTTGTCCCACAAGCCTCCAAAAATATCCCCCAAGGAAAAATTCGAATTCCCAAGGAGGTGGAGTGTTTCATACTCCAAAACATGACTTACACAATTCTTACACAACTTACACATCCCTTACATATTTAATACAAAGATCCAACAACTTCCATTATTACTTTCCCATATCCCAATTTGATTTATTTAAAATTTAACCATATGATTTCCCACATTAATTCTCCACAATATAATTAAATAAAAGAAGGGAACACTTCACTAATAAACTACATACAAACAATAATAAAAAGGAAACACATTAATAAAATGCACAAAGCCCATGGTCACACATAAAGGTAATCCGCCCATGGAAATCCCTAACAAAAAACAACACACACACACACACAAAACAAGTTTCCATGGTGACTTTATCAAATTCACCTAGAATTCCATTGTGGTTGGTCTCTAATCCCCTAATGTTTGTTGTGATTTTTAACCTGCAAAACACAAATACCTCCTTCGGCCTCATGGCCATATCAGAACATCCAAAATGAATATAAATATAATCACAAAATCATCTAAATATGTGAATCACAACAACATCAAGGTAATTAACAATATCACTTACAATCTATATCAACAACTATATCATCATCATATAATATCCATTTTCTAGATCTACTCATAATATCCAAAATCACATGTCTGAACAACATCCATAAAACATCCATGTCAAATAGCATATCATCATCCACATATGAGGTGTCTCCAATGATCATCATGCATCATAACCAAATCAAGATCAACAATAATCCATGATCAAATGTCTAACATCATACTAATCAAAACATAGTAATGTCCATCATGTAATCAACCATATCAAAATAAGTATCAACAGTTTCAAAGGGAAGTGGGCACTACAAGCCTAACCCTTCATAACAAAGTAAACCTAAAACCTTTTCCGTTATCTTGTTATCTCCTGAATTCACCTCCTCTTCATCCAAATATAAGTCCAATGTTTCTATCTCTCTTGCTCTGAGACCTCTAATAATAATTCACAAACCAATACCTAAATATCCATTCTTATTGCTCCACCTTCTTCCACCACAATACAAAAATTATTCATTAAACAACTAAACCAAGCTCCTTTCAAAATTTCACCGCATGAGTGGTTCGACATCACCTTTACAAAAAAATCCATGATCGAATCCCTTCAGTCTATATCAGTACCTATAGATGACACACATTATTTTACAAATTTTGTAGGTGCTCTTAAAACATCCACCACCGTCTCCTTTGACTTTTCCAAAATACCATCACTTGAGTCAGAGGATCATGACTTTACTCTCTTCATCACCACCCAAATCAAAGATGTCCTTTTCAAATATTCATGATTGATGGTGGCATTGTAATCAATATGATATCATACATCACTTTAAACCAACTTTGAATACCGAATATCGTTATTATAAAAAACACCAATTTTACTTGAATGTACTAATAACATGACTGAGTGCGAAGCTTTAACAATGGATCTTCAAACCACTATCATGTTAGGCGCACAAATATTAGAAATATATGGAGACTCACAACTCATCATTAATCAAATCAAAGGATATTATTAATGTAAAAATGATATCTTACAAAAATATAAAGCCAATGTTGAATTTATCTTTGAATTCTTTGATCATTACACCATTCAAATAGTTCCATGATTTTCTAATAAATTCCTAGACACCATGTCTTCTTTAGGACCCCTCATCCCTTTATCAACTCAAGAATCAACTGATAACTCCAAAATTTTCATTATTGTTCATAGATTAGATGAACCATCTCATAAAAATGAACTCCCCTCTATCAATTTCATCAAAAATAATTCAACTGATATATGGTACACACAGATATTTGACTACCTTTCAGAATCTAAAATCCCATTCGATTTATCCCAAAATGCTAAACTATATTTTTTCCAACATGTTACTCATTACATCATTGTAGGTGGTATCCTTTACAAGTGCAGATTTTATGGCCTAGTACTAAGATGTATTAAATCCCAAGAATCTCTTAAATCCATCTAGGAAGTTCATGATGGTATGTGTGGTGGATAGTTCAATGGTATCATTATCACTAAATGTGTCTTACGACTAGGCTATTACTAGCCTACCATCAACCAAGATTGTTTTTCATATGTTAATAAATGTGTCAAACTTCAAGAACACTCAGATCTCATTCATGTCCCTAGTTAATCCTTACAACCATCTCACGACTTATGTCCCTTCTCACAATGCGGGTTAGACCTCATTGGCACTATCAATACTCATTTGTCACAACTACATCATTCTATCTGTTTCACCATATTCTTGATAAATTAATGAAACGTGTAGAGGTGATAGGACAAGGAGTAATAAATTTTTGTGATGTTGGTTGAAAGTTATGCACGCATTCTAATTTCCTCATCCAATGTTGATTGTGAATACTCCCTTTTGGCTAAGAGAAACTACCCGTAAAATGCAAAACAATACCACAAGATAGATTTAAATAAAACAAAAGTGTGATGCTTCAAGAACATGAAGTCAATCCACTTTTTAAATAACAGTATTAATGCTATCCAAAATAAACATTAAATAACAATCTTATTAGAATTGAAACGATTTAGGTATCTCATACAAAAAAATAAGAAAGGTCAGATAAAAGGTGATTGAGGTCAAAATAGGTTAGGTGATGGGATGGTATTGGGTTGCAAGTATGGTACAGATTTAGGTAAGGTATGGTAAATATTAGGAGTGATTTTGGGTTATTAGGGAATGGGTATGAGCTCGTTGGTCTTAGGTATGTTTCCAGACATAGTAACCAATGTCATTTGTGTATCCGATGCCAATTTTTCGGGATGAGCGACGTTGATTTGCTAACCAACGTCTTTAGGGGAGTTAATAAAAAGCTCTTAGAAATGGTCTTCAGACTCTCTGTGATTGCATAGAGGCTAGAAATGGTGGGGGTGAGGTCGTAAAATGGTCTTAGTGACTCAGAGATGACTAGGAGAGGGTGAAGATAGGTGAAAAGGAATAGATATAGTAAGGTGATGGGTTGGGGAGAAGGAGGTGTACGGATGTACAGAAGAATAAATTACTGAGAGGAATGATGATCTTAATGAAAGAAAATAAAGATAACTAAAGAGATATTAGGAACTTACTGAAGAATGGGTCTCTGAGAGTACAGTAATGAGAATGATGATGGAAGATATTTGGAGAGAAGGAACATCATGTATGTGTCACGAGAATTTTGTGTCTATGTGATTCTTTGTGTGGATCTGTGATCGTGAAGAAGGTGATGGATGTCGATGGTTGTTGGTAGTGCTCCCGGTGCTTTCCTTTTCCTGAGTGCTTGAAATTTGAGTGCTCCAAGTATCTATTCGTGTGAGATCCTGAATCGAATGACCAACCTTAGTAAAGGATTTTGGAAATGTATTTAACCTAACCAACGACGGTTAGGGGACCGACGTTGGTTTAGGTATAACCAAAGGCTAATTAAGGTAGGAATATCTAGGCTGGCCAAAAATAGCACGATTGTTGTTATTTTCGGCATGGTCTTCAATCTTCGTTCTAGTCTCAAGTGATAGATCACGAAAGAAAGAGTAAGAGTCCACTTAGGTTTAGACTAAGTCCTAGTTGGTTAGGATAGGATTAGACTTGTTCTTAGGTCATTAATGGGGTTTGAGTGGGTTATGGAGTGAGGTGTCTAGGTTAGTTGGTTGGGTGAGGATGTTGATTAAATTAATTAAAGTAATTAATTCAATTAATCATGTGCACTATGGGATAATAATAGGTAAGGTATGGTTAATTTAATTAATAGGGTTATAAGGGTAGTATGACCTAATTTTGGTGTCTACATTTTTCCCCTTCTTTTTCACATAACTTGTATAAGTAAGCGATGCTGAAAAAAATAGGAAGTGATTGCCCCATGTATGGGTGAGAGTGTGGTTGCCCAGTGAGGGTGAAGGTGATCCCCCTCAAACCAAGAACCGATGACATGTTATACGGAGTCGGTGGTGGTTTGATAAATATGTAGTTGGTGTAAGTTAAGGTAGGTGGGGAAGGGTATGGGTACTTTGGGTAAAGGGTAATGGTCAAATCGGGTAATAAGTAATGGGCCAGAGTCAAATTGGGTAATGGGTAATGGAAATCAAACACACACACACACACGTAAAGACCGCAACAACGGTACTAGGTTGAAGAGCTTAAAAACTATACATCCTCCAAGATCCATAGGTTTATTTAAACAAGGTTGAAATGATCCTGGTATCTAGGGTATAGGATATGGTTCGAAGCATAACGTAGGTTAGGTGCAGGAACATTTAGGTTTGATCTGGTACACCATAGGTTTGGTTGGGATAAACAACATGAAATTTGCAAAGGTATGGTTGTTAGGATAAAACAACATAGGTAACATCATCACAAGGTATAGTGATTACACAAATTCAATGGTCACAAATAGTAGGTCGGGTCCAGGTAAATAGGTTGTGGCATGGGTAAGGCCAAGGTATAGGTAAAAGAACAAATCCTTAAATGTAATTAAGGAATTGTATGGGTAGTTTAGGATTGTGGGTAGGGTACAATGGGTGTTGGTATTGGCAAAAAGGTATGTGGAAGTAATGAGGTTAGGTCAAAATAGGAAAAATGTGGAGGAAATGGTATTGGCAAATGACCGATGCCAGTTATAAGGTAACCGATGTCGGTTTTGTATGACCGACGTCGGTCATGTTGGGTTAGGGTTATAAAGTTAAAATTCCATATTTTATGGAATCATTGTTGTTGTTGACTTTGAGAAAACGGCAGAGATGAGTGACTTGTACATTTTTGGGGAGTAAAAAGACAAGCTATTGTACCAAGATGAGGTGGAGGTGACTAAGTGTTGAGAGGTGCCGGGTAGAGGGGTACTCTATAGCGAGTGGATATGTTTGATTGGTGGATAGAATTGAGGTATATTTTGGTATGATGGAGGTAGGAGAGGGGTCGGTGGACCATCGACGTAGCAGATTAGACATGCCACCACGTAGATGCCATCAAGATGAGGTAGGTGACATTTTCTAGCTTGTTTTTGCTCCAATTATGTTTTTACAATGAATAAATTTTGGGTAGGAATGTTAATTTTGAAATATGGGTGAAAAATAGATGAAATCTAGGGGAGAAGGTCAAATATATGCTAAATAGGGGGAGAAATAAATGTGGGGTGTAAGTGTTCGGGATTAATTAGGATTGTAGGTTGGTTTTGTTAATTTTTAAGAAATAGAGGAGGGGTTTCAGTTTTGGGGGTCGCGACAGAGACCGACATCGGTCAAGGCCTTGGATGACATCGGTCGGTTGTAGCCAAAATCTTTCAAGACTAAGGTGACCAACACCAGTTAATCAACCAATGTCGATCAAGGAGAACCGTGACATCTAGGAGACCAGCGTGGGTTAGGATGAAAGAGGTACTAGGGTAAGAAGGGTTATGTTTCAAAGGAAAAAGAGGTCAAAAAGGGGCAAGTAATGTTGGTTATAGAGGGGTAAGGGTAACATGTGGTCATTGGCTAGATGGGTTAGGTGAGTAGGTGAAATAATGTGAAGGTAATGAGTCATGAGTGTAAAGGGTAGGAGGTTGGTATTTGAATTAGGTAAATGGGGTAAGTAGGATTGGTGTGATTGGGTATGGTGTTGGGGTTAAGACGTAATTGGAGGTAGTGAGGTCTTAAAAATGTTGTGTTTTGTTGGATGTAGGCTAGGGACCAATTGTGGATGTAATTTTGATTTGGGTAAGGTGTGGTAAATATTAGGAGTGATTACGGGTTATTAGGGAATGTGTATGAGCTCGTTGGTCTTAGGTATATTTCCGAAATAGTAACCAATGACATTTGTGTATCCGATGCTATTTTTTCAGGATGAGCAACGTTGATTGGATAACCGACGCCTTTAGGGGTAGTTAATAAAAAGCTCTTAGAAATGGTCTTCAGACTCTCTTTGATTGCATAGAGGCTGGAAATGGTGGGGGTGAGGTTGTAAAATGGTTTTAGTGACTCAGAGATGACTAGGAGAGGGTGAAGATAGGTGAAAAGGGATAGATATAGTAAGGTGATGGGTTGGGGGAGAAGGAGGTCTACGGATGTACAGAAGAATAAATTACTCAGAGGAATGATGATCTTAATGAAAGAAAATAAAGATAACTAAATAGATATTAGAAATTCATGAAGAATGGGTCCGAGAGTACGGTAATGAGAACGATGATGGAAGATATTTGGAGAGAAGGAACATCATGTATGTGTCACATAATTTTGAATCTATGTGCTTCTTTGTGTGGATCTATGATCGTGAAGAAGGTTATGGATGTCGATGGTTGTTGGTAGTGCTCTGGGTGCTTTCCTTTTCCTGAGTGCTTCAGAAATTTGAGTGCTCCAAGTATCTATTCATGGGAGATCCTAAATCGAATGACCAACCTCAATAAAGGCTTTTGGAAAAGTATTTAACCTAACCAACGACGGTTAGGGGACCAACTTTGTTGTATAACCAAATGTGTTGATTAAGGCAGAATATCTAGGTTGACCAAAAATAACCCGATTGTTTTTATTTTTGGCGTGGTCTTCAATATTCATTTGAGTCTCAAGTGATAGGTCATGGAAGAAAGAGTAAGAGTCCACTTAGGTTTAGAATAAGTCCTAGTTGGTTAGGATAGGCTTAGACTTGTTCTTAGGTCATTAATGGGGTTTGAGTGGGTTATGGAGTGAGGTGGCTAGGTTAGTTGGTTGGGTGAGGTTGTCAGTGAGGATGTTGATTAAATTAATTAAAGTAATTAATTTGATTAATCATTTGCACTGACTATGGGATAATAATAGGTAAGGTATGGTTAATTTAATTAATAGGGTTATAAGGGTAGTATGACCTAATTTTGGTGTCTACATTTTTCCCCTTTTTTTCACATAGCTTGTATTAGTAAGCGATGCTGAAAAAAATAGGAAGTGATTGCCCCATGTATGGGTGAGAGTGGGGTTGCCCCAAGTGTGGGTGAAGGTGATCCCCCTCAAACCAAGAACTGATGACATGTTATACGGAGTCGGTGAGTGGTTTGATAAATATGTAGTTGGTGTAAGTTAAGGTAGGTAGGGAAGGGTATGGGTACATTGGGTAAAGGGTAATGGTCAAATCGGGTAATAAGTAATGGGCCAGGTCAAATTGGGTAATGGGTAATGGAAATCAAACACACACACACGTATAGACTGCAACACGGTACTAGGTTGAAGAGCTTAAAAACTATACATCCTCCAAGATCCATAGGTTTATCTAAACAAGGTTGAAATGATCCCGTATCTAGGGTATAGGATATGGTTCGAAACATAACGTAGGTTAGGTGCGGGAACATTTAGGTTTGATCCGGTACACCATAGGTTTGGTTGGGATAAACAACATGAAATTTGCAAAGGTATGGTTGTTAGGATAAAACAACATAGGTAATGACATCACAAGGTATAGTGATTACACAAATTCAATGGTCAGAAATAGTAGGTCAGTCTAGGTAAATAGGTTGTGGCATGGGTAAGGCCAAGGTATAGTAAAGGAACAAATCCTTAAATGCAATTAAAGAATTGTATGGGTAGTTTAGGATTTTGGGTAGGGTACAATGAGTTTTGGTATTAGCCAAAAGGTATGTGGAAGTAATGAGGTTAGGTCAAAATAGGAAAAATGTGGAGGAAATGGTATTGTGCAAATGACCGATGCCGATATAAGGTAATCGATGTTGGTTTTGTATGACCGACGTCAATCATGTTGGTTGGGGTTATAAATTTCAAATTCCATATTTTATGGAATCAGTTTTGTTGTTGAATTTGAGAAAATGGCGAGAGATGAGTGACTTGTGAATTTTTTGGGGAGTAAAAAGACAAGATATTATACCAAGATGAGGTGGAGGTGACTAAGTGTTGAGAGGTGCCAGGTAGACGGGTCCACTATAGCAGGTTGAGATGTTTGATTGGTGGAGAGAATTGAGGTATATTTTAGTATGATGGAGGTAGGAGAGGGTCGGTGGACCACCGAGGCGTAGCGATTAGACATGCCACCACGTAGACGCCATCAAGATGAGGCAGGCGGCATTTTATAGCTTGTTTTTATCTCCAATTGTGTTTTTACAATGAATAAATTTTGGTTAGGAATGTTAATTTTGAAATATGGGTGAAAAATAGATGAAATGCAGAGGGAGGAGGTCAAATATATGCTAAATAGGGGGAGAAATAAATGTGGGGTGTAAGTGTTCGGATTAATTAGGATTGTAGGTTGGTTTTTGTTAATTTTTAAGAAATAGAGAAGGGGGTTTCAACTTTAGGGGTCGTGTGACAGAGACCACCATCGGTCAAGGTTTGGATGACATCGATCGGTTGTAGCCAAAATCTTTCAAGACTAAGGTGGCCACACCTTTGGTTAATTAGAACCAATGTCAATCAAGGAGAACCGGTGATAGTCTAGGAGACCAAAGACAAAGTTAGGGTGAAAGAGGGATTGGGGTAAGAAGGGTTATGTTGCAAAGGAAAAAGAGGTCAAAAAGGGGAAAGTAATGTTGGTTATAGAGGGGTAAGGGTAACATGTTATCATTGGCTAGATGGGTTAGGTGAGTAGGTGAAATTATGTGAAGATAATGAGTCACTAGTGTAAAGGGTGGGAGATTGGTATGTGAATTAGGTAAATGGGGTAAGTAGGATTGGTGTGATTGGGTATGGTTTTGGGGTTAAGATGCAATTGGAGGTAATGAGGTCTTAAAAATGTTGTGTTTTTTTGGATATAGGCTAGGGACCAACTATGTATGTGACGAGTACCACCTCTATTGGTAGAGATGCGGTCAAGTGTGACTACGGAGGAGTGGGAGAACATGACTGATGTTGGATTGATTAGGATCTAACACTATAGGCATGTAGCTCAAGATCCTAGTTTGATGGTCGCACTCATTGATAGATGGGATTCAACAACCAACACTTTTAATTTATCGACGGATGAGATTACTATCACCCTAGAGGATGTATACAGGATGATGTGGCTACCGATTGTGGGTGAGTGATTGTATTCTATTTCATCAAAGACCCTTGTGGAGCCTATAGTGGCTATCTTTGGGGAGGTGATGGGAGATTTGAGGTACCATATCACAAGCCTTAGCTACAGAGAGATGTATGTAGCCCATCCTTAAGAGATGAGGTTGGTTATTTTGATGATGGAGGTAGTATGTTGTTTAACCCTACCAGATGCCGAGGTTCATAGAGTCCCATGAGAATTGATGGGAGTGCTCTAGGATATTGTGGAGGAACTAATCTATTTTGAATGGGCACTAGCATTCCAAGTGCAGCTGTATAAGGAGTTATGGGCCTATGGGAGGTTGTGACATATAATTTGTGTTACACTTTTCTTTTGCATTAATGGGCATATGAGCACATCATATGTGTACGTCTAGTTGGTTTTCCCTGACTTGATTGGTTTGGGGTGGCTTGCTCGGTTTGGCTAGAGACAATGGGTAGCACAAAGTGGCTAGGGCCATGCATGATGTTTCATATTATAGGCGGGTGCTTTAGAGGGATAATCTGGTGTTGATATTGTATGGAGGCCCTATGTTGGCTATCCCTCATATAAGGACATGGCGGAGGAGTTAGAGGAGTTACAACTGTCCATGTGGATATAGGGGCATCATGCTTTGGTGAGAACAAGATGATGCCTATAGATAGGCCGAGATGATAGTTTGGTCTCGCCATAGGACGTGCCGCCACCCTTCCCTTAGTATAGGAGAGATGACATGGAGAGACCTATGTCTCCACCATGAACAAGTGTGCCAGTCAGGAAGGAGGAGAAGGAAGTGAAAAGGTGGATCGATGATGCTAGGGTCACCGATAGATATAGGCAATGGTGAGTGATGCAGTATGAGCAGCACCACCGAGGCTAGGGAAGCCTGAATTAGCCACCATTACATTATAGAGGATACCTTGCCTTGGGTAGGTGAGGTAGTTGCCCTACGAAAAAGATTACAGTGTTACAGGGGCGATTACTAGGTCAAAGGCACATGTTTCCATTTTACAGAGCTCATGTTGTGGCCTCTACAGACCAATTTGCATAGGAATAGGTACCCGCATAAGGTGGTGATGGAGATGGGTGAAAGGTAGCCACCTTATAGGTGCAAGTAGCAGTAAGCGAGTTGTAGGGCCGATTGGCCACGACACGAAAGCTTAGGTTGTGGCCCTACAGGCCCTAGTTATAGCGTAAGGAACTGCCACAATCTTAGGGTTAGGGTCCCACACTATAAGTAGTAGTGACATGACAGGGTCTTTAGGTATAGGCAGGAGGACAGGGAGCTCACGTATAGGGTCCGAGGCCAGCTCTAGCAGGACAGAGCTCACATGTTTCTATGAGACCTATGACACCACCTTAGATGGTGCCGATGGCAAGGTTTAGGATTCCTAAACAAGGCACAATATTACCAGATCATCCTGACGACTACAGGGATAAATTCCCCTCTATCTATACCGAGTACATGGTACGAGAATGAAACGCAGTGAGAGGACTAGATCCCGCATTCATAGCTCGGGAGAGCACAAGGGCACCGAGAGCCCAGAGATAGGTTTATTGTGAGGTGATGAGTTCACAGGAGGCCGACCTAGTTAAGGGCAGAGAGGCTGGCTGACCAAGACCTATGATCGGTGGAGAGATGCTAGTAAAGTGGGAGACAGAGTTAGAGGGGAGGAGGAGATAGATGAGATAGGTATGGATATCAAGTGGCATGATGATTAGTCACCGGATATGGTTAGTGTATATTTTTGTATATACTAGCTGCGTGTCGATGATAGTGAGAATTTATATGAGGGTTTTGATATTTTATCCTATACCGGCCAATATGCCAAAGATGGTGAGGATGAATCTAAGTGTTTGGAGATACTTGTATGCATTTGTATTGGTGTATATTTGTATTAATACACAATCTTTAATTATTATAGATGATGAGATTTATGGTATGGATGATGTACTTTTATTTTAATTTCCATTGTTATTTGTGTATGGATGGAAACTAGGTGAATTAGGCATAGTGGAGTCGAGACCATGTAAGCATGATGGAGTTTAGGTCGATTATGCATGATGGAGCCTAGGTCAATTAGGCATGGTGGTTTCTAGGTCATGTAGGAATGGTGGATTTAGGTCGATTAAGCATGGTTTAGTTAGGTTAGTTAGGCATGCTTAGGTTATTGGTAGCATGTAAAAAATGAACAATGATGAATATGTATGTTATGGTGTAAATTTCTGAAATATTTGATATGATGGAAATGTGAAATGAGTAATGTATGATATGATGATGTGGTACGTATGTATGTTTGTATTAATTTCCAAGTGTTGTAGAAAATGGAAACTAACTAAGGTAGAATATGAATAGGAAAATGGGGAAAATAGGTTAGGGTAAAGAGTGGTTGAGCTAACCTCCAAGGGCCCCATGCCCTCTGATTTCTACCTACATAGCCCCAAAACAAAGTGGCCTTAGGTCTATGTAGTTCTTCCATAAGCTAGGAAAAATAAGATGAGGTATCAAATGGGTTAGTAGGTTTTAGGCATGATTGATGTTGGTGAAAGTGGAATCCCTAAAACAAAGGTATCGATGGTCTAGTCCTATAGAGGTTAATCAATAAGTAATGAAGAAGGTGAATTGTAAGAGGTGACAAAGAGCCACCTGATTGATAATAACCATAATGAGTCTACCATACCAAAGATTGGCTTATGAACATAAGACCCTAAATGCATTGATGATTGACTATGCTAAGGGTGAAGAAAGTCACATGATCACGAACTAGCATGTGTGTGAAAGTCCCTTGAGAAGGTAGAAAATTAGAGTTAAAAGGAGATGCGGTGAAAATGGTTAGTGTTTAGCATCACACAGTGTAAGACAACATGCCTACTTGGAAAGATACCTAAGATCAAAATAGGCAAGTCCGTGACAAAAAAATTATTATTTTCTTCTTTTTTGTTGTTTCGATAAAATGATCGATGCGAAGTCTATGTGGGATGTATATATTATCTACTTAAGGTTTTTGTGAAGTTGATTGATGCGAGAAAATTCTAAATGTTTTATTTTATTTTACAAGAATACTCCTCTTTGGATGAGAGACTTAGTACAATATGCCTAGCTTTGTATAGCTGTCCTCTTTGGTAACATGGTGATTTTCCTTCAAGACGATGTTGCCGACCTGGAAGGTTCGTTCATGGACACTTTTGATGTAGGCATGTTTGATACATTTTTGGTAGATTTGGAGATGATCAAGAGCATTAAGATGACATTCATAAAATAAATGAAGTTGTGCCAAGCAAAATACATGGAGAAAATCATCATCATTAAGCATCTCTTTGAGTGAAATACGAAGATATGGAATCTAGACTTCAAGAGGCAAGACAACCTATGTACCGTAGACCAAAGAAAAATGTGTGGCTGCAATTGAGGTATGAATACTTTGGTATGGTAAACCCATAAAGCAAACGGAATGTGTGTGTGCCAATCATTTCTAGTATCGTCAACAAACTTCACAAGAATTTTGTTCAAGGTTTTGTTGTTTCATTCATCTTTTCCATTTATTTGTGGGTATTAAGGTGAATAAACACTAATTTGAATTCCAAATGCGTCACAAAGTTTCTATAGGTTTTATTTTTGAATTGTTTACCATTATCAGTGATGAGGTGGTGAGGAACACCAAAGCGACAAATAATGTGATGGTTGATGAATTCACAAATTTTCTCAAATTTTGTAGAGATGAGGGGGATGGCTT
Source organism: Taxus wallichiana var. yunnanensis (assembly GCA_018340775.1). Taxonomy (NCBI): domain Eukaryota; kingdom Viridiplantae; phylum Streptophyta; class Pinopsida; order Cupressales; family Taxaceae; genus Taxus; species Taxus wallichiana. Next base: position 590,524,122 of record CM031239.1, on the reverse strand, counting down.
ATACCCATTTAGTGCAGTATTCAGTTTGGTAATAATCCATTAATGGCATTGTGAAGAATGAGGATTGATCTCTCCAATAAGATCTAAACCCCATTGAGAGAAAGGCCAAATATCTTGTGTGACTAGGTGTGTGATGAAGATTAGCATCCTGTTGGAATTTCACACAAATTTTGACATAATCAAAACAATCACGGTTAAGGGTGGGCCAATAATAGCTTAGGCGAAGGATGCGTTTGGTGAAAACCAACCCACTAAAATGACCCCCACAAATTTTGTCATGAAATTCCTTGATGGTGTAGGGAATTTCAAAACTTGTAAGGCATCACAAGAGGATACCGTCAAATCAATGTTTATAAAGAAGGCCACCCATGATGACATAGTGAGAGAAACTTTTGAGAAAGGCATGTTTCCCATTGCATGAGTAAGGTTAGGAGGTATAATTGAAAAGGAAAGGTAATCTGTAAACTTCTTATACCAAAGGTCACGTGGGTCAGGGTTTAATGGTTTCGACGAGGATAACGTCTCAAATAGATAGGAATGTGATTGCAGTCTTTGATTGTGAAAATATTTTCAAGTCGAAATGCGAAAGGTGAATCGAGAAGAAAGGCGAGGCCATGGTATCGACAAATTTTTTAGTGGAACATGGATTGGTTTGAAGCTCATAATAGTATAAGGTAGTCAAAAAGTATGTCCACATGATGTTTATAATTTTGAAGTATTTCGTTATGACACCGGTATATACCCTTGACTTTATTTACCATCGCTTAAGAGTCGGTGAAGATATTGACTGATTTAACATCTAGGGTGATGGTGATTTAGAGACCTAATACGAGTGCTTCATATTCAACAATATTATTAGTACAATCGAAATATAGTTTGAAAGATAGTGGCATAGGTTCACCATCAAGAGGAATGAAGATAACACTTACACCACCCCCATGCTGAAATTTAGAACCATTGAAGAATAAGGTCATTTGGTAAATAGTATCGTCCAAAGAGAGGGTAGCAATGGATTCATCTGGGAAATAAAAGTTAGAGGATTGATTTCCGGAGAGGGGTGCGTTTGTAAGTTGGTCAGTGATAGTTTTACCTTTGATAGATTTTTGATGGATGAATTTGAGGTCAAGGTCTGCGAGAAGCATTAGCCAATGTGAAGCACGTTGATTTTGGTAGGGCTTGGCATACATGTAATGTAAGGGGTCAATATTGGTGATGACAAAGGTTTTGTGATTGAGTAGGTTATGATGAAGTTTAGTGGCAACAAAAACTAATGCTAAGAAGATTTTTTCACCATGGGTGTATCTGGTCTCATAGTCCAAAAGGGTACGGCTTATGTAATAAACCGATTTCTCCTAATGTTAATCATCGCAATGGGTGAGCATGACCTCCAAGGAATGATTTGTAGTAGAAACATAAAGGTAAAATTGTTGGTTATCCTTGGGAGGAATGAGTATAGGTGGTTAGAGAAGGTACTATTTTAAGTCCTCAAAGGCTTTGTGGCATTCATCATCCCATTTGAAAGAGACATCCTTTTTGAGGAGATGATGAAATGGGTGGAATCGGTCAGAAAGATGTGAAAAAAATGATGAATAGATTACAACTTACCTTACAAACTATGAAGTTGGCGAATATTAGTAGGTGGAGGAATTTTGAGAACAGTCTTGATTTTAGTGGGATCGACTTCTATTCCATGCAAAGAAAGATAAAACTGAGGATATTTTCTGAGAGAACAATGAAGACACACTTCTTTGGTTAAAGGTGAACACAATATTTGATGAGATGGTCAAAAATGACCTTCAAGACTGTAAGGTATTCAACCTAATGTTTTGATTTGGAAAGAAGGTCATCTACGTAATCTTCCAATATACGATGCATGATGTCATGGAAGATATAATTCATAGCCTTCTGATATGTAGCACTAGTGTTTTTAAGGCCAAAGGGCATGAATCGATAGCAAAAGGTTCCCCAAGGAGTGATGAAGGTGGTTTTATGTTGATCTTCCAAGGTGAGTAATATTTGTTTATAACCTGAGAAACCGTCCATGAGTGATAGCATCTCATGGCCAATGGTAAGATCAATTAGTTGGTCAATACTAGGTAGAGGAAAGTCGTCTTTGGGGAAAGATAAATTAAGGTTATGGAAATCCATGCATATGTGGATTCCTCCTATTTCTTTCATGACAGAACGATGTTAGAGATCCATTAGGGATAATCGATGGGTAGGATGAAGGAAACCGAGAGAAGGTGTTGAATTTCTTCTTTAATAAGAAGGGAAATGTAAGGATGCATTTTTCTCATCTTCTTATTTATGGGTTTGGCTTCAGGAATATTTACAATATTGTGGAGCATAATGTTTGGGTCAATACCAGGCATATCACCGTAGGACCAAGTAAAGGCGTTACTATAATCCCTAAGAAAAGAATTGAAATCTTCATATTCAACAACATCTAAAGATTGACCAATCTTTAGAATGTGCGGGTCATCCTAAGTGTTAATATGGATGTAACATTCCCATTTTAAGACTTTAGAAACAAGAGAAAAAAAAAATTGGGTAATGTTCTCTGGTCTAAATACGTAATTTAGAACACACATTCCAAAAACAACCATTCTTATAACAGATAACCATATGCAGTTGTAATGACTTGGTAACTACCGATCTATTCATTTCATGACTCGATAAACTACCTATCTATTCATGTTTAACACTAAGTATTGGATAATTTTCTATATACTACATATACTTGGTTCTCTTACCCTGATTCTGGTATTGAGTGATCTATCTAAGGAACCTAACCGAATAGTTATTACGATATTCATCTACATCACAATCCTTAGACTAGGTGACAGGACAATGCAACCAGCAACTTGCGATACTTTGGCCAAATATTTTAACATAATGTTCATATTACTTATTCCTTGAAGGCAAACTCATCAATCCAGAATACATCCTTCACCCCACTCTATTATTATCTAGAATGTCCTCTCTCGACTTTCAAGTCCCTCTTATACCATGGTTTATCCCTAGTTCTAGTTAACATCGTAGGTTATGATAGGAAGGAGCTCACAAAGAATTAGGATATATTGGCATACTGGGTCAACCTAGGTCAACCCCATGTGCCAAGATACCCTATGTCTTAGATGACTACTTTGTATCGTAACTACGCTACTACCCAGTCCTAGAGAGAAACTAAGTTCAAGTCTAAAAGTGTGTAGATCTAGATGATCAATGCAGAAGGGTGTTGCCACATGTCAACTACAGTGTTGTATCCTTGAGAAGATCCTAATATTCTCGAAGTTACAACTCTGTAGTCAGCGTGTTCCAGCATACTACAGACAACTTCATCGAGATATAAATACCCTTAGGAGATTATTAAAGTTAAATTAATTTGGATTCCTATAGGTAGATTTTAGCAACCCTACCCAGACTCTAATCCAACTCTCCCTAAGTTCCTTTCCAAATTAGGTTCCATTAACCCTTGAAGATCTTCCTTAAATTTAAGGTTGCTTTCAATGTTCATTAACGTTGGCTAAACAAACAACCACCAAGAAACAAGGACAACAACCTCTTAAGTTTCATTCAATGTGATTTAACTATTCAAGGAAGTGTAACAACCACCGAGGTTGTAACTTGGTAGACTTTATTAAATGAAGTCTAATGATTGTATTCATATCTCCCTTTTTGCTTATTTATTTAATAAGAGAGGAAGAGTCTTCCTCTTAAGTTCTAGGGTTTAACACGCCCTTTATGTTCCCTACAAAGTTCATAGTTGTCATTGTAAGTTCGTCACATGTTACCTTAATAATATGAATTGTTTAGATAAGAACATTGATTATCTACAACTTATTTAGTTGCTTCACATTTAAGGAAAATACTCTAATTCCCTTTTTCCTACTTATCCAAGAACACTCATCAAAACATATAATTAGCATGAAGAACATCAACAGAATAGGATTCCATTTCTTTTGCAAAAGTACAAGATAATTTACATAATCCATGCAAGTAAATTCTCATTCTACATTTCCTTTTCAAAGCTTATACATTTACAACTTATGCATTATAGACATACTGCATGACAACAACCTTCATTCAAAAGAGAATAACTTTTCTTTTTCAATACAACTTAAGAACTGTCAGAATTCTTCTCAAGAATCAACTTAGATCATCCAATGCAACATATAAGTTTTTTCCTTCTTTTATCACTTACAAAGTCCATCTGCAAAAATTGCTAGCACGGGTCAGTTCAATGAATTGAGCATGATAAGCACTAATCCTTAAAATGAAGTGCATTCCACTAATTGTTCCAATAAAAACAACCTTGCTTTAATGAACAACAAGTGATTCATACTCCCGAGCATAAGTAATATCAATAAAAAGAAGAGAAAACTAAAAAGTTTTAAAAAATAAGAACACAATATAATCTATAATACTTGTATTATAAATTAAAGTATAATTGATTCCATCAATTATCTTTACCAAACAACAAAACATAACATATCATTGTTTCCAATCTACCAAATATAATACAACTCATATCTTTACTATAAGATACAGAAGTGTTTACAACATATTCCCTCTTGGATGTTTCATCTCACTTTCAAGTAAGGAAGAAGAGAAAGCATTCCATTTGCCAAGGTACATAACCATCAACAAAGCTGAAATAGTGTATATCATGATTTAAATTGTTCCTTTAAAGTAACTCTACTTTAAAATTTAACAATTTAAGGTATTCATCAAAACAGATCCATATGAAAGAAATCCAAGAAGAAGTGATGGATTAATAGTCAACAACAAGCTACAATTTCTTTTTCCAACCTAACTTCAATCTCATTCCACTTCATTTCAGTCAAATGAAAAGTATACAAGACTAATAAACACTGATTTTCTTTTCCAATAAGAATAAAAATCAGGAGGTTCCAACAAAAGAACTTAACCCAACTGTACTAGAAAAGGATACCTAACGGATCTGATCCCAATTTAATCTTTTCTTTACAACTTAATTAAATAGTTTTACCTCCTCTCATGCATACCGTTTAAGCTCTTGCAATAGTTCCAAAGATAGAGAACAAGATCAACTTAAAGGAAAAGAAAACTAATTGCTACTTTCCCTTCCAAATCTTCACATTATAATGCCTGGATTATGCCATCCATTGAAACATTGTAATAATGAAGTTCATACACAACCCGCAATCAATTTTGAATCGCAATCAATCTTCCAAGACATAACATACATTTATTGGACCCAATAAGAGGTAAGAATCTGAGAAGTTGCTAACACTCAAGCCTTCCCAATAGTTTAGGCAAAGTAGAACCGTCTCAACGGTATGCCAACTCATCAATACAAGAACTACAGATTGGGTTTCCAACAAAAGACAAGATCAAACATAAAAAATAATACGTACAGTCCAAGACTCAATTACAATTCCGAGCACAATGCAAAGCATAAACACCATCGAAGAATCAAGACCATTCAAATACATGTAACCAAGTTAGGGTAACAACATGTTCCTTCAATAGTTTATAAAATAATCAAAAGACTATAATATCTGAATCAACACAACGTTCAGGTTACCATTTCAATTTATAAACACCAAGTAACAAACTGATTGTATAGTGATGCATCTCAATATCACAATCACAAATCCCTAAATACACCAGTAGCATAAAGCTAGATCCAGTAAGAAGAAACTTCTTATTAAACAGTTCATTCTATGAACAACTAGCTCCCATTTTCAGTTAAAAACATTTCAAATCCAGCTTCCCATACTGAATGTAAGATACTTAACAGAGTTCGGTCCAAATGACTACAAAACATGAAAACTAGGTTCATAACAAACCTATAGTAACAACTAAATAGTCACAAGATATAGTTCACAAGCACCATGCCTTAAGCGGATTTGAACACGGACAAATTATCAAAGATAAAAAACCCGAGTTTCAAGTTCGATAATGTTCCAAAAACAATCAAGTTTGCACAGGATGAAACCCCAAACTAAACCATATACTATCTTATCCACAGTGCCTGCAAATTTCAATAACAGTCAATGCTTTTCGCAAGAAGAAATACAAAACTAAACCATATATGGTTTTACCCGTGCACACAAACTTTGCAACAGTCAAAGTTTCCACAAGGTGATACAAACAAGCCATTTATGGATTTATTCACAATCCAAATAACCATGAAATAAAATGCTAACATCATAGAGAAAATAATCTCTACAATGGTTCCATCCACCGAAACAAGTTTCCAATCAAATAGCTCGAACTAGTTTGTGAGTTTCCATAAGTACTAGAGTTTCTTACCAGCTCGGGTATATAAAACACAACAATTTGCAACACTAAACTCAACAAATACAGATAAATATCTATAACAATTAAATACCACAAAAGAAGTCAAAACCAACAACAATTTCAAACCACTGAATAAGTAAACATTGTTACCATTTTTGTTTACGTATACGTGGTTCCTTTATGAAAAGGCAGTGCAAAGTAAGATTTCAATAGAATCATGTAACACATAGATTCAAAAACATAGAATATAAGTTTTTACAAAACCCATCTATCAATTTACCAGATTAAGCATGAATGCACATAACTCATCAGAGAAAAGTTTTTTTAATGAAAACACTTAGAGGAAAGCAAGAGATTTTAATAGTTAGGGCCTATCATGCCTGATAGTGTCGCTATAAAATCGAAGAAGACCTCTAGCTGAGCTCACTTCTTCCCTTCTTCTCCACGAAAGATCAAACAACAAAATACTTCTTCCACAATGCCTCATATACTCTCCACAAAACAAAAATAGATTTGAAACCTCCAAAATAGCCATGCAGTGTAGTTTAAACTAGCTTGTTCGAAAAACTAGAGTGCATGAAGAGAGAAAAATAGGAGAGCATGCAAAATGAAATAACCAAACAAAAATCCATTGGCATGCCTTCCAAAGTGGTTCGGCTCGTGAAACTAAGTTCATTAATTTCATTAACTCCATATCTCCCACCCAATCTCCCTTGCCACCACTTGCCAAGTCTAGCAAGTTCCAAATCAAAAATTACATGTGTTTCCATCTCTAGTGATACTGCCACCTAGGCCTCCGCCAACCAAACTAGCCCCTACCAAAGTTGGTAGTCCCTCATGTCCTTTCATCCTTATCAACAACATTAATGCCTTAGGAACCATCACCCAATACTTGCACCCCCCCCCCTTAGGTTCCCCTTCATGCCTTTAGTTTAGGGTAGATTACAGGTTTAGGTTAGATCTTAGGTAGAATTAAGGTTTATACCTTAGGATATAACACTAAACACTAACCCATAACATAGGTCCTTAGTAATTAGGCTAGATAACTCCACATAGGTAAGTAATAAAAAATACAATAGCTTTTAGAAACTAGGTTAGATCACTGAATAACCTTGTAGTGTTAGGTTCTAGTTTTAATACCTAGCAACCCTTCTAACTCTTTAGTACCAGTTTAGGTTAGAAATATAATTGTATCAAGTAACATAGCTTAGGTAGGAAATACTTCCACCTAGCTTAGGATTTTGTAATTCAATCCTCAATAGGGTCCTGGGTATCCCTTATGTCATGTACAGGTTGCATGCCTATTTTATCAACAATGACCTGTCTTGGTCGATCTTCAAAGACCCAAGCCAAACAACCTAGTGAATGGAAGTATGTTCACACAGAAATCAAAGAACTTGCAACAAAAAGTTCAATCCAACATGTACCTTAACACATGGAATGTCGATTTTACCATTCATTCAATAGAGTAGTTTTAAAACATTCCTTGGATCACTGAAATTGATCCAAGGATGAGTCGGATAAAAAGACAAGTTTACAACTCTTAAACCAAATTCCAAATCACCTTCCGAAGTGAAAAATGGATTCAGAGAAGTCATACCAATTTTATCAAATGATCTTGAGAGTATAAAAGACGTGTCCATATCAAGCATGATTTCCAATAATCGAAGCATATATCCATATAAGTAAAATCTTATATCAACACTTGAATACTAAGGAGGAAAATAACATTAGTCAAGGGTGCTACAATGGATTTCAATGGTTGACTCATTCAACATGGTTTATGTCTCAAAAGTAAATGACCGGTGCATCTAAGAATCTTTCACACCAAGGTAGGTGAAGATAGACTAATCATCCTGACATTGAATGGCGTTAATGGATGGTGTATCATCATTGATCATGTCAAGATATAGGAAGGGAAGAGAAGAGGGAGTGATCCAGAGGACATTATAGAGGAAAAAAGTTCCCTAAAACTCCTAGGATCGGTAAAGTGTAGAAATTGACTTTGAGAGCTTTCCGACAACTATTTGAATGTCGAAAACGGATTTCATATGCACATTTGGTGGTTGGTCAAAATTGGAGTCAACATTAGGTGGGACCAAGTCAACTAGTGAGTCACGAAGTAGTGGAAAGTTTGATCGTGTGAAGATGATGTATTCAAGTTTGTACCTCCGGTCTTCATCATTTGACATTGTCTTCATCATTGTACATAGTCAACAAAAATAAAATTTTCCACATGGTGGGTGCTCAGGCCACCACGTGGCCTGCCACCATTTACTAGAATAGTCAACTCAAGTGATTTTTACTTTACTCTAAAGGTTGTCTATTTTAGCAATTTTGAGTTGAAACTAAGTTGTGTGGGGAGTTATGTATTGATTTAATCATCTATTTGTATAGAAAGTGGTGTTTCGCAGTGAGTTACTTCTACAACTCGGCGGGTCATTTATTTTGGTTGGGATTTAATATAGTATTTAAACTATATTATAATCTTAAATTTTTAATGGTGAAACATTTTCCATGGCTCAAAGCCACGTTCCAAGTTTATTATCAAAGCCTATTTAAATCCCATTCTATCTTCATTCCACCATAAAGTGGGATAAAATATTATCCCCAAACCATCGGCAAAGGTTTTTGCATCGATATGGATGCATAGAGGGAGGCATAAGGCTTAGGTAAAGTGAATGGCATGAGTTGTGGGCTTGGCAGGGGTCAACATGGATAAGCGCAGAGGGGACACGTGGGCAGGTCAAGCCATAGCAAATGGGGAGGTCGTTTAAATGTCCAAGCAAAACCAACGTGCACCACCGTGACTTAAACCCAACCTCGGCTTAGAAAGTGGAGCGGCCTCACCATCCCACCTATATAGGTGGTTGGGATATGGTTGGCATGATAAGGGATATAGCCTAATTTTTGGGTCACATTTGGCTATAAAAGCCACTCCCTCCCACTCCATTACACGAAGCCCTCTTGAAAGGCACTCTAATACACACAAGCTCATTTCAGATTTCTTTGATCTACTCTGAGCCATGGCCGAGGAATAGAAAAATAATGCAAGGAGATAGAATCTATAAAAGAGTTTGAAGGTTATATGTTATGGGCCTTAATGAAATATGAAGGCTCACATTGTGTGGAGGAAAATATATAAGTCCTGTATTATTTATTGTAGGCATTATTATGTTATTTAAGACCTAAATTATATATAGTATTATTATTTTGAAATACCTATATTTTAATATAGGTATATGTTTCGAGAAAAGGCCTATCATAGGCGTAAATTATGTAAGACCTAATATAGGCATTATTGTTATTATTATTTATTTAATCCTATTGTAATAGGTGAAAGGTTAATATGAAGCTCCACTCTCTCTCTCGTGTGTAAAGTTTTACTCAGAGCCCAAGATGTGGCAAACAACCGGTGAAGTTCGAACATGAGCACGATAATTGTTAATGGAGATATATTAGAGAGATAATTGTTATCTCTGAATCAAAACACCCTATGGTTTGCACAAGTGTGTGTTCTTGAGCTCACGGTGTGATTGGATAACATGGGAACTATCTCCAAGTTGTGGGACTTGCTTCTTGAGATAGACCTCCAAAGAAATTCAGTTCTTGCTCCTAAATTACCTACCACAATCTACTCTAATGCAAGAAAAACTATCTATCCTAATCTAAATTTCCAAGGGACTAAGGAGAGAGTGCATGAAAACAAATCCTACACTAAAGCGGTGATACACCAAAAAGGATAGTGTGAGAGTAGTCTTCCAATGTTTCAAAAGTAGAAGAAAAATGCAAACTATAAAGGGTGATAACAATTCTCCACAACCTAGCAACTGCATTCACAATAATATTTCATGCACACACAATGATAATGGATCCCTAAAATAGCATAGGATAGACACAATATATATGCAATGAGATTGAAATGGAAAGAGGAATGCAAACAAACACAACAGGGGAAGATATATCCACAAACTTGCATCTATTGCTTCATAAATATGCACAGTTCAATCTATTACAAGATAAGGGCCTGGATCACCATGCAAGGATTCCACTACAAGGGCCTACAACACATTTTCTTCACAAATAAATTTTGACGGAGTTTTGCCACTTAAAAACTATATCCCTTTATAATGAGCCCAACACTCTAATTTATAGAATTTTGAGAAGAGAGAGAGGGACAAAATGAGAATCCCAAAATCTATCCTTCAACCACTTGCAAGATGTAGTAAATGAAGTGAAATGATGTTTTTTTCTTGCAAAAGGCCCCTCATACTATCCCATAACTTGCAGCATTGAGAAATGGCAGCCCATGCTTCATTGAATGCATTCCAACTACCAAATAAAATCATTGTCCTGGCACGTTTTCCGCAAAATCACCATCAATTCCTCACCAAATTTTTGATTTCTTGATTTTTTGCATCGAGCTTGGAAATAAAATTCCAACAAGATACTATTTTTTGCATTTTCATTGAGAAATGCAAAATTTATGGCCTTTTGAGTGCGGACAGCTATTTTGGGTCTATCGAGGCATTTCTATCATTTAACGGGACTGAACATTTACTTTACTAGAGCTGAATATGTTTATTTTATTTTTATATATTTAAATTTCGTGCTCATTCCGAGAAATTCAATTTTATTGAAATTTGGAGGCCGGGGTCAAAAGTTATGGCCATTTGAAGTTCGGGATCTAATTTTTAGTGTTTTCCCTTGCATGCGGCTATATCGGGTATTTTGGGTCCTGGTGTCCTGGATGTCCCTTGTGTGACTTGGGCTAAAACCTCCACTTCACCCACATCACACTTGACCCACCTTGTAAATCAGAAAATCGGCCTTTTGGGGAACTCATGTCCCGCGTGTACTTATTGACCGGGTCATGAGGGCCTTTGACTCTCGCTTTACTCGCATCTCTTTTTTAGTCGACTATTTCAGCCTTTTAGAGCCACGCATACACATGTCCCAGCTATCCCATGGATCATGTGGGACATAAATTTTTTAATTTGCCAATTTTCTCTTAGACTGCGGCCTTTTTAGCTTTTCGGGTCCCGAGCGTCCCGCGTGTACCTATACGGTCTAGGCCCAAAAATTTGACTTTTTGATTTGCATGTAAATCGCCATAACGGCTCTATGGGTCCCACGTGTCCCAATGTCCCTCGGACCGCACAAGACAAAAATTTCTGATTTCACCACACAACAAAGGAATGTGGCCATTTCATGTTTTTGGGTCCCAATTGTCTCGCAAGTGCGTACCTCTAGGCCCAAAAACCCGACTTACCCATAATACACATCTGAAGCCAATTTTTGGATTTTCTCAAATTTTTCTAACTCCTTGAATTTTTTCCTTGGATGGAGGAGTTAGAAAAGAGCCAAAGGGAGCTCCAAAACCTAAATTTTTCCCTTGAGCCATTTGAACCTGCTTGAGCCTGAAGAATCATGTAAGTTATCCAATTCAGCTTGAGGGGTAAATTTGGGATAACAATAAAACCTATATCAAATAGGAAATTTCATCATCTTCGTTGATGACCAATTATTAATATAGGAAAAGTGGAGATAAGGTTTATTAAGCCACAACTTTAGGGTACCGAATGTCTAGAAGACCATTTGGGGAACCAAAGCGTGTTGTATTATCATCTGGAAGATCGATCGGGGATCTACATGGCATTGTACCAGAAGGAGAATGCTTAGCACCATGCAACAGAGAGTGTAAAGGTATTCACGAGATAGAATACATGATCGAATCTACCAGATAACTACTTGGTATAAGGATTTTTGTTCTTATGTATTCAGATTATCATGATAGATTGTATTATTTTTGACATTGAAGTTGATAATATAATGGTTCTATTAATGAACCAAGAGACATAGGCATTATTTCAAACTCATTATCAACCTATTTTGCAAGTATGATTATATTCTTGTTTTGGTTTTAAGTTGATTTTTATGAGGTGATTTTGGAAAATAATTTAATGCCTATAGGGGTCCGAGATCAAGGTAGATAAAAACTTTATCATTTTTGGATTAGGGAGCCTCACCATCACGTTGATAAGTCATCGGTCCCAAGGAAATGGTGTTAACAAAAAAGTTAGGATGAATAAATTCGGGATCTATAGACTCTTTGGGTGAAGGTGGTGACGTTGGAGAATGGGGTGGAGAATGTTTGTCATCCTTGATTAAGTCGATGTGGGCCTTCTTGGAAGATTGTTTGGAAAATCCAATACCACTATGGTCTTTGTGTTTATGTGTGGTACATGGGATGACAGTATCACGGCCCTCTTCGTAGAACCCAAAGCCAAAGCTTTTCCATGAAAAACGGTGAAGGAAAGTGTGGGAAAAGTGGTGGTTGGTGAGAGATTGGAGGTTAGATGAAAATGGTCATGTTTGGGAAGGGGGCTCGGTGAATAGGTGGAAGTGTCAATTCCCCCATACATTAAGTTGGTGTGAAGGTGGGGAGGACTGTAAGGGAAGACCTCACCTATGCAATGGTCATAATGAGGATGTTGGCATAGGTTACCATACTCTTGTGGAGTAAGGAATGTGTTTATGTTGTACAAACGGTATTCCCCTAGAGTGAGGCGTTGAAAAACACCTTCTAAGGGATCGGTATTGGATATGTGTGTATCTAGAATAGATGAAGTGCTATGCAATTGGGATGAAGAAGGATGAGTTGGTCTAGAACTACACAAAGTTAGCGGATGGGTCAACTACAAAGGCTACGATAGTAGTGGGTATATAAGAGGTAGGTGCAGGTGAGGTAGCGGTAACATCGATGGTCAGGAATTTGGGTGAAGGAGAAGTGGTGGCAATGGTAGATGCCTTAACTGGTATGAGGACATCATTAGGTCAGTACAACATGTTGCAAGTTTTAAATGGAAAAGGGTCAGCTGGGATGGTATAGTTATGTCCTTCATGTTCAAATTTTACATAGTAATGTAAATTTGAAGGAACACAACCCATGAAATGGATCCAAGGTCAGCCAAGCAACAAGTTATATTGGAATTCCCCTTCTAAAATGTAGAATAATTCTAGCACAATATGGGGGCCCACACGAACGTGAAGAATAATGGTGCCAAGGGTGGAAGTGATGGCATCATTGAAGGAGTGCAACATAACTAAGTTATTATACATGTAATTTGAAGGGATGCACATTTGATTGTATGTGTGGGAGGAGATGACATTGATGTTAGCACCGCCATCGATCATAATGCGTTGAATGTAAATATTATCGATATAGACAGAGATAAAAATAGCGGGATTAGGGTCATCCGATTGGAGAGGTACAGTCTCCTCATCGTAAAAATATGAGGGTGGTCACTTGATGAGTGGGAGTGGGGAAGAAGAAGGATATGATTTGGTAAGAGAGGCCATGTGGTGAGGGGTGACGATGGAGGCTACTAGTGTGGGGTTGTTAGGTAAAACCTTGATGGATTGGAAAACTACCATGAGGGATTGTCGATAAGATTCAAAGGTTTGGATGAGATCATACAAAGAAATGTTTAGAGGGGATTGGTGTAATTATTTTATCATTGTACGATGGGTGACCCTATCAGAAATAGGGTATGTGGGTCCTTGAATGGTGATTTTGGGTGTGGGTGTAGATGGTATGTTAGGCACAAGATTAGCGGATGGGCTGGTTACTTTTTATTTTCCTTTTTCTTTTTAGGTGTGAGTGGTCACTTGGATCATGTTAATCTGAGGAAAAGAGGTGGATGGAGAAGGTATATCATGATTATTATAATGGTATGATGGATTAAAATCTAATGCAAGGTAAGAAACTTGCAAAATGAGTAGGGTGCATTGGCATTTTGGTGGAGCTTTGGAAATATCTCTTATGCGAACCATGTTGATCTTGAGTTTTGGAGGTGGATAAAGGGTTGTGGAGCTGGTGAAGTGGGCCACTAAATAAGTAGTGGGTGAGGATGTATGGTGACAGAAGATGAAATAGGGTTCTCATCAAGAGGATCATTGTCATCAAAATTTGCTTCAAAGAAGCATAATTAGAGGAGAGAGCAGTTTTTGAGAGCCTTACACCTTCTAAATTTAAGATCCAAGCAAGGTTCTATGTACACGCTTCTAGAGAACCATACCAATAGAAAAACTCTTGGCTATGACTTTTTTTGATGAAGAAGGTGCATATCCATGAACCAGAAAGATGTTATCTTGGGCACTCGAGTCTTATGTTGATGAACCTGAGTTTGAAGTAAGTCGGGAGCGTTGATGAAGGTTCCAGAGATGAAAGGATTAAATCCCTTGGTGAATGCTCAACAATTATAAGATGATAAATTCTATAATGCACTCAACAAATTTTCAATTGAGATTGAGTCGAGACTGTTCGGAAAAAATGATAGAGTGAGATTCTTGGAGGAAGAATTGAGAAGAAAAAGGAGGATTGCATTGAAAATATCAAATACTTGAATCAAGAAGAACTAAACTACACGCAATTGAGGTGTGAATTGAAGGAATAAAAGGTGTTGGTGTGTGGAATACACAAGAAAATTTAAATGATTACGAGATGATACTATTTTGAAGCATCCCGACCTAGTGCCACCTAAGAAAAAATATGAATCAACCTTAAAATTCCTAGAGGACTTAACTCGCATCCTTGCGATGGAAAGATGACCACTCACTTTAGAATCTATAGAAGATCCATTGGCATGCCAATAAAAGGAAGATAATCTAAATATTTTTGAAATCATTGCTTGATATACCAAAATCCTTACAGAGATAAAGGTCGATGCGCAAGTTGCTAAAGTTGCATATGAAAATTGCGTTGATAGAGATAGAGTGGCAAGCATCTTGGTCGCTACACATGAAACAAAACTCAAGGAGTTTCAAGAGAAGAATAAGGGGAACAAATCAGAAAGGGATAAAATCCTGGCCAAGGTAGAAAATAAGTTAGAAGCTATCGAGACCTTGTGAGGCTCAATCAAAAGCCACTAAAGGAATTATACACCCAAATCACCCACAGGATGGATGCACTTGATGACTTGGAAAAAAAATTGGAGAGTATTGTTGAGACAATTAGTGCCAAAGGGGAGGACTTAAGTTTTGAGGAGGTAAGCGCCCTAGTCAAAGACCTTTGTTAGCAAGTGCAGAGCGAGGGCTATGCCTAGGAAAACCTAGAGGTAGCACACAAGAAAAGCGTGACCCATCTAGCATGTGGAGTGGATAGCATGTCAACTTGGCGAAGTAGTATGGTCAAAAGGAATATTCCATGCATGTGATGGAAGGATCCAAAAATACATCATTGCAAAGAGTGGAGAGCTTGGATCAAAGGAAGCATGCTCCATTGGAGGACCACATGGAAACTTGGCAACCGATATGTTATCTTAAGAAGGCATGGTGGTGGAGACTAAAGCTATATATAGAGATTCTCGGGTAGAAGAAAAGGGACACAAAGAGTGGCATCATATAGTGTTGGATAAGCGAAGCTCTAAGAGAAAATGAAGGATCCTTTTGGTTTGGATTAGAGAACCATAGGAGTGATGGCATATTTAGAGGGATGGTTTTGTAAAAATGTAATGTGCAAAGTATAGTTCAGCTCCTAATGCATGAATCTGATCTACATTGTTATATTGGCATGTTATGGCCTTAATGAATGTAATGTGGTTATTGAACTTGTTAACATGAATATAAGGTTTGTTCTAAAGTATATATGTTGTTCATGGGCATAAACCCTAGTTCATTTCCTTTCTATCATGAATTAGATTCACATTATGTTTTTGAATACTTCTCTTTTGTTATCTGAATGGATGCATTGGTATAATAACTCATCCTAAGTTCTCTGGATGAATTCTTGGTTCTTTTCTTTTCTACATCTAAATATATCATAAATGATGTATTCTCACAAAACTCAAACAAAAGGAGGGGCTCTGCAATGCATGTGCATGCCTCGGGTGAGTGTCCAACGCCTACTGCGTGATAGGTTGGTGTTTATGGGATTAGACTATTGTTCTAAGGGTATAAAAATGACTACATCTTGGTTCCATTATCGGGACCTCTTTTCAAAGTTATTATGAGAAATGATATACATTTTGGTTCCTATGATGTGTGATGACAGAACTTGACCTTGGAAAGTATTCGAAGCATGGTTTAAAATCACAGAGGATGAGTTTTCTCAAAGGTTTAGTACCAGACCTAAGTTTTATGCATGTAGATGGGTAGAAGAGCATCTGTATCATGAGTTGTATGAGACCTTCTTTTGTTGTTTTCTAGTAGAACTATATGAATGGATTTCAACATATGCATCCAGATTGATGGTACTATAGATCACGTGTATGGACCCAAGATGATTACCAGAGGTTATAGGATGCAGATCTAACTTGGACGCATGTTGTTGATCACTAGTGGAAAGGAGTCCTGACTAGTTATACTCTAGAATATGCCATTTCTACGTATTCTTTCCTAGAGGTTGTTGAGTTTGAGTTTTTGAGGGAGCCCAAAGGATCATTTTTACGTGTTATCCCTTTGGATATGAATATCTTGGTCATTACCCTAAGTTTAGAAGAATTCCCTATGGCCGGATAAGCTTCTCTGAGCGTTGGGTGAGGAAGCTAGGGTGGTGGAAGATGGTGGACATTGCGGCTAAAATGAAAGGGAAGAGAGATAACTCAAATATAGTGAATCTCGTGAAAGGGAGATGGCTAGACAATGTGAGGTTACATGTGTGATGGATCTATGGAGGTAGATGTTGCGGGAAGGAGTTGAGGTTCACGTAGAGGACGTGGAACCTAAGTAGTCTATACCACCCCATCTTGGTAAGTGCAGGATAGAATCCCCTTTAGCTTTTGAAGAGATTTTGTGACATGGAGAAAGGAGAGTCATCGGCATGCATCTAAACCCACCTAGTGACCAACCCCTTACACTTGGTTTTCCATATCAAGGAATAAGTATTGTTAATCCAGTTAGTATTGGTGGAAGTAACCGATCTATGCCTAGGAGATATAATTTCTTATTTGGGACATCCATGGCTACACAAACCATTCCCGTATTTGGAGGAATTTTCATACAAGGTGCAAATACAAAGGTTTAGGTATCATGTTCTGGAAGTGGCACAACACACACAATCGGTAGCGGGAAAATATCATGAACCATTGGCACGTAGTTCAAGTGGGACATTGGGAACACTAGGCGTAACCACTTCATGCCATTTTTTGGCTACAAGAGGTGGATCTGGTGGTATAGGATCTAGATGACCTCGTGGACCTAACAAACCTTGGGATCTAGTGGGTCAGGAGGACTAGGACTAGGTGGATTTATTGGGTCTTGTGGAGGAGGAAACATCAGAGGGAACCAAGGCTCTGGATCAGGAGGAAAGGGCCACAACCACCTCCACAAGTATTCTTTGAGATGTCTTTGCACTTACTAGACTACATGGGCATTGAGGATGTTGTAGAGCATGTCCACAAGTGTGAATTACTATGGCGTGAAAAGAGATCACTACCCCGGAGTGAAAGTCAAGTCAATTTGCAATGATGTTACAAGGGCACATGTATAGTTGGTATCAAAGTATGACCCCCATCAAACATGGTGGTAGACTACACTACATTGAAGAATACCTTCCTAGTAGAGTTCCATATCCCTAAATTTGAGTAGAAGAGCATCAATGCTCTGAAGGAGATCTAGCAAGGAATGGTAGAGAGTGTGCGAGGAGTATGACGTGTGGTTTAAGACTCTCTTGTCAAAACTATCCTATGATATTCACCCTTCTCAACATGTGCAATGGTTTTTGGAGGATTGATAACACTTTTTAGAAGGGCGTTGTCACACAAGACTTTCACACACCTGCGCGAGGCCTTGGAAGATTCCCCGAGGACTAAGGCTATTGGGATCATTTATACTGGTGTTAGCCCTTTCTTGGAGGCTCAAATTGCTGTAATGGCTAAGCAGTTTGAGAAGTTGTATGCAAATTCAATGCATGAGGTTCTTAGTGGTATTTTGTGCACAAACTATGAAGTGGAAGGGCATGCAAAGGATAATTTCTTTAGAATTTGGTACGCGCCATGGTGGTAGACTATGATATTTTCCATGGGGATAATGATGAAAATAGGTTTCCTCTACTACAACGTGTAATTTACAAGAATGTTTCTTATTACTATAAGATATGTACCTCTATGACCCATGATACCAAGGATTACAGGTTGATTGACCAGATTCATGATGTTATTGATCTTGGTGTGCACCAGACTAGTCTTGCAAGTAGTTCCAAGGATGATGATCATCGCTATGAAGGGCATGTAGATGGAGGAATGCATGGAAGAGGTTTTTGCAGAGGATTTTGTGGTCATAGTAACTACGGAAAATGAAGAAGTGAGTTCCCACGAGGAACCTATTATAATTGTGGGTCTACAGAGCATTATAAGCATGAGTGTCTTGATCTATTATAATGCTCATGGTGCAAAAAAAAACATAAGTATGAAGGAGTGCCTTGATTTATTTGAGCACATGATCCAACAACATCATAGGAAATACAAAGGTGTTAGGATGGTGAGTATAAAGAAGGCCAACCCTCATAATGGATGCCAAGAGTGGTGCGAAGTCGGATTAGAACCCGTACTAGTGATATGACAATGCGAGTAAAGGCCAGCACACAAGGGAGATGCCAAGATAGAAACTGGTTATTAGGGAAGAAGTGGTGCATGGGAAGTATCCAGACCCTACTCATCAGAAGGAAGTGTATCAAGAGACTATGGATGTGATTCGAGTTTGCAAGGGGAAATCCAATGTCTAAAGGAGAAATCAAGGTAGTTAGGAGCAAAGGAAGAATGTCGAGGCTCAAGGAGGACCTGGATGAATTCAAGGAAGTATGTAGGATGTTAAGGCAAGAGAATATTATTCCCTTGCTAGGAGAATGGCTGCAGGAGAAGGTACCACGCGTCATCGAAGAGTGCGAAAGGTAGGTTTTGCATGCAAACCTTCCTCCTCATAGCCTTTACTATGATAAGGAGATTACTTTGAATGTAGTTATTGATGGTTGGCTTCTGAGTAATATCCTCATAACATAAGAGTGGAGGTCAATGTTCTTACCTTGGATGCATGGAATCAAATGGGAAGGCCTACATTATAGCCATCTTCAAATGTGTTGTATATGGAAAAAAAGATGAAAGGAAATGCCCATTGGGGTCTTGAAGGATGAAATTATCACTATTCAAGGTGAAATATTCACTGGAGACTTCAAATTCCTTGCGCTCACTGAGGTAGACAATTTTCCAGCATTACTTGGGCATCCCTGGTGTTATAAAAATAATGTTGACATGCAGTTTAACAAGGGGTATATAATTTTTTAGAACAAGGAGGAACAGTTCATCATCTCCTTAATGGATGGAAAATCAGTGCCCTATATTGAGCCCTTAGGAGAGGAAGTCCTCAATAGATTCTATGTGCACTCCATCAGAGATCCTAAGGTAATTCATCCTACAAAAGGAGTCATCCAATTTGAATATGCTCAGTCGATGAGTGATACAACTAGCATAACGTGTGACAATTGGGTGCATGGGACTTATGAGTTGATTGGGAGATAATTGAGAGGATTTGTAATAAGGGTGAAAGGAATGCTCATTCAAGTTCCTAGGAAGAAATAAGCTACCAAGTTACTCTCAGAGGGGAAAGCTCTGATGACTTCTTATGAGAAATGGAGGCTCAGTGGAAAAATGAGGATGAAAGGAGAAGTATTCTCAGTTATAACTTTCTCGGACTGACAGTGCAAAGCATTGGTGGGAAACACATCACGAGATTATCCTAGAGTGGCATGAGGTAAGAGACACATTCTCTATAAGATTCTGCAGAAGCAACATGCCCACTGTTATCCAAGACTACCATGGCAAGGAGCTTGCCTCGTTCCATATCCAAGCTTGTGAGAAGGCTTGGATGGAGGGCACAAAAGCTTTACCACCTTTGTTATGGGTGCATAATTTATATTCCACCTTACAAGGTTATGTGCATGCATGGTATATCCACTTACAGACACACCATCAGACAGGGGAATTGCCAAGAGTTAACGGCTGATCTCATTCAATCTTTTGAGTATCAAAGTACCAAGCCATTAGTGGATAAGGCATTGTAAGTTGTCAAGTGCCTTACAATGGGAGATAGTGCTATGGCAGAAGATAGACTACTAGAGTTACTAAGTGAACCTTATTTAGAGACGCACCTTAATGAAGAATAATCAGATTAAATAAAACTTGAGCGTGCATGCATTGAAAAGGAAAAAGGAAAAATGGTCTATGTAGTAGATGGTGAAGAGATGGAAAGTTTAGATGTTAACCATTCTAAAGGTATGTGTGAAGTCATAGATAACATTGATGAGTGAGCACATGCCTACCATGAGCCCTTAAAAACAAATAAGGTTAACATTGGGATAAAGACAAACCTAAGGAAGCTATCATTGGGGACTATTGGTCAAAAATTAAGTTTCAAAGATCATTGATCTGTTATTTGAGTTCTAGGATTTATTCCCTCATAGGTACCATGAACTCAAAGGTGTCCACCATTCCTTGGGGGAGATGAGGATCAATTTTAAGGAAGGTGTGCACCTGATTTGGAAGAGGCCTGATCGGATGAATCCAAATTTGTATGTATACTAGTAAAAGGAGGAAATAGATAAGATGATAGCATCTGGTTATCATTGAGGTGTGGAGGAATCATAATGGATAAGCCCAATGGTCATCAATATCAAGAAGGATGGAAGAATAAGGATATGTGTTGACTATAGGGACTTAAATGTAGTATGTGTCATCGATCCTTTCCCAACCCCCTTTACTGAAGAAATTTTGGAGGGAGTATCCAGGCGTGAGGTCTACTCTTTCACGGATGGGTTCTCAGGGTATCACCAAGTCAAGATTGTAAAGGAAGACCAGAGAAAGAAAATTTTCACCACTTGAGTTGGGAAACTTTTCCTATACAGTCATTCCTTTTTTATTAAAGAATGTGCCTTTTGTATTCTCTTGCATCATTGTGGTACAAGCATTTCAAGGACTTCATCCATAAGTTTCTTCAAGTCTACCTGATGAATGGATGATGTATGGGCTGGTAAAAGACCATTGTGATAATTTGAGGTTGATGTTTGAGAGATGTTGGAAGTTGAGGATATCCCTCAACATTAAGAAATGTGTCTTTTCTACTCCATTTGGAACCCTGTTGGGACATATTATATGTAAGGAAGGCCTACTAGTGGATCCCACCAAAGTTGCAATTATTATGGGATTGGGGGAGCCTACTAGTCAAAGCGCAATGCATGGATTCCTTAGACATATGGGTACTATAGGAAATTCATCAAGGGGTATGCCAAGATATTGCACACCCTTGAGGAATTACTAAAACACAAGAGTCCCTTTCATTGGGGAGAGGCACAAGAAGGAGTTTGACACTTTGAAGGATAGACTTGTCACTATGCCCATACTACATTTTCCTTCTTGGGATAAGTGTTTCCTTTCCATGTGCATGTTGATGCCTCAGAACAACCATCCATGGGAGTAGTACTAGCACATAGCCTAGTGAGGGGATTTTGATCACCCCTTGTGTTTTACAAGTAGGAAGTTGACACCGGAGGAACAACAAAAATTATACCACTACTGAGCATGAGGCAATCTGTCAATGATCTACGCACTTCATACATAAGTTTAGACATTACCTATTGGAAACACCATTTATATTCTATACAGACACACATGGGCATTGAAATACTTGGTGAATAAGCCCATTTTTAGGGTGCATATGTTTGGGTCCTTTTATTCCAAGAGTTTGAATTCACGGTGGTTGTAAAACCATAGAAGAGTAATTCAGGGCCTAACCACTTATCAAGGATTGATCAGGAGGAGGTCATGTAAAGCATTAAGGATACCATGCTAGATGCACAACTATTTAGGTTTTGGCGCATGCCCTCGACTTTGAATATATCATTGTATTCTTAAAATGGTGTGGCATTGGAAGGAATGAAGGCTTTGGAAAGGAAGAAGTTAGTAATATGCTACACCCTACATGTTGATTAGTGGAGATCTATATAAGTTAGGATGATGAGGTTTTGCAATCGATGCGTATTGGAACATGAGCACGTGGAAATGATGGAGGAAGTGCATGGTGGGACATTAGAGAGGACACTATGCATGAAATTCTACCAAGTGGAAGATTCTAATGGTAGGGATTTGGTGGGAAACCATCTACTAAGATTATCTTGAGTTTTGCAAGGCCTATGACCATTTCCAATGCCTTGGAAAACCTAGAAAGAGGGATGAAATGCCTTTGTGACCAATAGCCAGTGTTGAACCATTTGAAAAATGGGAAATTGACTTTGTAGGGCTAATTTCACCTACTGCTTGAAGGACTACTTCACAATATATCATTACTTGCACCGATTACTTGACAAGATGGGTAGAGGCAGTGCCTACAAAGGATTTTCACTGAAATGACAGCTGCTAGATTTTTATGGGAGAACATAATCAGTAGGTATAAATGTCCTTTAAGCTTGACAAGTGATAAAGGTAAACATTTTCTAAATGAAATGGTTAGGATTCTGATAGTAGAATTTTATGGTGGCCCATCACAAGACTACCCCTTATCACCCTCAAGAGAATGGAACTTCTGAGGCATTTAACAAAATACTAAGTCACACATTGACCAAGATATGTGATGTCAAAAGACAAGATTGGATGACAAAGTATCATCCATTCTTCTATGGGCATACAGGACAACCTACAAGAGGTTAAACAAGGCCACACCATTTCAATTGGTGTTTGGTGTAGAAGTTATTTTTCCAGTTGAATTCATGTTACCATCATTGCATATATAGCACACGCGTAAGAGGATTGGATGATGAACAAGCACTAGAAGAGAGGATTGATAAGTTGATGCAGTTAGATGAAAGGAGATCACTTGCTAGATGGAGTCAAAAGACAAAAGGAAAGACAAAAGGCCTAACATGATCATCATATCAAGAACAAATAGTTTAAGGTTGGGCAGATGGTCTTGTTGTATGATTCCAAGTTTTTGCACCATCTTGGAAAGTTGAAAGTCCATTGGATAGGAACTTACATCATCTTGTACATCCTTGATTCAGGTGCATGTCAGTTACAAGCGCTAGATGGAATGAATTTACCTGGCCATTTCAATGGGAGTAGGATAAAGCCCTACTATAAATAAGCCTTCCTAGTGTTTTAAATAAGGTAGTATTTCCAGTAGTTTAGGATTTCCTTTATGTTTTTATTTTCTTGTGTTTCCCTTTCTTGTTGCTTGTTCCTTTCTTTTTATTCCATTTTGTGCCTTATGTGCACCGGTAACCACATTATTTTCTAAGGTTGTGTATGCATAGAGGACCATGCATCTATTTTAGTGTGGGGTGGAGTAGTGCAAAGTAAAGTATAAGCCAAGTAGTAAAATTTGAATGGCCCAATAGAAGGAAGCACGTAAGGTTGAGAAATCATGTGGGGAAATGGTGGATAATGAATTGTGGTGTCAAGAAGGATATAAAAAATACCACGTAAAAAGGATTAAGAGCGTAGGAACAAAATGAGGTAGGCGAGGAAAAAATCAAGTAAAGGACATAAGAAGTTCCTTCCACACTGCAGATATGAGTGCATAAGAGTCTTTTGTCATATTGGATTTTTTCACACCAAGAGGTTGTAGAAGGTTTTTCAGTGCATGATTGGGCACATGGGTAAGGGCGATTAAGATCGGATTTAGTGGTAAAATCCACATTTAATGATAAGTACTTTAGTAGGTGGTATAACATTTATTTCTAGAAAGGATGAAAAAACTATAAGTATGAAGTCAAAACATTATTATTTACCTTTCTTTTGTAAAGTGAAAGATCTCTGTGAACTAGGGAATCAGAGAGATTTTACAAAGGAAGAAGAATCATAAAATGCACAACTAGATCGATCTTCAAACCAGAGGAAGGAGTACACTTGGCATAGGGGAGAGTTTTTTCAAAATACACTATCTTGTGGAAGAAGTTGTTCCTAGTTAGGGTTTGGCAGCTAGGGCATGGAAGAAGGAGGATTCTTCATGGAGTGGAGCCTTAGAGTTAAGAAGAGTAGTAGATCGTAGAAAAAGGAGGGATTTAGGTTGTAGCCCGACAAGAAAACATGGCACTAAAGAAGGTGACCATTTCACCAAAGAAATAGAAGGGAAAGGGTAAAGAAAGCAAACCAAATTGTTTCCATCGTTAGCTCCAATGAAGAATGGTACACGTAAAAATGTAGTACCCAAATGGAGGATTTTGGGAAAGAGTTGGTGTCACACTTAAAATAAATGGCCATGAGTGATTATAACCATCACATAAGCACTACTGAGAAAGAAATGGCATTGGAACTAGGTTCATCCAACTAACAAGAGGACACCAGATGGAATGCCAATATATAGTGACAAAGTAAAGGTAAAGTTGGAGAAGGCAGGGTTGTTATAACTATATGAGTTTCCTTGTTTTGGAAATCTTGAGCAGTTATATCAATGGTTGATGTCACGCGTACACATGAAGATCACTTCTATTTTACAGGCCATAATATGCATGTAAACCCCTTAGTTTATATCCAAGTTCACTTGGCCTTAATTGTGAAGGAGACTCCATAGATGACAAATTAGATGATAAGGAGGACATCAAGGAAACTGTGGAGGCTTATGACTACAAAAAGGGTTTATAGTACTTTGACATTGTAGAAATCCCCTAACATTGTTATGAAGATGGCCACACACTTAGTCACCAAGCTTAATGATCAAGAAAGATGGACACAAGTAAATAAGGCATGGTTAAATATATGTCGAAGATATCATAAGGGCTCTATAACTTATCCTATCCTTTATATCATAGATGAGATCATAACCAGTACGTAATAAGGAGAAAATATACTATTCGAAACATTCTCCTCACCATCATCTTCTCAGAGATTGGAGTTCTCGATGGGCCGAGAAGCTCATTTGGGAGTATCCAGAAGACAATCCCTTACCCACGAAAAGGTTTGAGAAATATACTTGTGAGACCATGATGGCCGCTCACAAGGTGCTCCTAGAAAAATGGTACAAGCAAATGTGCGACACATTCGGGGGCAGAGTGGAGGATCCCTGAGCAATTTCCCGTGCTCGTGGATGGAGAGGTAGATTTTGCAGTATATCAATATTTCTGCATTGGCAGGTTTACATTGATAGATGAGACTAAGAGTCCATGGTGCAAGCTACCTTTCTTCTTCACTATGCAATACTTCCAAGTAGGGGTTAACCGGTTCAAGGAGGACAAAAGGCTAAGGTTCGACCTTAGTGAGGTAGACCAAGACCACCGTGAGTTTTACCGAAGCTTGTATACCCTAAGAAGCACACATACATGGATAATTATGTCTCCCATGAAGTACAGATGATGAAGATGATAACATTTCCAATCGTTGGAAGGGCTGTAATAAGGGTATATCTGCACACAAGGCCTAAGTTCGAGAAATGAACCTATCTGAAGAGTCATGTCTCCATTCTAGAAGACCCCATAGGGAGGAAAAAGGCCACACAAAAGAAGAGGGAAAGATAAGAGGTGCAAGATAATAAGGCACCAAGCATACAAATAGCATAATATGTGGGTGTGACGGAAGCAAGTGCTAAGCCTAGCACTTATGCGGTTAGGAAGAAGTCCTAGTCAAGGAAAAGACTCCAGAATAAGAGGTGCTAGATCATGAAGGGCCCCTCACACATGAAGTATCATAAAGGAAGGTTTCACCTATTAAGGAGAAAGAGAAGGAAGAATCTCCTATCTGGAGTCACCGAGCTTAGGAAGAAGCAAAAGGTGGCGAAAAGGAAAACTTGGAGGAAAAAAATATTCTAGAGGCTTAAATTGGTGATAGGGATGATGAAAAGCCCGAGGGAGATCAAG